>OX031057.1:30943500-31571500 GCA_943736015.1 Tridacna crocea | reverse complement strand
TTGGCTTCTTTTCATGCAATGTTTTGTATGTATTTAAATGAAAATGGGTTAAAAAGACAGGCAAAAGGGTCCAAAACAGTATACTATTTATTTCATGTAAATCCATTGAGTTTTGAGTGAGATATGTTTGATTTTGTAGGACTAGTCAAAGGGCTTAAAATTTCCAATTTTTTTGGTCTTTGCCGCAAAAACAGTCATGTTCCAAAAAATGGGTTTTCTCTTTCAAAATGGCCCTGATTTCTTTCCGACTTATTTTTTCCTTGTCGCAATATGCGAAATTAACCAAAAGTCTAAAAAGCCTCGACTTAAGAGTCAAATTCTTTTTTATATAGGTGTCGCACCACTGCGAGATTGCTTCCAGGTCGTAGTAGTCAAAAGTAGTCCTATGTGAAATTTTGCAGTAGCACTTTTGTTGCACTGTTACACGGAGCCGAGATGGCTTGGAGGTATATGATTTAGATTTGCTTGAAATTTGGGCAATGAGGGACCACTTAGATGTGTTTTTATTGTGCACTGACAGGACTACTTTGTATTAGTGGAGGAACAAAAACTTGGGGTCATGGCGGTGAATAGGTGTTCCTGAGAGGATAAAATTTAGGGTCCCTAAGTTGGTTGGAAATTAGCGAAAAACGCAATCGGTTGACATGTTGTTTTTTTTTTGCATTTTTTTGCAGGCATATGGTGGTGTTTTTCAGAGTAAGGAACGGACAAGCCATAATTTTGCCGTCAAGCAATATGCGAAGCTTCAAATATGGTCAATTTTGCTCTATATTCAATTAGGGAAAAAACCACGGTCGTGACACCACAAGTATCATGATCAGATATGTAACCTTCACATGGTCGGATATGTTTCATTTTCCATCGGATATGTGACTTTAACCATGTGTGCATATGTAACATGTACCACAGTGGGATAATTGACCTTTACCACGGTCTGATATATAACTATTATGTTTGTTGGATATGTTTCAAATATAGGATAATACGTTTTCTTTTTCCCACAGTGTTTTCCAAATCATACATTAAATCGAGTAATTTGATCATAGTTATCAAATGTGTTCCGTCTTTTACGAATAAAGTTTGAGTAATTTCTCTTTTTCCCACAATGGTTTTTATTGCATTAATATCTCTATCACAATATTGAATAAAATGTAGCACTGAATTTTGCTCATTTCTTTCATAGTGTACTTTAATGATACATTTCTTGTCTGGACACGCTCGTTGTACCCTTTGCCACAGGGTAAGCTGTTACTACGAAAATTCTGTATTTGGTCCTGGAATAAACTAACTGTATGATATTGAGGAGGGGGTCGCCCTGCAGGTTCTGTGCAGTCTGATCCTGATCTACACTGTCTGCTAGAGGTCAGTGAGTGGTGCTTGGCAGCCAAAGGGTTAGTTATAATTGTATAATTCTTCGCGCTGCATGTTTGGTGTAGTCTGATCTTGTCTACACTGTCCGGTAAAGGTCAGTGAGTGGTGCTTGGCAGCCCAAGGGTTAATAATAATTGGGCTTCGCGCTGCATGTTCTGTGTTGTCTGATCTTGATCTATACTGACTGTAAAAGGTGAGTGAGTCGAGCTTAGTAGCCAAAGGGTTAATAATGAATGAGGGGTGGCGGTTTTCAATGCCTCGTCCAGCCTTCTTTTTTCCCACAATATTTTTACTATATATTAGAGCTTAAAATTTCGTACCAATAAGGTTTTTCAAATATGTATACAATGTCTTCACATTAAAGACACAATCGAATCACTCTTCAATCAGTCTTCAAGTACCTCAATGTATTTTTAGGCGGATTAAGTACCAATCACTAATATTTCAAAATCACTTAAAGATGAGTGGCTCTATCGAAAAACAATTAAAGTAGATGACGTCTTGGCAGCCAAAGGTTTAATAATGAGTGGAGGGCTGCATGTTCTTCTGCAGTCAGACTTTGATCTACAGTGCCCGTAAAAGGTCAGTGAGTCGCGCGCAACAGCTAAAGGGTTAATAATAATTGGACGGCTGCATGTTCTTTGTAGTCTGATCTTGATCTACACTGTCCGTAACAAACATTAAAGCGCATGTTCTTCTGCAGTCAGACTTTGATCTACAGTGCCCGTAAAAGGTCAGTGAGTCGCGCGCAACAGCTCAAGGGTTAATAATAATTGGGGGGCTCGCGCCGCATGTTCTGCGCAGTCTAATCTTGATCTACACTAACCGCAACAAAGATCAAACTGAATATTCTGTGCAGTCTGATCTTCATCTACACAAAGGGTTAATTATAATTAGAAGGTCGCTCAGCATGTTCTGTGTAGTCTAATCTTGATCTACACTGTCCTTAACAAAGATCAAACTGCATATCCTGTACAGTCTGATCTTAATCTACGTTGTCAGCCCAAAGGTCAGTGAGTTACGCTTACCAGTCAAAGGGCTGATTACAATTGCAGGGGTCGCCCTCTATGTTCTGATTTTGATCTACACTGTCCACAACAAAGATCAAACTACATGTTCTACACCGTTTGATCTTGATCTACACTGTCCATAAATGGTTAGGTAGTCACGTTTACCAGCCAAAGGGTTAATAATAGATGAAAGGCCGCGGGTTTTGACATTTTCCGTACTAACCTCCCAGGAAGCAGAATCGAGAGAGATTAGTATAAGTTGTCAGAACTTGTTTCTCAATCGATGTAAAATAAATATGTTTAAACTAACCACCTTTACGATTTCAAATTTGTTTATTCACTTTATAGTACTAGACCCCCCTGGAATCATCTTCAATCAGTCTTCAAGTACCTTTAAGTATCTGAAAGAATACTTTAAGTCGAGTGATTCTATAAGAAAACAGTATAAGGTCATGTCGAAAGGTTATACTCTCAGTAATTGTGTATAGACATCGCAGCAATATTTATATAACGCAAATAAACAACAAATATAGACTTGACCGGACACGTTTGAACGAGATTAAACGTGCTGTTCACATCCTGCGAAATGATCTTGATCTACTCTTTAATTTTCAATTCGACATCAATAACCGAAATATTGCTGTTCCATCAAAGTTTTGATTTGGGAATTAAAATATCTCCTTAGCGTGTTCTGTGCAGTCTGATCTTGATCTACACCGTCCTTAACAAATACCTCCTTAGCGTGTTCTGCGCAGTCTGATCTTGATCTATACTGTCAGCCCAAAGGTCAGTCAACCACCCTTACCAGCCAAAAAGGTTAATAATAATTGAAGGGGTTGTGCCGCATGTTCTGCGCAATCTGATCAGAATCTACACTATCCGCAACAAAGATCAACTTACATGCTCTGTGCAGTCTGATCTTGATCTTGGGGTTTCTGAATTATGTATAGTGAGCCACCCTTACCAGCCAAAAGGGTTAATGATAATTGAAGGGGTCGTGCCGCATGTTCTGTGCAATCTGATCAGAATCTACACTATCCGCAACAAAGATCAACTTGCATCTTCTGTGCAGTCTGATCTTAATCTTGAGGTTTCTGAATTATGTATATTCAGCCACCCTTACCAGCCAAAAAGGTTAATAATAATTGAAGGGGTCGTGCCGCATGTTCTGTGCAATCTGATCAGAATCTACACTATCCGCAACAAAGATCAACTTGCATCTTCTGTGCAGTCTGATCTTGATCTTGGGGTTTCTGAATTATGTATAGTGAACCACCCTTACCAGCCAAAAGGTTAATAATAATTGAAGGGGTCGTGCCGCATGTTCTGTGCAATCTGATCAGAATCTACACTATCCGCAACAAAGATCAACTTGCATATTCTGTGCAGTCTGATCTTGATCTTGGGGTTTCTGAATTATGTATAGTGAGTCACCCTTACTAGCCAGAAGGTTAATAATAATTGAAGGGGTCGTGCCGCATATTCTGTGCAATCTGATCAGAATCTACACTATCCGCAACAAAGATCAACTTGCATCTTCTGTGCAGTCTGATCTTGATCTTGGGGTTTCTGAATTATGTTTATACATTGTCTTCACTCAAATCACTCTTCAAACAGCCTTCAAGTACCTGCAAACATCGTTAGGCGGATTTAGTACCACTCACTAATATTTGAAAAGCACTTAAAGATGACTGACGCTATCAAAAACAGTGTGAAAGAAGGAAAAATTGGTGACGCCCTAGGAACCAGTATACTACTCCTGTTAATTACAAAGTCGACTTGAAATGCCACTTAAGAACAACTTTAAAACTATTCAGAGAAAAGGAGAATTCATAACATTGGAAACCAAGATTTCTAAAACTGTATCTAATTATAAATATCATGAATGGCACATGTCCCTGATGAACATAAAAAAATCGTATTAACTACTATTAAGACTTAAATTCACAGTGAGAATTATCAGCTATTTTTACATGGAGATGAACAAGCCCGCAGACCTCTTATCACATCATATCAAGGAAAAGGTGCAAATTTTGTGTTCAGATAATAGTTGTGATTTGCCATATGTTACTCTGTTTACTGCTTTGCCAGCAAATACATCATCGCACTAATTTGAATACAATCACAATGCAAATTACTGATCGATTCAAAGTTTTCGTCACTTTTGCCTAATTCAGTAATGAAACCATCCTAGCAAGGTAGCTCAGTGGTTTGTAATGTACCTGACTCATGACCCGTTGGCATACTATAATTCCAGCACTTTTAGCCTCTCACTTCTGATGCATGTTGCTTTGCCTTTTTTTACGCATTTGATAAAAAAAAATTATGCATACTTTATCAAAGTAGCACAAACTTGCAGCGCTGCTCGCCTATTGGCTTTGCCTATATTCATATTACATTAACAAGATATATGAAAACGGAAACAAAACAATAGGGGCCGGAAAATGGATACCTGGGAACGCCGACTATACTGTGCTGTAAACCGGAATTTGATACCTGAGAATGTCGCAAAGCGGAAGTCGACAATTCGATTCCAGCAGAGTGTGATCCTACTTTATGTTTATATCATTAATTTAACATCAATTTTCCACTGTAATTATGTTAGCCTTTGCATTCCCTTATTACTTCATCGCACAATCCCGACGATTGAAAATGTTGTGGGGGAAAAAGAGAAAATGGTGGTAACCGAAAAAGCTGGTAGCCAGTATTTTCTCATTTTCCCGCATTGTTTACTACCCTTTCAATATTGATCAGTCTGATTTTCAGCTCTACTGGCTGAAAGCCTGCAGATCTTATGTCATGGCGTGGTTTCCGTGCGTCCGTCTGTCCGTTCGTTAGTCTTTTTCTTGTTTACGCGATAAAGTCTGCATTTTTGTCAGGTTTTCGTGAAACTTGCACAGTTTGTTTATCTTACATCTTCAACCCTATTGATTTTGAAAAAAAAAATCCAACAAACAGTATGGAGAAAGTAGCCATTTCAAGTTGAAAACTTTCTTTTCTAGTTAATGCAAAAAAGTCTTCATTTGAGGTCAGACTTTCATGAAACTTGCATAGCTTGTTTATATCGTCAATAGCTTAAATTCTATTGATTTTGAATAATAATCCAACAAACAGTATGGGAAAAGTAGCCATTTCAAGTTGAAAATTTCATTGCTTGTTTACACGATAAAGTTCTTATTTGTGATCAGAGTTCTGTGAATTTTCTGTTTGTTTATCTCATCAATAGCTTTAACCCTGTTGACCTTGAAAAAAATCCAACAAACAGTATCGGAAAATTAGCCATTTCGAGTTGAAAATCTCGACATCTAATTTACATGATGAAGTCAGCATTTTATTTTGGATTTTCATGAAACTTGCACAGTTGCTTTGTCTCATCAACAGCTGAAACCCTATTGATTTTGAGAAGAAAAAAAAGGAAAAGAAATATGACAATCATTACAGGAAAAGTAGCGATTCAAAGTTGAAAATTTCCATTTTTTGTTTTTTAAGGTCTCCTTCACACTGATTTTACTGGTTTGCTTTTTGCATCATGCATTCATAATGCGTGCTATCATAAAAGCAAAATCTCTGCCAGTAGAGCGATCTAGTTCTTATCTCTTTTGACAAAAAGTTTATGCTTTGACACATTATGATCTTCCGCTAGGTAGCCTACCCAGTCTGATTCTGATTTGGACATTCTTGGTACAGAACTAGACTACTTTTCAAAGCGGCCATCGATGCTGTGAAGTTTCCAAATAAAATACAAGCAATTTCTTTGAAATTATATCCCCCGCCGAAAAAGACCTTTTTTGATACAAACATATTAGAGGTATTGTGTTTTGTATGTACATGTGGTCTTTTTTGTTATTGATGAAATTATACATTAAGCTTTCTTGTTCCATGGTACAGCATTTCTTACGAACAGAGTCCGTAACAAAGAAATAAATGAATAAATGCATGGCAGAAATAAGGGGTCCGAGCGGGATTCGAACCCCGGAACTCCCGGACGCAAGGCCAATACCTTAACCACTGAGCCAAAGAGATATCTCCCTGACGCAGTAGCCAGGTATTGTATTTAAATCGGGAGAATGCCATGCAGGAAGGAGTAGTCTCACGTAACACACCCCCTCTTAAAGTCATCATTTATTGATGACTCAAAGCCTTATTAGGCAGGAAGTCCGATTTTGGACAACAAATGGGATTAATGGCTCAATGGCCAATCCCGGACGAGCCCCCATCTTACGAACAAAGTCCGTAACAAAGAAACAAATGAATAAATGCATGGCAGAAATAAGGGTCCGAGCGGGATTCGAACCCCGAACTCCCGGACGCAAGGCCAATGCCTTAACCACTGAGCCAAAGAGATATCTCCCTGACGCAGTAGCCAGGTATTGTATTTAAATCGGGAGAATGCCATGCAGGAAGGAGTAGTCTCCCGTAACACATTTCATAACATAAAAAAATGTATATAAGAGTTCTATAACAGGATTGTACATTAAGTACCGTTTTTGCAGAACTTGGCATTTCATGAAATGAAAACAAATAAAGAAAATATACATAAAACCCCTTTTTCCATGACATTTCAATATATATATGGAAAAAAAAATATCAACAGACTATTCAATGGAAGACATGAATGAAGTTTCATCAATTTTTGTCAAGGACTTTAGAAGATATCCCTCTCACAATATACGCCGCCACACAGAGACTAAAGTGTTGAAATTTCTAGCACCTGCCTGAGTAGCTGAATGGATATATGGTGTTACTTGTGATCTAAAAGGTTTACGAACAGACAGATTGATGGACAGAAGGATGCACGATGGACTCATTGGTCATTGGCTTTGATCACCCAATAAAAACATGACGTTTCATGAAACATTGTCCATTAGTTGGAGATACATTGATAAAAAATTAAATTCGTCAGGAAGCTCCCTTTTTTCCTTATACAGTGATAAATTGCAAAACCCTGACAACATGCGCTAGGTCACATGGTCTGTGAAAATCTCATCCAAATCTGTTGAGATATGTCCAGTATTAAAGAGATACTGGTTAAAAAATTTAATATAACATAAGGCCCCCCCTTATTCCTTGATGCAGCTACAAATCCCAAAACCTTGACAATATGCGGTAGGTCACATAATTATGTGAAAATTCCATCCAAATCTGCCAAGAAATGTGGGAGGCGTTGCTTTCACAAGAAATAGAATGAAATAACACATAAAACTACGGAATCCTGTTTCCGCCATCCACTTTTCGACCTACGAGGAACTCGAAAAGTAGAAATTAGGCACACTAACTTCCACTTTTCTAGCAAAAAAGTTGCCTCTAAAAGTCGAAAAGTTGAAGTTTTTGACCTGACAATTGTCATAAAACTTTCCACTTTTCGACTTCACGTTTGTCTAGAAAAGCAGAAATTAGGAAGCGCTAACTTCCACTTTTCGCCTTAAAATGCTAGGTTGAAAAGTAGAAAAGTGGAAGTTTTTCACATGACAATTGTCAATAAAACGTCCACTTTTCGACCTAGAAAAGACAAAGTCGAAAAGTTGAAAAGTCGAAAAGTCGAAAAGTGGAAGTTAGCCGATTAAAACTTCCACTTTTCTAGTTAGGACTAATTTTTCGCAGGATAAATTGGTCGCGTTATTATTTTAAATGTACACCGGACAAAGGAAGATGGGGGGGGGGGGGGGTAGACTGGTTACCGCCCCTGATACACTACGTAGTGTATCAGGGGCGGTAAAAATTAGGGAGTTGCCGTATTATGGCTGACATCAGACTTATTCGGCGTACACGGTATACAACGGTGGCCAGTTCAGGGGGGGGGAGCGAATGGTAGAGGTTAAATGTACACCGAATAAGTCTGATGTCAGCCATAATACGGCAACTCCCTAATTTTCATTTTAAACCCGCCCTTATCGCATTGCTACGTCCATCAGGCTTTAACGGTGTACACATTATTAGATGTATTGAATCATGTGGCTTGCAACACGCGAAAAGGGGCATACGGACATTTGCGTAAAGTGTCGCTTCGCATCAGCCCTCGCAGTTCGACACTTTCCGTTTTATGTAATTTTCAATTTAGCGCAAGTCTACTGTGGCACAAAATCTAATGTAATCTTAAAGTGCCGTGTCGGATCAGCCTGTACGATCTGCGCAGGCTGATCCGAGACGACACATTATGGAAATGTCGGAATGCCCTTTTTCGCATATTGCAAGCCATATATAGTTGATACTTTGGACACTGATTAGTCTTTAATGGACCCATTTCACCGAAATTTTTTTCCTGAAAATTGAATTGTGATCTGAAAATGTGGTTTGATCGCCGCTGATCGCAAGTAATCGGCGGTTGAACGCACCTTGGTCTTCTGTAGTCGCACAAGGTCGAGGGAAAGTATTCCCCCCCCCCCCCCGAAAAAAAAAGATCGAAACTAGGTTTTTGACATGTCAAAAAACTTAAGCTGCGACATGCGATCTGGAAAATCGCAGATAGATTGCCGAAAGATCATCCGTTAAACCTTTTTTTAAGGGATCTTATCCAACTCGGATTTACTTTGAGAAAACCTGCTATAGGCGAAAAGTTTCAACATGGCACAATTCCTGCAGTCTGACCAGATCGAGATGGTCCCTTTTCATGTGACGGGTTGCATATCATGAAATGATACTACTAGACATTACTCAACCGAAATACCAACGCGGCAGATTCGGGGAGGTCATATTGATGTTAATGTAACAATGGGGAAAATATCGAGTTCCGAGGACAGAAATCCGTAATCGAGTTCGGAGGACATAAATCCATATAATCGACTCCGATCAGCATCATAGAATGGCCTACATCGACATTTTTATTAACCTTGCAAACATTATGAAGGATCCCGGTGCCCACGCCAAGCCGGTGTTCGAATCAGCGACCCAGATGTTGACAAGTCACACATTTTAACCCATTACCACACGATTCCTGTTTTTGACACCTTTGCAAAATATTATTTAGGAAAACATTGTTAGAAAAGGAGAAATAACTTTTTACAAACTATTTCTCTCACAATGTTGTCTACTCTATATTACACTTAGATTTCAATGCACGCTTTGAAATGTCGTCTTCAGTTTCTTTAAATTTGGACAGTCTTTTATTTTTTGTCATCTCGTAATGGGTTAAACGTGGTTTGAAAATGTCAAATTGGGCGCACGCTTGATGCGCAGTTCCTGACTAGATTTGTGTAACTATAAACTCAGCCCACAGGCGGTATTGGATAAAGATAGACGTCAGACTTAACAGTGTACATGTATACTTATTCGGTGGAGGTTTAACTTTCACCGGGTCCAAATCGAAGGACCGGTGACACTAGACTGGTTACCGCCCTTGATACACGGTATACAACGGTGGCCAGTTCACGGTGACACAGGAATTTTTACCCCTACACCGGCTCCAGCATTATTCGGTGTAGACTGGTTACCGCCCCTGATACACTACGTGTATAGGTAATACACGGTATACAACGGTGGCCAGTTCATATTCGGTGCTGATAAACAAACATCCCGTGATAATCAGTCCTAACTAGAAAAGTGGAAGTTTTAACGCTAACTTCTACTTTTCGACTTTTCGACTTTTCAACTTTTCAACGTTTCGACTTTGTCTTTTCTAGGTCGAAAAGTGGAAGTTTTATTGACAATTGTCATGTGAAAAACTTCCACTTTTCTACTTTTCGACCTAGCCTTTTTTGCTAGAAAAGTGGAAGTTAGTGTGCCTAATTTCTATTGTTCTAGACAAACGTGAAGTCGAAAAGTGGAAAGTTTTATGACAATTGTCAGGTCAAAAACTTCAACTTTTCGACTTTTCGAGGTAACTTTTTTGCTAGAAAAGTGGAAGTGAGTGTGCCTAATTTCTACTTTTCGAGTTCCTCGTAGGTCGAAAAGTGGATGGCGGAAACAGGATTCCGTATGAAACACTTTTTCTTTCATGACGCAGCTACAAATCGCAAAACCTTGACGATATGCGATAGATCAAATGACGAGAAACCTTCTGTGAAAATTCTATTCAATTCCGTCAAGAAATGCGGGAGAAGTTGCTGTCACAAGAAATGAAATGAAATATAACACGAAGCCCCCTTTTTCATGACACCTTATTACAAAAACAAGGGTATATAACTGTAGTGTTGCACAGTCAGTCTCGGCGAAACATTTTTTCCTGCATTTACTGATGGTGGTTGATAGATATGACAAGTTCAATATAAAAACTCTGTATAGATTTCAAGACAAGACTCAAAACATCAAAAGTTTACTTAAGTGTTATTTAAAATCGCTCCCAGTCGGCCATTTTACATCAAATGAAAAACAGAAACTGTCTCAACAGAGTGGGTTATTGTACACATGTATACAGTTTCACGAAATTCCTTCAAATGGTATTGGAGATATTCACCGGGACGGACACAAGGACGGGCGGATAGACGGACGGACGGACAGACGGATTGACAACGCTAAAACTATATCACTCCGCCTTGGGCGGGGGATAAGTCAACTCATCTGATATAATTAATTTAGCCATGGTTTACCAGCATAACTCACGCACGAGTAATTTACAAAAAATACTGTATCATGATACCTTTTTAATAATGTTATCAGAGGCCTTCTTTGACAGAATCGTGAAGATTCGTGACTGTTTGGTAAAATGTTTAACTGTCTTTCCTACAGCAAGTCATATTGGTATTTCTGTCTCTGTTCAGAAAAAAAAGTATCTACATGTATTTACTTATTTAGAATCGTTCACCAAAAGTCACAGGTTAAAATGGCTCTGATCAGGAAGGCTTTTCAATACATTGTGGAAAAAGAATAAAAATGTTGGTCATGGTTCGGCATTTTCTCCTTGCACACCATGTTTTCAACTCTATCATAGAACTTAGGCTATAGAGCTAGCTGTTTCGGCGACGTAGTTGCCTTGGAATTTAGAGGCTCAGAGCTAAATCACCACTTTTGGAGAATATTTGGCAGAACTGTTACATACCAATTTTGAGTTTATCGTCTTCAGATGGTTCAAAATCACAGCAGGAAAATATCTGTCGCTTGGGAAAGGATTGAGTTAAGGCTAGCTGATTTCTGCCTGTAGGAGCAGTTTTAACTGTAACAACTTGTTGAACAGTCCAGGCTAAAGAGAGTCGGTGTTTGCGGACGAACTGTTATTGGAAAGTGAGTTCCGGGAGGAAAGCTGACTGATATCTGTCTGTCTAGTTAGTGAGAGCCGTTACAACTTGTTGAATAGTCTATACGTAAAGACAGGGTGATACGGAACCGGACCGCTGTAGTTATAGAGGATTCAGTTGTTTTCTAGGAAAACTTAAAGGTAAGATATGACACATGATATGTAAAAGGGACTTTAATGCAGCTGCAAAAAGTTTTCAACTCTTTGCACATCAAAAGATCCGCGTACCTTCAGATTCAGTCGTGTTTTAAAAGTCTTTACCAAACAACATAAATCTAGACTGGTCCAAGTTGGAAGAATTTGCAGACGACAAAATTGATGTGTCTCAAAAATTAAAATTTGTTTTGGGAAGTGTAGAAAACATTGTGGGAAAAGAAGAAAATGCTGCTTACTAGTATTTTCTCCTTTTCCCACTATGCATTTTTAATGGCTTCTTACTCAGGATCGTCAAAAGTAAGGCTTGTGTGGTAATGGGATAAGCAGACTGAGTTTGAAGGATCCATAGCTATGTGTTGACTTACAAGGTATAATGCATTATGAAAGTAGCATTAACCCCCCCTTTCGTCAGAGTGTTAATCGTGTTTGAAATTATAAGACTTTTAGATTTTATTCCTACCTATTTTTACAAGCATAAAACAGATTAAATGGACCATGTTGGAAAACTATAAATAAGGGAAAAAATTGAAAATATCTCTTACACAACTATTGTGTCTTCACTTTATGGTCAGACTAACTTATAGAACACTTGCCTACATTGTTAGAAAAAAAATGCAAAAAAAAAAATTGCAAAAATCAAATAAGGCTCTTGGTTCAGATGGTAGTACTTTTCTTTCAAGTGTAGAGAGAGAGAGAGAGAGAGAGAGAGAGAGAGAGAGATTATTGTGGCGCCGCATGAGCGGTGGCACTAAATTTTTATTCGCTTTTGAAAAGTACCAATAGAGGCAGCCATATTGATTACTCGGCTTCCAGTAATTTCATATTAAGGTCATTTCGTACCTTGCCCATTTCGTACAACTTTGGTAATTTCGCACTCACAATGATAGTTTCGTACCAACATTTGTCATTTCATTCCCGGTTTTTATATAAATTTGGTAATGTAGAAACTTGTTTTACTACTATTTTCTTGTGATATTTGTCAATTGACAACTGCTTTTGTTCATAGTTCTAATTGAACTTATGTTAAATTTTGCCGAAGAATGACTATGATTGTATCTTACCATTATTGCCTCCTTCTTTTTCAAGTTTTAATTCTAGGGGTCGGTTAGGGCTTCTCAGTTATTTCTCACCGATTTCTGCATAAATTTACTTTGGACAATTTGAAATGCTGTAATGTGCCTTATTTCAGAAACAACTGGTTTGCGGCGCCATTGATCTTATGCATCAAAGTTTTCTTGTTGACGTTTTGTTCGGAAGCGGTAGACAAAATATTGCAATACGAACAATGGTGTAGAAGCCAGGAAATTCTTTTTTGTTATGAAGGTCGAATTAATATTTCAGTGTGGAATTTTGTCCAATCGAATTTTTAAAAACGTTATGAGTCATGTACCAGTCACTCGACATTCCCACAATGCTTTATTGATTTTTGGCGCGAAATCTAAAAATAGCTTAAGAGGCTACGTAGCCTTGTAAGGGAATACCATCAACATTTTTTTTTTTTTTGTAATTTTATGAATCTTAATTATTGATGATTTGTACTATTTTTTCATATGAATTTCAGTGATATATATATTTTACAATTTGGTGAGATGTAAAAATTCTAAATACCCACCTTTAAAGGACGATAACTTGTTTTTTTAATCTTACCAACTTAAATCCATCGGTGTGTCAAAACTGTTGTCATCATGCATATGCGCAGCCATTTTTGTTAAAATTGGCGTAGGATTCTGATTAGTAAAGAAGCTAGAAAAAAAATATTCCCGTTATATATAGGTAAATTCATCATTTTGAAAACACCTGTATATGGAATCATATTTCCTTTGTCTATTTTATAATGTTACACGTGAAACTGTTAAACAGTGACAAAACATGTTTCGCTCGGTTTCTTGTCATTCTTGTCATTTAGCCCATTTGCGAACAGATATATGGTGAGAGTAACGAACGACAACTCTGCTAGGTGATTGCTGTTGTAAGTGCTAGGAGGAAATGAACAGTTACTTATTTTGTGATAGGCCAAGTATGTGTAACTACCTAAAGAACTATAGGTTACTGTTACAGAAGACATTCACCGACAACGGGTAATAGTGTTTCATGACCCAAAATCACGTGACGATCACATTTACCTACATGTATGTAAAGTTTTCTGACCAAGGTGTTAAATTCTAGTAAAATATCCATAATCTTAATGATATAGATAAGCTTATAGCTATGAGTAATGGCGAGTTTTTTATTTTGTTTACTGTAAAATATTTGGTATTGTTTTTCCTTGCGTAAAAAGGAATACGAAGTGCGACGGCAGGGTACCGCTCTATTGTCTTTCAAGAAAAGGGATTGTAAAACAACTGATTCCGTTCATGTCACAACGAAAAAAGGTGTTATGTATTGAATTTGGTGATTGAATTCGCCGGGTTTCTACTTAATTACCCGTAGTAAAATTAAGTGGGTGTGATCAAGTATTGATCAGGGTGATCAAACCCCGCCTTCTGATAACGACACATCGTCGATGTTTGAAAGGTTCTTCATTTTTGTATGAAAACATGAAAATCTAATTTGCTCAAATTTTTAAAGATTTCATAGCATGGTCTAAACAGCCCTGTATTTAAACATAATTTATCAATAAAAAAATCCGTAGCATTGCAAATCATCAACTCTCATTTTACGTAAAACATGAGAATGATTTTATTGCTAAATCTTTTTTATTATCAATATAGAATTGTAACATGAGGAGCGTAAGAAATAAAATGAACTTTATCAAAGACGAGTTTTTAGATTATAATATATTGTGCTTTACAGAAACGCATCTTAATATGTAATTACGGATGACTTCTTATGTTTGTCAGATTCATTTGACAAACCCTATAGAAAAGACAGAACCAGCCATGGAGGTGGGATTCTCGTCTACCTGAATAAGGATCTTGTTCATTCAAGAGTTGCTGATCTCGAGGTGTATTGCAATGAGTCAGTTTGGGTGAAAGTTATTATTAAAAAAGAGTTATATTTAATTGGTACCTTTTACGGTCCCAGAGCGGCCGATGTTGATTTTTTTTAGAAATCTCAATCTTAATATTGAAGCAGCGTTTAATATCTCCAAAAATGTTACTATACTAGGTGATTTAAACGAAGACTTGCTGAACGTCAATTTCCATAACCTAAGAGATAATCTGATTCTAAATTCTATGATTAATGTTATCAATAACCCAACTAGAAAAAATGCTTTTCTTGACCCCATTCTAGTCCCAAATGATATGGAAGTTTCAGACTCGGGCATAATTATATTACCACAAGAAATAAGTGACCATTCCGCCACTTATGTGTCAATACCTTTTTCCTATGAAGTTCAACAAAGTTATGAAAGAACTATTTGGCTATATAAAAAAGCAAATTTTGAAACGTTAAATCAAAAGATTTTTAATTATGATTGGAGTATTTTGGTCAATGGTTCTGTTGACGAATCATGTGAATTTTTTACAGATACTTTTATTGAAATAGTTAAACAATGTATTCCTTGTAAAAAAGTATGTGTTCGACCGGACGACCAGCCATGGTATGACAGTGCAATTAGAAGACTTTCCCGCAAAAGAGATCGAACAAAAAGCTTAGCTAAAGCTTCAGGAAAACCCGCTCTTTGGTTAAAATACAAAAACATAAGAAATACAGTTAACAATATGAAAAAATACGCCAAAGAAAACTTTTTTTAAAGATTTAGAAAATAATCTATCGGAACTCGGTTGCAATGATAAAAAGGGATTTTGGAAAATTATTAAACATTTTGTCAAAAAACACAATTCTATTTCTTGTTTTCCACCTTTGAGTGAGACCCTTCCAAATGGGGACAAAATTTAGCATACTTCTCCTAAAGAAAAGGCGAATTGCTTGAATAGTTTTTTTTGCAGAAATATCAGCTGTTGATGATAGTATAACACAATACTTCCTCAATGTCAATACAAAACCCTCAACAAACTAAATATCAATGAAGTAACTATAACCGAAATTAAAGACATTATTAGTTCTTTAGACATAAATAAGGCTAGTGGTCCAGACAATATCAGTCATAGGATGCTAAAAGGATGCATAAGTACTATCTGTAAGCCACTCTGTATATCATTTAATCGTTCGCACAAGGAAGGAGTCCTTCCGGAAACATGGAAAAGGGCAGTTGTTACACCATTATATAAAAAAGGCGACAAATCTCTACCATCTAATTATAGACTGGTTTCTCTTTTAAGTTGTTGCAGTAAAATCTTAGAGAGAATTATTTTCAAACATTTATATAATTTCTTCATCGCAAACGATCTTATTTATAAATATCAGTCTGGCTTTTTACCTCAACACTCTACAACGTACCAACTCATAGATATTTATCACCAAATATGCCAAGCCATTGATCACGGCAAACTCTCATGTATTGTATTCTGCGATATTTCCTAAGCTTTCGATAGAGTGTGGCACAAAGGTCTTTTGTTTAAGCTTAAGGAACATGGAATTGGTGATAATTTACTTACTTGGATGACAAGTTATCTGAACAATAGAAAACAAAAAGTGGTTATCCAAGCAACCGAATCTACTCCTTTACCCTTTAAAACAGGTGTGCCCCAGGGTTCTGTTCTTGGGCCACTTCTAATCATTATTTATGTCAATGATATTACCCATCATGTTTCCGAAAATTTGATTGAACGGGGGGCCATTTGTGGTTCACAAACACATTTTGTCTTTGTAAAACTTCATCAATGAACTTATATTAACAAGGAAAATGTTTATATATCTGTCTGTCATTACGGCATTCATTGCATACAAACACGAACATGATGCTTATAATTCTGAAACGGGAGCAAGTACGTTCTTTCTCCTCGACAGAGTTTCATAAACTATACGTGCCTGTGATGGATACGGTCCGTAGGGGACTCGGAACGTTTGTTTGAAGAAGCATTTAACCGTTTACTCCATAGATACTTATTTTGACGTATCAACAACAGACAGCTTTTGAAAACATTGTGGGAATAGGACGAGCAATTTCTCCTTTTGACACAATGTTTTCCACTCAATCAGATATTTGTATCCTCATTTGTCAATCAATTTGACATCATATCTTTATTTGCTACTGAAATGGAAGAGCCTCAAAATGGCATTTCAGGTCAAGGGTTAACTCATTACCAAACGACAAAAAATTTAGGTTTGTCCTACTCAAAAGGATTTGCAGACGACAAAATAAAAGTGACTGAAAATTTGAAATTTGTTTTGTGAAGGGTAGAAAACATTGTGGGAAAAGAAAGAAAATGCTGGTGACCAGCATTTTCTCCTTCTCCCACAATGCTTTCTAAAGGCCTTTTTCTCAGGGTCGTCAAAAAAAGGGATTGTGTGGTAATGAGTCAGGCATCCTTTTTACAGAGCATGGCTCATACATGTATTTCTTCCCAAAACAACAAACAAAAATTGATTGGCCTTTACCCAGACTGTATTCATAGCAATAAGAAAATGTAACCCCTATAGTCTACAATTTACTTCACAACTCCCGTCTTTAAGCGACTCTGACAGGAAAGCTTCGGAAAACATTGCCGGAAAAGGATGAATGCTAGTAACACGCATTTTCTCCCTTCCCCACAATAAAAGGCCAAAGTAATCTTTCTAGTAAGCTTCAATTCGTCATTTGCTAATGATGTCAAGATGAACTAGTCTAAAACTTTGTCATTTGGTAAAAGTCTGGTCGTTGTATCTGACCTGGGCTGGCTCTTACAAAACTGCCTATGTATACTGGAAATTTGCTTACAAAGTTTACATGAGTAAGCATCAACAAGTCTGATAACAAGTTTCACTAAATCGCATTATTCTACAATTTGAGCATGTATTTATATAACTTTACGTCAACCAATCCCTTCGGTTAAGGTAGGAGACCCACAACACTCAAGTGCACCATGGAATAAAATTGTTCTGATAGGTAATAATAACAGATAGGTGGCTAGGTTAAAGTAGTACAATGATACTAATTTTTGATAATAGCAAATTTTGTATGATAATATCATCGTGGAAATAGCTGTTTTCTATTACGGGTCCACTTCCTTAACTCATGACAAAATTTTAGGTTTGTCCAAATCGAAAGCATCTGCAGACGCCACAGTAAAAGTGGTTGAAAATTTGAAATTTGTTTTGTAAATGGTAGAAAACATTTTGGGAAAAGGAGAAAATGTTGCTTACCAGCATTTTCTCCTTTTCCCACGATGTTTTCAAAAGGCTTCTTTCTCAGGGTCGTCAAAAATAGGGATTTTGTGCTAATGGGTTAAGCAAGGATGGTATGTGTGTTTATAAACCCCAAATAATCTTCGTAAATCTAGGCAATTTGTTGAAAACGCAGCCCCGAAGAATCTACTCGAATAAACATAACGAGGCATTGTGTCTCAGACATAACAGACAATTTAGCAGGATGGAGTGTTTAGGGTATATTTATCTTACAGACACAAAGATCTTGTTAGACTTTTCTTAGACTCTGTAATGATACTGAACGGCTCAAACAGTCAGATAAATGTTTCAAACAATAACATAAAAACAACTGAAGTTTTAAAAAAAACCGTTTTGATTAATATGAAATACGTGCTCGTATCTTCTTAATAAACATCGAGCGGATTAGATCAGAGATCCAGCTGCACGCTCTGATCCGCTCCTACCATGTCTGGCAAAGAGAACATGGAGTGTAAAGGACTAACCATTTACCAAACAATCATGACTTGATGACCCTGAGGAAAAAAGGGTTCGGAAAAACATCGTGGGAAAAAAAAAAAATGCTGGTCACCAGCATTATCTACTTTTCCCACAGTGTTTTCTACTCTTCCAGAGCCAAATTTCAAAATTTCAGCCACATCAAAACTGTCGTCTGCAAAAGCTTTCAATTTGACTGACTCTGGATTTTTGTCGTTTGGTAAAGAGTAAAAGCCCTGTAATACTATATTACTTGCCTGAAGCGTCAATCATTTGTCGGATTATGACGAAGAAATGAACTCTAATCAATCAAACGTGCTCTTCTATAATTGTCAGTCTTCTTTTATCAAGAACAACTTAATGAGGACGAATGTTTGTCTCAGTGTCTGTCTTTCTGTCTATGTGTCTGTCTCTCTGTTTACAATGACTATCACCAATCATTGGAAAGAAAGTAGCCGGGCCTAGGAATCGAATCAGTGACTTCCTGTTCTGATGTTCCATGCATTACCGACTGCTTTACCACGACTAGGCCTAACACTAAATGAACGATGTGTATGCTTTATTTCCCAGGTGAACCATAAAACATCACCTTGGAAAATATGAAGCTAAAACAATATATCTCTTTCAACCTTTACTACACCAATTAACCCTTACCCAAACAATATATTTTGGACCCTTTCAAACCGAAAGATGTTACAGACGGCAATGTTAGATCTGGAGAAAATGGCAGACAGTTCTCAAAAAGGGTAGAAAACACTGTGGGAAAAGAAGAAATTGCTCGATACGAGCAATTTCTCTTTTTCCCGCAGTGTTTTCAAGACTTCTACCGCAGACACGTAAAAACCAGGGCTTGTTTGGGAAAGGGTACATTGATGTACTCTGACAATTAAAAACGAGAATGTAAAGCTTTTTGGTAATGAACATTTCATGAAACATTGAACAGTATGAACCAAGATCGGGGTCCACAATTGTGTTACATTTATGTAGTCTGGTCTTGATCGACACCGTTACTGTCTGTAGCATTTTTTCCTACTAGAATAGAGTTCACCCTTATCCTGCCAAATGAATGAAATGAAACTGTCAGGTCGATTGTACTTAAAAGCTCAAATGTTGCTACATCAAAGTTACTTTTGGAGGAAAAGCATCTCCTTATCGCACAGTGTAGATCCAAGGTTAGACTGCACGTTCTGTGCTGTCTTGATCTTGATCTACAATGTCCGCAAATGTCACTTGACTCGCCCTTAGCAGTCGAAGGGTTAAACAGTTGCTTTGGAAATATAAAACTGAAATAACATTCTCCATTAATCTTTGGTGCACAAAAAATAAATGAAATAGATTCAATATGTAGGTGAAAAGTTCCAATGTACTCCACCCGGAGGCGCTTTGGATCAGACTGACTCACCGCGAAAAATCGCATTGCATAGGTTGAGATCCAGCTGCACATTTTGTGCTGTGCGATTTTGATCAACTCTATCCTTGGAATCAGTTACAGAATCGCCTTCGGGTGCTGAAAGGGAGTAATGATATCGATCCAAAAACAATTAACTAAATGAAAAATGAGACGAAGATATATGGTAACAAACAAGTAGGTTCGGCTTACTTTTTTATTCTCATTTTCATCCTTTATGTTGGGTCCCACGTGACCCAGTGGTAAAGGTGTATACTTCGAAATACAGGGGTCTAGCGTTACGTGCTGGTAAAGATGTACACTGAGAATTACAGGTATTTGTTTTTGCCCAGTGATTAGGCTATATTCCGAGAAATACAGAGATCCCACGTGGATCTGCACGCTGATAAATCTTAGTGTCCCTTGTGGCCCTGGGGTACATGTATACATTAAGTCCGTAATGCAAAATCCTGCATTACCCAGGGGTTGTAGTGAAATACTGAGTCCGGCATGGCCTGATGGTAAGTGTGTAAGGACCAGTGTGTGGTTTTCCCGCAGCCAAGAGATAGATGTGTATGGTTAGATGTACGTGACATAATGGTGGAAAAGATGTTTTTCATTTCTGGTGTTATTTTTTCCCATCTCTCGATGAAGAGCTTGTTTCAGTTCTCC
The DNA here is from genome assembly GCA_943736015.1 of Tridacna crocea. NCBI lineage: Eukaryota > Metazoa > Mollusca > Bivalvia > Cardiida > Cardiidae > Tridacna > Tridacna crocea. The sequence goes on along the minus strand of OX031057.1, from coordinate 31,551,051 downwards.
AAAAGTGTTTGGTTCAGGTGAATATGCACTTATCTCAAGTATCCCCAGGACAAAAGTCCAAAACACTAGGGCAAGGAGATTAAAATCATTTGGGTCCAACAAGATGGAGTAGAACCTCATATATCACATTTAGTATTTTTGTGGCTTCATGAAACTTTCGGCGAAATATCATCTGCTTTAGGACTAACCATGTTTGTCCCCACACACACACTTCCTCATACCTTAATTCTTTTGACTTTTTTTCCCAGCAACACTTGAGAGAAATATGTATTCATCGAAACCAAACACTGTTGGAGAATTGAAACAAGGTATTCATCGAGAGATGAGAAAAATAACACTATGAATCACGGTGTGGATCAGTGAAAGCAAACTTTCAAAGAGGCTTTACATCGAAATTGCTAAGAATGAACGTCATGTAGAGCATGTCATGTAAATGTTGTGAAAAGTTTTACCTATTGTAAATACCATGTACGAATTTAAAATAAGTAACATTGTGTATCAAACAATTCTACAATGTTGTAGGGTAATATGATTTAAATTATATTTATATCATAATGTGAGATATATATATATATATATATATATATATATATATATATATATATATATATATATCAAGGGCTGAAACAGTATCAGATATTGCGAATTACCCTGTAAGAATGCAAGTCAACGCTTGACATCTCAGTTACCTAATTATTTTCATTCTATGAATGGGTTATGCCCATAGTTTAGTTTTATGTATTCATTATTTCTGTATTCGTTCATTTATTTTACGATAACCGTTTAATATCATTTATTTTTTGTTTGTTTGTTTTGTCCATACTTATGCACGTATTTACAATTAACGTGTTCGACTGTGAACCTTGTGTGTTAAAGCTGATACGGTGAATTAAAGTTTCTGTTCCGAGTGTTTTGTTCTGTTCTATTATGCTATGCTATGTTCTATTATGTACTGCTAAGCTAGGTTATATTACCTATAGTTTTATTATACTGCAAATTTCTCGTGGTCTGATTGGATAATAACGTTACTCCCCGTATACACACATATATATACAAGCCATGTTCGCTGGCAATCTCGAAGTAAAGTAGAAGTTTCCCTTTTGACATCTTCGCGAGCCAAAGTTACGATCACTACGTGGATCTTACTTTGGCTGATAAAGCCCTATTTCGAGATTCCTGCGATGCGCCCTCTATTGGATGCTGGTTAATACCCCCATTTACATCATATTTCTGAAAGCCAATGAAATATCGTTTTACATACCGCTTACGAATACAATTATTCAACATGAACCGATAAGCAGACATCCACGTGGGTTTCCATGTTTACCTTCTATTTTATTTTTATCAAAGATGAAATGCTACGAACGATTTCATTCGTTGCAGTTAGAGCTGGCTGCATCCAATGAAAAAGCGTATCGGGGGATTGTAATTTTAAATCAAACTCGATCCGCCAAGTAGCGTAGTGAATCATCAGCCTTGGCTTGCGAAGATGCCCTTTTGAAGGCCCAGTATACTTGGCTACATTTTCAACACAACATCCAAAATGACGGCGTCGACCGATACGAGCCGCCCACAAGACAGACATAATGAGTAGCCTGCACCGTATCATTTCTAGATTCCTTTGATGGTTGTCATTAATGTAGAAATGATTTTTAAAAATTTATGAAATTATTTACGAAATCATTGCTTGCTGACATTCTAAAACAAGTACAAATGGTTAATACGCAGCATTCCTATGTCATGTAAGCAAATTGTCAAGTGTCGAAATTCATTCACTGTAATCTTAAAAGGATATCCAAATTATCGTTTGTGGTATCTAATATATATATATATACTTTGCAGTAGATCTATATATATTTTTTTTTTTTACTTTTTGACAACACGACATTAAAATGCATAATTATTTACCTTGAAGTTATCTAAATCCATGTTTTTAAAAAGAAAGAATTTCTATCGCAGTTAGCCTATATCACCAAGTTCATTCGCCTATTTGTAAACACGTTTTACCAAGGTAACAGTGACGTCATTTCCCAGTGACGTCAGTTTTTATTGAATTTGGGCGCTCAGAAGAGAAAGTCCATGTCGTCAGCGAACTCACTTCGCAAGTACATAAACAGAAAAAAAATCACCGAATTCACATTAGAATGGTAAAACTTTGCAGTAGATCTATAATAAATTTGTCCTACGGTCAGGTGGCCGGGGACTTTATTGGTTGTGCGGTCAGGTGGCAGTGGAATTAGAGCACTCAGAAGGGAAAGTGTATGTCGTCAGCGTACTCATTTCACGAATACATAAACAGGGAAATTTGACTGATTCAAATTAGAATGGTAAAACTTTACAGTATCATAAATTTGTCCTACGGTCAGGCGGCCGAGGACTTTTTTAGTTGTGCGGTCAGGTTGCAGACGGCTTGGAATCTTGTTAAGGGCTGTGGTGAATCATGTCCCACCGAACAAGTTTCCAAGTCCCCTGCCACCTGACCGTATGTACAACAAATTTACCATACTGCAAAGTTTTACCCTTTGAAAGTGCGTCAAGGGAAATATTCCTTTTTTATAATATCACGAATCGAGTATCCTGACGAAATAGAAATTCCCTTATGAGTGCCCCAATTCAACGAAAACTGGCGTCACTGGAAAATGACGTCACTAAAAAATACATTTTGGTGCATAAGCGTGCAGTCTGGTGATCGATCGACGACACCATTCTGAATGCTGTGTTGCAAGTGCAGTGATATTTACGGGGCACTCAAAAGGGAAACTGGCTTTACGTGGTGTTTGCCAGGATACATGATATACATGTTCCCGACATTTTAACCAATCGGATCACGAGAAATTTCTTTGCAGTATAATGAAGAAACTTCATCTCGACTGTCATGTCGCTCCGAGCTAAAGGATAGCTTAAGGCAATGCATAGATAGTGAGGTTCAGCTCAAAACTTGAAAGTTGTTGAAATTTGAGTCATGCTCTGTGAAAAGGGGGCTTCATGCCTCTACAAAATGTTTCGACCAATGTCAGCCAAAGCAGACCGGATACGGATATAGATCGAAACATTTTTTTTTCAGTTTTCATCTGATAAGATTTATCCGCTTGTTAGACAATTTTCTTTAATTAACCCATGATCATAAGATGTTTTGCCAAGCAGAATGAATTATGAAGATGCGTTAAAGTCCCTATTGCCGGAGAATAACTCATTTTTCCACTAACTACATAAAAGTCCCCGTTACAGAAGATTTATTATTCCTGAGAAAGAAGGCTATAGGCACCTAAAGCCGCTTTTTCTAATTCTCTGGAGGATTATAGGATAACTTCTTACAAATATCGTGTCTTATTTCTGTTGCGGTGAAAATTTTTTAAGACAGTAGGACTAAAAGCAAAATCTCATAATGAGCCTATTCAGTTTTTGCTATAATGTTTTCCTGATTATTTGTGTAAAGAGAGTTAAAATTACAATGTCTATCTATATCCAACGATGATTCTTTTTCAGTGAACATACAGTGTTATAAAGGAATTACTACTGGAATTTCCCGTCAGACTCAACCTGACACAAAAAAAGGATGTTGTGTAATCTTAGAGCTAATATCGAGATTCCAAGAAAGAAGACTTTTGTCATTATATTACACGTTAACCATGTTCTGGGAAAAGGAGGTTAAATGCGTAGTGATGCATGATATAAAGCATAGGGTCCCATGATTATGGATCTATCTACCCTTTCCCAAACATTCCCTGGTTTTTATGACCCCGAGATATAAGCCTTTTGAAAAAGTTGTGGGAAAAAGAGAAAATGCTGGTAACGAGAATTCTCTCCTTTTCCCACAATGTTTTCTACCCTTCACAAAACAAATTTCTATTTTTGAGTTACTGTAGGTTTATTTTGTCGTCTGCAAGAGCTTTCATTTTGGACCAGTCTAAAATTTTGTCGTTTGGTAAAGATTTGAATCATTTTTATCAAACAAGCTGCTAAATTCTGATTGGTCATTACGCGTATAGAAAATTTGTCCAAAATTAAGTTTTGACTCCTGTCAACCTGCTATACTGATCGGTTTTGCTGGTGCAGTAAGCACCTTTATGGCTAAGATATGTACATACTTGCAAACTGACTCTCTGTCTAAATATATACCTCTTTATCTATCTGTCTATAGTTATGTTCTCCCTCCTTCTTAATGTTCGTCCTTCTGTGTGTGTGTTTGTGTCTGTCTGTCCGTCTGTCTGTGTCTTTGGATGTGTGGCTGTCTGTCCGGCCTTCTGTGTTTCTGCCTGACCGTTTGTCGGTGTCTCTTACTTTCTCTGTATCTCTTTTAGTTTTTTTTCTGTCTCTTTCTGTTTTTTACTGCATTTGAGTCCCTGCCCTCTCTCTCCCATCTCTCTCCGTCTGTCTGTCTCCGTCTTTCTGTGTGGCTTTTTCTTGGGGGGGGGTCTAACTATTTTTCTTTTTCTGACTGTTTCTTTCATTGTGTTCTTGTCTTTTTCCCTCTCTTCTCTTTCCTCTTTTTTACTCTCTCTCTCTCTCTCTCTCTCTCTCTCTCTCTCTTTGTGTTTCCGTTTTTTTTCTGTTTATCTGTCTGTTTGTTGGTTGGTTTTGCCGAGTTTGTACTTCTAATATTTTCTCAGATCCGCTTTTTATACAATTCCACGGCTGAAAATTAAATGAAACTTCGTGTTCGGTTAGACACAACATTTAATTTACTCAGATACAGCATGGACCATCAATTTACTGTAAAACATGATTGAAACAAAATTGAATAAATCCAGTTATCGGAAAAACAGCAGAATTTTAACTGAATACAGGAAATCAAGAACAGCATTCACGACCGTCAATTCACAAACAGTTTACAATCAATAGATTTCAACAGATACGTATTTGAGCTTGTCTAGTTTTTTTAAATTGCTTTTGTGCTCTTTCTACAGATTTTCTTTGTCATAGCTACTTCTTTTCCATGAGTCTTTGTCTGTCTGTCTGTCTGTTGTCTGTCACTTTCTCTTTATCTATCTTTCTAACCGTTTTTCTGCCTCTCTTCGTTTTTCACTGCATTTGTGTTCTAGGTCCCACTTAATCCTTTATCACAATATCCCGACTTTTAACACCCCTGTGAAAGACGCCTTTTGAAAAAATTGTGGAAAAAGGAGAAAATGCTGGTGACCAGCATTTTCTCCTTTTCCTGCAATGTTTTTTTCCCTTCCCAAAACAAATTTCAATTCTTTTTAATCACAATGGTAAAGAGTTAAGAGCTAATATAAGTCACCGGAGAAAAACGACGTAGGACAGGATTAGTAGTCCTACGTTCGGTGTGTTTTATGTCACTTTTAAAATGCTGCATTGTTCAAGATGTGCAGACTTTTTCTAAAGAACTTTGCTATGCTGTTCTTATCAATCTCCAGTTTTTAAATTTGCCAAAATGCACCTTCGTGGCTGAACAGAAAAGTGAAGGACCCGTAACCATGAGATCCCTAGGTCGAGCATTACTGGATGGAGTGTTTCTTTGTGTATGTGATAGTATACGTGAGCAAGGCATTTCAGGGTCATAGCTTAGTGCCAGCGAATCCCAAGAAACACATGAATAAGTGAGCTGTCGCTGTGATATGACTGAAATAATGTTAAAAGCGGCGTACATCACCATTCCATCAAATAACCAATCTGTGGCTGTATTTCTAACGTTCAAAGAACTGTATCCGATATTACTTGTTATTGCAGACAGTGCAGAATCAGATCAGACTTCACAAGAAGTGCGGACTGATCTCGATTCTACTCTACTCACTTTTTTTTTTGCTACAAATTCATTCTGGTAAGAGCAACATTAAAGTAATAATGTTTTGGCTTGTTTTCTGTTCAATTCTAGAAATGGTCCACCTCTATAATATTTTAAATGTATCCAAGCATGCGACTGATTTCAAATTTGGTTTATAAGCACAGGGCCTGAACAATACCATGAAATTTATATCCATCAGAGTTGAAATCTGACTCGCTTGAAATTATTTCTATGTAAATATAACAAAGTATTGATGAAAACATTATAGTTTTAAATATCAGGACTTGTTCGCCAAAGCTTTTATAAAATAATTCGTACAGTTAGTTGCTGAAAAAATCTCATCTATACAAGATAGCAATATTTAGAGACTTGTCAAATTTATCGACACAGTTTAAACCCAATGTGGGTGTGAGTGTGTGTCTTTGACGGCTGCTGAGCGCGACTTAAGCCTGTTTCACATCAGCCTTACGACAGCCGTGCGGGAACATTTTTTTGACAAATCGCAGGACTTCGCACGGACTCCGCAAGACTGTCGTACGAATTCCCAACGCCGTAGACGTCGCAAGCTGGTCTTTCAACATGTTCATTTTCTTTGCGATTTCTTTGCGATTTTTGACTTCGCACGGCAATTGTACGGTTGCCACACGGCAGCCGTAAGGTTACCTTGAGACCATCGCATATCAATCGTACGGTTTTATACTTGCATTTGTCTTGCGAAGACTGCACGATGATCAAACATTGCGGCTGTCTTGCGAACGCCTTGCTTTTAGAGAAAGTCTGTCTGAAGACTACTGCGGAACCTACGAACAACGTATTGATTCGCCCGCCTGCCCCGCAAATGCCTTGCGAAAACTTAGCGTCATCCCTACTCTTTTAAAAAGTTTTGTATCTTATTCGTCATCAGTCGCTGTCGAGATTTCAGGAAGAGAAGGCCATGCCTCAGAGACAAAGATCTCAAAAGGGAAAGGGGAAGGCTACGGTTGCTGAACCTCCCATTGAACCTGAGAAAACTGAGGTACCACCAACTCAGGGTTCAGATGAAGAAAGCATGTGCTTGTACAGGAGTGACAAATATGCCTTTAACATAAAATAGCTTCATCCCGTTCTTCATCTACGAGTATCCTGTTCATGGCTGCAATACACAACCTATGTGCCTGGATAGCCGAAGTTAACTCTGTAAAGGCCTTCTGCAGAATGAGGATGCTGCTGCATACCATTGTGTCTATATTTATCTAAACCTGGACAAGAGGAGATAATTCCTCCTCCTTATGGCGATCGCACGAACACCGTACAGCTGTCTTGCAAATTCGTGTTTGCCGTGCGGTGGTCGCAAGAAACTTTGAGAATTCTTACGGCAGTCTTGCGGGTGCCTTGAGAATTTATGCGGCAGCCTTAAGATAACCGCATGACAGCCGTGCGAAGACGTCGCTCTGTTTTTTTCGTACGTTCAACCTGCGGACACCGTACAGTTCGTGAGTCAACCGTACGAACAACGTACGGAGATCGCTTTGCAAATTTGCAGTATGTGCGACGGGTACGAATAGGTAGCGATTGTGTTTGCGGTGGAAATCGTACGACGAAAAAATCGCAAGGCTGATGTGAAACAGGCCTTACTGACCTTTTGCGGACATTGTAAATCAAGATCAGACTGCACAGAACGTGCAGTCTGATCTAAGATCTACATTGTCTGATGAGAACATGATATTCCCCCAAAAATTTCCCTTGAAATAGCAAAATGTAGGATTTTACAATTTGCTTAGATTTCATTTCACTTATTTAGCAGGATAAGGGTTAAAAACACTTTGTGTGAAGGAGAAAATGTTGCCTTCCAGCACAATAAGCCTCTACTTCACGGCTAAAGACACGAGATTGTCTGTATGCCTTGTGTAGAACATGTACTAATCAAAACTTCTTTTTGGACATAACATTTTTTAAAACAAAGACTACACAAAAAGACAGACATGTTTTTTTTTTTTTTTTTGTTTTGAATGCCAGAATCTTGTGCAGAGTCCCTTTGCATGGAATATATACCTTCTTGAATGCAGAATCCACTAAAAGTCTTGTGATCATTTATTCACGGGATTGAGGGTTCAAATCAAAGATTTACTCAACATTCACGATGACGTGTTGCATGTGCACTATATTTTAACATTTCTGGTGGGCAGTCGGTTGAAATATCCGAAAAAAAAGAATTGATAACACCGTAAACATGCTGTGTATGACTCCTGTAGACCGCAGACAAGAGGTCGATTTGCTTGCTGACTGGCGGGCTTTCAAAAAGACATTTTGGGTTTATTGTTGCATTTGTTGAAGACAATACTACTATGAGTTCAATAATGAATGTTCAACATTGAATTTTGAAGACTATGTATCGTATTTTGTGCAAAACCGAAGAAAATAAACCAAGTTAAACTCAGTTTTTCTCAGATATACGAGTTTTTTCGATAGCACTCAGGTATACAATTGGCGTATTGAAATGGCGCATTGAAATAAACTGTTGGCCGTTGAACATGGAAATACTTCTTTGAAACTACCTTCACCCCATCATAGCCTTCTAGTAACACAATGATAAACACAAAATTTGTATACTGACAGCTTTGGTTCTAGGCTTGTTTGTTCCAAAACCAGTTCGTCTCTGAGCCAGTTTGTCACATGGTTTAAGTTAACATTTCAATAATATTTCCTTTTTTTTTTTTTGCGTTATTTATTCCACACAATGGCTTCCGTAACAAATGCCACACTAGCGTTCTAAATACTTTGTTTAAGTCATTGTGTTTTTGGACTAGTCTTTGTTTTACTTGTGTACATGTCTGTTAGTCAGAGGAATCGTCATTTTGGATACACAAGTAAACACGTTCTGTAACTCAGATTTTGAAGATTTGGGTCCAGAAATTACTACTATATATAAGATACCCATAATTAACTCCTTTTTATGAGTTGTACTAAAGATCACATTAGTCTTTAACTTTATTCTTTATGAATTGGATTTAGCTAACAAGTTTGCATACTAGTTTAACTTCTTTATTTCTTTTCTCAATTCTTTGATTATCCGATTTATAACTACCCAAGAGATAGTTTTCCTATTTCTTTTTCACCTGCTTTTGTTTAACCGATTTACAACAGATATCCAAAAATATCTTTTTCTCCTTACCTTTCATTTTCATGAGCTGATTTACAACAACAGTTCAAAGAGATCTTTTTATCCTGCTCTTTCTTTCTTTTCTTGTTCTTGTTCTTCTCATAACAGTATTATAATCATGCTTTTAATGTTAAATCATCCTGAAGAAACTCTGCTTGCAAACTCCAGTTTGAAAGATGTTCGACAATACTTAGCTGGAAAAGTAGTCAATGGCATGAAAAGATGGTTACTTTTTTGTATTGTCAAATGAAAATCAAAGCACCAATGGGAAGATGTACCGGTAGTCGCAATAAGGAGACGTGTTCCATAATTCTTTTCATATTCGTGAACCGTAAAGTCTCAAGGCAATTGTTTATTTTACGAGTCAAAAGATACTGTGCTGCACTGACTTTTTTGTGTCGTCTAAGTCTTTACTAAAAGACAAAATTTTAAACTCGTTCAAACTGACATCATCTGCAGAAGACAAAATCAAGGAGACTCAAAAATTGACATATGTTCTTGGTGGGGAAAACATCGTGGGAAAAGGAAAAAGTGCCAGCACATTTTCTCCTTTTCCCACGATGTTTTCAAAAGGCTTCTTTTCCACGGTGGAGAAACCCAGGGATTGTTTGGGAAAGGGTTAATCTGTAATGAACCGAATTGAAATTGACTTATAAAGAGACACACATGGTCAAAGACAAATTATTACACGTATCATTACATATGGTGTTTGCAGAAGTCGTTCATAACATTTATTTCGAAATATTAACGAAATATTTCAGGATTTGCAACCATTTTATACCTATTTCAGAAAACATAATCACATCAAGTAAAATATTATTTGAGCTGTTTTTCTTAGGTCTTACTTTAAAATTGACAATAATTGTATTTGAAACGGAGAATTATTGAATATGCAAGCAACAGATATGTTCAAATGATAGTTTTGTCATCATTTAGCGGAAATATGAGAGTTTAAACATACGTAAAAATTCTGTTCGGATATTTAAGTCGTAAACACTTTTTTCGACGATGCTTTCTAAAAAGCTTTCCTCATAAGAGACAAAGATTGTGAGCCGAGCCAGCAGGGTTTTTGCTTTCCACTCCCCCACCTGGGGGGGGGGGGGGAATTTTCGGGACTATGATTTTCCACATTCCTAAAGTGCTCTACCTGATGGGGTTTTTGGAAGTTGTAGAGGTCAAAGGTCATCAAGTGCACCACTAGCCCTAACCTTGTTAGTTGATCCTCAGTTGATAGTTCGTTGGAAATTCTATACTTTGTGGAAGTCCCAAAATGATCTCAATTAGTGTAATAAGCTTATACTATTTAGATAATTCTTTGTATTTCTAACAAAATAAAAGAACATTTAAAGCAAATTGAAAAGCACTGACCGAGCTATCTTTTATGATTCCAACTTCAAAAAAAAATAAACATTAAACAAAACAAAACATGCAGTATAATCTTTGAATACTGTCGTCCACTTGTTTAGTCCAGCCTACTATGATCAAACCCTTTCTGAGTTATATTGGAGCCTATTACAGGCATCGAAGAGATGGACATGGAATATTTGGCGCCGAAAGAGTTAAGAGCCAAAAACGATGATATATTATCATTAATCTTTTTCTTCAACTTCTTACATACACCAATTGAGCAATCAGGTGATTAATTAGCAATGTGAGTTACCAAAATGAATTTAATTCTTCATGTTGATTTGATATTTCAATAGGGCAGATGCACCTGTTATGCACCTATTATGAGATATTGTTGGTCAGTATTCATTTAAAGAGGACCAGGGTGTTACAGTGAACGAGAGCTCATTCATACTTGTATTTATTCAGTAAAACCTTCACCGTCATCATTCGCATGCTTACTAGCCATATTTGTTAAGTTTTTGTTATGAAAACTGTGGCTGTTATTTTTCGTTCATATCCGTTCAGAATTATGTCAGGTTAACTGCTTGGCATTAAGAAACAAGAAAGTAATTTGAAGCATCGTGCAATGACTATAAGAGAAGGCCCAGGATAATTTTTCAAATTTAAATGCATTGGGTTTGATATGATTAAAACGATGCAATGAAGAGCCCTGTTTGTTTTTATATTTATTTTTGTCACCCTTGTTGTCCTTTTAAAGGTCATTTTGTGCATTATCATGTACTGTTGATTTTCTTGTAATTATGTATTTTTTGTTGCGTAAAAGTCACGATCATTATTCACATGACAATCCTTTTTATTGCTGATATTATCTTGTTCCAACATACTTAATGTTTTCTACGAGCATAGCTTCAAGGCTTTGTCTTCTTTTACTCCGTTACATTGTATTCTAGTGAATATCATGTGTAATTTCAAAATAGGCTTTTTATTTAGCCTTTTTTCCGTTTGATACTGTATACATGTAAGAGAAACACATGTTTTTTTTTTGTTTTTTTTTGTTATACTTATCATTTACCTTGTTTGCTAGATGATTAGTGACTCTCCTTATTTCTGTTGTGAGCAAAGGACCTGTGCATGGCTTTTGTTTTTCTCTCTTTCTATTTTTCTCTCTTTCTATCAAAGATGTATATTTGTATCACGATTATTGACCTGTTGTCATTTGCAGGATATTGTTTCCCATATCAAAATGAAGGATTTCAATTTACTATGCTAATTCCACAGAAGTGATGCCTTAATAATTGCCCATCTGTAGGAAGCGTACTCGAAGGAAAGTCTCTGCATTAGGATAAAAATAAATCCTGTTTTTGGAAAATTCTATCTTGGAATCATTTAGAGAATAAGAAAGCAAGAGTGTTTCAAAAATGGATTCATGTATGCCCTATTTGCATACATTTTGATTTTGAAAGTTGTGGGAAAAAATGTCATATTGTGAATAGTACAGAAACCTTATTAAATCTTTTACAATGTTTACTGGGTTTTTCCGAATATTGTTAACATAAAGTACGTGTATAAAACATTACACAGTATAAATCACAGCGAAGAATTAGTTAACATACTGAAATATATTCTAACCAAGCAGTGAGGAAGGTGATAATTATGTTAACTTCATGAATGTGGCAAATGGGTGATAGTGGATAGCTTTAAGATAGCACGGTAGGATATGTTGTAGATATCATTGTTATCATTTCAATGAAAGTGAACTTCATATTAGTTTCAAACTTTACTAAAGGAAACCATTACTCTTATGAACATAAAAGTTTGCAACAAATGAAAACCTGTAATACAAACTGCATCTGGCAGGATTTGAACCCATGCAGACAAATATCCTCGTTTGCCGATATTTGAAAGACCAATACCACAACCAGTAAGTTAAAGAGATATACTGATCAAAGTTGTTAGAAATTGTATTTAAAACAAGACGAAGCCATGCATGAAGGAGTGGTCTACTGTAACATTCATATTCATATCTGGGTTTAATACAATACCTATCCACGTGGTAAATTTCTGTTAGTTATAAAGGTGATCAATCCAACCCTGATGTTCTTACAAGAAATATCTTTGGTTTCAGCAAATGCTATATAAGGTTTTTATAAAGAGTCAACGTTTTTCATTATCAATACCCTGATTTCCATTTTACGCTCAAAACATGACAAAGTACTTTGATTCAAACAAAATTGCGTCTGTTTCGGTAAGAAAGGTGTCTTGATTATAGATATAAGTGCATAAATCCATTTGTATAAGTTTCTGACATATGAAATGTAGAAAATGAAGAAAAATCTAACCTGAACTGCTATTCATTGATAGATTAAGTACCAGCAGGGTGTTTTTCCCTCCACCCCGTGGAATATTTTGGACTATGATTTTCTTGAGCCCTAAGGTCTCCTAAGCACATTTCCATCTGGCTACCTTGGCATTTGGAAGTTATAGAATGATTTCAGGTAATGGAGCAAGCTTATATTTAAATAATTGTATGCATTTCTAAACAAAAAAACGCAAGAAGATATAGAGGATATTTGTTTTTTTCGGTGAAAGAACGAAATTTATTTCATCTCGTGGACACCATCGGTAATATTTTCACTCGTGAAAATATTACCGATGGTGTTCACGAGATGAAATAAATTTCGATCTTTCACCGAAGAAAACAAATATTCCATTTATTTCATGCTTTTTACCCTTTCTGGGAGGAGCCTTATCAAAAGTCAGTACAGTTCTTTTCCCTTATTCCCCGTGGCGTACCCCTCACGCATAGCAACGTTACGTCAAGCGCGAGAAATGTAAGGTATATGACGTCATATTTCCCATCTGGTTGTTAGGCACGCGCAATTTACCTAGGCAACAAGAACGTGAAAATCGGTATCTTCACTGGTGGTACCAGTGTAAGATCGAAAAATATTTTCACTACTTATATTTCTCGATATCCTACCGGAAAGCATGAAATAATTAATGCAAACCAAAGCACCACAGCAGTATTTTCTATGTTTCAAGCTTCAAGAATTATGATCTGAGCAACTACAGTGATATTCCTTAGCTAAAGCACATTTTCTTGACCACATGAATGCATGCTATAAGCAACCTAAATGGAGTTTTCAGACTTACGAGTATATACTGTGTATAGAATGGAAGCAATTATAGCCATCAATATTCTTTTTTATATCAATTGCTGAAAAGTCAACAACTATCTGGTTCATTTCTTTATTTTAATTAGGAAAACGTTGAATATTTATGGTATGCTTTTTCATGCTCTTAGCAATAATTTTTATTACAATAAAGAGAAATTTTAGCGCAAATCGAAGTACTACGGTTACTTATACAGTGTGTATAACATTTCACTCTTGATTCAATTAGAATTGAAATATATCTTGATCTTATTTAATAAGAGAGCATTGTATGTGCTATATGTAGTGACCTCGTTTGTTTTTTTTATCAGTTTAGTTCTCTCAGACAATGATGTCAAAGTGCGAAAATTTGAACTTGCCATGAGATAGTAAAGGTATGACCTACAGCCATATTCACTTTTTTAGTTAAATACAGGATACAGATACATGAATTGAACCCTTTCAGCAATATGGGTAAATACAGAAGGTCCATTACATCTCGTATGCAACGATGCACTTGTTAACTTTTGATATCTATAACTTGCAGAAGACCGCTCGTCAGGTGGCAGACTTTCACAAAGTGCTCAGGAGACCCTAGGCTATCAGAAAATAATCGTGCTGGGGCCCTATTGGTGGCTCAAGGTATATAGTAAACTGACAGGATTGTTCGGCCCAGACTTTTATAAACAGCTATGCCGGATATGTCGTTTCAAGTCATTATAGCAGTCACTGCAGACAGAAGCTTTTCCTTTATCATACAATTTTTCAGGCTCCATAAAAGATTTAGAGAACATTTCGGTAAAAGGATAAAGTGCTGAAACCAGTTTTTTCTGCTTCCCCCACAATGTTAGCTATTTTTTTTCGGAACCAAATCCATCGTCTGAGTCATGTTTAGTTTCTCCTCTACCAATGCTTTTAATATGGATGAATCTAGAATTTGTTGTGTGCTTAGGGTTTTAGTAACTGGGCAATTTGAACGCTTTCCTATTCTGTGCCAGGTTTACAGTTGAGGTTTTGTTGTAATCTGCCATTCCCTCAGCAACAAAACGTCTAGAAGAAAAAGTAATATTTTCCCCCAAAAGATCATCTACAACCCTCAGACAAAATAAAACCGAAATCCCCCAAGAAAGCAATCTCTCAAACTTGGCAAGTTTTGTTAAAGCCAGATTTACCAGTCTCCAAATCTACATTTTGTCGGATTGATGCAGTAAGTAGCGAAGTGTAGATGGAAAAAAAAGTCATTTGTATCCCTTCTGCTTTTATCTATCCATTTGATAGACTAGATAACTGATACTATATATAAGAATAATTGCTTCTTTCGCATAGAGTCCCGGCATGTTTATGAAGATAATGATCAGTCTGCAACTGCCAGGATAATGTAGTTAAACCCTTAATCTGCTAAGTATATGAAATGAAAGTTTCAACAGATTGCAAAATCTTTAATTCTGCCATATCAAAGTCATTTTGTTGAAGAAAAAAATCTCCTAGTTGGACATTGTAGATCAAAGATCAGACTGTACTTTTTGTGCAGTCTAATATTGATCTTCAAGATCCATTAAGATCGTTGTGTGACGAGTAGCAGCGTAATAGTTAACGTTTTATCACTTGTGTCTCCCAGAGGAATAGAACTTTAAAAAAACACGAAAAAAAAACAAAGAAAATGCCGCTACCTTTCTGCCCTTTCCCCGGTGTTTTTCAACGATGTTTTGCAATCTTTCAGGGGCATATTACTCGATAAACATTTCATCGTGACACCGCATCAGCTACGGTACTATAATTCGCTTTTGAAGAGCAGCTGTGGAGGTAGCCGTATTATTTACTGAATTTAGGACGTTTCATACCATAAACATTTCGTATCAGTCACTTCATACCAAAAATCTACCATTTCGAATCGTAATTTATACCAATTCGTACTAAAGAAATAATATTTTATTAATTTTTTTGGGGGGACTTTTGGCAATTTTTTTGTTTTCGTTATGACGTTATTTAAAGAAGGAAATAAAAACGTTATTTAAACAAATCAAACATTTATGCAAGATGCAAGAAATCATGCGTGAATACACTTTCTTGTTACTTCTTTTCCCAATATGTTTTCACAGCAGTTTTCTCCGGAGGTCGGTAACGTTATTACTTTCGTAAGTTGTGCAATTTAAGAAAAAGGCATATTGTGGAGAAAAAATGATATTTTAACTAGAAATAATTTGTCATATCAGCTTTGACGTTTGACATTGTCCTTGTCCCGGGTTTACTTTATTTCAAATCATACCCGAAAAGAAGCATACAAAAAAGACGAAGAAAAAAAGGCTGTTTACAATAAACGGCATTTAGACGAATTGTGATTCCTTGACTAAATGTTCATTTTAATGTTACAAGTCTACCCCCCCAACTTTAACTACATACTAGTATACATGTAGATATAGATCTACCCGATCTGCAACAAACATAACAGACACACGGGCCATACTAACTGGTTCCTTTAAATGATTTATGATAATATCCCGTACAAAATGTTAACAAAACGATAATTTATTAAAAGCACTTGTTATCGCATTTATTGATATATTTGGACATAGTAAGACATGGTGTCATTATGGTACAAAGTAGTTACGCGATGATTCATGATGGTAAATTCATTGTACGAAGTGAGAAATTTATGGTACGAAATGGTCATGGTATGAAGTAACTGCATACCTTGTTTACTATATGGCCTGGTTCAGTCTTTTTTGTAGAAATACGGTACTTTCATTAACAGATCGAGCCGGTACAATTTATTTTCTCTATTTGGACTGATTTCTTGATTATGAACATGTAAAATACCATACTTTCATAGCCACATCGGTAAAAACCAGATCGTATCCCTGATGGCCCAGATTTTAAATATCTGCGCAATTTTTTTTTTTAATTTCAGCGGTGTTTTTTTTAATTTTTAGGCCAGGGAATCCCTCAAGGGATTCTATATCGCTGAGTCCGCCAAAACAACTAGTTTCCCAAGTATATTACAGAGATTGCTTATCACACGGTGTAAATGCTTTCCTATCCTCAAAGCTTTCATCTGCAAACTGCCATAGAATTGCAAGGGTATTACGACCCTTTAATAACTGATGATTATGTAATTTTTATCCCGTTTTTGTCATTAACACTGACCTAATAAAAGCGTAACCTAATAAAGTTAGCTATATCCGAGTAATCTTGATGAAACAATTTCAAACTCCCGCATCAGTGACCCCAAAAAATATTGGAAATATCTCCGCAGTCTCGTCAACATGAACAAGAAATCTGACCTTATTCCAATTCTTAAATCTAACAGTAATAACGTCGAAATATTTCATTATACAGACTTGGAGAAGGCAGAATGTTTAAACGAATATTTCTCATCTATTTCTACTGTAGATGAGTCTAACGCTTGTTTGCCACCTTTTCATCCTAAGACTTGTAATATTCTGAATATAATTGACATCACTAGACAAGAAATAGAAGACATAATCAGCACTTTAGAAGTAAACAAAGCAGCAGGCCCTGATTTAATCAGTCATAAATTACTAAAAAATATTAAACAGAGCATATCCAAACCCTTACAAATATTATTTAATAAGTCGTTACAAGATCAAACTTTCCCTCAAAAATGGAAACATTCACTAGTAAATCCACTTTTCAAAAAGGGAGATAAATCCTTAGCGTGCAATTATCGACCAATATCTCTTTTAAGTTGTGTCGGTAAACTGATGGAAAGGTGTGTATATAAACATCTGTACAACCACCTACACTCAAATCATTTACTCTACGAAAAGCAGTCTGGTTTCTTGCGGGGACATTCAACAGTCCATCAACTGATTGAAATATACCACCAAATCGTTTCTTCTTTTGATGCAAAACAAAATCTGTGTATGGTATTTTGCGACATATCGAAGGCATTTGATAGAGTCTGGCATAGAGGTCTTATTTTTAAACTTCGTCAACTTGGCATCGATGGTCCCCTTCTTCAATGGTTTAAAAATTATTTGTCCAATCGCCAACAATCTGTTATTATTAGAACTGCCAGATCTAAAACAACATCAATAAATGCAGGCGTTCCTCAAGGATCGGTTCTCGGGCCATTACTTTTCCTCGTCTACGTGAATGATATTTCAGACAATCTTTTAAGTATATCTCGTCTGTTTGCAGATGACACCTCACTAGCTTGTACGGCCACTCAAATTGAAGATATTGAAGGTATTTTAAATCATGACCTGCTTATTATATCCCACTGGGCAAAACAATGGCTGGTATCATTTAATCCCTCAAAAACAGTAGCTATGCACTTCACAAATACTAATGTTCCGCCACCAGATTTATTATTTAACAATGTTCCGATTCAGTTTGTCACGAATCATAAGCACCTTGGACTAACTCTAAGTAGTAATGGTAAATGGCGTGAACATATTAATAATATAACCCAGTCTTCAAACAAGATCCTGGGAATTATGAGATCTTTAAAATTTAGGCTAAAGAGAGATTCTCTCAACCAAATATATATATCTTTTTTGCGACCACTTCTCGAATACTCCTCAGTAGTCTGGGATAACTGCACTATGTCGGAAAAGGATCGTTTGGAAAAAATTCAAATCGAGGCCGCAAGAATAGTAACCGGTATTACAAGATCAGCTTCTACTCTTGACTTATACAAAGAAATCGGTTGGTTAACGTTAGATAATAGGCGTAAATATCAGAAACTTGTACTTATTTATAAAATAGTCAACGGTCAGACTCCGCAATACTTAAACGATATCTTTCCGTTAAATGTTAACGCAAGAACAAATTATTTACTCCGCAATGCTAACGATATCGATTTAGTTGCTTGTCGAACCGAATTGATGACGAAGTCATTTATTCCATCTGCAGTTACTCTATGGAACGAACTCTCCGACGATATTAAATCCTTGCAATCTTTGTCGCAATTTAAATCTCGTATCCTACAGACCTTTCATGTTTCTGATGTTCCTAAACACTTTTTCGTCGGTAAACGCCATCTCTCTGTTGTACATACAAGAATTCGTAACAGGTGCAGCAATTTGAACTATGACCTTTTCTTGAATTATATATCTCAAAATGCAAGCTGTAGGTGCGGTTACGATCAAGAAGATGCTGAGCATTATTTCTTCAGATGTTCGCAATACGCAATACAGAGAAATAATCTCTTTCAAACTTTACGTCGATTTCATCCATTAAATATCAATATTCTGTTGTATGGATCTGATAATCTCAGTTTCGAAGACAACTCATTGATATTTAGGACTGTACAAACTTATATAAAAGATACAGGACGATTCAAGTAATCCTGAAGCAGCAATCGATAATTTATTTGACCAATTCGCCCGGATCCTGGGACCCCACTGACTTACGATTAATCTACAGTAATCATTTAGTTAAAATCTAAAATCTGAGTGTTTTTTTTTTCCTTCATTTTCTTTTATTTAAAAATGTCCTATTTTCTTTTCCAATTCGATTTATCAATTCATCAATTGCCATTATGATGTTAGTGCGTAACTGGAACAAAATTGTCGTCAAAAATCAAATGAAAACTTAATGCATATTAAAAAGCCAAAAGCAAAAATGGGCGACTCTAAAAAAATGTAATTTTATAAAGGGAATGACCGAATCTAAGTTGAGAGAACTTGTGGTCAGACCCTTTTGCCTTGTCCTTTGATTGTGTATATTGTTCTATGTTGTAAATTATATTCTTGTAAAATACTTGGCAATAAAATATGTTTAAACTAAACTAGCTATATCCGACAGTTGTGTATTCCTACGCGCTACATACGGTTAATATCTATAACGCTCTCTCTTGCACTCCGGATCATTCACAGTCATGTATGGTGAGAGTAACGAACGACAACTCTGCTCGGAATTTGTCTATAACGTTGTTTTGACATTTGAACATATGTGTCACAAAACGCGTCTCCGCTAAAATGCGATTGTAAATAAAGCAAACTACATAATAAAAATATTGGCCCGTGTTATGTTTATCACTTTTTCATATGTATATCGACTAAATCTAGGGTACTTCAGCGGAGTGCTGGAGAAATCGGCCCCTGGAGAAATCATCCCCAAACTGCTTGACCCGTGTTATGTTTATCACTCCTGAGAAATCGTCCCCTGGAGACGATTTCTTTGGTGAAATCGTCCCCAAATAAAATTTTAGAAAAATCGACCCCAACGTCAAATTTCATCCATATCGTTAATCAAGCTGTCTATAAAAATATTTTTGAAAGTTCGTTTTTTTTTAGTATGTACATCGGTATAGCTAAACAGCGAAAGGAACTTCCTTTCGCGAAAGGAAGATTACGTCCACGAAAGGAAGATTCTTTACTATGAAAGAAGCGTTTTCCTCACGAAAGGAAACTGTCGTTGATTTATTGCTTATACATTCTAGGTATTTGTAAAAGTTAGATTATGAATTTAAGATTTTTACACTCGAAAAATCGTGTTTTACTATCGCGGTGAAAGTGTTACTATAAAAAACTGTTCTTGCGTGAAAGTATGTATGTACACGAAAGGAAGATTTTTTCCTTGAACGTAGTCTTTTTGCATGAAAGGATTTTTTTTCTGAATTTGAGAATATCTTTTCGACATGGATGAACTTGATTTGTCAAATTTTTAAGTTTTATATAAAACTTTTGCTAGTAACGAGATTCTTTAGTGTAAGGAAATTCCTTTTGCGAAATACAAAGCCGTCTATAGAACCAAGATATAAAACTGTTCTTCTTGGAAGAGTCTAAGACTTTAAGATGAAATCATTAGACTAGCAAGCTTTATGAAAGACGAAAAATAAAATGTAAATATGATTTTCTAATAATTTAGACGTGATTTAATAAAGAATTGTAAAACACGCTGATCAGTGGTTGTTAAACTCGTATAATTCTTTCTTGTCCTTATCTGAAAAGCATATTTTGGAGTGAAATGTCGTTGGAAAGGGATAAAATGCTATTTCCAGAGTTTTTTTCTTTTTCTATCAAAAGAATCATGATGGTATATGCAAACATTTCGTACTATAATCATTTTGCTTCCTTGCGCGAAAGGAAGATTTCGTTCACGAAAGGAAGATGTTTACTATGAAAAAAGCGTTTTCCTCACGAAAGGAAACCGCCGTTGATTTATTGATTATATATTCTAGGTATTTGTAAAAGTTAGATTTTGAATTTGAGAGTTTTAGACTAGAAAAATCGTGTTTTACTATCACGGTGAAAGTGTTACTATAAATAACCGTTCTTGCGCGAAAGTAAGTCCGTTCATGAAAGGAGGATTTTTGCCTCGAACGTAGTCTTTTTGCATGAAAGGATTTTTCAAAATTTGAGAATATCTTTCGAACATGGATGAACTTGACTTGTCAAATTTATAAGTTTTATATAAAACTTTTGCTAGTAACGAGATTCTTTAGGGTAAGGAAATTCCTTTCGCGAAATACAAATCCGTCTATAAGACCAAGATATAAAACTGTTCTTCTTGAAAAAGTCTAAGACTTTAAGATGAAATCATTAGAGTAGCAAACTTCGTGAAAGTTAACTCTTTACCAAACAACTGGTCCATGGGAATCATGACTTTCGACAAGAGTGTGGAAAAGAGAGGAAATGGTTGTTGTTGTAGTCTTTTCTGCCACTTTAACTCTTTACCACAGAATCCCGACTTTTAACGACCCTAGGTAAAAGGCCCTTTGAAAACATTGTAGGGAAGAAAAGGATGTTTTCAAAGACAAAAATAATCATTTTCAGTACTTAATTTTTTGTTGTCTGCACATGCTTTCAATTTCTCCTTTTCCCAGTGTTTTCTAACCGTTTCGATAACTTTCTGCCATTTTCGTCAATTTTGAAAATGTCGTCTGCAAACTCTTTCAGTTTGGAAGAGCCTAAAATTTGTCGTCTGGTAATGGGTTAAGTAAATAGGGTGAGAAAAGAAAAAGAGATTTACTTTACAAATGAAGATCGATTGAATTGTTTTCCGCCACTTTCAACATTATTTTGGTAATATCACAGCAAAAGCTCATATATTTTTGTTTCTTCTGGGTTTCACAAGTTCTTGGCATTGGGTTCTATTTTTCAGTGGCTTGCCAAAGGGCACTCCCATGAACAATTCAGGGGTCCCATAGTGGCTCGAACCTGTGGCATCAAGGTTATAATTCACACACATGTACATTACCACTGGGCCAAGCGGGGCCTGCAACATATAAAGAGAAAACTGACAGGAGGTGGGGGCAGCGGCATTTTGTTTAAACGTTCTTTCTATATTACCTGTAGAATGAAAAGAAAATATGAAAAATGTTCCTCACAACCTTTCATCATTTTCCAGATAATCCAAAAGAAGAAAGAGTTGGGAGCAATACTGTTAACAAGAGGTTTCTTACTTTGCTACAAATGTTTCTTATTTTTCAAAAGCAAATCCCAGAATTGAAATCATTCTTATTTGCAATTTGCAATCTGCAAAAGCTTTTAATGACACTGGCAGGGTTATGAATTTGGCAAAGGGGTTAGTAAAACAATCTGTTTGAAAATGAAATACACATGGAATTCCCCCTCGTTTTATATTATGGTTTCCACGGTATATAGTATCTGTGGCACCTGTAAAACAGTATGAAACGTCTGAAGGTACGAAAAGTATAAAGGACGAAATATCCGACCCCCGAAAAATCTAGCCTCGAGCTTCAAGAACGTCAAGAAGATCATAATGTTACAAAGTCATTCATATACAATGTAGAATGTGCAGTATGAAAAGCAGCCATTGATTTCGTTAAAAAAATGTATTTGTTCCTAACAATTCCTCTGTAAAAAAAAAAAAAGCGAAAAGAATTTCCTTTCATGTTCAATGGATCAGTAGAACTTTCAATGTTGTTCAGATCTAGATCTATAAAGTGCTGCGGTACAAATTCATGAATGGCTAAAACTTCTTAAATAAGTATTTTTCCACATCAAGATAGATCTAATATGTTAACTGTTATGAAGGAACAGTCCTGTTATCAATTTTACACATAATAGCATACTTCCTTCCGTTGGTCAACGTATTCCTCCTTTCGCGAAAGGAAGTTTCTTTCTCTGCTGCAATACTTGTAAATACACGATGAACAAAAATTTCATCTATATCAAGATAATATAGCAAGTGCCACAAGGAACCGTTCTCTTGCCAATTATACCCACCTTAAATTATAGCAAAGTAAGGGCCGGCAAAACAAAAATACTTTCCTTTCGTGGAAGAGCGCTCACCCTACTAGATGTACTAAGACTGGAGTTTTTGGTTTGAAACTGTTCAACATCTAAATCATATCGAGAAAACATGCATTTTAGAAAAGAAACCTTTTTTATTTACACAAAGAAAGCGCCACTAAAACACTTCTTTCTTTTTTGAGGGGGGATGTAAAAAGTTAAAATTAAACCTTTAAATTTCATTTATGTTGCGAAAATGTACTAAACTTGGGAAAGAAATCCTATTTTCGATAGGAATAGAATTCTTGCGTAGCTCGGAGTGAACTTTCCTTTCATCAGGGATTGTAAAATGTACATATAGTCTATTACATATGGTCCTTGTTTTCATGAATGGAATTTTCCTCAAAAAGAAACTTTGCAAAATCATAAATAACAAATTCACTACACACTATCATTGAAAAAAAGCTGAAATTTAATCTGTAAGGGGTACCTACTTCAAAAGAGATATTTCATTGTTTATAAAATCATGTCGTGGAATAAACATTACTTGCAGGCAAAAATCTTCCTTTCGTGAAAGAAACTCAATTTTAGGAAGGAAATGCTATTTATAGTAACACCATTTACGGCGATTACTAAAACACGATTTTTCGGCCTCAAACGCTCAATCCCAACAATTTTATTTCAACCGTACGAAGGACTTGACGTTAATTTTCCAAAAACACCTTCCTTTCGCAAGAAAAACGCTTTTTTCATAGAAAACAATCTTCCTTTCGTGGGCATTATGTTCCTTTCGCGAAAGGAAGCGAAAGGAAGTTCATTTCGCTGTTTAGCTATACCATGTATTTCGCACCTTTTACACCTGTCACAAATAGATTACACCTGTGTGATTCTTAAAAATGTCTTTGATTGGCTTTGATTTGAAACCAAATAAATGCTTATATATATTATTTTTTTTCTGTAGTCGTTCGCTTGTCATTTAATGTATCTTTTATCTCTCTCTCTACAAGTGTCATATGACATACCCGTGACCAATACCATTTAGCAAGGGCATCAGTGTCTATGACACACATATTTCTAGTGTTCACTAGGGCTTGTGTGCATCCGAATATTTCCGGTTCATAACTTCTACAATTGTTAATGGATTTCAAAATAATTTGGCACAATTGACCTCCCGTCACGAATAAATGTGCCATTTGAAATATCTGTTGAAGTAGGTTGAAGATCAAGGCCACATTGAAGGCCAATTTTTCGTCCGAACCATAACTCCTTCTTTTTTGGATAGATTCCGTTATAAATTAGCATAATGCATTGTTCTCCATCATGAGCAGAAGTTCCCTTTGAAACATTTATTCAGGTCTAGGGTCTAGGTCAAGCTTGAGAGTCAAGTGTTCGCGGGCTTGACACAAGTTGTCCTTGGACAACGATTATGAATTAGGATTAACGTCTTTCTATATTATGTAGATATAAGTATCGAAGCTCAAGTCACTGTGACTTGTCCGTAAAATAGGCAAGTAAAATAGGTAAACCGAGCCTAATCATTTTCCCAAAACAATCCAACCTTTTCACAGTATTTTATTGAGAAAATATTTTGGCTGAAAGAGAATTTGCTTGTAACAAGCAATTCCTCCCAATTTCCCCAAAATCTTACTTTTCAATATACACGAAGAACTACTTTGGATTTTCATCTATAACTTCCTTCAAATATGACCAGTTCGAAATGTCGTCGACTTGTGGAAGGTAGAGGCAACATGACTAACTGCCATATCACTGCAATCTTTATTATTCATTACATTTTACATTGATATCTATCTTACATGTATTTTCATTGAAATCAATAAAAATAAATATGTTCTTGCGTCATAAATGTAAAAAATAACGTCATTCAGGACTACAAGACATCACATGTCTCAGAAAATTTAGATAATCAAAGTTGGTATTGCACCGATTGAATAGTTCAATTTTGACTCGGGATTGTTTACAAGCACGACAAATTACTAAGTATTCTAAGCCATTATCAAGCACCCCATAACTGTGAGCACATGCCTAGCTCTGGCTTAATTAGTTTCTGGCTGGTGCTTTCTAGTATCAGTTAAAACAAAGAATTCCAGGGGCTTAGTGGAATCCGCTTGTATCTCTGTCCGTCTACCTGTTTGTATTAATTAAAATTGACCTCTTGTGTTCTTTTGTATCCTCAATTTCCTGGCCTTCAGTACTATCAGTACTTTGATTTAATTTTCTACCTTCATTCATTGTCTCATTGATCCGTTGTCCACTGCAGACGATTTCTCTTTTCTTGCCACTTAATGAACCTACATTCTCAGGGTTGTCGCTGAATGGAGAGGTTGTTCGCTGTGATCAACTTCTCCATTTGCGACAAATTCTGTGTCATTTATGCCGACTGTTCTTATAAAGACAGTTTCATTATGGTCTGCTGCAAATTTCTTTATCTTCGAAATTTCTGACAAACTGTCTTCTTCACACATTAATTATTAACCGACAATATACGTTAAATTTAGTAGATATTGTTTCAAAGGCCACCTGCTTCATAAAACTTCATTATGTATTATTCCCAAATTCAGAATTGCCTTATTTTAAAAGCAAAGAGTCCCAGAGTCGTATTCATACTTACATTTCAAGCACAAGTTTAGCTTATGTATGCTTGTGTAGATTTATATTTGTCTTTGTGAGTGTCTGATTTAGATATTGTACGCCAATACAAGCTGATTATATTATTTGCGGGATTTTTAAGCCGTCTGCTAAATATTAGTTTTCAAGTCTGCAATTCTCATATACGATTTAACACTTTTGATGACCACTGCATACTAGTATTTGTTTCATATTAACAACACATTTGATCTCCATTTATGTCTGCATGAAGTTTTTACTCTGAGTGAACGAGCATGCATATATAGGTGGAAATTGAAAATTGAATTTTAAAACCTCCGATTTGATGTTACTTCCGTAGATCGAATCAAAACTTTCTTTCTTTTCAAAATTTATTATGCCATTGTTACATGTATGCTTTTGTGTCATTTGTATATAGCGATGACCTGCTATGTAGTTCAAGTTGAAACAATAAAGTTTTGTAAGTAAGTATCATCTCAGTTCAAACTTGCTCTTCTTTGGCAATGGGTTTATAATCCTCAAAATTTGTCAGAGATTTATAGATTTTTTTTTACCTTGTCCATGGAGTGATCGGCAAACTTATCAGCAAGGGTGCTTTCATGGTCGATCAGTGACAAAGGGTTTTCAGACTGGCTGTCAGTAAGCTCTTTCACAAATTTATATAGTTTCTTAGTGTTACCTTTTGATTTTATTTTCGTCTGACTGAGAGACACTTGTTTCTCTTTTCTAAGTTCATTGTGGTATTTTGGCAACACAGACTTGCACTTTTTATAATCTTGTGGTTGTTGGTGCTTAAGCCAGGGTCTCTCTGATCGGAACATCACACGTTTCAGGGACCTAATACTTTCGTTGGACCAGGACTTTGGTAATCTATTTATTTGCAAGCTTATTCAGTAGATCTGTCAGTTCCTTTTCAAGCTGATCAACATATATCTCTACTGATACAGTAGAAAATTTTATTTTGGATAGGTCATTAGCAAAATCATCGTTGTTGATGCCTTTAAAATTCTGGTATAAAGTAGGCTTGTTAACAATCTTTTCTTTTTTTAAACTTCGCGACTTTACTAAAAACACAGTGATCTGACAAAAACGGGCTCGGCTCACACAGTAGTACATCGACACCATTTGCAAGTTCAGTGATCACAAGATCAAGACTAAGCTGTGGAAGTACTGTTGTTTCCACTTATAAAATTGGAAAAGGAGAAATCGCTCCTAGTGAGTAATTTCTCCTTTTCAACAATGTCTGCTGAGCTATTATATCAATTTTGCTTGATTTTCCGACGAAATAAGCACGGATAGGCGCCATTTTTATTTTTTCGTATTGTTAAGAATAAAAAATACTGTAAGTGTGGAAATATCTGTCCTATATCTAGAAAAAATGTATCTATGAAAGATTAATTCTTAATTTGATCAAATTATATCCCTTTGTAAGTCAATGGTCTATATAATTTTTATAACATGCATATTTGCACATTTACCATGCTCCAAACCAGGCTTTTTATGTATTTTCCGCGCAAAGCTAAATGACTTTTCATGAAAATGATGTATATTTGTATATTCTCTCCGTTATTTTGTCTGTTTATCTAATTGTTCAAGATAGGCGTGTTTAATCCAATATAAGTTGAATTTTGGAACTATTTATACCTTTTTCAGAAGGATTTTTTTTTTTTTTTCAGAATCGAGCACGGTGACTCGTAGCTCGTTTTCTTTACTATAAATCTCCCAGATATATGAATTGTTTATGTGTAAAGTTTTTTAAAAAATCTTTCCTTTAAAAAGAATTGTGATATTCGGCATTATAACATTTACCAGAAAATTCCATGTTCAAACGACTCATCTTAAAGCATTTTAAAAAAAAGGAGAAATTTTGTTGAGTGGTCAGAATAAACAGGCGAAAGATAAAAACCAAAAACTGAATTTTTGAGCAAGGTACAAATAAGAATTAGAAGCAGACTATTTTCTCTGTTTTCAACAATTGTTCAGTAAGTCGAACGCATGTTTGGCGTATCGAGCAAATTCTTTTTGTTAACTTATTCACTATGACCTGCCACACTGAACACGAAATCGTTGATCCTCTAACAGACGATAAAATTTAGACCAGGCTGTACCGAAAGAACTTCAGACGACAAATGAACTGTGAATCAAATGATAAAATTAGTCCTTGGAAAGATAGAAAACTGTAAACTGTAGAAAGGAAACTGTTCTGGCTACCAAATAAATCTACTTTCCTCACATAGTTTCAAAACCCATTCTTACCAAGGACCATAGGATTGTCTGTGTTAAAGGATAAATTTTCTCCCCTGGACATAAAACAATAAGCTTGGGGTTACGCGTTTCTCATTATCGTAGAGGATTATTATGTTATAGAGTTCTGGTGTAGAATAAAGACGAATATTTTTTTCCACGGAGCTTTGACAGTTTGTGCTATATTTAAGGTATCCCGTCTCTGCCATCGACTTTTTTTTTTACCTCAAGTAAAGTGCCGTCTCGAATTAGCCTGGGCGGACTGCACAGACTGTTCCGAGACGACACTCTACGCAAATGTCCAAATGCCCCTGTCTGCGTGTTGCAAGCCATTTATAAAGTCTTTATTAAATAAAGTGGTTCTTTTTATACCAGATCTGCACATGGACATTAAGCCACCAAAAGTCCCCGCTCCCCCTTTCGGCACTATCTGACCGATGGTGTTCACTTGATGAAATAAATTTTGATCTTCCACCGAAAAAAAAACATAAATATCCTCTATACATCCCGTCAGGCAGCGCCACACACTCCAATCAACACTTTATATAATTCCCGACTTTAAACGACTGTATTTTGTATTGTATTCAATTTGTCACCTCCAAATGCTTTTGATTTGGACCAGCTAAAACTTTCTCGTCCAGTAAAGACTTTTAAACACTTAATTGTCGTTAAGGATACAATAAAGTTTTTTTAGACGGTGTAGATCGAGCTCATTCGACACAGAATTGGCAGTCTGATCAGGTACTGTATTCAACTTTACATTCTTAAGTACATTTTTTTTCTGAAGAATTTGCTAAATTCGAAAGTAAGACAACTTCTGATTGGCTAATCTATTTAGTTTCCAATCAGAAGTTGTGTTACTCTCTAGGTCTGAACTGACCACTACCTGATGCTGACCTATGGCCTTCATTATTCACCAACAGCGGCCTCGTAAACCATAAGGCCCTGAGTTCGATACCCGGTAGGATATCGAGAAATAGCCGTGAAAATATTTTTCGATCTTACACTGGTACCACCAGTGAAAATACCGATTTTCATGATCTTGTTGCCACGGTAAATTGCGCGTGCCTAACAACTAGGTGGGAAATATAATTTATTATTATACCTTGCATTTCTCGCGCTTGACATAATATTGTAATGCGTTGCTATGCGGGAGGGGTACGCTACGGGGAATAACGGAAAAGAACTGTAACAGATTTTGATAAAGCTCCTCGCAGAAAGGGTTAAAAGCTTGAAATAATCAAAATCTATTTCATCGAATGAACACCATCGGTAATATTTTCACTCGTGGCTAAAATTTATTTCGTAGAGTGAACACCATCAATAATATTTTCACGAGTGGCCAAGAAATAAATTCCGATCTTTCACCGAAAAAAAAACCCCAAATATCCTCTGTATAAAAAAACAAATATCCTCTAAATATATACATATTATCGTTCGTTGTGAGTTTTAAAACAATAAACATAGGGTCAACACGAGCCTTCCCATAGTCAGGTAAGCAGATTGTGAAGTGTCGAATCTCATAAAACATCTAAAGTTAAAAGAATTACCTAGTGGTCGTTTGATGCAACCTATGGTCATTTACTATTGCCAAAAAATCATTAAAATGCATAGTTATATATTTTCAGGTTGTTTAAATCAATGTTTTAAAAAAAATATGTCCATGGCAGTTACGTCATCATGTTCATCCACCAATCTGCACCTTTAACAGGTTTCAGTGACGTCAGTTTTCATTGAAGGGAAATTCGATTTCTTTAGGGTAATCAATTTGTGAGAACATAAAACAGGGACATTTCAATTTACAAATTTCATTTACAATTTTGAAAGGTATCATTTCCTTTGTAGTTAAAGAAATATTTTGCATAGTCGGGTATTTTGCATAGTCGGGTAGCAGGTGGCTTAGAAAATTATTCGCTATCGGGAGTTCGAGTTCTTGAGTCATATTTAAAATGACAACGATTTCCATCTGGATCTGTGTTAACTTTTGCCGTTCGGTGAAAGATAAGGTAAAATATCCGATATAATGGCGGTTCAAGGTCATTGGTGCCATAACGTGTATCTGCAGAGGCAGGCTGTAAAAATTTACTTAGATCAGACTACACAAAAATAGGTGTTTGATCTCAAATCTATATCGTCAGCCGAGTCCAGAGCAAGATCCCTATGATATAAGCGCCGTTTACAAAACAGGGTCTGTTGCAGACGGCACCATACTTGCAATCTTTCTATGTATCCATACCGTCAACATAGCTTATTAGATAAACAAGTTGTTTTTCAGTTGTTTGTATTTCCGTCACCCGAAAGGGGTCGTGTTTAACCCTTTACCAAACAATCCCTGGTTTTTACGAACCTGAAATAGAAGCATTTTGAAAAAATTATGGGAAAAGAAAAAAATGCTGGTAACCAGCATTTTCTCCTTTTTCCACAATGTTTTATTTTTTACTCTGCTAAAAACAAATTTCAATTTTTGAGTTAAGATTATGTTGTCGTCTGGAAGTGCTTTCAATTTGAACCTTTCTAAAATTGTGTCGTTTTGGTAAAGGGTTAAATGGCCTGAAACACACGAAAAGAGGCTGTCGGACATTTGCGTAAAGTTTCGTCTCGGATCAACCTACGCAATCCGCACAGGCCAACCCGAGACGACACTTCAGGTCAAAATTAGATTTTATCATACAGAAGACTTGCCTGAAATAGAAAATGACACACGATCGTAAAGTGTCGTCTCGGATCAGCCTGCGCAGTCGGCGCAGGCTGATCCGAGACGACACTTTACGCAAATGTCCGAAAGCCCCCTTGCGTGTGTTGTAGGCCATATCGTGTGGGCTGACTTTAACGATATTTGTATTGATGATGGATAACACGTATGGCTGGATATCATATTTCAGTTCTGGATCAAACAATACCTTATTTTCATGAGAAAGAAAGCCTTTCAAAAGCAAAGTTGAAAGAGGAGAAAACGCTAGAGTTTAGAATTTTCTTCTCTTTCCACAATATTTTCTACCCTTTCAAAGACACAAGTACGAATGATCTTCATTCTTTTTATAAATCATTTTAACCTTTCAAAAGATTGGAGCCAAACTCAAACTCACGTTGTCTGCAAAAATAATATGTAAATGTTGCCGTCTGGTAAAGAAGTAACTGATAAAAATCTGCCTTGTGATGAATCAGTCATCCTGAAATCATAGTAGGAAAATGTTAAATACCGGTGTACCTCAGAGTTCATTATCATGAGTCAGGGATTGTTGATTTCATATTTCTGTCTGTCTATCTGTTTGTCTCAGTCATCAGTGTAGTTTAGTTAAAAAAAAAAAAATATTTTACATCGATTGAGAAACAAATTCTTACTACTTATACTAATCTCTCTCGGTTCTGCTTCCTGGGAACTACACCAGTACTCGCGCCAAATATGTGGGCCGATCAAAAATCCCAAAGTTGACACCCGCTCTCGGGAGTCGAACTCAGAACCTTTAGGTCATCAGGCCAACGCGGTACCTCACGACCACGGACACCACAGTGTAGACGAGTGTTAAAATGTGGTGGTAATCTTGTAGAGGAAAATCGATAAGAGCATTTCATTCAGATTGTCACAATCATACCACCAAACTTTAGACACACGATTTATCGCTGACTTCTTTTCAACTGGCATAGCATTAGTAAACAACAAAAGACAAACGAGCCGTGATCAGTCAAAAAACGGGGCTAAATGCATGACTACGATGTAAGATAACCAAGGCAAGCGAGCCCATACCTATGGAACCATAATAGCCACATTGTTAAACAACAAGGTTAATCAGGAGGTAGACTGGGTCTTGGCTTACAGAAAATCGACGGATACTGTAAATTTTCGGCTCAGGTCAGCCTGCGCAGTCCCAGCAGGCTGATCTGAATAGATAGTTTTCGCTGATGCATTAAGCCCCCTTTTCATTGAGCAAGGATCAAATGTAAGATATTTGTAATGGAATTTTTCTTTGGGTTACGTATTTTAAAATTTCACCTCATAGTTTGCAAGGATTTATGGGGATGCCACATTATGAATTCACAGGCTTTTGAAGTTCCATTGGTTTTTCAGGAAATGCCGAAAATTTCATTGTACAATCATCGGAAACTGTTACTAAAAATAGTACCGGTTAGATTCCTGTATATGATTGTAGATCCTTTCAGAAATAATATTTCTTTTGATCCCTGACATTTAAAGATGTCACACAACTTTTGCAACCAAGCATGGGTGCTAAGATTCATAAAAAACATGTGCTGACGTCACACAATTCATAATCCCTCAGCGAATTAAAACTCGCGGGAAATTACTATAAAAAGACCCGCCGAAGTGTTTGACAAATAAACAGTCGTATTTACCCATTTTGGATAGATGAAAAAACGAAGATGAAATTCATGATACTAGATGAGATGAAAAGATAAAATATATCAGACAAAATACCGTTTCAACATTTTCATCAATACATCAACAAAACAAATTAAAAACTAGATAATAGTTTGCTGCGGGATAATGAACAAACCTCAATATTCCTGAAGAAAGTGTAGGTTTGGTTATCCGAGAAATTTGTAAAGTTCGAACAAACAGAATGTTAGGTCCAGGTAATGACAGAAAATGCGCGGTTAGAAGTGGATTAAATCGAATCAACCTCCTAATAATAATAAAAAAAAGAAATTATTATTATTATAAAAATGATCTCTTTCGAGAGCAAAAACACGAGCTTAAGGTCACAGGTCAGCATCAGGTAGTCAGTGCAGACCTAGAGGGTAACACAAGTTCTGATTGGAAACTAAATAGATTAGCCAATCAGAAGTTGTCCTACTTTCAAATTTTGCAAATTCTTCAGAAAAAAAATGTACTTAAGAATGGATGTTACATACAGTACCTGATCAGACTGCCAATTCTGTGTCGAATGAGCTCTATCTACACTGTCTAAAAAAAAAAACTTACTGTATCTCTAACGATAATTAAGTGTTAAATCTTTACCAGAAGACAAAGTTTTAGCCTGGTGCAATTCAAAACCATTTGCAGATGACAAATTGAAAACAATACAGAATATACAATTTGCCTTTTACAGGTAAGAAAACATTGTGGGAAATGGAGAAAATGCTGGTTACCAGCATTTTCTCCTTTTCCCACAATGTTTTCAAGAGCCTTCTAACCTCAGAGTCGTTTAAAGTCAGGAATTATATAAAGTGTTGATTGTAGAGTATGGAGCCGCCTGACGGGATATGCGGATATAATGGAACATTGTCTTCCTGTAACGTTAGTTGATTGGATTGGTCTTTGGTGAGAGAAATGTATAATATTTTATTGATATTTTAAAAAATCAATGGAAGTGAGTACAAGAGAAATAACCACCTGATGTCAGTTGCAAATATCCAACAATATATAGACATCATAATCGACAATATAGACGAAAGACACGCAGAATCTCTCTATCTCTGTTCTCTCTGTCTGTCTGTCTGTCTTTTTATCTGTTTCTCTCTGTCATGGAAATGCGGACGCACTTTCAAGGATCCCAGATCCTTTTAGTCCATGTTTAAAGTACATTTCTGGTATCAAGCTTGCGGACCTACCATGCGGAGGATGCCATTACTGCACGAGGGTACATACCCAGTGGGCTAAGTTCACTGACGAAGTGGACGAGGCCGTTAGTCTGGTCATGCAGGAAGGGAAGGCACCTCTGACAGAGGTTAACCGAAGGGTGGTGGGTGCAAGAAGCGGCGAGGCCAGGTCAGTGGGAGTTCGCCAGATTTTTTCAGAAAGATCTTGTACTGCTAAAGAGCTGCAGACTGAATCGGGTCTTCTAGACCATTCAGGGCAGCATCCAGGCATAAAGAGCAGTCTAGGCTCGGGTCTTCTAGAACCAGCCGACAGACGACGCTCCCTGTAAAGACCGCCGTCTTCTAGACGCAGTAATATTTATAGACAATGACCGTCTTCTAGACGTCATTGGTTCTGGAGACATTGACGGGCTAGGTAGTACAGAAGCACACTTTGACATAACTTTCCATAAAAAAAGAAGTTTGAGCAAAATAGGGTGTTGCACCGTCTTCCAGGGTGATTCGGCTACCAGTACAACCACACGAACGTGCTGGGGCTATTCACTCAGTGAACTGCGAGACGAACAACATAAAGACAAAAATCTCGCCATGCTTCTAGCTTGGATCGAGAAAAATGAGGTTCCAGCTGAATAGGATTTGTTCATTGCCAGCGTTGGGGCAAAGAGTTACTGGCTGGATAAAGAGTTGTTCAAACTTATAGATGGTGTCTTATACAGACAAAAACCAGATGAAGACATGGGTGACTGGCTTCTAGTCGTCCCCGAAAGTCTTAAAGAGTCTGTCTTGTCCTTGCACCATGATATACCCTCAGCGGGGCATCAAGGTGTCGCTAGGACAAAGGCAAAACTCAAAGAAAAGTTTTTCTGGTTTCGAATGTCAAAGGATGTGGAGTCCTATGTACTATTTTGCAATGTCTGCAACCAGAACAAGAAGAACAAGACTTATGGAAAGGTTTTGGTCCACCACTACAGATTTTCTCCGATCAAGGCAGGAACTTTGACGGAAAACTTTTTGAAGCTTTATGCAAAGCTTTGCAGATCCATAAGGCTAGAACCACTCCTTATCGACCTGCAGCCAACGGACAGGTAGAACGATTTAATCGTACTTTAATGGATGCTGTCCGGTGCTTTTTAGGTAAAAAACAGGATCAATGGGACAAGTACCTCCAGCAAATAGCTATGGCAATAAGGGCTTCAGTAAACAGAAGTACGGATTTTACCCCAAATAGATTGAGTTGGGACGGGAGGTCAATACACCGGCAAATTTGATGTTCCCTTGTCCCAAAAGTCAGTCAGTGGATTAAGGCGAGTATGTCAATGACCTGGTAAAAAAAATAATGCAATCGGCTCATGACACCGCTCGCCAGAATCTGAAAACTTCGCTGAAGCGCATGAAAAAGAATTACGATCTGAAAATTCTTTTAAGGCCATATGCAGGAGATGTTTTGTCATTCCTGACAGTGAGGAAGGCACCAAGTATTGCTTGTGTCGCCAGCCCTAGAATGGTCGCTTCATGATACAGTGTGATTATTGTGATGAGTGGTTCCATGGTTCATGCGTTAATATCAGTGTATCAGATGCATTGACTATTGACAAATACAAGTGTAAGGGCTGCAAGAGTGGAGGAACTGTAGATGTAGCATACTGATTATTTGTCAGTATAAAACATCTGCAAATTATCTCCGACTCCAAGGTAACCTATTGGATAGGAAGATACGGCTTCTAGCCTGTCTTTCTGTGTAGGTGTATCCAAGGATATGGCTTCTAGCCTATCCTTCAGCCAGGTAAAGGCCTTGCCAAAAGATTAGCCCGCTCCGTCGGAACTTTTTACCTTTCACCCACTGTCTCCAGCCCCTGGAGGGCCCCCGGAGAGGCGGCTCCAAAAAGGGGGAGAAGGGGGAGGTAAGAAGAAAACAAGCTAATAAAACAGAAGTTATAAGTCGGCCTCTAAGGCTCGGGCTTCTAGCTCCCCAAAGAGCCCGCAAACTTCAGGTGTTGCACGTACGTCGGCCTCTACGGCTGGGGCTTCTAGCTCCCCTAAGAGCCCGCTGACTTGGTGTAGGTGCGACGCTCTCAGTAGCACGGGTTGACTAGGACGTCCTCACGTCGGGTTAACTAGTGTTGCTGGAGAGAGTTATGCCCTTGCTCAAAGTGGCAAGTTCAGGTGTTGCATTGCACAAAAGTGGATGGCGCAATTGAGGCTTTTCTCAAACTTAGAACTGCGTTTTACGTGGAGGTGTGTTAGGCCTCGCCAAAGGATCCGTCTACACTGCTTCACCGGAAAACAGTGTGTGGTAGATGGATGGCTGAAGGAGTTTCCCAATTCCTTCTTTGGCTTCGCCAACACGATCAGGGCTTTTAGTCTAGATCAGGTTGAGGCCTTGGAGTGGTGGCGGGAAGACCAGCTGCAATAAGAGGCTATTATTGTCTCCCTGTGGCCGGGGCGGATGCTGTCTTCTCAATTTGGCTTTTAGCCAATTGCATTCTGGTGGAGGAATTCTCTCCTGTACTTACTAAAGTACTGATCTGTAACCCAGGATAAGTTAGTGTGTTGTCGTATAACACACCAAGTAAACTAGGGAGATTGACCAGATTTTCTCTGCGGCTTCTAGCCCAGTGAAATAGAGCTTCTAGCTCCTTTCTCCTTTACTAGTTTCAGTCTAGCCTGTTGTTTTCCAGCATTTGTGCGGCTTCTAGGCCACTTATTCAAAAGCTGCTAGCTTTAAGGGTCTTTTGCGGCTTCTTGCCTACTAACCCAAAGCTTCTAGCTTAAAAGTTCTTGTGCGGCTTCTAGCCCACTAAGGGGCAAATTTCAGCGGCTTCTAGCCCCGGGTATTTGAGGTGTGATCTAGGGAAAGGTTCCCACCCCACTTTGGGAGTAACCAAATATGGATTTCGTCAGCTACCGCAGAAGTCTTCTTGGAGAAAGTCGGGGGGAGTGTAGTAACGGTGGGTACCAGTGTAACTGGGTAACCAGAGTGGCGGGTAAAATTGAAATAGGGAACCAGTATTTCTCTTTGTTCACTCTCTCACCTACCATCTACTGTGTAGACGTACACGAAGTCAGAAGATAAAGAAATACAGAAGTTAGCACCTTGGCAAGTATTTACAGGTACTGTGCCTGACTATCTGTCTACCTGTCTCTCTCTCTATCCCTCTCTCTCTGTGTCTTTCTCTCCCTCTCTCTCTCTCTCTTCCTCTCTCCATCTATCTATCTATCTATCTATCTATCTATCTATCTCGCTCTCTGCATCAAGGAAACAATGTATC
Organism: Tridacna crocea; assembly: GCA_943736015.1. Lineage (NCBI taxonomy): Eukaryota > Metazoa > Mollusca > Bivalvia > Cardiida > Cardiidae > Tridacna > Tridacna crocea. The sequence continues at coordinate 31,514,803 of OX031057.1, read as the reverse complement.
GGTGGGACTTAAATAACGTCGAAAATTTCTTTTTCAATAAGTGAGTAATTTGAAACGTAATTCAGCTGCGGTTCGTCAATAGAAGGTCTAATGGATTTGCAAAACAAAACGACCAATCCCGGCTGCGGGTTCCGGAGAAGCTGGGCTGGGTTGATTTTCTGCATGCGCACAGACCATTCTATACTATGATCCAGCCAGTTATTAGACAAATGAATTTTTCGGATCCATAATTATGTGATGACCTGCCAATTATTAGACATCGGTAGATTCTTAAAATTACATGCCGCCGGCCGATTTTTTACAAATCGGTGAGAGTGGTCATAAATAACTGCCAGTTAAAGGCCGCCTGGCGGGTTCCGGGCGGCGGCAGGCAGTTTCTTAAGTTCAAGGGGTGTGGGGCGTCATCAAGGTGTCTGACGGTGGCAGTTAGGCGACAGGCCGGGAGCCGTCAGATTTTACCTGCTACCGCCCGGCGACCTGGCGGACACTGACCATTTACACCTGACATCGGCCGGCGATCGGGCGTTCGAACTGCCACGGCCAGGCGCCCGCCCGATAATCTGGCGGCGGCAGGCAGGTTTACGGGGGATATATAAAGCTAGATTGCTCTCGTATCACTACAAAGTGTTCATCATTATAATCAACCACAAGATAAATAGATCTAATTCTTAAGATTTTTTTCCTTCCAACAAGTTGCCCCCTAAAGGCAAGGGGCAGGACAAAGCGCCAGCACCGAAGCGCAAGAGACCAGAGCCCAACTCAGCAATCCGCAAGTCTCTGAGTCACTATGATGCTTTTAGAATCGCCATGACGACAATTTTTTATTGTGAATAGCCTCGGATGTATATCCAGGGGCCCAGGAGTCTGCAGGCACAATCGGCAGGCGGCAGGCGGCATTTTAGACGCCGCTAGGATGCCGCTGAAGTTTTAAGAAAAAGTTAAAATTCTGACTGCCACCGGCCGATTTTTTCCAATTGTGCATGTCGTCAGGGCGCCGGCCGGGCGCATTTCATGGTCGCGCGGTGGCAATCAAGCGGCAGACGGGCGGCAGAGCGATTTTTACTCGGTCGTCACGGGGTTCGAGGGCCTTCAATCTTCGGCCGGCGAACGGTAGGAACTAAATGCCACTCTCCAGCATCCGGCCTGCTACCGTTATGCTACCGACATGCCACCGTGCGATTTCAAACTACCTGCCGGCGACAGGGCGGAAATTGAAAAGCAGATGGAAGGCGGCTGTCGGTGTTGGTAGGTGGCAGGATAGCGATCTGCCGAGTGCAGACTCCCGGGCCCCTGGATATATATCCGAGGCTATTCACAATAAGAATAGCGATTCTAACAGCACCAGAGCGACTAAGAGACTTGCATATTGCTGGGTTGGGTTCTGGTCTCTTGCGCTTCGGTGCTGGCGCTTTGTCCTGCCCCTTGCCTTTAGGGGACAACTCGTTGGAAGGAGAATTTTCTTAAAAATTAGATCTATTTATCTTGTGGTTGATATAATGATGAACACTTTGAAGTGATACGAGAACAATCTAGCTATATACATCCCCCGTAAACCAGCCTGCCGCCGTCAGATTATCGAGCGGGCGCCTGTCGGTGGCAGTTCGAACGCCCGATCGCCAGCCAGTGTCAGTTGTAAATGGTCGGTGTCCGCCAGGTCGCCGGGCGGTGGCAGGTAAAATCTGACGGCTGCCGGACTGTCGCCTAACTGCCACCGGCCGACACCCTGATGACACTCCACACCCCTTGAACTTAAGAAACTACCTGCCGCCGCCCGGAACCCGCCAGGCGGCCTTTTACTGGCAGTTATTTATGACCACTCTCACCGATTTGTAAAAAATCGGCCGGCGGCATGTAATTTTAAGAATCTACCGATGTCTAAAAATCGACCATAGTGTTATAGAGCGTATTATTACAGTATGCCCGCTTGCGGGGTTAGTGTTGCGTCATATAAGACAGGTCGTATCTTCGAAGAATAATACATGCACAGACAACGCCCTGAAAAGGGCCCAAATGCATATGCAAAAAGCCTCGGTTCAGGTCAGCCTTGCACAGTGCAGACACTGAACGTACACGTCGTGCAAGATGCAGTTAAGTCTGCCGATTTAGTAAAATGAAACTTAAAAGCCGATAGTAAAAAGCTTAATGTTGCAATTTTAATTTTTTAGGGGGGGAACAATATCTCTTTACTTGACAGGACAGCGTAGATCCAAGACCAGACTTCACAGAACATGCATTCTGATTTTGGATCTATACCGTGAGCAAAAGTTCTTTGAATTGCGTTTTAGCATCTTTAAAGTTATCTTTTAGCGCGAAAAGCACAGCATGTATATTGTGCTTTTGTTCTGTATAGAACCAATCGATTAATTCCAAACTCAATGGGCATACAGTGTTTACCGGATATTGTATTTCGAGACATCCACAATAAACAATGATCTGCTCTATTTAACTACTATATGAGCCATGTTCCGGTATGTCGGGAATTAATGCATCTCCGTAATGTATAATAACAAGAAAGTCGTTGGATCATCAAATAATATTATCCAATTTTGTATAACAATCGTCTGTACCATGAGGTACTCTCCAGAGTACCTCATGGTATAGACGGTTGTTATACAGAATTGGGATATTGGCCCGTTAGCAAAAGTATTGGACCCAAGTAAGCTTACGCGAAATGCGCAGGCAGAATTGAATCGAAACGTTTTGCAGATGTTTTAAGCCCCCTTTTCGCAGCACATGACTCATAAATAGTTTTCTCATTCACTATTATCTGTCACGAAATGATACAACAAAATGTGCTATCTTTGATCTAAATGTTCCCTGCTATGACAAAGAAATAATCAATTCCTGGCATAATATGGTTTTAATTCATGCGTGAATTATTCGTTTTGTAAACATTGATCAAGGTCAATAGACGCTTGCAAAATTATCCCAAGTCATTGAAACAAATGACAATACAAATATTCCTACGCGCACACGGAACTACTTTCGAACTTTCCCATGACCATTATAATATTGTTGAGGTTGTGGAAATGCACGTACAAGAAACGTTTTGAAATTGTTTTAAAATGCAATGCTTGAAAAATAAGGACGAAAAATGTTTATGCACCATAAAAAACGCGCTTGCAATGTTTTCGGGGAAAAACAACATTCTTAAAATGCACCGTAAATACTGTAGTGCAAGTTTTCCACAAATGCACATGTTTTACAAGTTGCGTGAATTATTGAGGTACCAATATATATGGTACAATTTTAATTCACCGACAATGCGCCGTTAACAAAAGTTGTTTCTGTGTGAGCGACTGCGTGAATTAAAAGTTGACCAATATATAGCAGACGATATTGGATTTGTATAACAAATATAGTATTGCACTAAAGGGGAAGTATTCCCCGGGAAAAGGGTTTCTTTTGGGGACCAATGCACCAGCAAAAAGGGGCTTGGAATGTTTTGGGGGGAAAAGAAGATTCTTAAAATACACGGTAAATACTGCAGTGCAAGTTTTCCACAAATGCACATGTTTCACAAGTTGCGTGAATTATTAAGGTACCAATATATATGGTACAATTTTAAATCACCGACAATGCGCCGTTAAGAAAAGTTGTTTCTGTGTGAGCGACTGCGTGAATTAAAAGTTGACCAATATATAGCAGACGATATTGGATTTGTATAACAAATATAGTATTGCACTAAAGGGGAAGTATTCCCCGGGAAAAGGGTTTCTTTTGGGGACAATGCACCAGCAAAAAGGGGCTTGGAATGTTTTGGGGGAAAAAGAAGAATCTTAAAATGCACCGTAAATACTGAATGCAAGTTTTCTGGACACAAATGCACACGTTTTTACCAGTTGCGTGAATTATTAAGGTACCAATATATACCATACACTTTTAATTGACCGACAATGCGCCGTTAAGAAAAGTTGTTTCTGTGTGAACGACTGCGTGAATTAAAAGTTGACCAATATATAGCAGACGATATTGGATTTGTATAACAAATATAGTATTGCACTAAAGGGGAAGTATTCCCCGGGAAAAGGGTTTCTTTTGGGGACCAATGCACCAGCAAAAAGGGGCTTGGAATGTTTTGGGGGAAAAAGAAGAATCTTAAAATGCACTGTAAATACTGCAGTGCAAGTTTTCCACAAATGCACATGTTTTACAAGTTGCGTGAATTATTAAGGTACCAGTATATATGGTACAATTTTAATTCGCCGACAATGCGCCATTAAGAAAAGTTGTTTCTGTGTGAGCGACTGCGTGAATTAAAAGTTGACCAATATATAGCAGACGATATTGGATTTGTATAACAAATATAGTATTGCACTAAAGGGGAAGTATTCCCCGGGAAAAGGGTTTCTTTTGGGGACCAATGCACCAGCAAAAAGGGGCTTGGAATGTTTTGGGGGAAAAAGAAGAATGTTAAAATGCACTGTAAATACTGCAGTGCAAGTTTTCCACAAATGCACATGTTTTACAAGTTGCGTGAATTATTAAGGTACCAATATATATATGGTACAATTTTAATTCACCGACAATGCGCCACTAAGAAAAGTTGTTTCTGTGTGAGCGACTGCGTGAATTAAAAGTTGACCAATATATAGCAGACGATATTGGATTTGTATAACAAATATAGTAGTGCACTAAAGGGGAAGTATTCCCCGGGAAAAGGGTTTCTTTTGGGGACCAATGCACCAGCAAAAAGGGGCTTGGAATGTTTTGGGGGAAAAAGAAGAATCTTAAAATGCACTGTAAATACTGCAGTGCAAGTTTTCCACAAATGCACATGTTTTACAAGTTGCGTGAATAATTGAGGTACCAATATATATGGTTCAATTTTAATTCACCGACAATGCGCCGTTAACAAAAGTTGTTTCTGTGTGAGCGACTGCGTGAATTAAAAGTTGACCAATATATAGCAGACGATATTGGATTTGTATAACAAATATAGTATTGCACTAAAGGGGAAGTATTCCCCGGGAAAAGGGTTTCTTTTGGGGACCAATGCACCAGCAAAAAGGGGCTTGGAATGTTTTGGGGGAAAAGAAGAATCTTAAAATACACCGTAAATACTGCAGTGCAAGTTTTCCACAAATGCACATGTTTCACAAGTTGCGTGAATTATTAAGGTACCAATATATATGGTACAATTTTAAATCACCGACAATGCGCCGTTAAGAAAAGTTGTTTCTGTGTGAGCGACTGCGTGAATTAAAAGTTGACCAATATATAGCAGACGATATTGGATTTCTGAAAGAAATATAGTATTGCACTAAAGGGGAAGTATTCCCCGGGAAAAGGGTTTCTTTTGGGGACAATACACCAGCAAAAAGGGGCTTGCATTTTTTTGGGGGGAAAAGAAGAATCTTAAAATGCACCGTAAATACTTCGGTGCAAGTTTTCCACAAATGCACACGTTTTACAAGTTGTGTGAATTATTAAGGTACCAATATATATGGTACAATTTTAATTCACCGACAATGCGCCGTTAAGAAAAGTTGTTTCTGTGTGAGCGACTGCGTTAATTAAAAGTTGACCAATATATAGCAGACGATATTGGAGATGTGAAACAAATATAGTATTGCACTAAAGGGGAAGTATTCCCCGGGAAAAGGGTTTCTTTTGGGGACCAATGCACCAGCAAAAAGGGGCTTGGAATGTTTTGGGGGAAAAAGAAGAATCTTCAAATGCACCGTAAATACTGCAGTGCAAGTTTTCCAGAAATGCACATCTATTACAAGTTGCGTGAATTATTAAGGTACCTATATTTATATGGTACACTTTTAATTCACCGACAATGCGCCGTTAAGAAAAGTTGTTTTCTGTGTGAACGACTGCGTGAATTAAAAGTTGACCAATATATAGCAGACGATATTGGATTTCTGAAAGAAATATAGTATTGCATAAAAGGGGAAGTTTTCCCCGGGAAAAGGGTTTCTTTTCGGGACCAATGCACCAGCAAAAAAGGGGCTTGGAATGTTTTCGGGGAAGGAAAATAATCTGAAAATGCACTGTAAAATGTGGGTTACAAGGTACTTTTCAAAAAATGCACATGCATTACGACTTGCCTGATTTATTAGGGTACCAATATATATATATGGTACACTTTTAATTCACCGACAATGCGCCTTTAGAAAACCTGTTTCTGTATTAACCACTGCGTGAATGAAAAGTTAAGCAATATATATATAGCAGACATATGTTAAAATAATTTTTCTACAAATATATTTGTATGTTTTTGGGCCAAACATTCCCTTTTCCGACAATGTATTATATCTCACACGACAATATATATTTACTTGCCGTTCTAGGCATTTTAAGTAAAAGCAATAGTTATTGTACAATATAATATATTGAGTGATCAGATTTTGAAAATAGACACGTTCAACACAGTACTAAGGAAATATCAAATTACAATTCCTGTTTATTTCAGATCACTTTTAATATAATGAAATATAATATCGTTCACAAAGAGTACATGCTTATTTATTCTGCGGCCGTGTGTTAAGAACCTGTTGCTATGTAAATATTACATAAAGAATATAATTGCTTTGGGCGAAATGAGGTAAGGTCGTATATCCTGTATATACAGTTACACACTTTTTTGTATTCCTGTTCAATATGTCAGAAAATCTGATACCCGTATAAGAAAACAGCACTGATTACCACGTATATGATCAGTGTCGGTCCTGGCGGGTTTTGATAATTTCACACATAAGAAAAGCGAAATACGACAAATCCAGGATATCTATTTACAAAACGCCTGGCAACTAATTTTTTTGGTTATTATTTATGAACAGGGTTGTCCTTTTCCCCTATTCAGTAAATGTACTTGTTAAAGCTTCCACATCCGTCATTTTCGTTGATCTTTTCTGGCGATTTACACACATAATACTTATAACTACGCGAAAAAGTAGTTCCTGTGCACTACAATACAATTAGCACATTTCTGGTTTGCAAGCGTCTGATGACCATGATCAATGTTTACAAAACGAATAATTAACGCGTGAATTAAAACCATATTATGCCCAATTCCTACAGAAACTAACATAATGCTCGCTGAAATGCATTACTGAGACTAAGTTACACACAAAAGGAAACTGAAAAATTTCACCACCACCACCAATAACAGCAACAACAACAACAACAAATGCATTCAGGTTCCAACCCTTGGCTGCAATTACTTTTGGAAATAGACTTATTTTAGTAAAAATTCTAAGTAATAAAAAAGGGCATAACTGTGCCAAAAAGTTTGATGATTACATGTCCTTGTTGTACGGGTTAACCTCACGATACTTAACAAATAGTTTTAAGTAAATATTTCAAGTAATGATAAACATGTTATAGAAATGTCGAAATTTTCGCACAACGACACACAAGACGACGCTCGGGCCATGGCTGTAACGTTACCTTGACGTTTTCCTGGAAAACAAACGAGCTTAATAGTGGATAAAATTGTCTGATAAGCAAGCAGCTTCATCTAAAGTTTCAACTTCTTTCTCTTCTAAAAAAGTTTTTACATCTAAATTAACGCACCTTTTAAATTCTTCAGCTAGCACCAGTTGTCCAAGTTTTACATGATCAGAATCCATTTCCTTTGAATGGCACCACCTATCGAATAAGTGTTTTTTTAGTTCTGGCAAATTCAAAATGGGTTTGACCACTTTTCTTCTCTGCAATTCCTAAATTGTTGTCTATATGCTTCAGGTACTAATTCATAAGCCTCTTCAATTATTTTAGTTAGAAAGCATTTCCTTTTAAAACACTTTGCAAGAGTAAGGTCCAGTGTTATTTTGGCTATTTCAAATTTTCAACAAATCTTTCGAAATGTGAAAAGTATTTATAAACTTCCCTTTCATGAAACAGTGGAACAAATCTTAGGTGTTTTGTTATGTCAAAATCGTTAATTATATGCAAAGAAGTTTTTTCTTTATTTTTCTACTTGTAATTCTTTCATTCTAAACTGAAACTGCCTTTCCCTCTCTCTTTCTTCTAATTCAGCATACCGGTACCCCAGATAGGTCTTTTTCTTTCATTCTTTCTTCTTGCTCGAATTCTCTTTGTCATCCTTTCTTCTTGCTCTAATCTCTCTTCTTTTTTCCATCTGTAGTTTTAATTTTTCTGACTCCATATCAGTCTGTCTGATACACAAGAATAAGAGACGCAGCAGACAAGTCAAGTATTTCTTCATCAACTAAAAACTGAACAAAAGAATTCTGAATTTCATGCTTTAACGTAGTGCCTTTAATAGCAGTCAGTTTATAATGAGAGGCAAGATCTAATAAATCAGACCTTTTTTGCCTAATTTAACAAATCCTAAGAAGGCTTAGGCCTTTTTTTGTTTCAAGATCAAAAGACATGATTGTTTTTATTTTCTTTAATTAATCTTTAATAGATCTACTGTAAGTCCAAAATTATTCCAAAGTATGTCCCAAATGACCAGATAATCAATCCTGAACGAGCCACATATGCTCATGGGGAGCTTTTAGGATCACCCGGTGTCCGTCGTGCGTCATCAACAATTCTTTAACCGCTGGGCCAATTTGGACCAAACGTGGCTGGAATGTTCCTTGGGAGGTCCTATAAATTGTTCACAGAATTTGATTCCATCAAAATCTCTGGTTGCCATGGCAAGCAAATGGAATTTCACAGGAAATTCTTTAAAAATCTTCTCCTCTGAAGGCACTGGTCAGATTTTAAAATATTTCACGGAGATGTTCCTTAGGTGACCCTTTTCAAGAACTGTTCGTGAAATTTTAATCCGTCAAGAAACGTGGCTCTGGTGAATGGGAACTACTTGCATTATGAGGAAATGAAGAAAGTTTTAAAGATTCGTCTTCTCTAAAACTGCTTGTCAGATTTTGAAATAATTTAACAGAGATGCTCTTTGGGTGACCTTTTCCTGAATTTGTTCGTGAAATTTTGATCCGTTAAGAAAAATGGCTCTGGTGAATGGGGGCTACTTTCACTATACGGAAATGAAGAAATTCTTAAAATATCCTCTTCTCTGAAAGAACTAGTCAGATTTTGAAATAATTTAACAGAGATGTTCCTTGGATGACACTTTTCAAAAAAAGTGTTTGTGAAGTTTTGATTCGTCAAGAAACATGGCTCTGGTGAATGGGGGCTACTTGCAAAATACGTAAATGAAGAAATTCTTAAAAATTCTTCTTCTCTAAAAAGGCTTTTCAGATTTTGAAATAATTTCACAGAGATGCTCCTTGGGTAAACTCTCTCAAATTTTATTCGTGAAATTTTGATCCGTTAAGAAACATGGCTCTTGTGAATGGGGGCTACTTGCAGTATACGGAAAGGAAGAATTTCTTAAAAATTCTTCTACTCTGAAATCGTAGGTCAGATTTTGAAATAATTTCACAGAGATGTTCCTTGGATGACACTTTTCAACTAGAGGCGCTTGAGCGCCTGCATCGCACCACATCGCACCACAGGCCTGATTTTTCTGTAACGGTGAAGAGAAGTTTTTAACAATTACCATTCAATCCTGCATTTTAGCTACCAACTTAAGAGAAAAAGCTAAGGAAAAGATTGGGAGAAAAGAAGAAAATAATGGTCACCAGCATGTTCTTAGTTTTCCACAATAATTTCTACCTTTTTTGATACAAGTTTTACTAATCTGAAGCTATATTATATTGTCTGCAACATCTTTCAATTATGAGAGGGTCTTGTCACAAACCATTTTGGGTGGGGAAACATTTAAAATAGAAAACTAGGTCACCAGGATTAACATCCCTTCTGTCCACTTTGCACTTGTAGGTCACCAGTAGGTCAACAAACCTTTACCAGAACTAATAAAAGTGCAGAGGTTCTCTTGTTTTATATGGAAAGGACTATGGATTATGTAAAGCAACCCTCTTTAATCCTTTCACAAACAACAAAATTTGGAAAGTGACCAAATTGAAAGCATTTGCAAATGACAAATTAAACATTGATGAAATGATGATTTCTCTCTTTGATAGAGTAGAAAACACTGAGGGAAAAGGAGAAAATGCTGATTACCAGCATTTCCCCCTTTTCCAACAGTGTTTTCCAAAGACTTCTTGTCTTTGGTTGATTATGAGTAATGAAATCTAATGAATAGTTTAGTTTAAACATATTTTATTTGTAACATTTTACATACAAAATATAATAAGACAGTTACAAAATATACATAGAAAATGATACAAAATGGATTGGAACGAAAGCATAAGCTTATACTGTTCCTTTCCATGGATTCTAGATGGTATCAGTCCTATTTTATTCATTTATTAATTGATTTAACAAGTAAAAGAAAAAAGGTGCCAAAAGGGGAAAAGGTGTCAGTTACGGATGCTACAGACAGGAAGATCGTGCGATGTGGGATGCTTTCTAAACCATTATTAAGAAATAGACTCTATTGTCTTTATACGTTCGATATAATAGCAAAACGAAACTATAGAATTATTAAAAGAGTTAAATAGATTTTCTTTATAGCTTGAACCTTTTGCTATCCTTAATAAAAGACTGCACTTCTAAAAATACTGTTACATTTTCTTGAAAGGTGAGGCTTTCGTCACCGTACAGCAGGACATCCAAACTGACAGTTGTGAATTTCTCAATAGTTGCAAAAAGCTTATTTCTAGCGACAGTATAATACCCACACTCTAAAAGATAATGGTGACTAGTTTCAATTCCACCACATTGACACAAAGGCGAAGCAACTAAATTTTTTTGGAACAAGTCAGAATTTAGAGAACTATATTTATTACGCAGTCTAGTGTGGATAATTTGATATTCTCTTTCACCAATAAAATAAAGCTTATTAGGTATGGGTTTGTCCCTGTCAAGATATGTCTTAAAGGCTGCAAGGGAATCTAAATTTCTATTGTCATCGGGCAGAGCATTCCAATCGTCCACCACTGACCAATGAATAGTTTGCGAGAAGAAATTTTTTACTATATACCATAAAAGGAAAATGAGTCTCCCATAAAAGCCATGTTTTTTGACGGATCTTTTTTTTAAGGAATTCTGTAAATCTCTACCTAAGGAACATTCCTGCAAAAAAAAATGCTATCCAATCAGCGGTTGGGAGGAGAAGATTTTAAAGGTTTTTTCCTTTGGTTGCCATGGCAACCAGAATTCTTCATGGAACACCATTATTTGAAGGAATTTGAAAGAGGACCACAGAAGCAACATTCCTGTGAAATTTGGTAAAAATCCAGTCAGTAGTTTCTGAGGAGAAGTTTTTAAAAGAAAAGGTTAACGGACGCACGCACGGACGAACAGACGAACGAACGAACGAACGAACGAACGAACGAACGAACGCACGGACGGACGCACGCACGACGGACACAACGCCATGACAATAGCTCGCTGGCCTTCGGCCAGTGGAGCTAAAAACTGGTTGCGAAATTTTGATAGGTCAAGAAACATGGCTCTGGTTAATGGGGACTACTTGCACTATAGGGAAAAGAAGAGATTCTTAAAAATTATTCTTCTCTGAAATGGCTTGTCAGATTTTGAAAAAAAATTCACAAAATGTTCCTTTGGTGACTCTTTTTCAAAAATCGTTAGCGAAATTCTGATCTGTCAAGAAACATGGCTGTGGTGAATGGGGGCTACTTCCACTATATGTCCATGAAGAAATTCTTAAACATTCTTCTTCTCTGAAATGGCTAATCAGATTTGAAATAATTTCAAAGAAATGTTTCTTTGGTGACCCTTTTCAAAAAACTGTTTGCAAAATGTTGATTTGTCAAGAAACATGAGTGTGGTGAATGGGCCTACTATCACTATATGGCCATGATGATATTCTTAAGAACTCTTCTTCTCTGAAACGGCTGATCAGATTTTGAAAAGAATTGCGATGGTCCTCTGGAAAATTCAGGTGAGCAATTCAGGGCCACCTTGGCCAAAATGTTTGTAGAAAAATGAATGACAACATGAATTGGTAAACAACGTGTTTACTAGCGACCTATTTCTAAAAATAACCACAACGGAAAACGATTGAATGTTATTTATGTTTCTAGAACACTTTGTATATATGCGTGGAAGTGAAACTAACATAGGTACGGGTATATATTATTTACATAACAGGTGGAAAATAGAATAAGATTTGAAATGCTTATGAATATTTATGTAGTAAAATGTGTGTAACATGAGAAAATTAGTGATTGCTAGTACTGAAGTCCAGAAGAGTTATGCGACAAAGTTCTATTACACTGAAGATCAGGGGTTATGTCAGTTATGTTATCAAGTTATGCAACGAGACTTATGTGGTAAGATCTATTACACCGAATATATGGAATGTTATGTGATAAAGTTCTACTTCTCTGAAGACTATTGGGTTTTTGTGATGAAGTTCTGTTACACTGAACATCGGGAGAGTTATATGATGAAATTGCATGACACTGAAGATAAGGGAGTTATGTGATAAAATTCTATGACGCTGCATGCTGGGGGATTTAGGTTATGATGTTCTATTACACTGAAGACGAGGGATGTCATGCTATAAAGACCGGGGATGTGATGTGATGAAGTTTAACTACATTGAAGACAAAGCGATTTATGTGATAAAAGTTCATCAAACATTTTTATCTTTCAGCATACCATGACGACACTGACCCAATTCCAGAAGAAGAAGATAGCTCGAGTATTTAGTGTACTCTATGGTAAGTTCATTCAAATTAACCCTTTCGCCATGATAAAAATTTGCGTCTTTCTTCGAGAGTAAAATTACGAGCCATCAACAAACAAGTTGGCTTCTTTACAAAACAGTCAGGAGAGGTCAGCATCTATATCTTTAGATAGTTTATTCGCTTTTGATTTCGATACATTTTGATACATGTAAACCAACAAGTATAAAGGCCGCTGCATAGAAACCTCATATGCTTTACATGACTGTCATTTGACCTTTTTATCAAGTCGCATGATCTTGTCCAGCGGTTTTCTTTCTTTTTTTTTTTACAAAATTCTTCTTACTTTTTTTAGCGGATTTGCTATAGCAAATCCGCTTACTGTGATCGTTTTGACCGGAACCAAATACATCATCTGAAACGACGCATGCGCGCTTACTTTCAGTTTTGCATGGCTGATTTATAGGCTAATAACGCAGATCTACAAATCAGATCAATTCTGATCCTGAACAAACCATACAAATTAAGGTTGATTTCTTTATCGAAATTTCACCGAAACAAAAGTTCAAAAAATAGTCAATCTAAATTACTTTAAATACTAAAACAAAGTTTGTTCTTGTATTTTTCAAAATGTAGCGTATGAACATTATTTACACTGCCCTCGTTTTCATTCAAGAACTTTCATTCACAACTTGTAACGTCCGCTGCCAAATAAACAAGGAGATTAAGCAATTTTCCCCCGATAAAATCACATTTTCAGCCATGTCTTATTTAAAAAATTGTTCACTGTTCAGAGAGCCAGCTAGAATTTGGCTATATATAATGAAAAGCCCTGTCGATAACGAATATACAGAAGCCATAAAGTCGACCTAACCTAGTTGCTGCCACTCGTATGACGCTCTCGATGAATTTCCGAATTGTTTGAAACATTTTTGCAGAACTTTTGATAGTATGGAGATCGTGCAGTGTATAAAAAACATGTTTTATTTACATGCATCCTGTAGCATAAAAGCTTGGAACCATTATTTCTCTCTTGTCATCGACGGTAAGAAATATTTTCTTTACAAACGGCCCCAATCAAGTACGAACCCGTGACACGAATTTAACTGACGGTTTTTGATGGAAAATCGTATCCTTCTCAGTGAACTAGACATCCACTAACGTGAATCCTAAAGGACTCAGATAGGCTTCCAATTTGTCTTCAAGATGTAAAACTCCATTTTTAGTCCCTTGAATTTTATTTTGTGACATTTCGTCAAAAAAAAAAATGCCGAGTTAGTAGATAATTTATGACAAAGGATGCACAGAAATGCATCTATACGTCTTTCTTTTAGACATATAGATTTGACATCTTTGATATATTTCTGATCCTGTGAATTAGAAGTGCATTTACAGAGCAAGTTATATAACTTTTTTTACTTATTTAAATTCTTATTATGAACTGCAGCTCAGCCCATATTTAAGACATTGACTGTGTTTTATGTAATTCAAACCTTAGCATGAAAGTATGCCTATATAGTTTTTAAACTTTTATAGAGTGACCCAATGCCATTAACCCTTAGGCTGATAAGTGCTACTCAAGGACCTTTTGCAGACTGTTGATTATGATCAGATTGCACAAAAGTGCAGTCTGATCTTTGATCCATACTGCCTTGTAAGAAAGTATTTTTCCCAAAAGAATTAACTTCAAAATAGCAATAATTGGATTGTACATTCAACTTGAAAGTTTTAATTTAGTTATGTTAAAGTTATTTTTTACTCTGCATGGCAATATGTCACACTGAGTGTGATCTTCATCCATTCTGGCTGCAAAAGTACCATCAGTTGTACCAAGGGCTTGGATTCACATACTGTATGTAAAAAAAAGGACTATTTTCTGCACGGTGATGTGTGATGATTTTAACCCTTTCCCAAACAAGCCCTGGTTTTTACCTTTGCAGTAAAAGTCTTTTGAAAACACTGTGGGAAAAGGAAAATTGCTCGTAACGAGCAATTTCTCCTTTTCCGACAGTGTTTTCAACCATTTTTGTTTTTTGCCATTTTTTCCAAATCTAATATTGTCGTCTGCAAACTCTTTTGGTTTGGAAGGTCCAAAATTTGTCGTTTGGGAAAGTCTTCAAGGGTTAAGTCTTTTCTTTAGACCATGAAAATGATTCACTCAAAAATGCATTAGATGTAATAAATAACAGTTATACCAGTGTATGAATGTTAATTTCAAGTAGCTCATAATGCTACAACAGGTATTTTTTGCACATATTTGCAATGATTTAGTTAATATATAGTGTGCAAGGTTGGCAAAGAGCAGGTCAATATGAGTATGAGCCTGACAGCTTTAACCAGTTATAAACAGTCAATACTGGTCACAAGTGGTCGATTGCTGTGGTTGATTGGGGTGGTTGATTAAATCACAGACTTACATGTATACCTGTCTGGTTTCTAAATTAATATTAAAAGCTGTCCTCTTATATCCTGTACATGAAGGTTTATTATCATATTATCATCAGTATCATAGTTTTTATTAATAAGGCACTTTTTTATTTGATCATAATTCAAAAGACAGTATTGCTGGTCAACTGAAGAGGTTGTCAGAATGACTCTCTTTATTGAACCTGCATAGAGGTCATTTTGTTTAAGCAAACAATTTTTGTCCATTATCATTTCTTACATGTTAGATAATGTTTCTACACACACTCTCTCTCTCTCCCTCCCTCCACCTCTCATGTTAAATTGCAGAAAAGCAGTCATTCATAGGCAAACATGTGAAATATGCAGGTTTGTTATTAATATAAATGTATAGGAATTTTGAGATACACATGAAGAAGGCATTAACTGATTAAATAAACAATAGTTTGGGATACATCAATGTCTTTGAAGTACATTTAAGTGTCTTCCTACATCTATAAAGTGATGTCAAAACAGTTAAAGGTTTGAAAGTTGGCCCTTTCTACCTCAGTTGGGTGTGGCTTAACTCTTTACCACAAATCCCGACTTTTAATGACCCTGAGTAAGAAGCCTTTTGAAAACATTGTGGGAAAAGGAGAAAATGTGTTTTCTGCTTTTCCCACAATGTTTTTTTTGTATCCATCCCAAACCAAATTTAAATTTTTCAGTCACATTTATTCTGTCGTCTGCAAATGCTTTCAATTTGGAACAGCCTACAATTTTGTCATTTAGTAAAGAGTTAAATCAAATTACCAAAGGGACAAATTATGTGTCCCTATTTTGGGGTATTATCCTTGACACCAGGCTTTATTCCTAAAGCATGAAATAATGACTTGTAAGTAGTCATGATAATATCTTATCATCAAGCAATTACTTAGGTGTCAAACATGAAACTGAAACACCTTATTAGGAACTTCTACACAGTTTGGAAAAGTGGCAAAAGCCAGCTGATGAGTATCCTTGGCAGGGACAAAACAGTTTTTCCATCCCTCTCTTTCACATTGATGAAATCAACTTATCTGAGGGAAAAAATCCACACAACAAATCATCCACAAATTAGCCTTACTGCCATTTTAAAACTCATCTGACCATTTAAATTTCCAATTTACCGCTACAAGTCGACCACTATTGACCAGTTTTGACCACTTATGGATTATCACAGGTTCTATCCTCTTCTAGATGCTAGGATTTTGTAGAATGCCCATAGGCAAGACACCGCAGAGAACCAGCCTAGCCCTAGTAAAACCCAAAAGGTACAGAAATGGATGAAATGTTGTCACTGTAAGACTGAAACAGTGTTGACACTAATGGTTACTGATAACCAGAAAATAGTCCCCATCAAATTATTCTTGAAGGTTTCAAGTTAACCCTTTACTCCATAGATACTCATTTCTACGCATCACTTGTAGGAGCCTTTGGAAAACATTGTTGGAAAAGGTGAAATTGCTCGTGATGAGCAATATCACCTTTTGCCACAATGTTTTCTACACTATCAAAAGGTGTCATATAGACATAAGAAACGGCTTCATCCTTGCTGTTATTTAGGGTCAATTAGAGATACCATAAAAATGCCTTATGGGGTAAAGGGTTAATATTTTGTGGCACTGCATGAGTTGACCTTACTTTCTTTTGTACAATCATTACTTTTCTTGACTTGTTTCTTTATGAAGATACAAGGTAAATTTTCATTTATTTAAAGAAGAAAGGTACATTCAATATTCATGAATTACACATGGTCTAAATCTTAGAAATTACTGAACACATTACTTAGTTTTCACCTTTCAGACTATTACAAAACATTTTTGAGTTCAGGAATGAAACCAAGAACATTCTTATGAAAGAAACGAAGAAATTATTCTACCTGAACAATCAAATTATTGTTACTAGTTTGATTTTGTATTTCATTTTTAAATTAATAGTTTGAAGTTGTGTTGTAATTAAGAGGAACCTTGAAAGGATACTATGTGTAAAGAGTTATGGAAAGGACAATTTGCTTTCAGTAAGAACTTACATATAAAATACCACTATTTCTTTTACCCAGAGAGGACTCCTGTATTGTTTTTTTTTTTTTAACTAAACCATACTAGTTTAAAAACAGTGCATGCTTTATACCTCAGAATGAAGGTAATAGTTTGTAACAGGTGTACTGGTAGAGTAAGATCAGACTGCCTAATATGGTAAATTTCCATTCTCATTGGCTCACTGTTTTAGATTTGAATTGTTTGCTGTCTGTATGATTATACCAACCATATCAAAGTTTAGAAATTGTTGTGCTTAAGCTAGAATTGTAAAATGCTACTGTTAAAATCAAAACCTTAATGTTTGAGTACAGAAGTTTCAATCTTTTAAAAGAGTCATGCATAATGATGAACAATGATGAATTTAGAAATGCTTAAAATGCTATAGAAAAGAATGATAGAATTATTATGTCTTGTGTATCTATAAAAGCTCACATGTTTACAAACCCTAGGCTGAGCACTTAATATTTTCAATCTGATTTAAAGCAATGTCTCAAACAAAAAACAGCTCAGCCAATTGGATAAGTTGTTTCAAAAGTTCTTTTTTCTGAACATTCTTCAAAATGGGATAATATTGCCACACTTACCTTGTATCCTTCATGGTGAAATGGGATGGAGGAAAATGACTTAACTCTTTACCATACAATGAATTTTTGTACAGTTCCAAACTGAAAGCATTTGCAGACGACAATTCTAATGTCGCTCAAATGATGGAATATGTCTTCAAAAGGGTAGAAAACATTGTGGAAAAAGGAGAAAATGCTGGTTACCAGCATATTCTCCATTTCCAACACTGTTTTCAAAGGGCTTCTTTCACACAGTTGTTAACTCGGGATTGTGTTGTAAAGAGTTAAGGTAAGACCTGTGTAATGCACTTCCAGTGAATATTCTAATTGGATGATAAATAAGGATAAATAAGGATTTATGCAGAAATTATATTTTTGCACATTTCTAACGGATCAGAAATTCCATTTATGCCTATCTTGAAATTATCTTTTATACTTTTGTTAGTTTTCTGAAAAGGGAGGTAATTATTATCTCTTTTTGAATTGAGAATATAGTGGTTTTAGATTTACAAATGATAATTCAAAGAAGGAAAAAATGAAAAAAAATGAATCAGTGAAAGTAGTTCAATAATACTTATTTTTAACTATAGCTAATTTTGCAGGATGATATTTTAGTGGAAATAGCTGTTTTCCATTACACAGGTCTTACCTAAGTAAGAATGAAAACTGAAAATATGTTGGTCTACCAATGTTTTCTAAGACTTAACAGCTACATTTTGTGAGGCTGACAGAAATGTTAGATGAAAGTTAACCTTGCAGGCCAATGTTAGATCCACATTTGATTAATCGAATGATGTTTACTGTCACTTTCAACATTATTTCAGTCGTATGACTGCTACAGCTAGCTTATTTCTGTATGTCTGGCTTTAAGTAGTACATGTATTAGGCTAATGCACTGCATTGTCTTGCCTAAGGACACTCTTGCAGAAAAAAAACATTATGCATCCAATGAGGCTGGGCCATCAGGTAACAAGTCCTACACTTTACTAGTGAGCCATGCAGGACCCCAGATCCATATTTAGATGGGAGTTAATTTTGTAAGCTTGTTCAGGTTAGTCTACATCAATCATCTATGCATAAGTTGCGGTATTTCTTGTTTTTTAATCAAATATGGTAATCAAATTCATGCCATTTCATTGTTCATTACTGTCGCATATGACAAGTTTTAGGCACTTTAACGCTTTCACTACTGAACAAATTAATTGCATTGTCTCAAAGGCTAAAAATACATCCCTTCTGCAAGATCAAGAAACAATTCGGTCATGAATCTACAATGAAGCAGGGAACAGTGGAGATCAGAGATCAGATTGCATGTTCTGTAAAGTCTGATCTTGACCCACACTGTCCATCAAAGCTTCTGGTGTTGCTTATAGTACGGAAAGAGTTAAATGCATCTGCAGACAAAAGAAAATGAAACCTGTAAATGAACTTTTATTATACTGCAAAGAAATTTCTTGTGATCTGATTGGTTAACATGCCGGGAACATAATATCATGTTCCCTGGCAAAACCATGTAAAGCCAGTTTCCCTTTTGAGTGCCCCGTAAACATCATTACACGTGCAACACAACATCCAAAATGGCGGCGTCGATCGATCACCAGACTGGACATTTATTCACCAAACTGCACGTTTTAGTGACGTCAGTTTTCATTGAATTGGGTCACACAGAAGGGAATTTCTATTTCGTCAGCATACTCGATTCGTGAGAGTATAAAACAGGAAAATTTCGCTTAATGCGCTGTGAAAGGGTAAAACTTTGCAGTATAATAAATTCGTTGTACGGTCAGGTGGCAGGGGACTTGGAAACTTGTTCACGGCTGTGGTGAATCATGTCGCCACCTCGCCTTCGGCTCGGGGCGACATGATTAACCACAGCCGTGAACAAGTTTCCAAGTCCCCTGCCACCTGACCGTACAACTAATAAAGTTTACTCATACAATTGAAAACACTATTGGAACAGGAGAAAATAGTTTAAAGGGTGGGTATTTAGATTTTTCACATCACACCAAATAGCTTGAAACTGTTCAACAAATCCGCTTTTCAGGACTTTCAGTCCTTTGATTTTTCTTCCGCTTAGATCTATTTACGAATAGAAATACAAAATACAAAAAATACAATCATTTGCAGCCACGACAAAGTAATATAACAAATATTTTCCGAAATTCGTCATGTAAAAAAAATAAACCGCGTCTACTTCCTGATCCGGTTTTTTGATTTACCTTTATTTACAAAACAATGACGAAAGAGACTGTGTATATATACTGTGTATATCAACAATTTCGAAAAAAGTGGATTTAGCAAATTCTGTGGCAGTCTGCCTTTTAAACTCACCACTGTTGAAGAGGTCTGATGACCTCTCAAATTAGCCCATTACCACACAATCCCTACTTCGGACGCCCCTGAGAAAGAAACCTATAGAAAAAACATGGCTGGCAGCATTTTCTCCTTTTCCCACAATGCTTTTTTTTCCTTTACAAAATAAATTTCAAATTTTTAGTCACTTTTATTTTGTCGCTGCAAATGCTTTCGATTTGGACAAAGCTAAAATATTGTCGTTTGTTGATCTATGTCTTATGAGAGAAAATGGACATATTTACGATCTATGAAAAGAGGGCTAAATGCATCTGCATAAATCTTTGGACTAGGTCAGCCTGACCTGGGCTGACAGTTTTTGCTTCTAATCAATTTTTGCATGTTATTTACATTCTTCCTCAGGATTCAGTCATTTGTTAAAGAAAAGAAAAAAGTACTTATGACTGATCCAAAATGTTTTGATGTCTTGTATTGTGTGATACATTAAGGATTTCTTGCAGGTGCATGGCTCATCTGTTACTGTTGTACACTTCAATTTTAACCTTTGAAATATACAAGCCATGGCGAAAGGGAGTTAAACCCTTTACCACACAACCCCAACTTTTAACGACCCGAGAAAGAAGCCTTTGGAAACATTGTGGGGAGAGGAGAAAATGCTGGTAACCAGCAATTTATCCTTTTCCTTCAATGTTTCTTATCCTTCTCAAGATATATTTCAATTTTTAAGTTACATTTATTGTGTCGTCTGCAAATGCTTTCAATTTGGACCAGTACAGGATTTTGTCGTGTGGTAAAGAGTTAATCCGTCTCCCTGATGGATCATACCAAGCAAGTTTTCTCATTTCTAAAGGAACCATAAAATCAACCTTGTCTAATATCAGTGTTAATCAGTAGGTGAAATTGTCATTGTAGCGCCGCTTGGATTTTATTCGCTCTTGAAAAGTACCTGGAGGCAGCCATATTGTTTACTCGGCTTCAAGTCGTTTCGTAACGATGTCATTTCGTACCTAGGCCATTCCGTACAATTTTAGTCATTTTGTACCCACCTATTCTTTTTATTTTGGTCATTTCGTACCCACTTCGATCATTTTGTATCCACCTTGGTCATTTAATATCGATTTGGTAATTTTCGAACCTAGTTTTAATACCATTTTCTTGTGTTGTTTCTCAAATGACAACAGTGACTGCTTTTATACATAGCTCCAACTGAAATTATGTTAGATTTCGCCGAAGAATGGCTGTGACTGTGTTTTACCATTATTGCTTCTTTTTTTTTTAGGTTTTATGTTGCATTATAAGGATTGCTTAGGACTTCTCACTTCATTTCTCACCGAGTTCTGCAAAAAATTACTTTGGTCCCTTTGAAATGCTGTAAAGTGCATTATTTCAGAAACAACTGATTTGCCGGGCCATTGATGTTATGCATCAATATTTTTTGTTTGACATTTAAAAATAGCTAAAACTTTGCGACCCATGTCAACCTGAGCCTCCTGCATCGGCTGACCTGAGTCAATACCTTTTGTGAATGCAGTAAACCTCTTTGCACACGCCAGGGTTAATATCAAAGCAATGTTTGTCAAAACCTAATGGAAACTTTTGCATTATTAACGAGATGTCTCGATATCTTTCCAACAGCTCTCATGTTAAACGTTTTATTTTGCAGATAGTGACAAGGACGGATTTATAGAAGAAGAGGATTTTGTGTTGTATTTGAAAGTAAGTTTTATTTTAAAATATTAATCATTGACATAGTACAAGCTTGGCAGACGCTATGTGTCCAGACTATATTTCAAAGGAAAATAAAAAGTCATGCCAAAGGACTTTATTTAGGTAATTGATATCTTGGCAAATATGATCCAACTTTTTCAACCCTTTCCCAAACGACAAAATTTTAGACAAGTCCAAATTGAATGCATTTGCACACGACAAAATAAATGTAATTCAAAAATTGAAAATTTGTTTCCAGCAGGGTAGAATACATTGTGGGAAAAGGATAACATGCTAGTTACCAGCATTTTCTCCTTTTCCAACAATAGTTTCAAAAGGCTTCTACCTCAGGGTCGTAAAAACCAGAGATTGTTTGGTAAAGGGTTAAATTTTTCCCACACTAGCCCGAGTATTAAAAAACACCAAAGAAAAAAACTTTCGCAAACGCTTAAGGAAAAAATAGAAAACTTTTGTAAAAAGTCTTTTCTCTTATTTCCCTTAAGTGTGTAACAAATTTTGGACCCATCCAAACCGAAAGAGTTTGCAGACGACAGTTTTAGATTTGGAGAAAATTGCAGAAAGTTCTCAAAAAGGGTAGAAAACGCTTTTGGAAAAGGGGAAATTGCTCGTTACGAGCAATTTCTCCTTTTCCCACAGTATTTTCCAAGACTTTCATTGCAGACACTAAAAAACCAGGAAAGGGGTAAAAAAGATTTCTGTCATCTTCTTCCGATTGAGCAGATTTGCATATATATAAACTTTTCATAGAAGGAGACACACTGAGGGTAACAACACCTGTAATGAATAATTCTCTACAGAAAAAAAAAATATTTATCTCATGCTAGCCTAACACGCACTTGTACAACCATGAAGAATTCCAATCAATAAGCCTTTGTAACAAAATCTGAGGTGTAAAAGGGCCTTTTCAAAAGGCCCTCTTAAACGTCGTGAGAAGAGCAAAAACTTCTCCTTTTCCCACTATGCATTCTGCCCTGTCAAAGTTTGAAATTCCATCATTGCTCAGAAATATATAATTCTTTGATAATTAAGCTGGGCTCAGCTGCACAGATACAATATTGCAGTCTACCAATTTCAGCCTTAGATTTTTTGTATGTGTTTTTGAGTTACTAAGTCTTCAAGTCAAATAATCACATCCTTGATATCTGCATTAGTATTATGGTCGTTAATTTATAAATGTTCAAAATATTGTTTCTAGCACTCTTCATTGTGTATAGTGGCTTAAATGTCCATTGCAGAGAATAAGATTCTAAATCAGATTTTTGCTAATTGTTGGATTGTTGTTTTGTCTAATGTTGAATGAATGAAAGCATTCAAATGCTAAATCATTGGTTCAAGCTTACTGATCCTTGAGCTTGTTTTTCTTTTTTCTTTTAATGGTAAACAGATTTACTCTATATTATATTTCATGTGTCTATTTTTAGAAATGTTATGGTAAAGAAATGACGTAATATAATATATAATTTATTTAATCAGCTTATGGGGAAATATTTTTCTCAAAAGGGAAACGAGTGTCTTAAGTGATTAATATGGGGAAATATTTGCGCAAAAAGGGAAAGGTCCTCGATAATAACGTGTGCCTTAGGGCACTAGTTATTTTCGCGGACGTATCCCTTTTGAGACAAATATTTCCTCATATTAACCAAAGGCTGATGAAATAAACTCTTTTTAAATATTGTGTTATTGCTTTGTTGAGAACCTATACATATTTTCTCTTTACCTTACCAAATAAACAAACGAA
The DNA here is from genome assembly GCA_943736015.1 of Tridacna crocea. Classification (NCBI taxonomy): domain Eukaryota; kingdom Metazoa; phylum Mollusca; class Bivalvia; order Cardiida; family Cardiidae; genus Tridacna; species Tridacna crocea. The sequence goes on along the minus strand of OX031057.1, from coordinate 31,491,396 downwards.
AACTTTTAACCTGATACTAAAAAAACAAAACGAATGATGATAGTTAAAATCTATTTTATGTGGAAAAATATCTCCTGATTGGACAGTGTAGATCAAAGATCAGACTGCAGTCTGATCTCGATCTACACTGTCCACAAAAGGTCAGTGAGTAGCTCTTGGCAGCAATAAAGAGTTAAATTATCTGCAGAAAATCTGCGAAATACTAAAATGGGAAGAAGGAGGAGAGAAGTATTGCAACGCCAAGACTACTCTAGAAAGAGTGTGGAAGGACCTTCTAAAGTTTGCTGACACAAATGAAGTAAGTATATGTATTAGATAATCATAGCTTATCAAAGAGAAGCATAGCTTTGGATTTGAAGGATTTATAGACAAATTAACGGAAATATTATCAATAACAAACTACAATTGGCTTTTTCAAAGTGAGCCATACTCCGGGAAAAATGGGCGTAACGCTTCTACAAAATGTATCGGTCCAGATCAGCCTGCACAGTCCGCGCAGGTTGACCTAGGCCGAAACATTTTGCTATTAATTAATTATAAACGTGTCAAAGGACCAGTCTATTTCACGATTCATTCGGCTGTTGAAAGAAGTGTTTATTATGGATCTATAATGATGCAATGGCTTAATTCGTATATTACATCACAAAAATATGTATAAAAAGCCATCTTTGCCTAAGCATGGTTCAAATACTTTTCATCAAACAAGGCCAATTATGTGAATAGTAAAATACTTTCGTCAGTGGCATACACATATTGCATTGTTACCTCCTAATGCTGCAAAACTTTTTTACCAGAAGACAAAATTTTAGTCTTGTCTAATATTGAGACGCATTGTCGTCTGATAGCATTTGCAGACGACAATTTCAGTGTGGCTCAAATGGTGCCATTTTCTTAGACAGGGGAGAAATCATTGTGGTTACCAGCATTTTCTCCTTTTCCCTCAATGCCTTCAAAAGGCTTCTTTCCCAGGGGTGTTAATAGTCGTCATTGTATGGTAAAGAGTTAAGGGGATTGAGATTAACTCTTCAACACACAATTCCGACTTTTAACGACCCTTAGAAAGAAAGCCTTTAAAAACATTGAGAAAAAAGGAGAAAATGATGGTAATCAGTATTTTCTCTTTTTCCCAGAATGCTTTCTACTCTTTGCAAGTAAGTTTGAATTTTTGATACACTTTTATTCTGTCGTCTGCAAATGCTTTCAATTGTGCTCGTCCAAAATTTTGTCGTTTGGTTAAGATTTAAGTAAGAAAAAGAACAAGATCCATGCATCCATGACTTGCTTGTTATATAACATCATGGATATGCCATAAACCCCCTTTTACCACTGCATGGCTTATTTGATATGATGTATTCAGGTGATTTCATTCGTGCCACTGAGAATAATCTACTACCTATTATTTATTGTCTAACTTTATCTAAAGGTGGGTATTTAGGTTTTTCACATCACACCAAATTAAAAAATATATATATATAGATATATTTCACTGAAAATATGGAAAAAAACAATACAAATCATCAATAATTAAGGATCATTAATATTTATTAAAAAAAGGAGGGGGGGCTAGTATTCCCTTAAAAGGCTACGTAGCCCCTTAGACTATTTTTAGATTTACTGTAGTGCCAAAAATCAAAAAAGCATTTAGGGAATGTTAAGTAACCGGCACATGACTAATGACGTTAATATTCCATAACATAACAAACATGTAATTATTTTCCGTAATGTCTTCTTCGGACGCTATGTTTGAAGTTTCGTCTGTGTAATTTCAATATGTAATGAGCAACTTGCTCATGTAATAAGAGACCGTGTTTTCCGTCACCGTCGACCTGGGCTGTAGTAAATGTCTAATTTCTCTTGTTGTCGGATGGTTTTCGACTACTGGGGTTGTATGAATTAAAATTATAAGGCTTTGGGAGTACAAAGATTATTTTTTTTTTTTGTAAAATTTTTGTCCAAAAATCTGAAGGGCCATCTTTAACCTGATCCTGACCTTTGTAATGACTATATAAGTGGTAAATATATATCTCCATCTAGACCAGCTCAGTAGGTAGAGCGTAGGACTCGTGAACACAATGTTTCCGGTCACCACAGGTTGTGGGTTCAAATCCCCGGCTGGCCAACTAAAATTACTAATAGTCTTTCGGATGAGACATTAAACCGAGATCCCGTGTGACGGTGTTATACGCCGAGCACGTTAAAGAACAGGCGAAGCTCTCAGTAGTTTCGACCTGTATCCTTGCACTACCTCCCGTAACAACTATCCGTCTTCTGGGGGAGTCGCTCAGATGGGCAACCGGTAGCGATAAATAAACGGAAATAACCAACCACCTCCATTTATTTCATGCTTTCCGGTAGGATATCGAGAAATAGCTGTGAATTTTTTTTTCGATCTTACACTGGTACCACACTGATCAACGTGAGCCGCGGACACCATGTGTTCTCGGTACACCAGATCGAATTTTCCATGGAAGAACCGGAGGTGGTGTAAGTATTTTCATTTTTATGGACCTAATTAACCTAGATAGAAATGTTGATTTACAACAATGTCAAGACGAATGATTGATCTGTTTACACACATACTAGGGAATAATAATACCATCATAGAAGCGAGCAATAATAATACCATCATAGAAGCGAGCTCTGGCTTTATGAGCAACTGGGGTCTTATTGTTTTGATGTTTGTTGCCGATTTTCGGACAAAATCCCCTAACCATTGTTCATTTTACAAGTTTGTATGATAAGATAAATGTATTCCCTAAAGGAACACAAAATTTCACTTAGAAATGTCCATCCAAAGGGAAGATATACGTTTTTGAATGGACCTGGGTAGAGGAAAATATGCTAACAAGACACCATTTTCATTTTCTGAGTATGTACATGGACACCAGATCAGAAAAAGCTTGTGGTAACTGAACACCAACCTTTAAATCATCAATATTTCTGCCTGAAACTCGATGCATGGGCTGTATACGAAGACTATATTTTGTAAACATTATGTCACTATGGTCCATTACCTGATACAGCACATATTCAACGCAATTTCATTACTTGTAGCACTTGTTTTTTTGAAATATTTGCAATATTACGGCAATTTACGAAGTAGACCTACGATGCTTGATCACAATTGACCGGTCATTGCCTCCAATGTTGGTGCAAGACATGTTTTTTTTACAGAGTTTCAGTTTTATGAATGGCGTATTAACCCATTACCACCCAATCACGAGCTTTAATGTCCCTGGAAAAGATGGCTTCGAAAAACATTGTCTATAAAGAAAAAACCCTATTAACTAATACGGAGTGTACATTATCTACCACATTTGGCCTGATTCTTAGTTTAAATAATTTTCTAATCCGCTTGACTAACTGCCAGCGGGCTCTTAGAATGGCGTTCTACCCTTCGTACATTTGCATGCGTGCGTTTGTTCGTCTACGCGTTTATTTCTAAAATTTTTATTTAATTGACTTCTCCTCAGAAACCACCAAGTGGAAATCAGCAAAATTCAAAGTTGATGATTCCATAAATTTCTTTCGAGATACTTCGATCCTTTAAAAATGATGGCTTATGTAGAAGGAGATTATTTTCCGTGTACGGCGCGTTGTGAGAATTGTAAAATTTGTCCTCTCAAAAGAACTCAATCACAAGATTGGGATTGGGTAGCTTTCTATCACATTCCTTCAATAAATTTTTAATCTGCTGAAAAACATGGATTTTGTTGGTGGGACTTATTTTCTCTTTGTGTCATAAGGCGGAAGTACTTGCAGCTCTTTAAATAAATTCATTGATATTACTGTATGTAGATCTACATGTATTTCATAACACAGATGATCACTGATAATGTTTCATTTTATCCAATATGCTGGGTGATCATGATATATGAGATATTAATCTTTATTGTTACAAACTTACATAGTTCTTGGAAATGCAGCATTAGTGCTCAGAAATGGTTTTGTACGTAGTGTGTTAGGAAATTATTAGAGTGGTTAATTGCAGCCATGGCAAATTACTAAATTAAATCTTTTCTGAAATTCGTCATTTATAAAAAAATAAACCACATCTATTTCCTGTTTCGGTTTTTTTTATTTCGCTTTATTTACAAAACCATGACGAAACAGACTGTATATCAGAACAATTACGCTCGAAAAAATAGAATTAGACAGCAAATTCTGTGGCAGTCTGCAATTTGAACTCACCACTGTTGGAGGGTCTCATGACCTCTCCAATAAATTTCAGCAATACAAAAAACAGTAAAACCTGGCATGTTGCCCACCTGTATTAAGCAAGCAACCTGAATAAACAAGCATACATGTAGTTCCCGACAAATAGCAATGCACAGACATTCATCTGTATCAAGCAAGCACCTGCCTTTGGCAAGCCCTTTTGACCGTCCCTTTGGTAATTGGTTAATACAGGTTGAACTGTGACTATTTCTGAGCACTAATGCTGCATTTCCAAGAACTATGTAAGTTTGTTACAATAAAGATTCATATCTCATATAACATGATCACCCAGCATATTGGATAAAATGAAACATTATCAGTGATCATCTGTGTTATGAAATACATGTAGGTCTACATACAGTAATATCAATGAATTTATTTAAAGAGCTGCAAGTACTTCCGCCTTATGACACAAAGAGAAAATAAGTCCCACCAACAAAATCCATATTTTTCAGCAGATTAAAAATTTATTGAAGGAATGTGATAGAAAGCTACCGAATGCCAATCTCGTGATTGAGTTCTTTTGAGAGGACAAATTTTACCATTTTCACAACGCACCGTACACGGAAAATAAGCTCCTTCCACATTAGCCATCTTTTTTAACCCTTTCCCAAACAACAAGTTTTAGACTCTTCCAAACTGAAAAGGTTTGAAGAGGACAATTTCAAACTAGATGAAAATGGTAGAAAATTCTCCAAATGGGAGGAAAAAACTGTGGGAAAAGGAGAAATTGCTGGTTACGAGCAATTTCTCCTTTTCCCACAGTGTTTTCAAAAGACTTATACTGCAGACACGTAAAAACCAGTGTTTGTTTGGGAAAGGGTTAAAGGATCGAAGTATCTCGAAAGAAATTTAAGGAATCATCCACGTTGAATTTTGTTGATTTCCACTTGGTGGTTTCTGAGGAGAAGTCAATTAAACAAAATTTTTAGAAAGAAATGCGTAGACGAACAAACGCACGCATGCAAATGTACGAAGGGTAGGACGCCATTCTAAGAGTCCGCTGGCAGTTGGTCAAGCGGATTAGAAAATTATTTAAACCAAGAATCAGGCCAAATGTGGTAAATAATGTACACTCTGTATTAGTTAATAGGGTTTTTTCTTTATAGACAATGTTTTTCGAAGCCATCTTTTCCAGGGACATTAAAGCTCGTGATTGCGTGGTAATGGGTTAATACGCCATTCATAAAACTGAAACGCTGTAAAAAAAAAAGACATGTTTTGCACCAACATTGGAGGCAATGACCGGTCAATTGTGATCAAGCATCGTAGGTCTACTTCGTAAATTGCCATAACATTGCAAATATTTAAAAAAAAGCAAGTGCTACAAGTAATGAAATTGCGTTGAATATGCTCTGTATCAGGTAATGGACCGTAGAGACATAATGTTTACAAAAATAGTCTTCGTATACAGCCCATGCATCGAGTTTCAGGCAGAAATATTGATGATTTAAAGGTTGGTGTCCAGTTACCACTAGCTTTTTCTGATCTGGTGTCCATGTACATACTCTGAAAATGAAAATGGTGTCTTGTTAGCATATTTTCCTCTACCCAGGTCCATTCAAAAACGTATATCTTCCCTTTGGATGGACATTTCTAAGTGAAATTTTGTGTTCCTTTAGGGAATACATTTATCTTATCATACAAACTTGTAAAATGAACAATGGTTAGGGGATTTTGTCCGAAAATCGGCAACAAACATCAAAACAATAAGACCCCAGTTGCTCATAAAGCCACAGCTCGCTTCTATGATGGTATTATTATTCCCTAGTATGTGTGTAAACAGATCAATCATTCGTCTTGACATTGTTGTAAATCAACATTTCTATCTAGGTTAATTAGGTCCATAAAAATGAAAATACTTACACCACCTCCGGTTCTTCCATAGAAAATTCGATCTGGTGTACGGAGAAGACATGGTCACGGCGGGGAATCACGTGACACAACAACAACAACAATGACCGTTATTTGAAAAAATTCCCCAACTTCAGGTAAGAAAATCTTCAATAATTCCGTTAATACGTGACCGATTGGAATTTGGTTTGAAGCAGAGAAGGCGGAAGGACTCTGGGGGTTTGCTTGATGTGTTAGATTTTTTAAACAACACCAGATAAAAAAGTTATTGGCGAGCAAACAAATTATCCAGGGTAAAAAATTTGTTTGCTCGTCAATAACTTTTTTATCAGGTGTTGTTTAAAGAATCTAACACGTCAAGCAAATCCCTGGAGTCCTTCCGCCTTCTCTGCTTCAAACCAAATTCCAATCGGTCATGTATTAACGAATTTATTGAAGATTTTCTTACCTGAAGTCGGGGAATTTTTTCAAATAACGGTCATTGTTGTTGTTGTTGTGTCACGTGATTCCCCGCCGTGATGGTGTCCGCGGCTCACGTTGATTAGTGTGGGTACAACCAGTGAACATACCGAATTTCACGTTCTTGTTGCCTAGGTAAATTGCGCCTGCCTAACTAATGGGAAATATGACGTCATATACCTTACATTTCTTGTGCTTGACGTAATATTGCAATGCGTTGCTATGCGGGAGGGGTATGCCACGGGGAATAACTGAAAAGAACTGTACTGGATTTTGATAAAGCTCCTCCCAGACAGGGTTAAAAGCATGAAATAAATAGAATATTTGTTGTTTTTTTTCTGTGAAAGATCGAAATTTATTCACCTCGTGAACACCATCAGTAATATTTTCACTCGTGGCTGAGCCACTCGTGAAAATATTACCGATGGTGTCCACTCGATGAAAAAATTTCGATCTTTTCACCGAAAAAGACAAATATCCTCTATCTTTTATTCGGAAACTTACATGTACGTATGCACAGGTAGGTACATATATACACAGGTAAGCAATACAACCCTTAGGCTACAAAGCGTGACTTGAGGCGCTATTCATGTCAAGAAATCACCATCCGACTGCATCAAACGTGCAGTCTGATCTTGGTCTACACTGTCAAATGAGGAGATATTTCACCCCGCCCCCTCCCCCTCCCCCCCCACCCCCCTCCTCAAAAAAAAAAAAAAGAAAAAAAAATGAAATTGCAATATTCTTTGTTTTACTATCGACCGGAAAGTTTCAATTAACTTATCTAGTAAGTTAAGAGTTGATGAACGAAAACCGCGCGAAATATTTCCGACACCATTTGGAACTTATGCCGAGCGAAGCTGAGGGTAAAAATAGAATATCAATTTATGTAAATGAGCTTGACGTCGGTCAAGTACGTGATATGGTATGTAGGTCACCAAGGTATTTCAGTGCAAGAATAAACCAAAGCTGATTTCGTTGCGTTAGACTAGATTAAACAAAGTAGATGTTTCATGTTTCAAGCCATAAAAAATAGAAGCTGATTCTATCTAATTTAATACGACTTTTTTAAAGGACGCTAAAGTATCAAAAGAAGAGTGGCTAAAGATGTGGACAGACTGTTTTGAAGATCTAAAGAAGGGTGTGTTCCCCAAATGGCAGAAAGACTACATGACCTTGATGTTTGATGTTAATGATAAGTCAGGTAATTAGGGATTTCTGAATACATGTATTGGGTAAAATAGACCAGTAATTTGAGGTTCCTTCTTATTTGCACATAATACAAGTCAGCTGATCACTGACAAGGTTCTTTACATAGACGTACATGTGTAGATAATGCGACAAGTTAGATACATGTACATGTAATTAGAGTTTCTTTACATACAGGTATGTCAAATCATTCAGATAACTGAAGTTTTTTCACTCGAATGTGTTAATATGTCAGGTTATCAGAATTTCTTTACTTATATGTGTTGGTAGGACAAAAAGTCAGGTTTTCAGAACTAATTAACGTGCATGTGTTGGAAAGTCGAACTATTAGTCAAGTTATCCAACGTCACTTATGTGTGTTGTAAGGTCGAACAAGTAAGGAATTTAGTGCTGCTTTAATTAACTTTATATGTGGTGGTAGGTTAAACACGTAAGGTAGTAAGAGGTTCTATACTGGCCCGAGTTGGTAGGTTAGAGGTTCTTTACTCCCATGTTTTGGTAGGTTCTTTACTTACATGTGTCGGTAGGTTAGAGGTTCTTTACTTACATGTGTCAGTAGGTTGGAGGTTCTTTGCTTACAAATGCTGGTGGGTAAAAAGTTCTTTATTTACACGTGTTGGTAGGTTAATCACGTCAGGTAATAAGATGTTCTTAACTTTCCTGTGTTGTTAGGTTAGAGGTTCTTTAGTAGGTTACAGGATCTTTACTTACACAAATCGGTAGGTTGGAGGTTCATTACTTGTACAAGTTGATAGATTAGAGGTTCTTTACTTACACAAGTTGGTAGGTTGGAGGTTTTTTACTTATACAAGTTGGTAGGTTGGAGGTTCTTTACTTACATGTGTCGGTTTGAATGGTGTTTTACGCCGCTTTCAACAGTATTTCAGTCATATCACGGCGACAGTTCACATATTCATGTTTCCTGGGTTTCACCAGTACTAGGCTAGGCTCTGAAGTGTCTTGCCCAAGGACACTCCTGTGAAAAAACCCAATGGAGCCAGCGAGGCTCGAACCTGGGACCTCCGGGTCACGAGTCCTACACTTAACCACTGAGCCACACAGGACCTACATGTGTCAGTAGCTTAGAGGTTCTTTACTTACATATGTTGGGAGGTAAGAGGTTAGCGGCCCGTAGAACATTTTGCTGATTGTCACTGTTTTAAAAATGTCCAAGGTCTCTAATTTATCTCAGGATTCACCCCGTTGTTGGACAATGTTTTAAACATGTCCAAGGTCTCTAATTTATCTCAGGATTCACCCCGTTGTTGGACAATGTTTTAAACATGTCCAAGGTCTCTAATTTATCTCAGGATCCACCCCGTTGTTGGACAATGTTTTAAACACGTTCAAGGTCTAATTTATCTCAGGATTCACCCCGTTGTTGGACAAGTATTCTATGGGTCCATGGTTATGTGATGACTTGTTTGACATGAAGCATCACGGACATGCATTAAACCCTGTTTTGACAGAGAATGGCGCGTATTTAATTCTACCAAAGTAAAACTCTATACCTATTTTCTATACATAATTTGGCCTACAACACGCGAAAAGGGGCATTTGGACATTTACGTAAAGTGTCCTTTCGAATCAGCCTTGGCAGTATGCGCAGGCTGATCCTAAACGATATTTCCGTACTTATGTAATTTTCTGTTTTGCGCAAGTTTTCTGTGGCACAAACTCTTATGTAGCCGTAAAGTGCCGTCTTGGATTAGCCTTTACAAAGTACATTTTCCCTATTTTTCAGGAGACGACTTTATTGATGAAGACGAATATACGACATTTTTCTCCCAGTTTGGAGTTAACAAAGAAGACTGTCATAAAGCTTTTCGACTGCTCTCCGGGGTTTGTTTCTTTACCTTTTTTTTCCAAGAGAAATTATTAACTTTTAAACTTTAATAAAGATTAAACGTCGGGTGTTTTTATGGACGTCAAAAATAAAGACCTAATTGCAGAAAACATACAGCCTGATCTTAAATAAATATTACGTGATTGAAGTCTTTTTTTTTTCTGACCTTCCTTGCATTAAGCCTTTGCCATGCAATTCTGAGTTTGAGCAATCCTGAAGAAAAAAATACATCGTGGGATAAGGAAAAAATTCCGGCAACCAGCATTTTCTTCTTTTTCCACATTGTATTCTTTCTTATCAGAGACAAAATTGACATACGAGTTACATTTATTCTGCCGTTGTCTTCAAATTGGTCGAGTCAAAAATTTTGTTGTTTGGTAAAGACCTTAACCAAAAATTCCTCAGTTTTAACTATTCTTGAAGAAAGGCTTTTGAAAACTATGTGTACAGGTGGGAATTTTTCAATGACCGAAATAATATATTTTTTAGCATTGCAAAGAAGCAACTAAAATGAGCATATTGTGGAAATCACCCTTAGGTGCTATAATATAATTTTGTCACAATGTTCGATCTGTATAGATCAAGAACAATATACTACTTCATGTATGTTCATCTTGATATATGCACTTCGAAAACGTCACACAATATTTTCTTTACTGTTTGCGCTGATTTTAGACCTGTCTCGGAAAAAAAACATAGTATGACAGAATAATCCCAAGGTTCTTTTTGCAAATTGACCAATGTGCTAAAAAAAGAAACCTAGATCTCACTGTACATGTGGCGTGTACATCTGATAACTTTTAAAAAAAATAACATTTGCAAAATATATGCAGTACTGTCACCATATCAAAGTGTGATCCAGACACAAGTAATATTGTATCGAGTCACGAGGTAGAAAAATGCATTCACAAATGTCCTAAATTGATTATTTCGAGGTTATAAATATTCTAAATGAGTCAGAATACGTCAAAAATGTTTTTGTTGTTTTGTGTTTTGCAAAAGTGATACTAACTCTTGTTCCCAATTCATACGATATCTTAGCATCAAACTAAGTAAAAGCATTTCTAGACCACAATTCTATGTGAATAGAACACACTTTGATAAAGAACTGTCGATCCTAATCAGCATTTCCTTCTTTCCTCACAATGTTTTCAAAGCTTTCCTTGTCAGTTTTGAAAAGGACTGGTATGCAGTGAACTATATAAGTGATAGTGATCTCCCTTTATGTCGTTTCAGGGTCAAAAAATCACTCGAGTTACATTTGCCGATCTATGGAAACAATATCTAACCTCTGACGACCCGTCCGCACCTGGAAACTATTTGTTTGGGCCAGATCTAGAATGAACTTTATCCACGAAAATTTGACTTTACATTTTAAAACTTTGTTTTTCTTATAGTTTACATTCCTGACATGGTTTTTTCAACCTCTAAATGTTACTTGTACGATTTATTTTACTTTTATTTGTAGTATCGCGGACTTCATATCTACATGTATATATATATATATATAGTTAACCATATAGGATGCTAAGGGCAACTCAAGGATCTTTTGGGGACTTTGTAGATCAGACTGCACAGAACGTCCACTCTGATCTTGGATCTACACTGCCGGTGTAATGCAGAGAAATGACCCCCTTACAGGATGACCCACAGTCATTTCTCGACGTAGAGGAATGACCCGATGATGGGTAATTTCTCTACGTCTAGAAATGACTCATAGGTAATTTCTCGACGTAGAATAATGACCCGGGTCATTTTTCTACGTCGAGAAATGACCCATGGGTCATTCTTCTACGTCGAGAAATGACCCGTGGGTCATTTTGTAATAGGGGTCATTTCTCTGCATTACACCGGACAGGATATTTTTTTCCCAAAACTTCTATTGAAATAGCAAAATTTGAGTTTTTACAACCGCCTTGAAAGTTTCGTTTTAATAACTTAGGAACCTAGGAGAAAAGAAATGACTGTTTCACGTCAGAAATTGTTTAAGTCTGGCAAACCCTTAAGCGCCAAGGTTTTTCGCCAGAATATTTCACTTTATCATAGTCAGTGTAGACCGAAGTGCAAATCCCACGCCCGAAAGTGACTATCCTATCGTGACCCATGATATCGTAAAAAACGCAAACCTAATCCTTGTCATGTAGATCAGAGATCAGACTAGACGTTCTGTGCAGTCAAATCATGATCTGCACTGTCCACAAAAGATCATTGAGTCGCTCTTTGCAGTTTTTGTTTAAACATATTCTATTGCCAAGTATTTTACAAGAATATAATTTACAACATAAAACAATATATACAATCAAAGGACAAGGCAATAGTGTCTGACCACAAGTTCTCTCAACTTAGATTCGGTCATTCCCTTTATGAAATTACATTTTTTTAGAGTCGCCCGTTTTTGCTTTTGGCTTTTTAATATGCATTAAGTTTTCATTTGATTTTTGGCGACAATTTTGTTCCAGTTACGCACTAACATCGTAATGGCAATTGATAAATTGATAAATCGAGTTGGAAAAGAAAATAGGACATTTTTCAATAAAAGAAAATGAAGGAAAAAAAAAAAAGAAAAAACTCAGATTTTAGATTTTAACTAAATGATTACTGTAGATTAATCGTAAGTCAGTGGGGTCCCAAGATCTGGGCGAATTGGTCAAATAAATTATCGATTGCTGCTTCAGGATTTCTTGAATCGTCCTGTATCTTTTATATAAGTTTGTACAGTCCTAAATATCAATGAGTTGTCTTCAAAACTGAGATTATCAGATCCATACAATAGAATGTTGATATTTAATGGATGAAATCGACGTAAAGTTTGAAAGAGATTATTTCTCTGTATTGCGTACTCGTATTGTGTACATCTGAAGAAATAATAGTCAGCATCTTCTTGATCGTAACCGCACTTACAGCTTGCATTTTGAGATATATAATTCGAGAAAAGGTCAAAGTTCAGATTGCTGCATCTGTTACGAATTCTTGTATGTACAACAGAGAGATGGCGTTTACCGACGAAAAAGTGCTTAGGAACATCAGAAACATGAAAGGTCTGTAGGATACGAAATTTAAATTGCGACAAAGATTGCAAGGATTTGATATCGTCGGAGAGTTCGTTCCATAGAGTAACTGTAGATGGAATAAATGACTTCGTCATCAATTCGGTTCGACAAGCAACTGAATCGATATCGTTAGCATTGCGGAGTAAATAATTTATTCTTGCGTTAACATTTAAAGGAAAGATATCGTGTAAGTATTGCGGAGTCTGACCGTTGACTATTTTATAAATAAGTACAAGTTTCTGATATTTACGCCTATATCTAACGTTAACCAAACGATTTCTTTGTATAAGTCAAGAGTAGAAGCTGATCTTGTCATACCGGTTACTATTCTTGCGGCCTCAATTTGAATTTTTTCCAAACGATCCTTTTCCGACATAGTACAGTTATCCCAGACTACTGAGGACTATTCGAGAAGTGTTATCTTTGCAGCTTAGGGTTAAATGTTGTATCGCAATATTTATACCAATTAGTAACGGTGAATCAGTGTTAGAAATGTGTATTGATGTTGTCTGCACTTGTGTTTTTAAGTTTTCATTTTATATTTATCTATTCCGGTTTTTTATCCTTGTTGTTCTTGGTTGTGTAAACTCAAATTGAAAATGATACCTTGTTACATTTTAGCTCAAAATTACTCCTTTATTTAGGGTATTTAGAATTTTTACATCTCACCAAATTAAAAAATATATATATCACTGAAATTTATATGAAAAAATAATACAAATCATCAATAATTAAGACTCATAAAATTACAAAAAAAAAAAAATTTTTTTGGTGGTGTTCCCCTACAAGGCTACATGGCCCCTTAAGGTATTTTTAGATTTCGCGCCAAAAATCAATAAAGCATGGTGGGAATGCAAAGTGACTAGCACGTGACTGAGAACGCTTAAATTCCATTGCATAACAAACATGTAATAATTATTTTCCATAATGTCTTCTTCGGACGCTATGTTTGAAACTTCGTCTGTCTATTCCTGTGTGTAAATGAGCGAATCGAACATCTAAAAATATAATGTGTCTCCCGTTGATGTCAACCTGGGCCGTAGTAGATCTCTAATTTCTCGTGTTGTCAGATGGTTTTCGACTACCGGGGTTTTATCAACGCAAATTAAACGCTTTGTGAGTACAAGGATAATTTTTTTGCATTTTTATGAAATTTTCGTTAAAAAAACTGAAGGGCCACCTTTAACCCGTTACCACACAACAAAATTTTAGACCTATCCAAATCGAAAGCGTTTGCTGACAAAAATTTCAAAGTGGCTAATATGATGCAATTTTGCTTTGATGGTGTAGAAAACTTTGTGGGAAAAAAGGAAAAAAATTCTGGTTACTAGCATTTTCTCTTTTTACGACAATGTTTTCATAAAGCTTCTCTCCCAGGGATGTCAAAAGTCTCATTGTGTGGTAAAGGGTTAAAGTGTGTACAGGGATATGAAGTTAAGAACTATGAAAGACAACTTGTGGCTGGTCAGTATACTTAGACATCACCAGACATCGCCAAACAGAGCAAGCAAAGATGAACATGTCCTTACATCACCGAACACTGTTTGGTGATATCTGGACAAATTCACTTTGGTTTGGTGATGTATACTTGTGTTTGCTGATTGGCTATTAGTAGCGAACTTTTCTTCGCAAACATCAGCAATCGTGGTGTTTGATGGTGTTTGCATTTAAATTTTTGCAAGTGTAATGATGCCTTTATGCTCAAACAGCTTAAACAGCAAACCATGGCCAACTTTATCATGCAAATCAAACCCGGTAACTGCTATTTGACCGCTATGTAAGCCTATTAAATGTTGAGAGTTTGATCCCTTTTGGCCGTGAAATCGATCACATACGGAATGATATATTGACTGGCGATCTCTGCAAACCCTTTGCACTTATAACCCGAATTTCGCGGTTGGAGTGTAGAGGGTTTCAATTTATTGGAAAACAACTCTGCGGGATATCTGGGGTCGTAAATCACTGGGTACCAAAACTTGTAGGATTTGTTTTCCTTTCATGTCTTACAATTTGACATGATCTACGCAAAATTTTACCGAAAGCACGCGTTTGAAAACTTAGGTGAGCGATAGAAATGCTGGTGACCAATATTTGCTCTTGTTCAAACAATGTTGTCATGCCTTAATTGATACAAATTCAATAATTTGAGCCATATTTATTGTGTTGTCTAGTATTGCTCTACTCTATTGCTCTTAAATATTGGGGAAGTCATACATTGTCAGTTCCTGAAGAGTTAAAAAAAAATACCGTGGGACAAGTTTCATATGATGGGACAAAAGCTGGGACAGGAGCGCGACACCAGCGCTCCAAATGTAACAGTATGCACATATGTTTACTGCACCTTTGGAATTTTATCCCTGATTTTTTCATCATTATTTTGAATTCAATCTCTGATTTTTCTTTTATTTATCAAAAAAAATTGTACAATAGTAAAAAACTTCAATTGGATACATTTCTGAATAGCTACCCACAAAGTTAGGAATAGTATCAAGAGGTTTCTGTTGTTACAATGTTTTTGAAAGCATTAATGTCCAACCTGTTGCACAGAGCTATTAAATAGTCAGCAGAGGGCATGTTATTGTAATGAAAAAAAAATGATAAAGTTTCATCTTTCACAATTGTTTTGTTTTCAAGAATTCGATCTCACCATATGTGTACATTAATTTTACATAAGTATACATTATTATTCGTAATCAGACCGTGTAGATCTAGGATCGGGCTGCAATTTTTGCAAGTCTGATCTTGATCTACACCTTCCATAGAAATTTAACCGACCTACACTTAACAGCCTACATCTCTATTATTAATTGTAATCTGACTGTAGATCTGGGATCGGGCTGAAATTCTTGCAAGTCCGATCTTGATCTACACTTAAAACTTACATCTCAAATATTATTTGTAATCAGACTGTGTATGTCTGGGATCGGGCTGCAATTCTTGCAAGTCTGATCTTGATATATACCGTCCTCAGAAATTTAAGCCAGCTACAATTGACTGCTTCCGTCTCCATTAATATTGGTAATTCGACTGTGTAGATCTGGGATCAAACTGCAATTCTTGCAAGTCTGATCTTGATTACGCTCATAAATTTAACACGTAACAGCCAACATCTCTGTTATTATTCGTAATTATTTACTAATTTTGTCAAAATATTTGTAAGTGTATATTTATGTAAGTATTTCACTGTAAAACTATAATCAGACGGCAATTCTGATAACTTTGTAACATTCGTAATTATTTGCGATCTACATTTCCCTGACTTTGTGGATTAGGGATCGGATTGCACACTGTGCGGTGCGACCCTGATCCACATCGTTTGCAATATTGTATTGAGGCGCGCTTAGCAATCGATAGGTTTAGAAGTTCAACTGTTGACATGCCATTCTTTTTTTAACTTAATTAGTATCTGTCTTCCCATGTTTCCTTCGGAAAACATGAAATTATTTCATGTGTTACCGACACGCACTTTTTTTAAAATCTACATACATTCTTTCGCATCTCGTGGTTATTGTATTTGTACTGGCTATAAATATGTGTATATTTAATGCCAAATAAAGATTATGTTATATTATGTTATGTTATGTTTTGTATAGCATCGTCACAAATACGTATATTAGGCTAGGAAAAGTGTGGTGGTAGATCAGACCACACGGGTATCGTCTGATCTATCATAAACAAAATTACCGAATACAAATTGTACTTTTTAACCTTTATGTTCAATAGGTCAGTTCTGTTTTAAATAATTTCGTCATTTTTTTTTTAGAAGAAGTCAGTGTGTTTTATGAGCACACGGTAAACAGAAATTAGCCTGCACATTGTGTTGGAAAATCAAAATTGTCTTCAGTGAAGTCAAAAGCTTATTTATTGTTCTTAAATATGGCGTCATTTCAGTCATTTAGTAAATGTATTTTTAGCCCTTTTTACATTTTTTAAAGCAGGTATCGTTTTTCTTTTCTTTTTCCCTGATCTTTCGCATTGTGCCGGAGTTCCCCGATGATGACCGAGTCTCACTGATAGATAAGACTCCTATCGGGTAGTTTGACTGGTGTTACGTAATGGTATACATTGACATACGGACCCCATGCTGTGTCCGTTTAGATATACAAGTTCCTAAATAGTAATGGACTGAAGTTTATGGCCTGGTTATATGATCATGACAGCATCCTAGTGAAATATGTATCAAGTATCCTATAGATCTGATATAAGATCAGACTTTTTTATCAGATTAATTCTAAGGATTTAAAGTCAAGTTCAACAAGATTTTGTATAAGCAATTCCAATTTGGGGTACGGACAAAACCCCCCTAGGACAAAACCCCTCTAGGACAAAACACCCCTGGACAAAACACCCCTGGACAAAACCCCCATACCCTTAACTGAAAAGTGGACAAACCCCCCATGGTTTTAAAATGATTCTTTTTGTACAATCAATTTAAGTTGAATAAAATTTACTGCTTTAAATACTTCTTGGGGTTGATAAATTGTATATCAATAGAAATTATAAACAAACTTGAAGTAAAATTAAAATAAGATAATATGTAATTCATTTTTTGCCTTTCATATTTGATTTTTTTCCTTAAATCAAACAGACTTGTTTTGAATACTTTAAAACTGTTTGCAAATTATGTGTGTTTTCTCAAATTTATATGCTTTTTATATATGATGGAGGTTTTGTCCTAGGGGGGGTTTGTCCATGGGGTTTTTATCCTAGGGGGGTTTTGTCCTAGGGGGGTTTCGTCCTACACTCAATTTGAGCCCCCCCTCCTGTCTCTTTAGCTTTTTACTTTCAAATGCCTGATGATTAATGCCATTTCAAAAAATATATTTTATGGCGACAGCTCACATATCCATCTTTCCTCGCTATTTTCAATCTGATCACATGTATTTTCTCTCTTTCATGTGTTTGCAAAAGTCAATAATTTAAAACTTTTTCCTATGTGGAGAACTATTTGACTTCACAAACTTTTAAAAAAAAGCAATTTCAGAAAATAAATCAAATGTAGCTCAATTGATATTCTTCTCTTTAAAAGAGTAGAAAACATTGTAGAAAAACGAAACAATGCTGGCTATTGGAATTTCTCCCTTTCTCACAATGTTTACATAAGCTTTTATTCAGGACCGTTAAAATTCGGGAGTGTGCTGTTCGGGTCACATCGATACTCCCAAAACGCAAATTGTTTTCTGCTGATTTCAGCCACATATTAATATTGCAACGTCAATTTTTGTTAACCAAGAGAATTTCGACACATAAAATAAAACCGATTCGGCCCAGGATCAGACTGCTTGTTTTGTACAGTTTGTTATTGATCTATTGACTGCATTTCTTGTGCATTTTATTTTTGGTCTGTTATCATAGAATAGGAAAAAAAAAAAAAGTTTAAAAATTACTTTCTGGAAAAAAAGACGATACCGGGAAGATGACAGTTCTTACAAATCTCTTAAAAGTTTTCACTGATGCAAATATTATACACTTACATGTATAAAAGTAATAAATACAATCATTATATTTTGGACAATGTGTTAAAACAGGACCCAGGTTTAACAAAACAATGGACAAGATTGTAATGTCATCTGTTCTTTTCTTCCCTTTATCCGTTGCTTAATCTTTTCACCCAGTCTTAAAATCTCACTTAGCTCGATACAGCATTTTTTATACAAAAATTAACGATAGTGTCGTTTTTAAACTAAAATGGACGCAAGATCTCAATGTAACAAAAGTAAACGTATACTTTTATTGTAATCACAACAAAACAGAGAATACTTCAAGACGTTATAGATTTTTTTCTTGCAATTTTATTTTAATGTTATTTAGTGCCAAAAACGACGCAAGAGCAAATTTCTGAAACCTTTCTATAGAAATAAGAACGAGAATGGGCAGTAACTTTAAATCAAAATGGACGCAACTTCCCATTTTGTTATAGTAATAAAAATTATATTGAAGTGAAGATGAGATATTACAGAATAGTTCAAGACGTTATAGATTTTAATCATTTTAGAATAAAAACGTGTTTTAGTCGATCAAAAAAATTTCCCTTCTGAAATTCTATATGACAGGCCGTTATCGGAAATCCTTTCGGACCAGATAATCGATAAATTCCAAGGAGAGTAACTCTTGCTCGACCTGCAGCTGAAAGTTGGGGATGGGTCGAAAAAAGTATCCAGCATAAGTAATTACTGAGAGAAACAATTGTTTGCACAGTAAAGAAAGATTTTTTTTGCAATATTTAAAAAAATGTTTTTTTTTTTATTTATTACCTAAAAACAACAAAGACGCTTTTACCGGAGAGAGAGAGAGAGAGGAAAACTTCATAAAGAGAAATACGTGGCTTTAAGAAAAATAGACGGCGAAAGAGCTACTTGACAATGAATACTGACACTCTTTTTTAGGTCAGTATGATGCAAAATAATGACCTCATAAGAACTTACATCTTTATGCTTAATCTTTTTTCATTTTGTTGACAAGAAGTATTGGGTATCGCTTATGAAAATATCAAATTTCCAAATAGCTTCTGAAAAGAATCTTTCCCGACTGCATTAATTTGCTGTGGTATGAATCAAGACCTTGGAATATCGATTAACGGTAGCATCGCTTGTTGATAGCAGTTTCATAAATGTTCGAGCAAATATGCCAGCAGGGGCCTACAAAATGAACATGTGCACATTTTTTTACCGATCAGAAACTGCCTTCTGTTTATTCTATATCACTGGCTAGAAGGTCAAAAGTCAACGCATTCAACTTCGCAGAAAATACAGGGTGTTTCATAATATCTGTCCTTAATTTAAATGTTGATGATATTCTCCTTGTTTGGGTTTAAAATAAATGGAAAGCTGCCATCTTTTTGCAGACAAAATAAATTACCATGAAATGATAAAATATATGAATATGTATAATGCATAGACATAGAGTTATCATTAGTTGATATTCTTTTTTTTCTGACATGTGTCTTAGGTGACGTCAATTCTGGGCATTTAAAAAAAGTAACCCGTCTTTTTTTTAAGATTCCTAGAAAAGTACAGGTTTACAAGCAACACTATGGATTTAGAGTAATAGAGTAATTGTTTTCATTTGTAAAAACTACAAAACAAGGAGACAGTTGCTTGACAAGCTACTTTCACGGCTGAAGTCATTGTGGATTCCATGCCTTTCGCAGATGACGAGGAAAGTGTAAATAAGCAAAGGAAAAATTACACTGAATACATCTGATCTGAAGCATAATCGAATGACTTTCAAAAGCTTTCTGGCTAGAGTTAATTTCTCACAGGGATTGCAACAGACTTTCTGGATTATTTGCTTATATGGCGCATTTTAAAAGGTGTACAGCTCAATGTCAGGCGATACTAGTACACATATCAGGGGATCATAAAGCTGCAATCGAGAAAGAAATTTAAAAAAAAATCAGGGGACATGCAGGCATGTTCTGAAAAACCCTTACAATGAATTCGACATCATAACTGCTCACAGTTGACGTCATGTAGGACAAGTGCTGTAAAATATACTTGTCAGAAAAACTGACGTGTTTAACTATTATCAAAGATATATAAATAATGAACTTTTATTATGTCTGCCATCGGTTGGCAGATTTTAATTCACTTTAAATTGAAACTAGTAGAAAATGTTGACTCTTAGAATGTGGACAGATATAATGAAACACCCTGTAATTATCATTGTCAGTGAGACATGACTGATAATAAATAACTCCACGGGTTAGATGCACAGATATCCACCAACCAAACTGCAGTCTAATGTTCTATGACTATGTACATATGTACATATCTCAACTAATATGCGCTTCAGATTTGGACCACCAACAATTTCCTAAATGTGAGAGTGACGTCATTGACGCAGCCAGGTTGTAAATGTGACTTTGTAGAAGTAGATTATACTTACATTGCCAGTGAATATCGGCCCTTGTGAAAAAGAGTTTTTGAATAAGCCTCGTTTTTTGGATATTCCGTAGGAATCAGTTCGATAATTTAAATGTTTAATAGTATTGTGAACTATTTTACAATCTTATTCTTCTTGAAAACTTATGACTTACTTTATCATTATTATCATTATTCTTCTTATGTATTTGCTGTTGTCTTTGTTGCAAACATAATTTATGCATTCTGTAATCACCGGTGTAAAAAAAGAAACAACACAAAATGATAAAGAAATATTCTTTTACAAGTATTTAACTTGCTTCAGAAAATTCAAGAGGAAAATTACTAGCAAAGAAAACTTGTCCAAATTGAAAGGATTTGCAGACAACAAATTTAATGAAGCTCAAGCGATGCTCTCTGTCTTTGATAGGGTAAGAGCATTGTAGAGAAAGGAGAAAATACAGGTGACCAACATTTCCTGCTTTTTCCAAAATCTTATGAAATACTCGCTCTTTCAACTAGTTAAAACTCACGACTTTGTGGCAAAAACAACTCGATTTAGACAGACTTCCTAAAATTTATCATTTTTAACGAACACTTTCTCTTTTGCCTCAATTCTTTACAAACTGTCGTCTACTGAATGATTGAACTCGATCGCAGAAGGCAATCAGTTTACCGCCAATGACGAAAAGGGCTCGGTTTCAATTAAAAAAATATAAGTCTCTTAAATAACCAACAGTCCCAAGTCCTGACTTTAGTTTGTTATGCGAGACGCACATGTTGCAGTAACATAAACGGAGTGTAGTAACATTTTTAAATCTTGAGCTGACACAACGTTCCTGACTCAACAAAGCAAAATAAGCTGACTAAACTCAAGGAACAGACTTAAGTCGATTATTTTGCCGAGTTGAGTCTGAAAAATTGCGTAATCATAGGATTTGAGAATACTACATATTAAAGAGGCCATAATACTCATTTTAAGCCAGTTTTAACTCATTTTGTTTTTATTTTATCAAAATATAGTCATTCTTATATATCTATGCCAAATATTGCGCCTGACGGTTGGAAGGTTGCTTAGATTACGCCTGATAGAAAATGCATTTCGCGGACTAGCGGCCTTCAATGTAAACAGATTGGTCGTTTCCGGATTTTGAATCGAAGATTTTCGATATCCGTTATACACTCGGGTAGATTCGTATGATGATCATGCATTCTGTAACGTGACTTTATTTGAACTTGGCCTTGATGCGGTAAATAAAGAAAAATGGATGCTTCTCTGTTGCAGCCTCTATTTTTAGACAGAGATCGAGGCCTATTCGTAAGTTACACCGTGTCCGACTCTAGGCGGAAACCAACGATAAATTTCCGTGAGTCGCAGCCTTTGTTTACAGCTTCGATCGTCAGCTAGTTTTCTTCTGGCCAATTTTCGGTTTTTCACACAAACCCCCGTGTTTCTTTTTTCATTTACACGATGTATGTCAGTATTTATCCTTGTACACGTACACAAAGGACAGATTTCTGTACCTTTCTATTTTTCTATTTTAAATTTAACAGCGTTTCTGCTCACCGGCTGTAGACAGGCATCTTTAAGTCTGGATTAACAAACTCAACTGAAGTCGGAAAAAATGTCTCTGCGAATCAGACTAAATTAAGTGACTTATGATTCATGAAACCTAGCCCAGAACAGTGAAAAAATCCCGTACCTGATGTTAAATCTTGACCAAATTCATCTTCTTTAATTGCAATGAAACTGTTTTATTAGACCTCTAGAAAAATCAAATTCATATTATTGGTTATGAAAAAGTCAATTAGCAATATTTATTATCAATGCTACATCATCGATACAAACAAAACAAAGATTGCGAAACTAATCCTGTGCGGCAGGTTACGTGATGTACCTGAAGTGAAGAAACTTCCTGTTGGACAATTATTTCTGTTCCATCCAACGCTCTCTCCTGTTCTAGCGTTCTCTTTTTCTAACCATACCTGTAATGTATCAATTTACATCTGTGTTGTATCAATATCAACATGTTTTGTGTCAATATACACCCGAACTGTATCAATATATATCTGTATTGGATCAATATTATAATGTGATTAATCAAGTGATTTCGTATTGGCCCAGTTACAGGTCCGAGGTGAGCCGTATTGGCCCAGCCCGAAGGCCAAGGGCCAATACGGCTTTCTGAGGACCTGTAACTGGGCCAATACGAAATCACTTGATCAATGACATTTTTATTAATTAACCTTTTATCAAACAATCCTTGGTTTTTTACGACCCTGAAAAAGAAGCCTTCTGAAAACAATTTTGGAAAAAGAGAAAATGCTGGTAACTAGCATTTTCTACTTTTTCCCACAATGCTTTCTAACCTGCTGGAAACAAATATCAATTTTTGGGTTTTACTTTGCCGCCTGCAAGTGCTTTCAATTTGGATTATTCTAAAATTTTGTCCTTTGGTAAAGGTTTAACTGAAATACAGAAATCCTTGAATGCGATTGGTTTAAAGTAAGCTGTAAGATTTCTGTATTGGTCGCGGGTCATCAATATTGATACGAAGTCAACTGTGTTGATCGGAGGTTAAGTCGTATTAAGCCGGGGTCACGACATGTATATACCATACAAAGTCATAAATGTGACTAATATATCGTGGACCGGTTTCCATGTATAACTCCTATATATCTAATAGTTAATTAATAATATAATATTATCAATCAAGTGATTTCGTATTGGCCCAGTAACAGGACCAATAAGAAATCACTTGATAAATGACATTTTTATTAATTAACTCTTTACCAAAATTAACAATCCCTGGTCTTTACGACCCTGAAAAAAGCCTTCAGAAAGCATTGTGGGAAAAGGATAAAATGCTGATGAACAGCATTTTCTCCTTTTTCCCACAATGTTTCGTAGCCTGCTGGAAACAAAAGTCAATTTTTGGGTCACGTTTATTTTGCACCTGTAAGTGCTTTCAATTTTGACGAGTCTGAAATTGTGTCGTTTGGTATAGTATACAGGTCGTGACCTCTGCTTAATACGACTTGACCTCCGATCAATACAGTTGACCTCGTATCAAAATTGATGACCCGCGACAAATACAGAAATCCTTGAACGTGATTTGTCAAAAGTAAGCGCAGGCGCTCACGCAACTAAACTTTTGACCAATCACGTTCAAGGATTTCTGTATTGGTCGCGGGTCATCAATTTTGATACGAGGTCAACTGTATTGATCGGAGGTCATGTCGTAGTAAGCCGAGGTCACTACCTGTATACTATACGAAATAAGAAATGCGACTAGTATCGCGTGGACCGGTTTCCTTGTATTACTTCTATATATCTAAAAATTAATTAATAAGCATGTGTACTGTATCACAAAACACGTGATCAATTACCAGGTGCTGGTGAACAAAACCGAACGCCAAAAATGGATTCTGGTGGAAAAGAGACATTTGATCCAAAACTGGAAAGAAAGGTTTGTTCTTATGCTAGATTTTGAAATAACAATTTTCAATATGTGAAAAATAAAGGACTCCGATAAGTACATATAAAAGTAAACACATCCCAGACACCTCTCTTACGGCAAGGTACTGGACAACTTTTGTACGAGTATCTCAATCATTTTCTCCTTCGGTTTGTAATGAATTTCCCTGGGGAGTCTCAGTGCAACTCAAATAAGATAGTACTGATCAAGAACAGACTACAAAAATTGTGCTGTATAATCTTGAATCTTAACTGTTCAGAAGACAAAAACTTGCTTTTAACATCTTATTACACAATCTCGACTTTTAACGACCGTTAGAAAAATCATTTTAAAACATTTTGGGAAAAAGAGAAAATGTTGATAACAAGCACTTTCTCCTTTTCCCACGTTTTCTACTTGTCATATATCAAATTTCAATTGTTAAGTGACTTTTCACTTTATTTCTGTAAGTACTTTAAATATTTGCAGACAAAAAAATTAACGTGACTGAAAAATTAAACCAGTCTAAAACTTTTCATTTGGGAAAGATTACAGCACCTGGGCCCACTTTCCCCAACTATTCTTAAAAACGCATTTGTTTTTAAAAATTCTCAAGAATGTTCTAAATTTAAAAGTAATACCTGATTGGTTTAGCCAATCAGAAATTGTCTTACAATTAGAAAGTCTTGATATGAGGATAAGAATATATTCAGAAGAATGGTAATTTACAAGTCCTACACTTTACCACTGAAAAGAACTATACGACTCCTGATTTACCTGTAGAGGTTTAAAGTAATCAAGTAGTGCCTGTGCGTCAAGTTTGTCTGTAAAGCCATCAGTACCTCTGGTTATCGTTTCCATCGCCTCACCCCAGGGTCGGGAAGAGCCCATACGTAGCATTTCCCTATTAAATATTACAGAAAGGTAAATAGGTAAGTGTTTGGAAAGTATTACTCTCAAAATAGTAAGTTTGATTGGAATGCTCTTACACTTTGTAATTACAAGTAGTTCTCTTTCGCACAGTAATTTTAGCCCACAAGCTTGCTGTTTTAGGTGACTTAACTTATATTTAAACTGTAACAGAGGTAGAGAGACAGAAAGAGACAGAGAGGAAGAGAAAGAGAGAGATGAGGCGGCTGAGCTAGAGAGTTTCAGGTAAACTGTTAGAAGACAGAAAATATGTATGTGATAAAAAGAATGATGTATGCATATAATACTGTAATCTGGTCCCAGCTGTTTCGTTTCTATAAATATCGCATCTATGAAGCGGTTCTGCCTTCCCAATCAGTTCACAAAGTGCTTTATGCCACTGGAACTGTGCAACAAAGCTAACAAAATACCTGAAATACAAAGCATGAAATACAAATGATTAGAACGAAGACGAACTAACGGGTATGCGCAATTCTAATTAGACCTGTATCATGTATGTCGACGATGCACGGCAATCGAACAGTTGCAAAGGGTTGTCTCCAAATATAATATTATGAGAAATAAGTTCAATAAGGCGAAAAAAAAAACGTTCAAAATACACGTATTGTTGTCCTTTTCGTCACTTGTGTATACCCTTACATTATAGGATCTGAAATAATTTTCTCATAACACAAAAAATCCAGAATTAAAGGAAAGCACTCTATGTAGCACAACTGCATGTGCAATTTGTTTTAGAAGTATGGGGATTTCAGAAATGTTGTTTTCCTCCAACGAACGTGTTCTTAAGATCAACAATCGGTAAACTGGTTCAATCGCAGTAGGTCAACATTTTTTGTGCCTACATAAATTTTACATTTCTAATGTTTTACTTAAATGTACTACGGGACAATTGTTCGTTTGTCAACTAACGTCATACTACGTCGACGATTTTGTCCCAGTATGCAAATAACTGGGGTGTTCGATATGGTAAAATAAGTCGAGTGATCAGGTAATAAGCCATGTGATTTCCATGAAAAGAGTTTAACCACTGAGGTAGAGCCCTATTTCAGAAACAATTTGCGGCGCCATTGATGTAAAACATCAATATTATTTTGAATTTGTAGGCCATAGCATCCTGATAAATTGCTATGTAAGAATAAAAATTGTGCATCTCACGAGTGCTTGAACGCACAAAAAGTAAGTCGTATACTTGTATAGTAAAGAAACTTTGAGTCTATTTGTTTGCATTGAAGGTTAGCGTCGTTGCAACAGCTTAGGTCATGGTAGTCGATGCACTAAGGCGTGTGTTTCCCAGCTTTCTCAAACCAGTGTTGACCAAAGTTTCTTTTCAAGCCACTGATTACTTAACTCATATGCATCAGAGGTGAGAGGCGAAAAAATCGCCGAAAAGAAAGTTTGTCTCAACAGAGTTACCGCGCCTACAACCACCAAGTCACGAGTCGGATACACCAACTACTGATCCACGTGGCCGAGCAGAAATTCATCGAGCGACTAGCCCGTAAAACAAACTAGTTGTAACCAGATTACTAATGAAAGATGTATTTCTCAAATGAGAAATTTGAGATCAAGGGCCAAATTGAAATTATTGCAGTTTAAGTAGCAATTATTTAATTTTGGTGAGATTTAAGTTTGATTATTAATGACTAAACTCATTATACAGGCGTAAAAAAAAACAAATCTTCCACGTTGTGACTTTCAAAGGTGTCAGCAATGAAAAGAAGTTATTTTTTCACTTGCAGGGGCGGATACAATACAAAGGGGTTATTGCCTTTACATCCCAGTCACTCCAGCTTTCTTTACAACATTATAACTACAACGAAGTCTGACTTATGGTAAGTCCTCTGATATTAGCTAGTGTTTTGCTGGCCCACTTCTTGTCTAAAATATATACATGTATGTATATTTACAACTTGCTTTTAAGAATCTATAATTATGTGGCGACTTGCTTGGAATAATGCGCCAAGGAGTTCGTTAAATCTCCTTTCGCCAGAGCATGGCTTATGTTTAATTGAAATTACATATCTTCAATTGAAACCTCAAGAAACATTGAGGTAACTTGGTTGGCAACCGAAGAGTTGACGCCGTTGGTTTCCATGTCATTGATTTTGTATTTAAATCACATAGTGAGATGGAAGTAAAATAGCCAAAGTATGACGAAAAATTTACAGGTTTGTTAAGAAAAAAAAAATGCAGAAAAAAAGAGTAGTCCAATGTTGTGAGCAACTGCACCCTTTTTATAAGGGTTTTTAAAATCTCACCTTCTGTAAAGCACCTAAATCTTAAATGTATTTCTACAACTCTCAGCGTATCTGTGACGTGATTAACTTGAATTAATATTTTTTCACTATGCTCACATGGACAAAACATATACGATAACAACCTGATGTATGGTGTATTGGCTGGAATGTGAAACTTTGCCCCGGGGTCGAAGTCCTTCTCTGACCGTTGAACAGGTGGTGATACGCCCTGGAAGCGGCATCTGCAATTTCAACGAATATCAGATATACATCAAGTGACAAGTACAGTATTTTAATATATCATTCATCTTACAGAAGTAGAAATACGACAACTACATTATTGGTTGTATGGTCAGGCGGCTGGAGACTTATAAATGTTCACAGCTGTGGCAAATCATGTCGTCCTGAGCCAAAGGCGAGAGCACATGTTTTGCATCACCACAGCCATGAATAAGTTTTGAAGTCCTTTGTCATGGCCGTACAACAAATTTGTTATACCGCAAAGTTTTACTATTCAGCGGAATTTCCCTGTTTAATGGTGTTATGAAGATATTTTACTCAGTGACCTATTTTCAGAATTATCTAGAACCATGAAGAACAGATAGTGGATTTCCATTTTGGTTATTTTTAGAAACAGGTTGTTGGTAGACAAGCTGTGTAGTAATCCACGATGTCATCTTTCAAGAAAAGACTAATCTAGCATTTTCAAAGCTAATATAAGTAGGAGTGACTGATTTGTTGATTTTGGATTTTGAAGTTAAACTTGTGGTTAGAAGGATACAGAATTAGTGAAAATTAAATCAATGGATTTAATTTGGGATATACATCTGTAAGTTTGAATTATCTTTTATTAGTCAGATTGCTCATATCTACTTGCAAATTGAAACTATTGTTAATTTAAGTTTTAGGAACCAGAGAGTTCATTCTTTTTGTAGGCTAAATATTATTCTTAATTTTGAGGGACTTGTTTTATTTCAACATTCTAAGATTAGAATTGACAAAATTTTATTCCAACTTAACTCCTGTTGTACAGTTACCGCCGGACACGGCACGATTAAACCATCTTTCGCCGTATTTCTTTTTAATATACAATGATACCTTATGAAGAATATATATTTTTTATAGTTTTTTGTCGATTAATGTAACCGATAAAAAAATAAAAAAAAAAGAACGATTTTGTTTTTCGAAGACTTCCGGTGTAGAACTTTGTCATGTAATTTCGCGATTCTACTGTACAGTAAAGGCCGATTAACGCAAACAGAAAGAAAGGCTGTCCAGTCTTGCAACAAAATCAGTTTTGACTGGCATAACTATGCTTGGGGATCCTTGGCCTGAGGCTTGTGTTCATTTTGAAGTTGCCATGACGGATTATAGGTGGAAGGTAGGCCGACGTCGGTTGAATTCGATGTTCTTTCGAAAAACTTGAGAGCGTGTCAATTTTGCCTTTGGCTTGTTTCCCTCTCTTACGACAGCGTTGTTGGGAGAAACATAGAAAGAACTCGGTGGATATTTATATGTGAAATGTGAATTTCGTCATTTGATTAATAATGTGACATGCGATAAGACCCACTACGTCAAATCAGGAGGGATAAAACTGAGTTCAGGTAAGACCTGTCATATTTTCCTTTTACTTTTGTAAATTTTGTTAAATCTGACATTTTGTATAATTTTGGGAATGTTAACAACTCGAGTAACTGATAATATGCACATTTTTTTCTCAAGATCGGCGTTTACATTGAAAATATTTGTATTTCAAACTAAGGAATATTGAATACACAAGGCATAGGTATGTTTAAATCCTAGTTTTGTGCTCTTTTTGGGAAATTATAAGAGTTCAAACTTGCGCACAAAATCTGTGCAGGGCTTTCAACTGATTTTGTCTTGATTGTCTCCGTACACAGAAGCAACCAGTTAAAAAGTAACATCGCCTTTGGGGACAGTTATCTGTACTAAGTAACTAACATGACTAAAGACAAACTTTTAAACCTTCGTCGTTTATAACATGTAAATCTCAGAAAAAACACTGACAAAATTTATCGTGAGTCGTGGCCATTTTGAGTGTTTTCGGGAATGTAAAAACTCAAGTAAGAGATAAAATGCACAGTTTTCTCTTATGTTTGGTCTTTCATTTTTAGTGTTTTCGGGATTGTAAAAAAAGATATGAGTTTCTCTTATATTTAGCATTTAAATTGAAAGTATTTGTATTTTGAACGAATGATTATTACATACACAAGCAACAGGTATGTTTACATCCTAGTTTTGTGCTCTGTTTGTGAAATTATGAGAGTTCAAACTTACACACAAAATCCGTGCGGAATTTTCTACTAGTTTTGTCTTGATCGTCTCTGTACGCAGAGACGACCAGTCAAAAAGTAACATGGCCTTTGACGACCTTTATCTGTACTAGATAGATACTGTTCAGGTATGTACATGTAGATAAAGTACAATGTAAGCCCTCCATTGAAGCCCCTCTATCTATGGAAAGGACCAATCAGAAGACATTCAGGGCGGTCCGAATAATCACTGACATACCACAGCAACACCAAAATACCCATTACCTTTCGCTATCAAGTTAAGATTACTGATAAAAGTCCGAGTTATTTTTTCTTGATATTTGACACAAAGTTTTAGCCTTGACAGAATTGAAAACTTTTGCAGACGGCAATGTAGTACAAATGGTGCAATTTCTCTATGGTAGGGCATAGGGTAGAAAATGTTGCGGAAAAAGGAGAAAATGCTGGTTACCAGCATTTTCTCCTTTTCCCGCAATATTTTCTAAAGGATTCGTTCCCAGTGTTGTTAGATTTTGTTCTTCTGTCATAAACTTACCATCAATCAACAATAATTCACTTAAATATCACGAAAGAAGACAAATATTCCATACTGTTATCACTTATCCAAACTCGATATAGAAAATTTGGGGTGTTTTGGAGGTATTTCGGTGATTCATCAGAGTGATCCCTTTCACATTTGGACATAGGTTTTTGTTTTGCATGGTCCAGGAGGCAATTAGTAAAAAACTGAAATAGCAATCGCATACAGTTATTTATACTACAGTACTCCAATGTATTAAACTAGGTAAATTGTAATACACAATGAACCTAGTTTCCAAAGCATATTGGGCAGCATTCATTGGTTTAAATTCTAAAAGCTAAATCAGGCACTTGTAAATTACAAATAGTCCTCAGAATTCCATCTATTTCTTGTTTGTGACTGTAAAATGTTGATATGAATTTTAAAATGTTCTACAACATACCAATTCAAAGGTCTGCCAGCTATTTAAAAATGGCAACAAAACCTATTCTATGAAAATTTTGGTATTTGGGTAGAATCAAAAACACAGAAAATGCAGGGCAAAAAGCAGAAATTACTTGTAAAAAGCAACTTTTCAGTTGGCATACAATATTTTCACAAGTGTTTACAAACAAGATTACTACAATTAAAGAATTTCTGGGCGGACTGGTAGATCATATGTAAATTTGTTATTTTCATTGTCTGTATGACCAAAGACAGTGAAATTTCAAATTTTTCACTGTATAGTAGGTAACTTTAATACATTGTAATGCATTGAACTGTATTTCTATAAAATATTTTTAATAGTCATGGTTGATAGCCTATTAGCCTGGTTGGACAACTTCGTGTCTGCTTTTTGAAGCCGCTAGTGATGCAAATATAAAGAATATGAAAGAACAATTGGGAGGTGCAATTAAATTACATGCTAAGGAAACCATCCAACTAGCATCTAAGCAGGCATACATAGCAAAAATACAGTAGATTTTATATTTTTAAACCTTTTTT
This sequence comes from Tridacna crocea, assembly GCA_943736015.1. Taxonomy (NCBI): domain Eukaryota; kingdom Metazoa; phylum Mollusca; class Bivalvia; order Cardiida; family Cardiidae; genus Tridacna; species Tridacna crocea. Next base: position 31,460,475 of record OX031057.1, on the reverse strand, counting down.
TCATGAAAATAATAATTAATGCTCTGAGATAGGGAGGCAAAATGAAATTCAAATTAAAATTGATCAGTGTCTTGGTTTTTTGCTATAAGGAATTATTAGGTTGATTTTTCTAAACCCTTGAATGATGTAATTAGGAGCATGCTGTACATTTAGCCCTTTACCACACAATTCAAAACTGTCTAGTCCAAATTGAAAGCATTTGCAGACGACAATTCAGATGTCTTATATCAGGTAAACATTTTTAATAGTCATGGTTGATAGCCTATTAGCCTGGTTGGACAACTTCGTGTCCGCTTTTTGAAGCCGCTAGTGATGCAAATATAAAGAATATGAAAGAACAATTGGGAGGTGCAATTAAATTACATGCTAAGGAAACCATCCAACTAGCATCTAAGCAGGCATACATAGCAAAAATACAGTAGATTTTGTATTTTTAAAACTTTTTTTCATGAAAATAATAATTAATGCTCTGAGATAGGGAGGCAAAATGAAATTCAAATTAAAATTGATCAGTGTCTTGGTTTTTTGCTATAAGGAATTATTAGGTTGATTTTTCTAAACCCTTGAATGATGTAATTAGGAGCATGCTGTACATTTAGCCCTTTACCACACAATTCAAAACTGTCCAGTCCAAATTGAAAGCATTTGCAGACGACAATTCAGATGTCTTATATCAGGTAAACTTTGCAAAAAATTGTGTCATCTCTTGCTTAAAAAACACATATTTACAGCTCTACTAATACCATGACTTATTGTAATTTTTTGTTGGTACAAGTCGAAAATAAGTTTTGCCTTCTGCACAGGAAAAATATTTATTCATTAGCATCTTCTGAACTGGAAATATCTGCAGGACATATTATTCAGTTTTGAAATGCCATAATCATAGGCTGATGATTTTACTTTTCATGGTATTAAACTATGGTGTGAAAAATGAGAAAGTGTCTTGTACTGAAAGTTTTAAATCAACATATCTAGTAGATTATGGTTTGATTGGCGTGACCTTTGCGAAATATTTCTGTGAACATTCTGGACATATGCCGAGCAATGATGAGGATGAAAATAGAATGATAATTTATGTAAATGATTGTTAAATGAAGTAGATAATAATAAGCATCTTATTTCAAATTGCGAAAATCATTAATATCACATACACGCTTTGAGTAATCTGGCACTCTTTCACCACATGGCGTAAACACAGAAAGATAAATATTTGTCAAAATATGGGCCATGCTTTATGAAAAAGAGATAATGCATTTTTTTATCTAATATAGCAAGCAAGGCATCAAATAATAGACTGGTCCATGGAAATACAGCAAAAATTCAAATGGCAAACACTGTGGGCCCATGTCAGTCTGGGCAGACTACACAGGCTGACCTGGGTCAATTGCAGCTTCTATTTTTTTTTTTACAGAGCATGGCTCAGTTATATATGTACACATTCACAGGAATTGGTTATGAGCAATATGGCATTGTGGATACCAACCAGATTCAAGCTGCTGTTCATCATGAAAATTCCAAACCTGTCCATTTACCTGAAACGGAGAAAGTGTAGGGTCTGGGCAACTATCCTTTTCCCTCAGTCTCCTTGAAATGTTAACTGCTACAGAGCTGCTGAAATACCTGTTTGTTTGGAAACGGGTGAAATGGTATAGAAAGAAAGATCATACCAGGATCAGACTAAAAAGATGTATGGAAAGCTTTTTGTGAAATAGTGTTTTTTTTTTAGTATTTATAGATGATGCTTTCTTTGTTCTAAAACAAATTTTCAAATGTTGTCATATTATGAATAAGATGTTATCCATTTGAAACAATACTTAGACTACAGTAAGCATTGTTATTTTTCATATTGGTATGCCCCACTTTTGTTGTATTTTTATATCTTTGTAACTAGAGCTGGAAACATGACAGAAAATGTGATTTGGTTGTCTGAGCAAATGGTTCTTTTTTTCACAATACTTTCATATTAAATGTTTCCATTGAACATGGGCTGTTTTCAGTCATTTAATCCATGTTTACCAGAGTATTCCAATCATACTCCAGTGTGGTTCACTGGAGGCTTTGCTGTGCAAAAAATGTCCATGAATGTTTATGCCTGATAATAAAGAATTCTTTGACTCATACATTTAACAGTTACAAATTTTTGACTTTTCCAAATTTAAAGCACTTGCAGGTGACAAATACTTATTGTATGATAAGTGGTTAAGCTACAGTAGTATTCCCCAGGGTTGCATGCTTTATTTTCCATTATGAACATTTATGCAAAGTCATTTTAAAATTCTCAACTGGTTAAACAACAGCTTTTATGAGACTCTTGACATTTTTATCTCCTAGACTTTGTGTGAAAAAAAATGTTTAATCTTACATTTTGTTGTTAATCTAAATGCTAGTTTCTGGTCTTTGTCGGTTTTAGATTTCTCTGTGTCTTAATATGACTATGACCTTTCAGCCTGTCATTTATATGCTAAAATGTTTGTCTCAGTTGAGAGATATCTGCCAGTATTTACTGTTGCCTACCATATATGCTAGGAAATCAGCTCATCTTTGTATGGTTGTCTTATTAAAAGCTTTCTGCAGAGTTACTGATATTATGCATGAAGATTTTTTATGTTAAACAGTCTAAAAAACATTTTACTTTGTATTTTTTCTGAGCGATTTCAGTATGCATCTTTTCTTGACCAAAATGCTTGTGTACGGTACCGCAGTGAAAACGACAAAATTCCGTCATTTAACTGGTTTAAATTGTAAGTATGAATCTCTAAGCACAGATTAATAAATAGTTTACAGAGATACTAAGTGGTGTGTTTTGAACTTAAGAATTGAAGATTGATTATAGGTAACATTTTTCATATATTTCTATGGAAAAATCAATAACAAATATCTCCATGTATATTTGGTGATGATTCATGTACTGAGGCTAATGAAGCAATTGGTCTTCCAAACTCAACAATACAATGTTTCCTTAAATGTACATAGGATGAATTTTTTGCTGATAACTAACAAGGGTAGCGTGAAACACTATGTTCTTGTGAATATTTTCCAAATCTGTCTCAAGATTCTTAAGGTGTAAAACAACGGCAAAAAAAAAAAAAATTTAGTTGGAATTTGCAGTATTTTTAGTTAGTGTTTACATTTTTTTAAACAGAATGATTCTATGAGCATAGACTCAGTACATGCATTATTGACTACCCCGAAAAAAAATCTCTCAAGATTATTTAGCAATTTTGCTAGAAGTATGCAGTTGCTTTTTCTTAGTGTCAGACATATCTGTTAAAACAGAAAGATTGAGCATAGATTCAGTAGATGCATTATTGATTACATCGAAAAAAATATTAAGATAATTAAGGTGGAAACATTTACAAAAATGCAATTTTGCTTGAAATATGCAGTTGCATTTTGTTACTGTTGACATATCTTTTAAACGAAATGACAGGTTAGATTCATTAAATTCATTATCAGAAAACAATGGTATCTAACGTTTGTCTTGTTTTAATCAAAGAGGAGAGCTACAGCAAGTTGCTGTTATTCTTAAAATGCTTCAGTTAGGTCAAACACATCACATATTCAGCAGCTTTTGCAGATATTAGCAAATCAGTCTATACATAATTGATCGTGTGTGATGTTTGTCTTGCCAAAACTTCCAAAATTATAGGTGATAAAATTATTCAGGTGAAAAAAATGGACAGAAATGCAGTGTAGCATGGAAAATGCAGTTGCTTTTGTGTTACTCACGTTGACATATGTAACCTGATAGAAAAAACATCGATCGGAGAACAATAAAAATAAACTGAGACCTACAATTTGTTTTGACAGACTTGTGTAATGACAAGGCTCAGAGTTTGCTTGAGCACTTTAAATCAATTGGTATTTAGTGTTGTATTCCTTATGTGTTTATACAGATTACATGTATTTAATTTACAAACAGCATGATGATTATTTAGTCGTTAGTAAATGCCATTTGGTCTATAGATCAGGGACATACTGTTTTAAAGTTGTTCAGTGATATGTCTTAGAGCTGGATATTTTGTTTAGTAGCTCTTTTACATGTCAACAGGTTGTTGCAAGACTATTGTAGGCGAATAATTAACCCTTTACCAAACAACAAAATTTTAGACTGGTCCAAATTCAAAGCACTTGCAGACAACTAAATAAATGTAGCTAAAAAATTGAAATTCGTTTCCAGCAGGGTAGAAAACATTGTGGGGAAATGAGAAAATACTGGTAACCAGCATATTCTCCATTCCCAAAATGCTTTCAAAAGACTTCTATCTCAGGGTTGTGAAAACCAGGGATTGTTTGGAAAAGGGTTAAATAAGTACTTACAATAGTGTTGGTCAACAAGTACCTCCATGTATATTTCATGAGTACAGGCTAATGAAGACATTTTTTTCCGAAAACTCCAAATACAAGGTTTACTTTAATGTACATGGATAAAATTTTTGCTGATAACTTAATATGCGCACAGTGAATAACTATGTTCTTGTGAAGAATTTCACAATCATCTGTCTCAAGATTAAGGTGAAAACATTGTAAAATCAAAGCGCTGAAGGCACTGTTGTGGCGGTTGTCCGGTTGGTCTTGAGTTTTTGGTCAGACAGACAAGCTGACTCCTTTTATACCGGCCAATCACAATGTGGGGGATATAAGTTTTGAGCTTCAACAGCTAGGAAGTTATGGCCTGGACTGGACAAAAATTCCATCTGAATATCAACAAATGGCAATAACACAAAAAACATGAATGGCAGTTTTGGTTCTTATGCACTGCACTTCTCCATAATGTGTTCTGCCAATGTATGAAGTTTCAAGTTGATAGCTTTTATAGTTTGAAAGCACGGGTGAAAAATTCGAGGTGAAATGATAGACAGACTGATGGACAAGGTGACTCCAGCATTACCCCCTAAAACTTTGCTTGCTGTGGGTTTTACAAAACAGGTAAAACAGTTTTGCTTATCACCTGGTACATGTATTTATTTAAATGTAAACTATACAGTAACAAATATCAGAAATATTACCCCCATGACTATATTTTTTTTTCAAGTTCAACTTCACCGAGCACAAAACTTCAAATAATAATAATAAAAAAAAAACAGAAAATTAGACATTATTCTTTCCAGTTAATCAATAACACATTCACTGGACCTAAACTCAGTCATTCTGTTTAAACAGATGTGTCAACACTAACAAAAAACAACTGCATATTCCAAGCAAAATTGCATTTTTGTCCATATTTTCATTTAGGCCTAATAATCTTGGATATTTCTTCGAGGTAATCATGCATATTCCTACCAAAATTGCATTTTTGTCAATGTGTTCACCTGAATAATCCTGAACATATTTTTTAAGGTAATCAGTAACGCATTTATTGAATCTAAACTTCATCATTCTGCTTAACTCTTTACTAAACGACAAAATTTTAAACCAGTCTGTGTTGAAATACTTTGCAGACAACAAAATAAATGTGACTTAAATATTCAACTTTTTTTTGGAAAGGGTAGCATTTTACCAGCATTTTCTCCTTTTCCAGCAGTGTTTTCAAAAGGCTTCTTTGTTAACATCTTTAAATGTCGGGATTGTGTGGTAAAGAGTTAAAAAATGTATCAACACAAATAAAAAACAACTGTATATTACAAGCAAATTTGATTTTTTGTCAATGTTTCCATCTTAAACTTGAGACAGATGATTGTGAAATTCTTCACAAGAACATAGTTCTTCACGATACGCATATTAAGTCATCAGCAAAAATTTTATTGATGTACATCCAAGTAAACATTGTGTCGTTGAGTTTGGAAAACAAATTGTTTCATTAGCCTGATAACATGTATCATGAAATATACATGGAGGTGCTTACTGAACAAAACTACTGTAAGTGTAAACAATCCCTGGTTTTTACAACCTTGAAATAGAAGTCTTTTGAAAGCATTTTGAGAATGGAGAATAAGCCGGTAACCAGCATTTTCTCATTTCTCCACAATGTTTTCTACCCTGCTGGAAACGAATTTCAATTATTTAGCAACATTTACTTTGTTGTCTGCAAGTGCTTTGAATTTGGACCATCTAAACTTTTGTTGTTTGGTAAAGGATTAATTATTCGCCTACAATAGTCGTGCAATAACCTGTTGGCATGTAAAAGAGCTACTAAACAAAATATCCAGCTTTAAGACTGAACAACTTTAAAACAGTATGTCCCTGATCTATTGACCAAATGGCATTAACTAACTACTCAATGATCATCATGCTGTTAGTAAATTAAATAATCTGTATATACACATAAGGAATACAATAGTAAATACCCATTGATTTAAAGTACTCAAGACCAACTCTGAGCCTTGTAATTACACAAATCTGTCAAAACAAACTGCAGGTCTCGGTAGTTTTTTTTTTTTGTTCTCCGATCTATGCTTTTTACTATCAGGTGACATATGTCAACGTGAACAACAAAAAGTAACAGCATATTCCATGCTAAACTGCATTTCTGTCCATGTTTTCACCTGAATAATTTTATCACCTACAATTTTACAAGTTTTGGCAAGAACGCAGCTTTTTACTTATGCTTTCCAATTTGGTAAAGACATCAATGTAGACTAAAATCTCACACGATCAAATATGTACAGACTAATTTGCAAATATCTGCAGAAGTTGCTGAATATGTGATCTGCTTGACCTAATCGAAGCATTTTAAGAATAACATCAGCTCGCTGAAGCTTCCCTCTTTGATTAAAACTTATAACAAGACAAAAATTAGACACTATTGTTTTCTGGTTATCAATGACCCATTTACTGAATCTAAGCTCAGTCATTCTGTTTAAAAGATAAGTCAACAGTAACAAAAAGCAACTGCATATTTCAAGCAAAATTGCATTTTTGTAAATGTTTCCACCTTGATAATCCTGATATATTTTTCCATGTAATCAATAATGCATCTACTGAATCTAGGCCCACTCTTTCTGTTTTAACAGATATGTCTGACACTAACAAAAAGCAACTGCATACTTTTAGCAAAATTGCATTTTTGTCAATGTTTTCAGTAAATAATCTTGAGAGATTATTTTCAAGGTGGTCAATAATGCATGTACTGAGTCTATGCTGATTGAAACATTCTGTTTGAAAAAAATGTAAACACTAACAAAAAACACTGCATATTCCAAGTAATTTTTTTTTGTCATTGTCTTCACCTAGAAATCTTGAGACATATGATTTGGAAAATCTTCACAATAATATAGTTCTTCACGTTACCCTTGTTTAGTTATCAGCAAAAATTTTATCCTATGTACATTTAAGGAAACATTGTATTGTCGAGTTTGGAAAACCACTTGCTTCATTAGCCTCAGTACATGTATCATGAAATATACATAGAGATATTTGTCTCTGACGTTTCCACAAAAACATATAAAAACTGTTACCTAAAATCAATCTTCAATTCTTAAGTTCAAAACACACCACTTAGTATCTCCGTAAACTATTTATTGATAAGTTAATCTTAATTAGTGCTTAGAGATTTATATTTACAATTTAAACCAGTCAAGTGAAACCACAGGATTTTGTCCATTTCACTGTGGTACACAAGCATTTCGGTCAAGAAAAGATGCATACTGAAATCACTCAGAAGAAACACAAAGTAAAATGTTTTTAAGACTGTTTAACTCATTACCACACGACAAAATTTTAGGTTTGTCCAAATTGAAACCATTTGCACACAACGAAATAAATGTGACTGAAAATTTGAAATTTGTTTTGTTACCAGCATTTTCTCCTTATCCCACAATGTTTTCAAAAAGATTTCTTTTCCAGGGTTGTCAAAAGTAGGGATTGTGTAGTAATGGGTTAACATACAAATCTTTGTGAAGAAAGCTTTTGACAAGACACCCATGCAAAGCTGATTTCCCAGCATACATGGTAGGCAAAAGTAAATACTGGCAGATAACTCTAAACTGAGACAAACTTTTTTGCATAACAATGACAGGCTGAAAGTTTCTAGTCATATTAAGACACAGAGAAATCTAAAATTAACAAATACCAGAAACTGGCCTTTAGATTAACAACAATATGTAAGATTAAATAATTATTTTTTTCATACACGGTCAAGCAGATCAAAATGTCAAGAGTCTCGTCAAAGCTGTTGTTCAACCATTTGAGAATTTTCAAATGACTTTGCATAAATGTTCATAATGGAAAATATAGCAAGCAACCCTGGGGAATATTACTGTAGCTTAACCAATTACCATACAATAAGTATTTGTCAGCTGCAAATGCTCTAAATTTGGGAAAGTCATAGGTTTGTGATTGTTAAATGAGTCAAAGAATTCTTAATTATTAGGCACAAACATTCATGAACACTTTTTGCACAGCAAAGCCTCCAATGAATCACACTGGAGTATGATTCGAATACTCTGGTAACCATAGATTAACCCATTACCACACAATCCCTACTTTTAATGACCCTGAAGAAAGAAGCCTTAGAAAACATTGTGGGAAAAGGAGAAAATGCTGCTAACCAGCATTTTCTCCTTTTCCCACAATGTTTTCTACCCCTCTCAAAACAAATTTCATATTTTCAGTCACTTTTATTTTGTCGTCTGCAAATACTTTTGATTTTGACAAGTCTAAAATATTGTCGTTTGGTAACGAGTTAAATGACTGAAAACAGTTCATGTCCACTTGAAAATATTTAACCCATTACCACACAATCCTTACTTTTGACACCCCTGAAAGAAGCCTTTTGAAAACATTGTGGGAAAAGGAGGTAACCAGCATTTTCTCCTTTTCCTACAGTGTTTTCTGCCCTTCGCAAAACAGATTTGAAATTTTCAGTCACTTTTATTTTGTCATCTGCAAATGCTTTCGATTTGGACAAAGTTAAAATTTTGTCGTTTGGTAATGAGTTAATATGAAAGCATTGTGAAAAAAAGAAGCATTTGCTCAGACAACTAAATCATGTTTCCTGTCATGTTTCCGGCTTTAGTTACAAAAATATCAAAACACAACAAAAGTGGGACTTATCAATATGAAAAATAACAATGCTTACTGCAGTCTAAGTATTGTTTCAAATGGATAACTTCTTATTCATAAATATGACAACATTTGAAAAAATATTTAGAAGAAAGACAATATCATCTATAAATACTAATAAAACACTATTGTACAAAAAGCATTCTATACATCTTTTTAGTCTGATTTTGGTATGGTCCTTCTGGTCTGATCCTCTTTCTATACCATTTCACCTGTTTCCAAACAGCAGCTTGAATCTGTTTGGTATCCACAATGTCATGTTGCTCATAGCCAATACCTGTGAATATGTACATATATTATTGAGCCATGCTCTATAAAAAAAAAAAAGGAGCTGCAACTGCAAAAAGAATAGACCCAGGTCAGCCTGTGTAGTCTGCCCAGGCTGACATGGACCCACAATGTTTGCCATTTGAATATCTTCTGTATTTCCATGGACCAGTCTACTTCATGATTAAGTTGAATGTTAGACAAATGGAGTTTATAGATCCATAATTATTTGATGCCTTGCTTGGTATAATAGATCAAAGAAATGCATTAAGTCTCTTTTTCACAGAGCATGGCCCATATTTTGACAAATATTTATCTTTTTGTGTTTATGCCATGTGGTGAAACAGTGCCAGATTACTAAATGAGTGTATGTGATATTAAAGGTGGCCCTTCAGATATTGGGACGAAAATTTTACAAAAATACAGAAAAATCATCCTTATACTCCCAAAGCCGTATAATTTCATTCATTAAACCCCAGTAGTTGAAAACCATCCGACAACTAGATAAATTGGATTTACTACAGCCCAGGTCGACACTGAAGGGAAACACGTTCTATTTCTACATGAGCAACTCGCTCATTTACATACCGGAAATATACAGACGAAGCTTACAGCATAGTATCCAAAGTTCTAGACATTATGGAAAATAATTTCATGTTTGTTGTGGTATGGAATTTAAGTCATTAGTCACGTGCTAGTCACTTAACATTCCCACAGTGCTTTTTTTATTTTGGCGGGAAATCTAAAAATAGCTTAAGAGGCTACGTAGCCTTTTAAGGGAATACCACCAAAAAAAAATTTTTTTGTAATTTTATGATTCTTAATTACTGATGATTTGTATTGTTTTTTCATATAAATTTCATTGACATATATATTTTTTAATTTGGTGTGATGTGAAAATTCTAAATACCCACCTTTAATGATTTTCACAATTTGAAATGAAATGCTCATTATTATCTACTTCATTTAACCTGACCCAGGTAACAATCATTTACATAAATCAATATTCTATTTTTATCCTCAGCATTGCTCAGCATAATTATTATGTCCAGAACGGTCAAGGAAATATTTCACACAGTTTACGCAAATCAAACCTTTACCTACTAGATATGTTGATCTAAAACTTTCAGTGCAGGACACTTTCTCATTTTTCACACCATATTTTAATACCATGAAAAGTAAAATCATCAGCCTATGAGTATGGCATTTCAAGTTATGTCCTGCATATATTTCCAGTTCAGAAGAACCTATAATTTCAAGTTGCTAATGAATGAATATTTTTCCTGTGCAGAAGGCAAAACCTATTTTCGACTTGTACAAACAAAAAGTTACAATAAGTCGTGCTATTAGTCACTTTGTAAATAGGTGTTTATAACCAAGAGTAGTCACAATTTTAAGCAAAGTTTACCAGATATAAGACATCTGAATTGTCATCTGCAAATGCTTTCAATTTGAAAAAGACAATTTCGAATTGTGTGGTAAAGGGTTAAAAAATACAGCATGCTTCTAATTTACATAATTCAAGGGTTTAGAAAAATGAATCTAATAATTCCTTATAGCCAAAAAATCAAGACAGCTGATCATTTTGAATTTCAATTTCATTTTGCCTCCCTATCTCAGAGCATTAATTATTATTTTCATGAAAAAAAGGTTTAAAAATATAAAACCTTCAGTATTTTGCCATGTATGCCTGCTTAGCTGCTATCTGGGTTGATTTCCTTAGAAAGTAATTCAGTTGCACCTCCCAAATTGCTCTTCCATATTCTTTATATTTGCATCACTAGTGGCTTCAAAAAACAGCCAGGAAGTTGTCCAACCAGGTTATCAGTCATGGCTGTAAAAAAATGTTTTATAGAAATACAGTTCATTGCATTACAATGTATTAGAATTACCTATCATACAGTGAAAAAATTCAAATTTCAGTCTTTGGTCATAAAGACAATGAAAATAACAAATTATATATGATCCACCAGTCTGCCCAGAAATTCTGTAATTGTTCTATGTTACTTGTAAACACTTGTGAAAATATTCCACCAAAATTGCAAATTTTCCATAGAATGGGTTTTGTTGCCATTTTCAAATGTAGCTGGCAGATCTTTGAATTGGTATGTTGTTTCACAGTCACAAACAAGAAGTAGATGGAATTCTGAGGAGAATTTGCAATTTACAAGGGCCCAATTTAGTTTTTAGAATTTAGTTTTTTAATTTATCCATTCAAACTGATCCTGCAACTTCAATAAAACAATTGCCACAGTACATATTTTCTATATTTTGATGTTTCCCCACCCAAAATGGTTTGTAACAAGACCCTCTAACCCATTACCCACAATCCCTACTTTTGACGCCCCCTGAGAAAGAAGCCTTGTGAAAACACTGTAGGAAAAGGAGAAAATGCTGGTAACCAGCATTTTCTCCTTTTTCCACTGTGTTTTCATCCTTCCCAAAACAAATTTCAATTTTTCAGTCACCTTTATTTTGTCGTCTGCAAATGCTTTCAATTTGAACCGGTGTAAGATTTTGTCATTTGGTAATGAGTTAACTATAACCAGAAGAAAACATTTTTATAACTGGTCATAATCGAAAGATGTTGCAGACAACATAATAAATCTTCAAATTAGTAAAACTTGTATCAAAAAGGGTAGAAATTATTGTGTAAAACAAAGAAAATGCAGGTTACTATTATTTTCTTCTTTTCACTCAATGTTTTTCATAGCTTTTTTTCTTTAGTGACCTTAAATGCAGGAATGAATGGTAATTGTTAAAAACTTCTCTTCACCGTAACAGAAAAATCAGGCCCGAGTTAATTAGGTAAAATTTGGTAAAGAGTAGAGAAATATATTTTATTGCAGAAAAAGTGAGTCAGAGACATGTACATGGATTGGTAATTTCACTCATTACCAAACGACAAAATGTTAGGTTTGTCCAAATCTAAAGTATTTGCACATGACAAAATAAATGTGACTGAAAATTTCAAATTTGTTTTGTGAAGGGCAGAAAACATTGTGGGAAAAAGAGAAAATGCTGGTAACCAGCATTTTCTCCTCTTCCCATTAATGGTTTCTAAAGGCTTCTTTCTCAGTGGCGTCAAAAGTAGGGATTTTGTGGTAATGGGTTAAGCAAATAACTCGGGTATATCAAAATTTACAAAGATAAAAAGAAAATATGATAGATCTTAATTACCTGAACTCAGTTCCATCCCTCTTGACGTGGTGGGTCATATGGGTCACATTATTTATCATAACAAAATTCACATTTCACATATAAGGATCCACCGTGTCCTTTCTATATTTCTCCAAACAACGCTGTCGTAAGAGAAGGAAACAGGTCAGAGAAGGCAAAATTGACACGCCCTCATTGTTTTCGAAAGAACATCGAATTTAACCTACGTCGGCCAACCTTCAAACTATAACCTGTCGAGGCAACTTCAACATGATCACAAGCCTCAGGCAAACGATCCACAAGCATAGTTATGCCAGTCAAAACTGGTCTCGGGGTAAGACTGGGCAGCCTTTCTTTCTGTTTTGCGTGAATCGACAATAATTGTAGAGTCGCGAAATTGCAGAGTTGTCGTTCGTTACTCTCACCGTGCGAGAGAGTGCGGAAGTCTTAGAAAAAAAATTGTTTCTTTTTTTTTTATTGTAGATCTATCGGTTATATTAATCGACAAAACACCTATAAAATATTTATATTCTTCATAAAGTATCATTGTATATTAGAACGAAATAATGCTAAAGATGATTTAATCATGACGTGTCCGGCGGTAATTGACGTGAATGCCCGACCATTCTCTGCAGCTTACCGAGGCAATTCGATAGTTACAAGTACGTAGTATACCGACATTAGCCGATGTTTCAGAATGCAATAACAGTTGGCCAACCTTAACTGTCTCTTAGAATGCATTTTTAAGCATAAAATCAATCACTATCAATACTTCTTTAATCAGTAAAATTAGTTTAAGCCGTCTTCTTTAGAAGCAGTAGCTTATTTGGTGGACTACTTTTTATGGAGTTAACTGAAATTTTATGGCGGTTATTAGGTATGTTCATAACCGAATCATAGGCTTGGTTTTTAGACTTATTTATTTTTCGAATTTTGTTTCGAATTTTTGGATTTTTTTTTCGAATTTTGGAATTTTCGTTGACTCTGTGGCGACAACCGCCACAAAAATCAAACTTGCTTGGGATATGCAGTTTTTTTTTTATTATTTATGTTGATACATTTTTAACTCTTTACCACACAATCCCGACGTTTAAAACTGGTAAAATGCTACCCTTCCCAAAACAAAGTTTAGTTTTTGAGTCACATTTATTTTGTTGTCTGCAAAGTATTTCAAGACGGACTGGTTTAAAATTTTGTCGTTAGGTAAAGACTGATTAAGTGTAGATTCAGTAAATGTGTTACTGATTACCTCAAAAAATATGTCAAGATTATTAAGGTGAACACATTTACAAAAATGCAATTTTGGTAGAAATATGAGTTGCTATTTGCTAGTGCTGATATCTGTTTAAACTGAATGAATGAGTATAGATTTAGTATATTAGTATTTGATTACCTCGAAAAAATATCTAAAGATTATTAAGTGAAAAATGGACAAAAATGCAATTTTGCATGGGATATGTTGTTGTTTTTTGATAGTGTTGACACATCTGTTTAAACAGAATGACTGACCTTAGGTTCAGTAAATGTGTTATTGATTATCTGGAAAGAATAATGTTTAATTGTCCCGGTTCTTTTTATTATTATTATTTGAAGTTTTGTGCTCGGTGAAGTTGAACTTGAAAAAAGTTTGTAGTCATGCGGCAATATTTCTTACATCTCTTAGTGTATAGTTTACGTTTAAATAAACACCACATGATAAACAAAACTGTTTTACCTGTTTTGTAATACCCCTAGCGAGCAAAGTTTGAGGGGGTAATGCTGGGGTCACCTTGTCCATCTGTCTATCGTTCCACCCCGAATTTTTTACCAGGGCTTCCAATCTATAAAAGCTACCAACTTCAAACTTCATACACTGATAGAACACATTATGGAGAAGTGCAGTGCATAATAACCAAAACTCTGCCATTCATGTTTTTGGTGTCATTTCCATTTGCTGATATTCACTTTGAATTTTTGTCCAGTGCAGGTCATAAGTTCCTAGCTATTGAAGCTTAAAACTTATATTCCCCACATTATGATTGGGCGGTACAAAGGAGTCAGCTTGTCTGTCTGACCAAAAACTCAACATCAACCGGATTACCGCTATAACAGTGCCTTCAGCGCAAATTGTTGTAGCTTGAAAGGCTCGTGATATTTTTTCGCAGCTAAGCAATGAACAGCTTTCTAATTATGATAATGTTACAGAATTGATTCCAAAAGCTTATAAATTGGTACCTGAAGCATATAGACAAAACATTAGGAATTACAGAAAATGTTGAATTTGCCAGAACTAAAGAACAATTATTTGATAGGTGGTGTCATTCAAAGCAAATAGGTGCAGATCACGGAAAACTCATATAACTTCGCTTACTTGAAGATTTAAAAGGTGCATGAATTTAGATGTAAAAAAAAAAAACTGTCTTGGACGAGACAGAAGTTAAAGTTAAGAAGAAGCTGCTTGCTTAGTAGACAACTTTGCCTGGACGCATAAGGTTTCCCTTATAAATAAATCTTGAAAACCCTCGAAAACCTTTCTACTCATCTACTGGTCCTAAACCAGATTGTAATCAAAATTACGAAAATTCCAATCAGTATAGTCCCAAACCAAAATCTCCTTATGAAGCCAAAAGTCAAAATCCTGAAATTTCTGAATGCCCTGTTGTAAGAAGAAAACGGGAAATACAAAAAAGTTTTAAGACTGCAGGCTTAACTTCATTGAAATCTACACCTCAGTCATGTTTTAAAGACCAAACTTTTGTCCATGCCAAAGTAACGGAGACTGATACTGTTATGGAGATTTATGAACAATTCTTATCAGATGGATTTACTAAAAAAAGGAGTGAAACCCCTTTGTGAAATACAGTTCTTTGCTTTCAGGAATGCCTATGGAAAACGCTGAGAGACAGCCAAGATTTTTGCAAGAGGTCAGATGCAAGTGATGCAAGGTGACATAAATGCCTGCAGGAAAGGAAAGAAAAATATAAGAGGGGCCACTATTGAATGGAAAAGGAAAAGTATCAATTCATGAATAAAAGAGAAAAGAGACATATAAAATACAGGACCCCACTATGCCGACAAACCAGACTTACCAAAAGGAAAAAAAGAAAGTCAACAAAAGCAGCAATAGATGAAAGGACAAGTCAGTTTAAGAGCAAAATGCTACTGTGACCTGAAACTGATGAAATTTAAATAAAAAAGGCAGAGATGTATAGGAAAAAGAGAAAACTTGTTACAGAAGAATAATCATCACATCAAAGGAAAGAAGAATGTGATGCATTTTTTCAAGACCAGCACTAATAGAGCTTGTTTTCGTGACAAATTAGTAATCAAACAAATCAGAATGAAATATATAAAGGCGAGGGCGAGAAAAAAACAAGTTTTTTTTTTAATTTCTTGCATAAAGAAACGACAAATAACTTTTCCTTCTGCAGATTAAGGCCATTTTAGATTGTGTGATGGCAGAAAGTGGCAAAAAGATGCCTGTCTTTGAGAATTGTATCAAAACACAGAACTGTTCTTTAAGGTAGACCGGTCTAGGATACTCATGAGGAGAAATAATTAAGAATAGAGTTTACAACTCTGCACGTAGAAACTTTTTGTATTGAAAATGTCTTGCAATGGCAATAAATTCATAAAGGTCCCAAATTATGAAAATTATAAAGTCACGTGGTAGCAGTTGCAAAGGAAAACAAGAGGGCCATGATGGCCCTGTATCGCTCCACTGGCTTTTTAACCCTTTACCACACAAATTGAAGTGTTCATAACCATGAAAAAGAGGGCCTTCAAAAACAATGAACGCTGTCAGGCAGTACAAGCAGGTTAATTCATTAGCATGAAAGGTAAAATCCTTGGAAAAATAAGCTGAATGATAGAAACCTTACTCTGAATTTATTATTCACCTCATGTAAGCATAACTATTAGCATCAAAAAAATGAATAACACTTGAAAACAGAATATTTTCTATCAAAAAAACTTAATGTCTAGCATCAATTATGTATCAATGCAGTTTGATAATCAAGGGAGGTAAATAGTACCAAACTTTATCTTTCATAAAAAGAGTTATTTCCCTTGATTAATGTATAAATTAAAGTGACTATATCTTGAGGCCCATGTTAAACTTGTGATACCTGGATGGAGCCAATTTTTACCCCAGACCTACAATATGAAACTAGAATGTGTGGTTATAGACACGAAGATTTTTGAATCTTGCCCAATAAAAAGCCCTGTACAACAAGTTTGCTCAATAAAAGGCCCTGTAAAATATGTTACCCATGAGACAGGTTTATAAAGCAAATGTAAAACTTGTGACCCTTAGGATGGGGTCAAACTTGACCCCCAAAGTTAAAATTTTGGCCCTCTTGGTAGAAGCCCATTAGATAAAGCTACATGCAAAATTTGGTAGCCCTAGGCCTTATGGCTATGTACAAGTAGATTATTAAAGTTTCCCTATATAAGCCAATGCAAAACTTGTGATCCCCTGTGACGGGGGCTAAATTCAACCCCAGGGCTATACTTTTGGGCACCCTTGGTAGAGACCCCCTAGATAAAGCTACATGCAAAATTTGATAGCCCTAGTCCTTATAGCTAGGTGCAACAAGATTTTGAAAGTTTTCCCTATATAAGCCCATGTAAAATTTGTTACCCCCGGGGCGGGGCCAATTTTGACCCCAGGATTATAATTTAGACACTCTTGGTAGAGGTCCACTGAATAAAACAACATCCCAAATTTGGTAGCCCTAGGCCCTATGCCTAGGTAGAAGAGGAGTTTTAAAGTTCTCCCTAAATAAGCCCATGTAAAACTTGTGACCCCCGGGGCGGGGCCAATTTTGACCCCAGGGCTATAATTTGAAGAAACTTGGTAGAGGTCCACTAGATAAAGCTACATGCCAAATTTGGTAGCTCTAGGCCTTACGGTTTCAGACAAGAAGATTTTCAAAGATTTTCAAAATTTTTCAGTTTTGTTGCCATGGCAACCAGAGTTTTTGAAGGAATTACATTCTTTCAAGAAATTCTGAAGAGGACCATGGCAGGATCATTTCTGTGAAGTTTCATCCAAATTGGATGGGTAGTTTCAGAGAAGAAGATGTTTAAAGAAAAAGTTAACGCACGGACGGACGGACGCACGGACGGACGGACGGACGCACGACGGACAATGGGCAACAAAAAATGGAAATTTGATTTGCAGATGAAGTTAAATGAGATTAATTGGCAAAATGATTTCTTTACTGGTTGAAGAAAAGAATAGACAAAATGTGGAACAACCCAGAACACATCGTAATAAAAAAGAATGTGAAGTGGATAGAGAATAAGCCAAGTTCATGACTGATGGTGTCTTGTAAGTAGTATAGAAACTTAGTATAAGCTTCTATTCCGAACTATTAATGCTATTACCAGCATTTTCTCCTTTTCCCACAATGTTTTCAAATGGCTTCTTTCACAGGTGTGTTAAAAGTCGGGATTGTGTGGTAAAGGGTTAAACATATTCATTTTAGATCGATTGAAAAACAAGTTCTCTCGATTTTGCACCTGCGATCTACACTGTCTAGTACTCGTGCCGAAGGTGTGGGCTAATGAAAAATCCAAAAGTTGACAACTGCTCCAACTCAAGACCTTATGGTTATGAGGCAAACGCTCTACTTACAATCACGAACACCACACAGCTAAGAA
Organism: Tridacna crocea; assembly: GCA_943736015.1. Classification (NCBI taxonomy): domain Eukaryota; kingdom Metazoa; phylum Mollusca; class Bivalvia; order Cardiida; family Cardiidae; genus Tridacna; species Tridacna crocea. The sequence continues at coordinate 31,442,400 of OX031057.1, read as the reverse complement.
CTCATTTTTCCCAGTACAGAACACATTTGTTGTGGCTGAAACAAGATGTTTGAAAATATTATCATGAAAAGGAGAAATACTCGTATCGAGCCAATTTTCTGTTCTTCCAGCACTTAATGTTTGAGAAACATTTCATTCTTTAAAATTTTGTTGTTTTCTCAGAAAAGTTTAAAATTGGGAAAAAAAAGGTACTGTGATAGTAAGTGACTTGTGTTTCAGAAACAAAGTGGGAAAGGAGCAGTTACCCTAACTTCAATTTCACCTTACCACATGTTTTTGAAATGATACTCATTAGTGGCCAACTAATTTGATGATATTATACTATATCTCAAAGGGGGTCAACATGCTCATTTTGTATCTTAACTTCCAAAAAAGGTGAAGATTTTCATACTATAAGGTAAATTATGGCATTGAAATTGTCACTTTTTTACATTATCAAAGTTAAGAGACAAAACAAACATATAAATGTAGCTTGCACTCGGACATTTGGAAAAATTTTCACCTCAGATCACCCTGCGCAGTCCGCGCTGGCTAATCCGAGACAGTGTTTTACGACTACATTAGATTTTGCGCAACCGTAGACTTGTGCGAAACAGAAAATTACATAAAACGGAAAGTGCTGTTTCAGATTAGCTTGCACAGACTTTGCAGGCTGATTCGAGATGGCACTTTCTGCCATTGTAGGAACGCCCCTTGGCTTATCTCCCAAAACAGATTTTATGAATCAACCCTGGGTATTTTCAAAAAGCTATTTCACATGTAGATTTAAAAAAGTGAGTGCTTTTTGAGGGAAAGAAATAATTGCTGTCACTTTTGATTGCAACTTTATTTCTTTGATGTAACAACTTTTAATCCTACCTGTAACAACTGCAACTTCCTACTTCAAAAAAGTACAGAAATAGTGTCAAGTCCCGATTGGTAAAAGTTTGAAATAGATTCATCTTCAGGTATTTCAATGTTTATTGTAAATTTGGCCTCTAATTTGCTGCTTTACTTTCTGTCATGTAACAAGACCAGTCCTTCGTGTAACAAACATCTACATTAATGAACAGATATTCAAAACAAAGGGCTGTAGTCATTTTCATATCCATTGTTTATGTTGCATTTGATATTGTATTATAGCTGTCAAGATTCTTATATTTGTTTCCACAGTAAATAAGTTCAAAACTATGGAATATAGTGTTTACTTTTCCGTCCCGTAACAAAATGTATCAATTCTGTAACACAAAATCCTTCATGTAACATGCCACACAACATGTAATATTTCGATTAGCAAGACATTTTCTAACATGTTAAAATATCAAAAGAAAACTTAAAATTCAGCCCCAAGTTTAGAACACATTATAGCAAGCGCATTTATCTCCAAATGTACAAAACAGAATATTTTTAATCAATAGAATCGTGTTTTTTGGCAACATTTGGGTACATTCCTGTTAAATGGATTTCAAGTTTAAATTTTTAATTTTGATTATTTTCTTTGAAAAGATGGAAAATGTCCCTAGCAGACAAAGGGTCCTTTTTTGTTTTCTTTCAAAAAGTTAAGTATATAAAACATAAGTACAAAATGTTACATCATGGAACTTGCCATTGATACTCTTCTTTGCCAGGATATTTTATCTGATTTTAAGGGGAATTAAGGGTCAATTTGTATTGATTCAGCAATTAGAAGGTTCAAATCATATGAAAAAAGAAAGATTAGGACCATTTACCAGGTTCAAAAATTCTGATTTTGAAGATCCAAAATTAAGCAAAAAAATATTTTGACTCTATTACCATTTAATTGGCAAGTAAGAGAGAGTCTTACTGTCCCAAAGCCGTGAATTAATGTCCTGAAATGTTACATTCACTACTGATCAAAAATTGAAAAGAAAAGCACAAGAATTGATAAAAATAAAGAAGGCCTCTGATTATGTGGACCGGCTCTGACTATGTTACTCGGCACTGATTCAAGAGGGCTCCCTTTCAAAATTTTAGTTTTCTGTAAATAATTACTCAGGACGTAAATTTTGGTTTTCCATTAATATCTTTCTGTCCAAAATTTAGTTCATTTGTTGGATGGAACATGATTGCATGTATGAAAATACAAAGAACTGGTATTGTCACGTTAGAAAAATGCTCTTTAACATTAGTCTATAGATCTAAATTTTGAAAATACTTCTACATAGCTTTTGATTAGACCAAATGGTCCATATATAAAATTTTTCGTGCTTTTGTCGCAAATGCAGCCCACACATAAGCACAAATAATGAAAAATATTTTCTTTTAAAAATACGAGAATGACAAACACAGCACGTGTTTGAATGGTCTAGATGCATAAATGTGCATTATGCAGTTTATGAATCATTATTCAGCCATCAATATAATTCTTTACTTTGGAAACAAAATTATCATTTTGCGAAACAATTCAAAAAGGTCAAATGTAAAAGTCATTTCGAAATCTTTCACCACCCCTAATTATCATCACCACATCAATGATTTTGATGAATCAGAATTCTGCAAATAAGGTTTGGATAGATCACCCAACAACAATTTCTTGCAAAAGAGCACATGCTCGAAAGTGACTAAAGTCATGAGTCCAGCGAGAGAACCACATGCAGGTGCCAAAAATAAGATGTTGTTTTTCGACAGATTAAAAATTTCCAAAACGATTTTTGAAAAGGGTCACCCTAGACATATCTGTGAAATTAATTCAAAGTCTGACCAGCCATTCCAGAGAAGATTTTTTTTAATTTCTTCATGTACATACAGTGTTAATAGCCCACAGCCATCAGAGCCGTGTTTCTTGATGGATCAAAATTTCTCGAACACTTTTCAAAAAGGGTCACCCAAGGAACATTTCTGTGAAAGTATTTCAAAATCTGACAAGCCGTTCCAGAGAAGAATTTTTAATAATTTCTTCATGGCCGTATAGTGCAAGTGGCCACCTGAACCCCAATCAGGGCCATGTTTCTAGACAGATCAATTTCCGCTAATAGTTTTTTAAAAGGATCACCAAAAGAACATCTCTGAAATTATTTCAAAATCTGACCAGTCGTTTCAGCGAAGAAGAATTTTCCATATAGTGCCAGTAGCCCCCATTCACCAGAGCCGGATCAAAATTCGCGAACAATATTTGAAAACGGATACCCAAGGAACATCTTTGTGACATGATTCCAAAATCTGACCATCGGTTTCTGAGAAGAAGAATATTTAAGAATTTCTTTATGGCCATAGTGCAAGTAGCCCCCATTCATCAGAGCAGTGATTATTGACGGATCAAAATAAAGATTTTTTAGATTTTTATTTTCATTTCTGTATAGTGCAAGTAGCCCCAATTCATTGTCTTTCAAAATCTTCACCTCTGAAACTACTCGTCAGATTTTGAAATCATTTCACAGAGATCTTCCTTGGGTGACCCTTTTCAAAAATTGTAAGCGAAATTGTAACCCCGTGTGAAACATGGCTCTGGTGAATGAGGGCTACTTGCACTGAACGGAAATGAAGAAATTCTTGAAAATTCTTCTTGAAACCGCTGGTCAGATTTGAAATAATTTCACAGAAATGTTCCTTCGGTTACCCTTTTCCAAAATTGTTCGCGAAATTTTGATGTCAAAAGACCTGGCTCTGTTGAATGCCAATGAATTGGGGGCTACTTGCACTATACCGAAATGATAAAAAAAAAAAATCCTAAAAAATCTTCTTTATTTTGATCTGTCAATAAACACTGCTATGACAGATATCTTCTAAAATCCTTGATAAAAAATAATGAAACTTCATACATGTGTTCCTTAATGATATTCCGCCGATAGTCCGCCGAAATACTTTTTGTTTTGTTTTATTTGACGCTGTGCCATGAAAAAGGGTGGTTTAATGAATATTTCCATTATGGAGCCAATAGCTCTTTAACTACTGGACAAGATTCTATGAAACTTCATTCATATTGTTTATCATAAGCCATCCACGTGTTCTTTGTTACATTATGCGGTTAAAGTTTTTTTTAAATCCCCCTGCCGTAGGCAGACGAATAAAGTTTCAGAGTTGTCCGTACGCCCGTCTGTCTATCCATGTATGGCCGTGTCTCCATCCGGAACAATATCTACGATCGCACGGAATTTTGCGAAAATGTATACGTGTATGCAATGACCTATTCCGCCGATATATATATTTTTTTAAATTTGATGTATAATGGTCGACTAGGAGCGATTTTGAGTGACGTGGTTGCGTAAATTTTTGTAAAGGTCTTTTTCGGCAGGGGATATCGTTTCAACGAAATCAGCATAATTATTGTTTTTATTTAATGAAATACCATATCATGGAAAAAAAGGGGTTAAGTGTATAATTTCAGTATGGACCAATAACAGAACGGCAAGGTATACATGCAAAACACAATACCTCTTATATGGTTCTATCAAAAAAGTCCTTTTCTGTTGGGAATAACATTTCCACGAAATATAATCATCCCAGGGAATAAAGTGAATTTGAAATCGTATGCAATATGCAATAGTTTTTTGGTGTACAAACAAGTTCAAAAGTATACATTTGTACACTTATTTAGTTCATGTATTTTCCTTTCGACCAAAACTTCAAATTATATGTGCTGAAAGATATAACCAAATGCGGATTGAATCGGGGAATTGAGCACAAACCTACTCATCAAATAATCACAGTTATGTTTCAAACATATACGGGGGTGTCCCAAAATAATTATCTGTTACCCATTTAATCTATCATGGTTTTAGTTGGGATGGAACGCACCATATATACTACCGAAAAGCTATATCAAAACAATGTATACACAATAAAGCTTGTTAATTCGTAAAAAAAAACGTGTGTACACGTATAATACATATTTATGATGTGGTCGAGAATGGCAGGACTGTGCTGTTGTTTAATCGGTGAAAGATTTAGAGATTCGCCATGTCAGACCGCAGCGAAGGCATATGTAGATGTACAGTAACCGAAAGAACGAACCCGAGATAAAATGGATAATTATTGCAACCGATTTATCCCGACCGGTCTACTTCTGCAGAGGGAATGAATCTAAGCAAATAGATCGGTCAGGTCCAGTATGATGGGAGGGGGGATGAGGCAAAATGCTGATGAAATCTTTGGTGGTACTCGAATCCACAGCCTTTGATACTAGGATCGGCGGCTTAACAAATGGGTTATTGGACCAACCGATACTCTAACGCATTAGAAATGTATTTATCCCTTGTTAGACGTCAGACGCATTAAAAGAGTTTTTCTAAGTTACTGCAATTTCCTTCTTTATTACTTACCTGCCACGGTGGCTTTCTAACCACTTCTGACAGAAAATTGTGGAAAAAGGAAAAATAAATTATGGCAAGGTCTCCTTTGTTACCATGTTTTCAAGTATATTGATAATCAAACCTTAAAGGTCAAATTATCAAAGCAGGTGTCAGAAAACAATTAGATTTAAATTGAACCATTTAAAGGTATAAAAAGTATTGTGGAGATGACAGTTTGTTCTCACGTGGACAAACCATATGTTAGTCGCTGGCAACAAAAATAAAATAAAATCAGGCAAAATATAAACAAACGACACAGCTACCTGGCAGGTTTTAACCTAGTTTTGTTATCAATTTCTCTGCCAGCGACTAACTCCTGGACCGACAGTACAATGACAGATTGTCATCCTCACAACAATAACAACAATACAACGATCCTGAGGAACAATGCTGAGGGAAAAGAAAAAAATACTGGAAAGCAGAAGTTTCTTCTTGACGCACGTGCGCTTACTTGTCTTACACTTTCAAAGACAGATCCTGCACAAATTTAAAAGCACGTAGCCTGTTGCCAGAACATGCTTCAAACACAAACTAACATTTCTTTTTTGTCTGGTGAAGACTCAAAACTTTAATCTATACTTAACGATTTGAAATGAGTTGAATGGCTATCTTTGAATAACGGGAATTTAGTTTGCTCAGTCTGAGCTTCTCGGGTAAACGAAAATTAACTTTGAGGTGGCCCCTTCTTGCCCGAAGTCCACGTCCGATATCGGAGTCCTCATAAATGATACAGGTCTAATAATTAGGATAAATTTTCATATATTGAAAAAAAATGTTATACCTAAATGACTCATTAGGGCCATGGAAGACCAGGAGAGGGAATGCATCCAATTTTGTTGTAATAGAAATAATGTAACGTTACACGTGAATTCGGTACTATAAACACAGTGAAATGGAAGGATGGTAAAATATATGTTATTCCATATGGCTTGCAACACACGAAAAGGGGCATTCGGAAATTACCGTAAAATGTAGTCTCGGATCAGCCGCACAATTCGCGCTGGCTAATCCGAGACGGCACTTTACGGCTATATTACATTTTGTGCTACTGTAGACTTGTGTGCAAATATGAAATTTACATAAAACCGAAATTGTCGTTTGGGATTAACCTGCGCAGGCTGATCCGGAACGACACTTTACGCGGATGTCTGAATGCCCTTTTTTTTCGCGTATTGCAAGCCAATTATAGAGTGGCGTTATTCTATATAAAAAAAGAAAAGGTACAGTGAGTGTGGTGAAAGATTCTCGGTAGTCATTATAATGGCCGATGTTAGTTGGATTGGTTTGTATAATCCAGAGACCAAGCAAGACAGATCTGTGGGGAAAAAGCCCTAATTCACCCTTGCCTACAAAAATAAAGGTGAAACGTTTTATTTCGTTGCCAAACGCTGCCACATACTGCAGATAGGGGAGACAGTCACTGCACTGTATTACTCGAACGTACGGTCTTTTGATTTTTGAACTACATTGTACACAAGGTGATATTCTTATCTTATATGATGACAGAATTGGTTGGTGAAACTAGTGATTTATTAACATATTTTCGTTGTACATGTATATAGAACCATAAGCTCGTTTCTGGTGCATCGACATTAGTTGATCAGGGCTGTATAGGAGAAACGATCAAAAGAACCCAGCACACTCTACTTACATCACAACAACGCCACACCTTATACTTCGTCAACTAGTAAGAGAGTACCTGCTGATAGATAGAGTAACAATATTGGGCACCCTCCATACTCCCCTGACTCGCACCGTGTTATTCACCACTATCAGACGTTACTGAAGCGGTCACTGTTTCGACGGCGTCGATGACTTTCCCATCGTGGTCATGGAATATACAAGGAACATTCCATCATCGGACTTAATTCATGCGTACATAGGCATCAGAGCATACCGTGGAGTATTTTGAATAACATGACTATTTCAGACGTTTATAAAGACAAACTCTTTATTTGGTGAATCAAGCTACCCCGCTCACGTCAACTAGACGTTGCTATAGTGACAATACATCAGGCGTTTCGTGTATCTTCATTTATTTGTTTAAACCAACCCATAAAATATGGTTGTAGCTATCATTAGCGAAAAACTCATTCAGAAATATCAAAATACAAAAGAACAGCGGCACTTGTCCCGAGACTTTTCGAACACCCATTGTATGATTTGTATCCGCGTTTTTTACTTTGATTCTGACTTGTTTTCCTTTCATTAAGAGAAGTTGATTTCATGGATCCTCAATTATGTTATTTTCTGTTAGGAACAATGCATTAAAGATATAGTCTAAGGCCTGGCAGGCTGGATTCAATTTTTTTTCAATCCATCTGGTAGAAAAATTTCATTGGTACCAGGTGATAGTACAGCCATATAGAAGTCAAATTAGGGTGGATGCCAGAAACAAAAGTGGTGCAGATTTTTTTCAGACGACATTTTGTTACCCCACCCACTGAAAATGCATTGAATTGAGCTTATGTGTATAAACCACAAAATTTCAATATCTTCCAGAGTATATTGATTGCAAATAGGTCTAATTGACAGTTAAGCACATAAGCAATGGTAAAATTCAGTTACAGGAGCAAATAAAATACATTGGGTGTCCTGGTGTTACCCCACCCACCAAATTTGCACACATTTTTTGAAAATCATGAGCAACTAATATCATTTAAGACTTTTGTGTTTCAACTTCTTGTGAAAGGGTTTGATGAGAACTAAATGCTTACTACTGCACTTAAGTGCTGCATTGTATATTTGTTACGGTCTTGCTTATCTTTTACCCCACCCACTAATGTATATACACGGCCATCTATGAGCTATTATATAATTGTGGCAGATTTTAGGAGACACGATTTTTGAAAATTAAGTTGGATTTTTTGTTTGATAAGGTTCCTTATATCCACACTGGAATATTGTCTACTGTGATACAATACTAGTCATAACAAATCGACATGTCCTTCATGTAACAAAATTGTAAAGCAAAAGAAATTCCATTCTAATTTAAAAAAAATAAATATTTTCTGGTTCAGATAATAATATTTCATTTCGAATCATCTGTATAACACATATTTATTTAATATTAATTGAGTATTTTGGAACAAAATTTCGGCACGTTATATGTCAGAGAAGATCAGTGTTTTGCAACTATTTTAATTTCTTGAAAAAATTATATAGATCTAGTAAATGATTCCTAGCTGTTTGTACGAAAAGTGTAATTGTATTTTCCGTTTTGTTCCCAGAAATTGTTTTTATGAAATCAAACGTCGCGGCTTCCTTTCATGTGCATTTTTTATCATTGTTATGTAAACAACTTATGTTTTGCAGCAATGACATAAAATGTTACAGCGCAGACACATATAAGTATAAAAAAAAAGTTTGTACTTAGTGCCTTTATTTGAGAAAAATCGAACGAAACAATAATTGAATAGTTACACATGAAATATAGAAAAGTCATTTGCACCAAAAATACTGTCTTGTTGACAAGTTAAGACTTTAAATGCTATTACAGTTACATTTAAATTGTTTCAATTACTCTTCTGTATCCACTGTTAACTATATTTATGCTATTTGCATTAAAAATATCATTGTTATGTAGGAAATAAATCCGTTACATCATGACATTTCAACAAGAGAGATATTGGCCCTGGGGTGCTCAACTGAGACTATAGCTTTATTTCCCTCATGTTTATGTGATGAACTTTAAACTAACCTGTGAACCCAGGGACAGGGCCAGTTTTGACCCCAAGGGCATAATATGAACAAATTTGGAAGAGGTCCACTAGGAATTGCTACATGCCAAATATCAAAGCTCTATGCCTTCTAGTTTTAGAGAAGATGAATTTTATAATTTTCTGTCTTTGTTCCTATGTTTGAACTTGTGACCCCCAGGCCAGGGCCAGTTTAAACCCCAGAGGCATCATATGAACAAACTTGGTAGAGGTCCACTGGAAGATGCTACATACCAAATATCAAAGCTCTACGGCATCAAGTTTGAGAGAAGAAAATTTTTAAAGTTTTCCTTCTTTGTTCCTGTGTTCGAACTTATGACCCCCGGGGCAGGGTCACTTTTGAACCCAAGGGCATCATATGAACAAACTTGGTAGAGGTCCACTAGGAGATGTTACATTCCAAATATCAAAGCTCTATGCCTTTTACTTTGTGAGAAGAAGAATATTAAAGTTTTCATTCTTTGTTCCTAGCCTGAACTTGTAACCTCCTGGGCGGGGCCAGTTTTGACCCCAGGGGCAACATGTGAACAAACTTGGTAGAGGTCCACTAGGAGATGCTACATACGAAATGTCAAAGCCCTATGCCTTCAATTTTCAGAGGAGAAGATTTTTAAAGTTTTCTTCATTGTTCCTATGCTCAAACTTGTGACCCCTGGGGGGGGGGGCATTATTTGAACAAACTTGGTAGAGGTCTACTAGGAGATGGTCACATACCAAATATCAAAGCTCTATGTCTTCTACTTTCAGAGAAGAGGATTTTCAAAGATTCTGTATTTTTTTTTTTTTTTTTTTTTCGTTTTGTGGCCATGGCAACCAGAATTATGAGTAAAATTATATTCTTTGAACAATTTTGGTAGAGTTTCACCCAAGGAACATCCCAGCCAAGTTTCATCAAGATTTTCCTAGTGATTTACACACACACATCCACATACACATACACAACGCAGCTGTACGGTCAATGCAGCAAACAAAGAAACTGATGATTGATCATACGTCACAATTACGCTGAATGAACAGCGCATTTGTTAATCTTAAGTCATTAAGAGGATTTTAGCTCCACTGGTCGAAGGCTTGTGGGCTTATTTCATGGCCCGCTGTCCGTCTTGTGTCTGTCCGTAAGTGCATTAACTTATATTTCAAAGGTCTGCACTGACACTGCTCATCCAAACTTCATGAAACTTCACAGAAATGATCCTGCCATGGTTTTCTTCAGAATTTCTTGAAAGAATCTGATTCCTTCAAAAACTCTGTTTGCCATGGCAACAAAACTGAGAAATATTGAAATCTTTGAAAATCTTCTTATCTGAAAGCATAAGGCCTAGGGCTACCAAACTTGGCATATAGCTTTATGCCGTGAACCTCTACCAAGTGTCTTCAAATAATAGCCCTGGAGTCGAAATTGGCCCCTCCCCGAGGGTCACAAGTTTTATACAGGATCATATATGGAAAATTTTAAAGTCTTTCTTTAGGGACTTGGGCTACCAAATTTGGCATGTATCTTTATCAATTTGGCGTCTACCAAGAGTGCCCAACTTATAGTCCTGGGGTCAAATTTGGCCCGGCCCCGGGGTCACAAGTTTTACATGGACTTATATTGGGAAAGCCTTTAAAAATCTGCTTGTACATAGCCGCAAGGCCTAGGACTACCAAATTTTGAATGTAGCTTTATCTAGTGGGCCTCCATCAGAAGGGCCCAAATTATAGCCTTGGGATTAAGTTTGTCCCCACACCAGGAGTCACAAGTTTTACCTTGGTTTTTGTGTTGAAAATTTTATAAATAATATTTTTACTAACCATAATAAAGCCTAGGGCTACCAAATTTAGCCCTTTTTCATGGGTCTCATGTTTTACATGGCTTTTAGGAAACTCTGAAAATCTTCTTGTTTATAACACAACATTCTAGACCTGTATCATTTGGAACGGGGGTTCATCTTATGGACCATTACCAGGATTCAAGTAATTATAGCTCTGTGGTCAATAATGCCTTTGGCCAGGGGTCAAGGGTTCATAACTTTCTCGTAGGATTTTATTGAAAAAAATTGTATGTCTTCAAGTTTAAAACTAATTGCCCAGATTAGTAATATTTTGCTTGTAGTGTTTTCACTTATTTGCAAGTGGCAAGATACAGGGCCATCATGACCCTCTTGTTTTAAGTTATATCCCCTATTGCATCAGTAAAGTAGAGAAACAGATGGATGAAAAAAAAAATACGGCCCTTTTTTGACCTGGACCTTAGCCTATTGTATGTCTTCAAGCTTGAAACCATTTGGCCGGAGTTTTAATGTTTGGTTTGTAGTGTTTTCACTTATTAGCCAGTGGAGCGATACAGGGCCATCATGACCCTCTTGTTTCAAGTCATATCCCCTTTTGCATCAGTGAAATATATTAACAGAGTAGGAGAGTAAGAATAACAATAAAGCAGCTTAAGTAATGAAAATAGCCAAATCTTTGTGTTGGCATACTTATGGTTACAGTTGTAAACATATAATGAAATGACAAAATCAAAGGTTAGTCATCTTCGCAAACCAAGGATACTAACTCCACTTTGTTCGTTACGTACCTTGGCCGCTCGCCTCTTTAAAAATCGAAACTCCCGCTGCGCCACCTGTCAAATATTACGAGTTGCATAACCTTTTGCTGATGTTATTTCTGACCAATCAAAGTGCTCGTAATAAAATTTGTTGGCCATGCATCAAATGTGGCTGCGCTTTTGGATTCATCACGTCAAAAACAAGACGAACAGACTTACCATAATTCGCAATCATTTGGCTATAGAACCCGTCCTAATACTTCACATAATTGACCGTAAACTAAAAAAAACTCATTAAATATCGATCGTCTACTCTTTCTTGGCAAATTTTCGTCACAAACACGACAACTTTCGTTTTTAATGGGCACCGCCATTATTGTTTTCTGTTTTGCGAAAGATTTCTTGTTACGGATGGTTTGATTGGACGCGATGGGTTTTGATCGCGTCCAATGAAATGGCGCAGCAGGAGCTTCGATTTTTAAAGAGGCGAGCGGCCAAGGGTACTACCTTAGTATCCTTGGCTTGCGAAGATGAAGGTTAGTGTGCAACAACAAATTATACTGTTGCACTCATAAATAGATCATTTTCGAGGTGCTAAATGCTAAAATTCATAACTGTTCTTAATTCTGGTCCTCTATGTCTGTCCTAGTAGCTCTAGCCAAAACTGTGAAAATATCTAGCCAGAAAAATTAACACATTCAATGTGAAGACTGAAAATCAGAGATTGTTTTCAATTCATTCTGCTAGGAACATTTATTAGGTGTTTTACGGTATGTGAAATTGGTCAGACTTGATTTAATATAAGTCTTACCTACATGTAAATGTGGATTTTTATGAGCATCTTAAATTCAAAAGATTTGTCAAAAAGATTGCATTGTTTCATTGTTTTTTTCACTATTGTGAACATATGAAAAGTTTAATTTTTGTTAAAGGCAAATTTGGGGTAGGCGCGTTTATTAGCATATAAAAAAAATCTGCACCACTTTCAGATCTGGCATCCATGCTTAAAGTGACTCTAATAGGCTATCCTAACTCACTGTACCATTTGAATTTTTCTACCAGATGGATTGAAAAAAAATTAAAAATAGAGCCCTTTTTTGATCTGGGCCTTAGCCTAAAGGGGGCTACTGGCACTATATGGAAAATTCTTCTTCGCTGAAACGACTGGTCAGATTTTGAAATAATTTCAGAGATGTTCTTTTGGTGATCCTTTTAAAAAACTATTAGCGAAAATTGATCTATCTAGAAACATGGCCCTGATTGGGGTTCAGGTGGCCACTTGCACTATACGGCCATGAAGAAATTATTAAAAATTCTTCTCTGGAACGGCTTGTCAGATTTTGAAATACTTTCACAGAAATGTTCCTTGGGTGACCCTTTTTGAAAAGTGTTCGAGAAATTTTGATCCATCAAGAAACACGGCTCTGATGGCTGTGGGCTATTAACACTGTATGTACATGAAGAAATTATTAAAAAAAAATCTTCTCTGGAATGGCTGGTCAGACTTTGAACTAATTTCACAGATATGTCTAGGGTGACCCTTTTCAAAAATCGTTTTGGAAATTTTTAATCTGTCGAAAAACAACATCTTATTGTTGGCACCTGCATGTGGTTCTCTCGCTGGACTCATGATTTTAGTCACTTTCGAGCATGTGCTCTTTTGCAAGAAATTGTTGTTGGGTGATCTATCCAAACCTTATTTGCAGAATTCTGATTCATCAAAATCATTGATGTGGTGATGATAATTAGGGGTGGTGAAAGATTTCGAAATGACTTTTACAAGTGACCTTTTTAAATTGTTTCGCAAAATGATAATTTTGTTTCCAAGGTTTCAATTATATGTAAAGAATTATATTGATGGCTGAATAATGATTCATAAACTGCATAATGCAAATTTATGCATCTAGACCATTCAAACACGTGCTGTGTTGATCATTCTCGTATTTCTAAAAGAAAATATTTTTCATTATTTGTGCTTATGTGTGGGCTGCATTTGCGACAAAAGCACGAAAAATTTTATATATGGACCATTTGGTCTAATCAAAAGCTATGCAGAAGTATTATCAAAATTTAGATCTATAGACTAATGTTAAAGAGCATTTTTCTAACGTGACAATACCAGTTCTTTGTATTTTCATACATGCAATCATGTTCCATCCAACAAATGAACTAAATTTTGGACAGAAAGATATTAATGGAAAACCAAAATTTACGTCCTGAGTAATTATTTACAGAAAATTAAAAATTTGAAAAGGAGCCCTCTTGAATCAGTGCCGAGTAACATAATCAGAGCCCTTCTTTATTTTTATCAATTCTTGTGCTTTTCTTTTCAATTTTTGATCAGTAGTGAATGTAACATTTCAGGACATTAGTTCACGGCTTTGGGACAGTAAGACTCTCTCTTACTTGCCAATTAAATGGTAATAACAGACTGAATTATTTTGGCTACGGTCAATCCACGCCACAAATGATTCAGACAACATAGTACACTTATTCCAAGTTTCCATAGTGCAGAAAACACGTTGAAAGGCCAGAGCATCGAATGACATTCTCCTTTTTTTGAAATTCAGAGACATAAGAACACATAATAACAAATATTGACATGCCTACCTGTTTTGGGATTGTTTTTCCACCGACATCTTCAGATACGGAAGACCAACACAACATTTTCTCGTCGGAGCCATTGGCTCTGAATATGAAATTTCCTACCCGTGTTTATATCCAACGCAGCTATCGTATAAACTTACCTTAAATCCCACCAGGCCGTGTTGTAGTTATCAGCAGTTGTCTCACCTCTGTAAACACTCCATCTCCATTGATCAATTAGATAGCCGAAAGGTAAGAATGCTACCTTGTCTAAAGCCATTTGAAACAGGAAATTGATGTCTCCCTCTGAAAAACAAAAAAGAAAGACCTAGCTTTTTCTGTATTCACCAACCACTAAAGACTAAGAATAAAACACTTCTTTGACAGTTACGCGGTATTTAAACTATAATTCGTCGCTAATAAAGTAGTAGCTCAGAAAATGGCCAGAAACAGTATCTCTGTCGAAAAAACCTAGGCTGTTTTTCGCCTCAAATTTCTTAAAATTTTAAGATCATGGACCCGTAATACTTCTAGCACAAAATGACATAAAATTTCTTGACAGTTGATATAATAGGGATTTATTACAGATATAAGTCCATGAAATAAATTTATATACCGTATTTCTTATTGAACATGTCCGAGATATTGAAGTGTCCGAGCTTTTACCGAAGTAATTACCGTAGGCTATTCTTTTTATAGATGACTGGTGCATACGTTACATGCTAACTAACCATAGCTGATTGAACTGTACCAGGTAGAGTTTTACTGAGTTTATTCTATTTCAAAACTCGACTTGGCAGTTGTCGTTTTGAAAAGAAGCCCGGTTCTGTATCTTCGAAATCCCAAACGAGAAAGGTCTGTATTTGAAAATTGCCAAATATCGGAAGATAATGTGACTAAACCAAATGCCTGACCAATCATAAATTGGTTTACTTTCAAACTTAGAACATCTTTTAGAATAAAGCGTGAAATGTGTTTAAAAATGGTTGTTGAATACAGACCCAGATCGACTTAGATTACTTATTAAGAAATTGAAATATCATGTAAAGCGATCAAAACCTTGAACTCTGATGTTTCTGTCAGTAATGTTACTTTCGTTGTAATGATAACATCAAGTCATTTCTTTAATAGCACATTTTTTAATTCACCAGCTTTATGTTTTATTTTTTTTTAGTATATCAGATTTTTATGATGGCCGCAGAATTTCATATCTTTGCTTTTACTAGACCACAAAATTTGCTTGTCTGTAGCACTGGAAGCATTTGCAGACCACGCAATAAATGGAGGTCAACAGACAAGAAGCAAAGAAAAGCTAAGACAACTTTGTGCAAAGATCCCTTTCAATATTATCAACTGCATGCCTTGTTGCACAGAAATGGTTGCTTGTACACATATAGTGTCACGTTTCTGGTAAGAAAACTGCTTGTGCTTGATGTTACCTGTTCCATTGGGTAGCTCCCGTGTCAAATTAATTTCTTTTAAATGTTCAGGAGTCTGAAATGACAGACTCACTATGTCTGCAACACCCTCGTGAAAACCTGCAATAAACAAATTAATAAAATGGTGACTAGAAGTCAACAAATGACAAGAATAGTATGATGGTCCTATATCGCTCACCTTAATACCAAGAAGCAAGGGTCTAAAATAAAGATAAATACCAACTATCAATGTTCAAGGCCAAATGATAATGAAAAAAGAGCAGCAAATTGGTGTACTTTAGCTTGAGTCTTCGAAGTTCCGTTCCGGACAAGCAAGAAATACTGTAAAAAACTGAAGATCAAAGTGGAATTACTCAAAATTTGCGCTAAGTAGAGTTATTGATCTTGTGCACTGTAGTCCGTAATATTGCAACAAACATGAATACCAAGTTTGAAGTCGTTCTGACTTGAGACGAAAAACATATGCTGACGAGATAAAGAAACGCCTCATTGTAGTTGATTGTTAAATATTTTGTTATCTGTAATGAAGAAATAGAAAAGAAGAATTTCATTTGAAGCATTGATCATTTATGACTATTTAATTTGCCTGTGATTGCTTTCTAAGGCTAGACTATGCTTCAAAACATTGATTGCAATTTACTGGTTAGAGAATTATTTTTTTTAAATTAATAACACGTGTGGCCACCTTCTCTTTCAACCACAGCAGCCAGGCGTCGCCTCATAGACCCACACCAGTTACCTAGCAGGTACCGTGGTACCCTGGCCCTCTCATCATGAAGCGCCGCTGTCAATTCTCGGACGCTGGCAGGCTGCGGATGACGTTTACGTAACCGACGTGCTAGGTAATCCCAGGCATGTTCAATGGGATTACTGTCCGGTGAACACGTCGGCCAAGGCAGGACGTCAATGTTGATGGCCTGTAAAAAGTCCCTAGTAACGCGAGCAACGTGGGGCCGAGCATTGTCGTGCTGGAAAACCAGGCCTTGGCGTTGGCGGAACATAGGGACTATAACTGGACGCAAAATGTGATCGATATAACGCCTGGCAGTGAGATTACCTTGGCACACGACGAGTTCGGACTTAAACCTGTAGTTTATGGTTGCCCAGACCATAACACCGCCTCCACCGTAACGATTGTGCTGCACGACACTATTCCTTGCGTTACGTTCATTACGTCGTCTGTACACACGTGTGCGTCCATCATCGTTCCACAAGTTGAAACGCGACTCATCGCTGAATACTACGGTCTGCCAACGCTGACCGCGGTGGTTACGTGCCCAATTAGCTCGTAGGTGACGATGGTGACGTGAAAGAACTACGCCACAGTTCGCCCTACGGCACAAAATTCGTCGTTCTCTCAGACTTTTTCGGACTGTAAATCGACTTATAGGCCAACCTCTATTGCCTCCTACCAAACAGGATGTGGATTCCGCTGTCAAAAATCTGTCAAGGAGGTGACGTTGTCGGATGTAATTATCCTGACGTACGGTAGTGATACGAGGTCTACCGGCACGTGGCCTATCGGCAAACGTTCCGGTGACTCTAACACGCCTGATTAGTTGTGTTACGACCGAACGTGAGACGTGAAAACGTCTAACTACCTGCCCCTCTGTTTGACCGCACTCCAACATGGCCAACGCCCGTGCTCTTTCTTCAGGAGTTAGCCTTGGCATTAGCAAGAATTGAATATTTGTTAAAAAGTTTGTGAAAATATGCTTGTGTATCGACTGACACATGTAACAAAGTGATATTCACCTGACTATACCACGTGGTGGTCACGTGCAGGCTTTCCGAGCAAATCGTGACCATGCAGCCAGGTTTCTAAATGTGCTAAAAAACCTCGCGCAAGAAAATAATGTTTGAAGTTATTGGTCACAGTACATGTACATTTCGGACATTTCAACTTCATTTTAAACTTTGGAACAAAGTTAACGCCAAATTTCGTTGAGGCGTTTCTTTATCTCGTCAGCATATATTCCGGACAGGCACTAACTGCTGCAAAAAATGACATTGAAAGGGAAAGACAGCATGAGGAAGAGTTACAATCTTGTGCACTGCACTTCCAAACATTGCAACAAATTACATACCAAATTTCAAGTCATTCCTACCTAAGATATCAAAGTTTTTCTCCGGACAAGCAAGAAATGCTATAAAAATGAAGGTCAATGGAGGAATAACTCAAAATTCGTTCTAGGAATAGTTACAGTTCTTGTGCACTGCACTCCATAATTTTTCAACAATCATGCATATCAAGTTCGAAGATGTTTAGGCTGTATATGACAAAGTTATATTCCGTATGAGCAGAAAAAGCTGTAAAAATGGCAATTAAAGGGGAATAACTCATAGACAATATTAGGTAGAGATATGATTCTTTCACACTGCACTCTGTATTATTGCAAGAAACACAAATGCCAAGTTTCAAGTCAATCGGACTAAAGATGGTCCAGACTAACACCATTTCTAAAGAACTTTCTAATTCAAGAGCAAATAAATCCAATTGTTCTAGTCCGAATATGCCCATAATCGAAATTATCCAAGATTTTATGGTTATATATATTTTGGCCAAGGAAAGTGATGATTGGTTAAAAATTGCAGATGCTGGAGAGTAAGCAAAGTCAAATTCAGGAATTTTTCTAACTCAGGGGCAATAAACTCCAGTTGTTTTGGTCCCATAATCGAAGTCATCTGAGATCTTATGGTCATATATATTTTGACTAAGTGTGGTGCTGATTGGTTGATATTTGTAGATGCTAGAGTGTGCACAAAATGAAATATAGCATTTTTTCTAATTCAAGGGCAAATAACTCCAAATGTTCTGGTCCGATTAAACCCATAATGGAACTCATCTAAGATCTTATAGTCATATATACTTCGACCAAGTTTGGTGGTGAATGGTAGATATTCATAGATGCTAGAGTGTAAACAACGAAATATGAATGGACGGACGACGGACGGACTGCCTGCCTTACGAAACGAGCCTTGTGATGTCGAATTGCTCTTTATTCAATACACCCAAACAACCCTACAAATTTAAACCAACAAGCTAACCCTAACCCCATACCTACCAGATGGGCAGAATGAACCTCATAGAAACTAAATGTACAATTACCCCTAACTCCATAATGTAATTGTACATTTAGTTTCATAGAAACTAAATGTACAATTACCCCTAACTCCATAATGTCGGGCTAGTAAGGACGGACGGACGATGGACGCCAACGGACGGTGAATTTTCACAATAGCTCACTCTGGTATTTATAGATGCTAGAGTGTTAACAATGATATTGTGAATAGACGGAGGGCTTACGAACGGACAGACCGACGACGGACAGACGGACGGACGGACACACGGACGACAGACGCCAACGGACGGTGAGTGTTCACAATAGCTCACTCTGAGCTCTTCTGGCTCAGGTGAGCTAACAAGCCAAGTTACGCAAATAAACTTTTTTATTTTTTTGAAGCCCAAGTTTCTACACGTTCGTCAAATCATCGACAATCGTTAGTTTTCACTCCCGCCAAAAAGTCGGCTCGAACTAATTGCTGAGGTATACTTAATTCTTTATGCAAAATAACTTTAGTTGTGAGTTCTTGGACATGTTAAGAAAAGCCTCATGATATGTGAACCCTTATTTACATTATACCGAGTTATAACAACCCTGTGGAAAACAAATCTTCAAATCTACGTGGGAAAAACTGAAAATCTCTCCTTTTTTCACAAGGTTCTCCACACTTTCACAGACAATAACCATTATTTCATCTATGTAACTTGGCTACTCAGATTGCTTTAGATCTCAAGCCGTTCCGTTCCACGTGTGCTTCAAATTAAACCTTTGCCCAGTCAAGCTTCCGAAATTTTCAAGTTCTCGGTACACCAGATCGGATTTTCCATGGAAGAACCGGAGGTGATGTAAATATTTTCACTTGTATGGACCTGATTAATCTAGATAGAAATGTCGTTTTACAGCAATGTCAAGGCGAATGATTGATCAGTTTACAGACATACTAAGGGAATAATAATACCATCATGTAAGCGAGCTGTGGCTTTATGAGCAACTGGGGTTTTATTGTTTTGTAGTTTGTTACCGATTTTTGGACAAAATTCCTTAACCATTGTTCATTTTACGAGTTTGTATCATAAGATAAATGTATCCCCTAACGGAACACAAAATTTCACTTAGAAATGTCCATCCAAAGCGATCATATACGTTTTTGAATGGACCTGGGTAGAGTAAAGTATGCTAACAAGACACCAATTTCATTTTCAGTGTGTGCACATGGACACCAGATCAGAAAAAGCTTGCGGTAACTGTACACCAACCTTTAAATCATCAATATTTCTGTCTGGAACTCGATATATGGGCTGTATACGAAGACTATTTCTGTAAACATTATGTCACTACGGTCCATCACCTCATAAAGAGCATGTTCAACCCAATTTCATTACTTCTAGCACTTGCTTTCTGATTATGGCTGAGAGTCATAGGTCCATTATTACGATTTTTCTTGAAATATTTGCAATATTACGGCAATTTACTAAGTAGACCTACGATGCTTGATCACGATTGACCGGTCACTGACTCCAGTGTTGGTGCAAGGCATGTTCTTTTTTTTTACAGCATTTCAGTTTTGTGGATGGCGTCGAGCTTTAATACCCCTGGGAAAGACGGCTTAGAGAAACATTGCCCATAAAGAAAAAAACCCTCTTAACTAATACAGAGTGTGCATTATTTATCACATTTGGCCTGATTCTTAATTAGAATAATTTTTAAATCCGCTTGGCCAACCGCCAGTGGGCTGTTAGAATGGCGTTGTACCCTTCGTACATTTACCTGCGTGCGTTTTTCAGTCTACGCGTTTTTTTTTTAAACGTTTTGTTTAATTGACTTCTCCTCAGAAACCACCATGTGGAAATCAACAAAAATCAACGTGGATGTTTCCATTAATTTCTAATAATTGATAATACATGTATTTACATATATTTCATAACACAAATGATCACTGATAATGTTTCATTTTATTCAGTATGATGGATGATCATGATATATGAGATATTAATCTATATTGTTACAAACTTACATGCAGTAAAAACATACTTCTTGGAAATGCAGCTTTGGTGCTCAGAAATAGTTACAGTTCAACCTATATTAACGAATTACCAAAGAGACGGTCAAAAGAGCTTGCCAAAGGCAGGTGCTTGCTCGATGCAGGTGATTTCTGTGCATTGCTATTTGTCGGGAATTGTATGTATGCTTGTTTATTCAGGTTGCTTGCTTAATACAGGTGGCCAACATGCCAGATTTTACTGTATTCAGAATTTGCTGTCTAATTCTATTTCTTCGAGCATAATAATTTGTTCTGATACACAGTCTGTTTCGTCATGGTTTTGTAAATAGAGCGAAATAAAAACAAGAGGACCATGATCGTCCTATATCGCTCACCTGAGTACCAAGCTGTGAAATCAAACTTGTGATTCCTGAGCAGGGCCAGTTTGACCCCAGGGGCATCCTAAGAAAAAACTTGGAAGAGTTTTCCTTCTTTGTTTCTATGTTTCGAACTTGTGACCCCTGGGGCATAGTGTGAAGAAACGTTGTAGAATTCCACTAAGTGATGCTACATACCAAATATCAAAGCTCTACGCCTTCTAGTTTCAGAGAAATTTCAAATTTTCCTTCTTTGTTCCTATGTTTCAAAATTGTGACCCCCGGGGCAGGGCCAGTTTTGACCCAAGGGGCATCATATGAACAATCATATGAACAATCTTGGTAGAGGTTCACTAGGAGATGCTACATACCAAATATCAAAGCTCTGCACCACCTAGTTTAAGACAAGAAGAATTTTAAAGTCTTCCTTCTTTATTTCTATGTTTCAAAATTGTGACCCCCAGGGCGGGGCCAGTTTTGACCCCAAGGACATCATATGAACATTCGTGGTAGAAGTCCACTAGGACATGCTACATACCAAATATCAAAGCTCTGCACCACCTAGTTTCAGAAGAGAAGAATTTTAAAGTTTTCCTTCTTTGTTCCTATGATTCAAATTTGTGACCCCCAGGACGGGGTCAGTTTTCATACGAACATACGAACAATCTTGGCAGGCGTCCACTAGGAGATGCTACATACCATATATCAAAGCTCTGCACTTTCTAGTTTCAGAGAAGTTTTTTAAAGTTTTCCTTTTTTGTTCCTAAGTTTCAAACTTGTGACCGCCCAGGGCTAGTTTTGACCCCAGGACAACTATGAACAATCTTGGTAGAGGGCAACTAGCAGATGCTACATACCAAATATCAAAGCTCTACACCTTCTAGTTTCAGAGAAGAAGATTTTTTGAATTTTTCCTCCTTTGTTCCTATGTTTCAAACTTGTGACCCCGGGGCGGGGCCAGTTTTGACCCCAGGGGCATAATATGCACAATCTTGGTAGACGTCCACTAGAAGATGCTACATACCAAATATCAAAGCTCTACGCCTTCTAGTTTCAAAGAAGAAGATTTTTTAAGTTTTCCTTCTTTGTTCCTAAGTTTCAAACTTGTGACCCCCGGGTGGGGTCAGTTTTGACCCCAGGGGCATAGTATGAAGAAACTTTGTATGAGCAATCTTGGTAGAAGTCCACTAGGAGATGCTACATACCAAATATCAAAGCTCTGCACTTTCTAGTCTCAGAGAAGAAGAATTTTAAAGTTTTCCTTCTTTGATCCTATGTTTCAAACTTGTGACCCCCGGGGCGGGGCCAGTTTTGACCCCAGTACACAATCGTGGTAGAGGTTCACTAGGAGATGCTACATACCAAATATCAAAGCTCTACACCTAGTTTCAGAGAAGAAGATTTTCAAAGAGTTTGCTATTTTTTTCCCTTTGGTTGCCACGGCAACCAGAATTATGGCTGGAATTCAATCTCTTGAACAACTTTGGTAGAGCTTTACCCTAGGAACATCCCTGCCAAGTTTCATCAAGATTGACCCAGTGGTTTAGAAGGAGAAGATGTTTAAAGAAATTGTCGACGACGCACGACGCACGACGGACATTGGGCGATCACAAAAGCTCACCATGAGCACTTCGTGCTCAGGTGAGCTAAAAACGAAACGGGAAATAGACATGGTTTATTTTTATAAATGACGAATTTCAGAAAAGATATTATTTGGTAATTTGCCATGGCTGCAAATAACCTCTCTGATAATTGTAGTTTTGTTTTTTTATTAAGTAAATATTCAAAGCAGAAGAAAATATACGAAGAATTTCGTTAAAAAAGAGAAAGAAGACCGCTTGACAAGAACCTGCAACTTGAAAACGCAATAAGGTCAAATTACCGTCATGAAGAGCATTATGAGGTTTCTACGCGGCGGCCTTTTTACTCGTATTTTACATGTACTAAAATATATTGAAAATGAAAGCCAACAAATTATTTGAAAACACTGATGCTGACTCTCCTGGCTTCTTTTTTTAAAGAAGCCTCATTGTATTTATCAATGTCAATTTATGCAGTGGTTATTATACTTTTGAGTTCTTCCAAGCAACATTGTATGTCGCATGCTTTTCATGTTCCGTCAGTTCTCTTTCTCCGATTAAAAAGCGGCTTGTAACTGTATTCTTCCCAGTTCCTTACTAGCTCCAGAGGTAGTGAAACCACAGGAATTTGACATTATATAACAAAAATAAATGATAAAATATGAAAAAAAAAAAATCTCCCCTATGTAATATAAACACAAGGAACGCAGCCTCTCGATTGCCGGCGCCAGCACAAGACAGCCTTTCCAACCGAAAATCACCCACGAAACAAACAATGGTCATAATTTCCTTTAGCCTAGCGATAGACAACTCAACAATGTACCTGCGATATTCGGCGATTCCCCTGAAGTAGAGTGATTGATGGCCAGCTTGCATAGCTCAGGTAGTAAATCGTAGGACTTGTAAACGTCGAGTCATGGGCCACCTGCGGGTATGGGTCCAAGCCCAACGGCTGGTCATCTAAAATTGCTATTAGTATTTTGGATGAGGCGTTAAAACGATGTCTTATGTGACAGCACTATGCACTGAACATGTTAAAGAACCAGACTTAACTTAGGATGGGTTTCGTCCCCTATCTTGCATCCCCATAAACATAACTAACATTCTTTAGGGACATACCCCGTATGGGCAATAGAGGGCGACGGTAGATACACGAAAAAATCATTTAACCAGTTATGGCTTGTCGTGCCAGGATAAGCTCCTCCCCTATATATGGCCTGTGGGTACATCTTAAATAATGTTAAGTTACAGTTGTGAAGTATAAAAAATAATATACTGATGGACGTATCCTAAAAAAGGTCACTTAGGGATTGGATATACCTGGGTTTGCCCTCAACATAAATAAGACATTGATTTACCGATATCAGGAGGGTTGTGACATACCTTGGTTGGCTCCGCTCCCCAATAAGACTTACCGATAGATTTATACCTCATATCATGGTCAATGAGGGTTATGACATACCTGGAGTTGCCCCTCAAGTAGACCGATAATCAAAGTGCTGTCAGCACTGTAATCGGTCGACATCGAATAACCACAATGGTTGATATCACAAATCGAATGACAGTTGTCTGAACTATGTATAGGATAGAAATCATGTACCTTGTAACAGAGCCACGTAGGAAATCCTTCCCCCCTTTTTTGAACTGTCCTTCGCAAAGTAGTAGCTTAATGGAATGCTACAGACCATATTATGTTTGCCGGCTAACAGTAACACTGTATGGAAACTCTGTACGGGAAATTTCCTCGGTGAATTCAAGATGGCGGACACGTGTTATTGACAAAGTAGGTGTCGTTTAATTTTGGTTCAAACTTGTTTCAAATTGCATCCCCTACAACGAGTAAGGTACCAATCTAAAGAGCTTTGATTGAAAAAGCAAGCGATAGTAGCTTATGAGAAAACGGGAGTGCCTCTTGTCCGAAATCCCGCGTTGAACATGATGTTTTGATGAAGTTGAAAAACTAAGCGGCAGACCGGAAGAAAACTGGCTTTAATTCATCGAATAGAAAGTTAATGATAAAAGAATGTACCTCGATCGGTGGGGAAATGTCATATTCTTACAACTGTACCAAAATATGTTACTTATAGTTACTGATTCAGCTGTAATAAAGTTCTGAGATTTTGCATGGTGTACTCTTCGGTGCAAACCGAAACTAAACTACTGTAGGGTTAGGTGATCGGAATTTCTGTACGCTTTGGTAACAAATATGAAGTCAAAAATCTGTACACTTCGGTGAAAATGATTAAAGGAGAAAAATGCTAGAACAGTCTACTTGTATTTCCCGCACAGCGAGAATTCCTTATTCAAGTACATTAAACCAATTCGTGTCTTTACTCTATATCTTGTCTGTTATGATAATGCCTCGAAAATGAGTCACGCCAGGGTTTCCTGGCTTTGTAAGGATTTGATGGTGAATTCTGTGTTATTCCTATTTTCTAAAGGAAAAGAACGAGTCATTTTAAAGTAGTGTTTAAAATTACTGTGAATTATTAAATAAAAAAGGTCATCCCTAGATAAAACTACAATGTATCAACGTATTCAGATGACCTCGATCAAGACCTTTTATTCGGATAGTACTAAATACCGGAGTGTAACAAAATAAAGATATGTTATTAACAGAATGTAACAAAAAATTTAAGTTCCATGTATATAATTCTATAGTAGAAAACTGAAAGCAGAAGAAAAAAATATCACTACAGTAGTTCCTCATCCGTGTAACTGAAACATAAAAGTGGGGTTTTATAAAAGCTTTAAAATGAAAGCTACGGAATAAGGACAATACCCCTTGCAAATGCTTACACAAGAGCGGCGAATTGTCGCAAGATACGCCTGTCTTACCCCCAGTTGTAAAGCTGAGGCATGCACCGGACAAAATTCAAGTATGAAAAATGACAAAGGGTACTAACTCAAAAATAAAACGAGCAAGAGTTATGATTTCTATGCACTACACTCCCCCTTGATGAGATCTATCCACCCATGAAATTTCATAACCCTAGCTAGTATAATTTTGGAGATATGCTTCGGACGAATTTCAAGTATGAAAAACAACAAAGGGCAATAACTCAAAAATTAAGCGAGCAAGAGTTATGATTCCTGTGCACTGCACTCCCCCTTGGTAAGATCTAACCATCCATGATATTTTAGAACCCTAGCTAGTATAGTTTTGGAGATATGCTCCGGACAAAATTCAAGTATGAAAAACAACAAAGGGCAATAACTCGAAATTAAGCGAGCAAGAGTTATGATTCTTTTGCACTGCACTCCCCCTTGATGAGATCTATCCACCCATGAAAGTTCATAACCCTAGCTAGTACAGTTTTGGAGATATGCTCCGGACAAAATTCAAGTATGAAAAATAACAAAGGGCAATAACTCAAATCAGGCAAGCAAGAGTTATGATTGCTGCGCATTGCACTCCCCCTTGATGAGATCTATCCACTCATGAAATTTTATAACCCTGGGTAGTATAGTTTTGGAAATATTATCTGGACAAAATTCAAGTATGAAAAACAACAAAAGGCAATAACTCAAAAATTAAGCAAGCAAGAGTTATGATTCCTGCGCACTGCACTCCCCCTCGATGAGATCTATCCACCCATGAAATTTCATAACCCTAGCTAGAATAGTTTTGGAGATATGCTCCGGACAAAGAACTGGACGCCGTCCGCCCATCCATAGTATAAACTTTAAAGACGCATTATATGAAAAGCGAAATACAGAACCGTATCTCCTCTATCATCATTTATTGATCAGGGATCCTCCGTGGCGCAGTAGGTAATGTAGATTTTTAGTAACTTTTTGTGGATGGTGTTGGTTAGAATTCCAAAACGGACACTAGTTATGTTTGTATGTCTGTTGGCGACGCATTTTTAGAGCCCAAGCCCAGTGCTGGTGAACACGTGAAGCACTTTCAGAGCAAGCTTTGTGTTGATCGGACCAGAACCAGTTGGAAAGCCATATAAAGCCCGAATCAAACAATGACACATCTCTGAGCTTTGGCTTGACTTAACAAACACTAAGAACCGGCAGTGAAAAAATGCAATACAAAACTCCTTTGTGCCATGCCTTGTAGCTATAGCTCATTTTTAATTTACATTGATATCGCCTAAGTGATCATTTGTTATTCTTTATACCTTAAGATATCTTTGAAAAAAGATGCATGTATGCATGTTGTTAAATTTACATTTAAGAGTTTTGCTTTAGCATAAACTATGCGTTTTTTCATTAATTGAAACCGTCAATTTTCATAGATTGATAGAACTGAGAAATTCAGCCTAGAAGAAACATATCTCTCTTTTTATTTAGGGGGGAAAAAACCCACTAATTTCGACCTATATTTTCAAAGTATCAAATCCTTTGACTAGAAACTCTGGATGATTATACAACACACTCAGGCAACTCTGTCTTCATTACATCATTTTCTGACTTACGACCTCTTTACATCATCCTTTTGTAAGCAATTCCTAGGGACATTGTCCTTATTCCGTAGCTTTCATTTTAAAGCTTTTGTAAACTCCCACTTTTATGTTTCAGTTACACTTATAAGGAACTACTTTAGTGATATTTTTTTCTTGTGCTTTCAGTGTTCTACTATAGAATTATATACATGGATATTAAATTTTTTTTGTTACATTCTGTTAATAACATATTTTTATTTTTTTAGACTCTGGTATTTAGTATACCCAAATAAAAGGTCTTGAACGAGGTCATCTGAATACGTTGATACATTGAAGTTTTATCTGGGGATAAGTTGTTTTTAAATTCACACTAATTTTAAACACTACTTTAAAGTGACTCATACTTTTCCTTTAGAAAATAGGAATAATAATGAATTCTCTATCAAATCCTTACAAAGCCAGGAAACCCTGGCGTGACTCATTTTTGAGGCATTATATGGTTTTAACACAACAAACAAGATATAGAGTAAATGACACAAATTGGTTTCATGTACTTGTATAAGGAATTCTCGCTGTGCGGGAAATACAAGTATACTGTTCTATACGGAATCTTGTTTCCGCCATCCACTTTTCGACCTACGAGGAACTCGAAAAGTAGAAATTAGGCACACTCACTTCCACTTTTCTAGCAAAAAAGTTACCTCGAAAAGTCGAAAAGTTGAACTTTTTGACCTGACAATTGTCAAAAAACTTTCCACTTTTCGACCTCACAGTTGTCTAGAAAAGTAGAAATTAGGAAGCACCAACTTCCACTTTTCGCATTAAAATGCTAGGTCGAAAAGTAGAAAAGTGGAAGTTTTTCGCATGACAACAATAAAACGTCCACTTTTCGACCTAGAAAAGACAAAGTCGAAAAGTCGAAAAGTGGAAGTTAGCCGATTAAAACTTCCACTTTTCTAGTTAGCACTAATTTTTCGCAGGGTAAATTGGTCGCGTTATTATTTTAAATGTACACCGGACAAAGGAAGATGGCGGGAGCGAATGGTAGAGGTTAAATGTACGCCGAATAAGTGTGATGTCAGCCATAATACGGCAACTCCCTAATTTTCATTTTAAACCCGCCCTTATCGCATTGCTACGTCCTTCAGGCTTTAACGGTGTACACATTATTAGATGTATTGAAATCATGTGGCCTGCAACACGCGAAAAGGGGCATACGGACATTTGCGTAAAGTGTCGCTTCGCATCAGCCCTCGCATAAAACTTTCCGTTTTATGTAATTTTCATTTTAGCCCAAGTCTACTGTGGCACAAAGTCTAATGTGGTCTTAAAGTGCCGTGTAGGATCAGCCTGTACGATCTGCGCAGGCTGATCCGAGACGACACATTATGGAAATGTCGGAATGCCCTTTTTCGCATATTGCAAGCCATATATAGTTGATACTTTAGACACTGATTAGTCTTTAAAATTTAAAGGACCCATTTCACCGAAAAATATTCCCTGAAGATTGAGTTGCGATCTCAAAATGTGGCTTGATCGCTGCTGATCGCAAGTAATCGGCGGTTGAACGCACCTTGGTCTTCTGTAGTCGCACAAGGTCGAGGGAAAGTATTTCCCCCCCCCCCCCCCCAAAAAGATCGAAACTAGATTTTTGACATGTCAAAAAACTAAGCTGCGACCTGTGCGATCTGGAAAATCGCAGATAGATTGCCGAAAGATCATCCGTTAAACCATTTTTTAAGGGATCTTATCCAACTCGGATTTACTTTGAGAAAACCTGCTATAGGCGAAAAGTTTCAACATGGCACAATTCCTGCAGTCTGACCAGATCGAGGTGGTCCCTTTTCATGTGACGGGTTGCATATCATGAAATGACACTACTAGACATTACTCAACCGAAATACCAACGCGGCAGATTCGGGGAGGTCATATTGATGTTAATGTAACAATGGGGAAAATATCGAGTTCCGAGGACAGAAATCCGTAATCGAGTTCGGAGGACATAAATCCATATAATTGACTCCGATCAGCATCATAGATAGGCCTACATCGACATTTTTATTAACCTTGTAAAGATTATGAAGGATCCCGGTGCCCACGCCAAGCCAGTGTTCGAACCAGCGATCCAGATGTTGACAAGTCACACATTTTACCACACGATTCCTGTTTTTGACACCTTTGCAAAATATTATTTAGGAAAACATTGTTAGAAAAGGAGAAATAACTTTTTACAAACTATTTCTCTCACAATGTCGTCTACTCTATATAACACTTAGATTTCCATGCACACTTTGAAATGTCGTCTTCAGTTTCTTTAAATTTGGGCGGTCTTTTATTTTTTGTCATCTCGTAATGGGTTAAACGTAGTTTGAAAATGTCAAATTGGGCGCACGCTTTATGCGCAGTTCCTGACTAGATTTGTGTAACTATAAACTCAGCCCATAGGCGGTATCGGATAAAGATAGACGTCAGACTTAAACAGTGTACATGTATACTTATTCGGTGGAGGTTTAACTTTCACCGGGTCCAAATACGAAGGACCGGTGACACAGGAATTTTTACCCCTACACCGGCTCCAACATTATTCGGTGCTGATAAACAAACATCCCGTGATAATCAGTCCTAACTAGAAAAGTAGAAGTTTTAACGCTAACTTCTACTTTTCGACTTTTCGACTTTGTCTTTTCTAGGTCGAAAAGTGGAAGTTTTATTGACAATTGTCATCTGAAAAACTTCCACTTTTCTACTTTTCGACCTAGCATTTTAAGGCGAAAAGTGGAAGTTAGTGCTTCCTAATTTCTACTTTTCTAGACAAACGTGAGGTCGAAAAGTGGAAGGTTTTATGACAATTGTCAGGTCAAAAACTTCAACTTTTCGACTTTTCGAGGTAACTCTTTTGCTAGAAAAGTGGAAGTGAGTGTGCCTAATTTCTACTTTTCGAGTTCCTCGTAGGTCGAAAAGTGGATGGCGGAAACAGGATTCCGTAGTTCTAGCATTTTTCTCCTTTAATCATTTTCACCGAAGCGTACAGATTTTGACTTAATATTTGTTATCGAAGCGTACAGAAATTCCGATCACCCAACCCTACAGTAGTTTAGTTTCGGTTTGCACCACCGAAGAGTACACCATGCAAAATTTCAAAACTTCATAACAGCTAAATCAGTAAATATAAGCAACATATTTTGGTACAGTTGTAAGAATATGACCTTTCCTCACCGATCGAGGTACATTCTTTTATCATTAGCTTTCTATTCGATGAAATAAAGCCAGTTTTCTTCCGGTCTCCCGCTTAGTTTTTCAACGTCATCAAAACACCATGTTCAGCGCGGGATTACGGACGAGAGGCACTCCTGTTTTCTCATCAGCTACTATCGCTTGCTTTTTCAATCAAAGCTCTTTAGATTGGTACCTTACTCGTTGTAGGGGATGCAATTTGAAACAAGTTTGGACCAAAATTAAACGACACTTACTTTGTCAATAACACGTGTCCGCCATCTTGAATTCACCGAAGAAATTTCCCGTACAGAGTTTCCATACAGTGAATACGTTTAATTGATCTGTATTGCATTTAAAGGACAGTCCGATCTTGATCTTTCATTACCTTTAAAAGCGACTTCACTTGTCTTCAGACAACTCAGGTGATTGTATTTGAGTCATTGTAATGAGCAAGAGCAAGAGTGAACCTTGGGCTCTTAAACTGAAATATGGAGGATAAGAATCAACTAATATGGAGTAGCTAATTACACAAACATCTTACTGAGTTTTACATTTAAAACACTGAACTAATGAAAAAGATATCTGAAATATGGAAAAGCAACCTATTACTGAGCTACTGCTGTCTTGATTAGAATATCGAAGAAAACTGGCCTGACAAGCCCAAGTTCTGATTGCATGTTCTACGCTGTCTGGTCTGAACCTGGTCTCTCCGCAAAAAAGCCTTTTTACCTGATCAGTTGATTCAGACACCGAGAATATGACGTTTTTGCGCTTTCACTTTTTTCCTCAATAAAGATACTCTATTAAACTCTACCCACGAAATTACAAATGTTGAAATTCTTTCAAATAATACTAAAAAAAAAAACGCTGTGAGGAAAAAGACAACATGCTGAATACATTAAGTTTTTCCCACTACATTATAAAACCCAACAGGATTGTTTAGTAAACATTTGATAGACTGATTTCAGTCTTTAGAATATCATCAAGAAGAAACATGGATGGAAGTACAGGAAGAGGGGCTATTAAAACGATTTGGTCCTTATTCTGCTAAATGAATTATATTAAATTTTCAACCCACAGTAAAACCCAAACTTTTAACTATTTCGCAGGTATTTTTTGGAAATAAAGTATCTCCTTATCAGACAGTGCAGATACAAAAGCAGTCCCTGACTGTTCACCTCGCTAGCAATAAACGACCAACAGCCGAATACAATTTTAAACTAACAGCAGTTGCATATACACCAGTTTGCTCTAAGGCAAAACAATCTAAATGTTCAACTTTTCTTAGAGCGATGTTTCTCCAAAACATCCGTTCTATTGCAACCTTTATCCCTGCTGAAGCCCAAATAACCTATCATCTTTTCAACACCTCTTATATAAACAGACAGGACTCTTCAAAACTCGCCTGATCCCGTAACAGTATACTACATGACCTACGGATCACTCGGTAGACGACTAGAAATGTGCTTACATATTCTGATACTCCTGTATTCTTGCTTGTTTCATTCAAAAGTTGTTTATCAGGGTTAAGAGCTCAATGTAATAAAGTCAGAACAGCTAATATCAGTGTGATAAGACTGTAAGTATACGCTGTCACGGGTTGCAGCTAGATCAGTTTGCCCTCAACAGACAGGTTTTCGAAATTTGTGGTCTCTCTAATCGTCTGGCTCCGCCGACCGATTAAATATACCTTAATTAGTGGTCTGGAGAGCTGTGGTGTTCTTAGGTTAGCCCCACCTTAGGTAAGACTGATCGACAAACTCAAAATAAATGTCTGTCAAGGTTGTTACATACCTGGATTAGCCCCGCCCCTAAACAAGATAGGCTGATTGATATACTCAAGAAAATACTGGACGTGGCCCATTTCATGATGTACAGTTATCATTTGATCCTCAGTCACCTCTGTGCATTGTTTAATCCTGAAATATACAGACATATAATTAACTCTTTACAACTCGATTCAAAGTTGTTCTTTTTCGTGGTCGATGGCGTCAAAGTTTATTTTTTAAAACAAGCATATAATTAGAATTCTGTTTGGGTTGAGCCATTGACTACTTTTGGAAAAATACGAAATCATAGCATATTGCTATGAGAGAAAAGGCATACATACATACATACATACATACATACATACAGAAATATAGACAAAATGGGGTTTAATTTCATCTGCAAAAAGCAGCGACCTATGTAATCCTGAATAGTCCGCGCTGGCTTACATGTCTAAATCTTTGCTATTTGTAAATGTCCAAGGACGATTCTATCCCACAATTCAGTGAGTTGGTAGACGAATAGATTCTATGAATCCATAATCACGTGATGACTTTCTTACGAACGAAGTCCGTAACAAAGAAACAAATGAATAAATGCATGGCAGAAATAAGGATCGGAGCGGGATTCGAACTCCGAACTCCCGGACGCAAAGCCAATACCCTAACCACTGAGCCAAAGAGATATCTCCCTGACGCAGTAGCCAGGTATTGTATTTAAATCGGGAGTATATGCCATGCAGGAAGGAGTGGTCTCCCGTAACAACTTGCTTAGTATAATTCAGCCTAGATATGCATTAAGCTCCTTCCGTCCGAACATGGCTTTACTGTATTTACACATTCAATTAACGCTATACCTGAAATCTGTGCCATTGTTGAAGTCCCAAGCAGAAGCATGACACACGACCTCTCTGTCTGCGGGTTTTTCTAACATTGAATGAGTCCAAAAAGTTTTCGGCATTTCCTTCATACCGATGGAAACAAAAAACTCCTCAGCCACTCTATACATGTGGGTGATGTTGTAGTTCTGAAAATTTGTGAGTTCATAACGATAAAGCTATTGCAACTAAGACCACCATTGCTACTACCACTTCCAATTACAACTGATTCAAACGTAAAAGTAAGTTCATTTTTCTGCAGTCAAGTCAATCAACTGATTTCTTTTCCGCTGATAAATAAACAATTAAATTTTGATCTCTGAAAAAGAGGGACATGATGCATTTGCAAAGACTATTGATCAATATCTGCCTCTACAGTGCGCACAGGCTGACCTGGATTGAAACTTTTTCCTTTTGACGAATTTTTTGCATGTCTACCCCCATGATTTTGTTGCTTTTTAGACAGATTTAACAGATCCATAATTAATGTGTTGACTTTCTTGGTATCATGCATTAACGAGTTGCATAAAAATCCTTTTTGCCAGAGCATGTCTCAATTATATTTTATGCCAACGTAAAGTCTTTGTTTGAATGAGGAAAAAGATGTGATCTGAAGCTGTTCATTTTCTATTTCAACATCATTGTGAAAGACCATTCAAATGAATAGTATATATAGTTCTTCTCTTGACACAAAAAAGGACCGTTGGCGGATAATAGAGAGAGAGATGGTTGGAGTCTATACAATGAGAAGCAAACATTTTGTGATATAAGTACCTGTTCTTCCATTAAAGTAGTAAGACTAGGGCGTCCTTTACCCGGGTAGGGTTCGAGAATGTCGTAAATGTTTACCCATGATTGAGCCCACATGTTTCCTGAAAAAATTTATACCATCAACTATGTAAAGTGTACGACTTCATTATCGGCAAATTAGTTTCCTTTTCGATGAATATCTATGAGTTTTGTATTGCAAAGCATATTGAAAGTGTTGAAAGTGCGGCAAGAGTAATTTTTTTCAAGTACAAGAACTGGGTAACAATTCATTTGGTCATGGTGTACTGCGTGTATTATACATAAAAGTTTTTAAGTCAAACACGTCAAACTTTTAGGCTGGTCCATACAGAAAAACAAAATAGAGTGCTTCTAAAACTGAAATTTGCTTTTTCAGTTTCTCTACCGGACGACAAATGTTTAGCGTTAAATACATTAAGAGAAGATATGTCAAGTGTGGTACATTGAAAGGTTTTGCAATTCAAGGAACACCAACTGTTTGAGGAAAAGAGAACATGTTGGTACTATCTGTTTATCAGTGTACTAAATGGCTCTTCAGATACCTTCCGCACAGTTAGTAATACACCTCATTCTTTGTTACACAGTGCAGATGCTTCAAATAGAAATTATGTATAAAAGATATATTCAGAGAAATATAAGCCTTAGTATTGTGAAAATGTGTGATATTAAAGCTACCGCTTTTTAATTAAGAAAACATATCATATTTATCAGAAAACCAATATGCGAATGATTAAATATGATTCAATGAGGTCATTTCTATATGAGGGGACAAAATAATATATTGATTACAAGCATTTTCTCATTTTCAAACTTTGTTTTCATATTCATTATTCTTTAGGGTCGTTAAACCACCGAAACATTTGTTGAAGTGTTAAAAATTATTTAGCAAGTAGCAGTTGCACTACAGAGTATGCTCTAAACAATTCAACAGAAAGATAAGAGGTCCGTACAGAGACCAGGTAGAACATAAATAATGGAGTAAGTTGCTGTCTTTGAATGAGAATTTATCCACAGTCCAAACCTAAAATATGTGCTGGTATATGTCCTTCTTTCGGAAATTTATCTGATCCGTAAACGTTCCTCAATTTGCTCCTCACATAGGCATGGAGTTGGTCATAGAGAGGTTGTAAAGTGGTAAACAGATTTCGAACATCTGTCTCGAAAGTCTCTTGTTCATACCAAGATCTGTAGTAGGCTCCCATATCCTCGTATTTTCCTGATAGAACATTGATTATTAATTGATTATTTATATTTACGTCAAAAAGACTATATTACATTTTACACTTGTCTCTATTTTCAGAAAAATAAAACAAAACAAGAAACATCATCTTAAAACGCTCGGCGTAGTGGAGAATAACCAGAAAAATAGGGTACTTATAGAAATGACAACAAAATTAAAAGAGAAATACAGCTTGGACACAATCATAAACATATTTTATTCATGAATTTATTTTCAATTTCTCATGGACATACTTATTTGGAAGGGCGAAACATTTACTTTTACAAAAGTTTGGAAGATAAGTAGAAAGATTGATTACGTCTTTAATACCTTTCAACGCATCTTACACACGATTGATATCAAATTTGTGTGACGTCATTTTTCACGTCATTTTGTACGCGTTTCATACAAGTTAATGGGTCTCATGTAAAATACCGCAGGTACATTTGTGAATGTTTTTGCATCGTCCAATCTATATTTTGTGAAATATCTTTATATGATAAAAAGAATCTGACATTCGTGAGCGTTTGAGACAAGATTTTATTAAACGAGTCTAGGGAAATGTTACTAAGCGAGCCTTTGGCGAGTCGCTTAATAACATTTCCCTAGACTCCTTTAATAAAATCTTACCTCAAAAGCCAACTCATGTCAGATCCTATATGTCTGTTTGTTTTGTGTTCAACGTCTTTTTAAACCTGATGTAACCATCATTATTTTTACTTTTATCTCCAAGTACATTTTACAAGCCACAAGACAATCAACAATTTTCGAAAAATAGCTTTTCACCGAGTTTATACTTTATATACAATTCGATCTCTTCAGCATGAATTTCACCTACTTTTTTCTCTGCCAAAAACATGAAGTAGCCATTCAGTCTGACCTACGAATTGATAAACCTTTTGGTTACAAATCAGATTCTATTAATGGAGTTTGCAGATCCACGATCATTCCATACGTTAAGTTAATTCTACGTTTGATCTAGACTGGTCGCTGGAAGAACTCTTTACAAAATCCGAATTGTCTAGAAAACACCTGTAGCAGCGCCCTGCGATCTTACCTGCAGCTTTGACAGCTTTGTTCATCAGTGTTACGTATTCCTCGTACTGACTCTTCATCTTAGCCCCGCTAACATCTCTCCACCCTTTCCAAGCATCTGTAAGTTCTGCATAGTTACGACTATTTGTTAGTATTTGTGTCAGTCCTGTAAAACATTGAAATAAATTCTGTCGGTCTTGTTTAGTTGAAATATGTGTAAGACCCGTACAGACATTGAAATTTATGATTCAACATGTAAATGTGTCAGACTTGTATAACATAGAAATAATGTCTCGTAGTTCTGCATGGTTTTTGAGTACGTGTTTCAACCCCTTGGCTGAATTAAATAATATGATAGGCAACTCATCCTACCTCTGTCACAAAATCTTATTTGCCCCAACTTTGGTCATCCAGCAAGGCACTAAACACACAAAACTTATCTTCAGTAGTACCGAATTGCCTCGCCATATATAGGCAATATTCACGTAATTTAGTGAACCACTCCGACCAAACTAAAACTTTTCCACGACTGAAAAATCTGTTTTGACCGGTCCATGTTATCAAGTACTATTTTTTTCTAAACTTCTAAACTATTTTAATTGACATTAACATTCTTGTGGTTGGTCATAATTTTTGAGACTTAAAATAGATATTTCTCAAAGGGAATGTATGTCTAGGAGAGCATAAAGCACTTGTATCAATCATTATTTGAGTACTAGCATGTTCAGTGACGTGCATATGGCTCGTATGCACCAAACATTCTAAGTTGGAATTATAGGCATATTCTATATCTATGAAATAACGTCATTTCAGATTTCAAACATAGATATTTCTTGAGAGTTAGAAGAATAATCTCAAAGAATGAATTGTAAGTATAGGCCCAGACATTTTATTTCTTCGCAGGATCTAATTGCAATTGATCAAGGTCTGTATCCACAAATCATTTCCAAGAATGTTCTTTGTCTGATTTTGGATTTAGTAAGTAACTGACTGGCTAAACCATTTTGTTTCGCCAATCAAACTTTTTTTTACATTCAAATACAGTTATCATGTTTAGAACTTTATAAGGTATATTGCTCCTCGTTCCAGTAAAAAAAAACTGCGATATAAATCTCAATATTCTATGCTTAAACATCATCTAAGTCAATGAGTTAAACCAGGCAAAACTAAACGCGTGCATAGAAAACAAGTGTATACTTTTATAATGGTAAGGGAGACCTTTCAGACAAAAAAGTACGTTATGGGTGTTGGGATGGGATGCCTGCGACCCTGTGTATGTATATTTCAGATATTTCTATTCGTACCTTGTGCTAACGAATAAAATATATCGAGCAACTAAACCACATCATTGTTGCTTAGATTTTCACGAGTGGAAAATTTAATACTTTTCACGTTTACTATCAACAAGAAGTGCAGCAAAGTTATTGAAAATCAGGATAACTTGGGCAGCGTTTTCTATTTACAGCCCTAAGAATCTGTGTTGCGCTCTACGCTCGACATAAAAATCATAGCGCTACCTTCCTGGTGAATGTACACGTTTCAAGCAAAACTATATCTAACCCTATAACGTTCTATTGGCTAAAGATAAAATGCTGAATGTTTATTTATCTATAACTCCTTTCGAACAAGAAATAGAATCTCCCATTTATGTGTATTTATTATTATACTTTACTAAATTTGTTGACTAAATATATATATGATGCTTGCCGAGGCTCGTATAACACAATGTAAGGTAAATCGTTAATATGATAATTAATGATAATTTTATTTTTCAACACTAATAATGTAATATCCTCTAGTTATCATTTGATAATCATATCAAAGGTCTGTTCGAAAGTACTAGCTGTTTAAGTATGAAGATTTTGTTTCTTACCTGGTTCTAGAGCTTCGCAGTTCCCCGAGGCCGGGCACCATTTAGCAGAGCTATAAATAGCCGTCATGTTGGCCTCAAGTTCTGAAATCTATTTTGTGAATGAAATAGTGTCACTTTTCATAACAATTTCTAGTTTAATGGCCATGAAAGAGGCTTTCAAAAACATTTTCCAGAACAGATAAAAGCTGGTTTGCAAGTATTTCTTCGTTTCCCTCAATGTTTGCGTCCTTTCGAAACATAAATCCGTCGTTTCAGCCACGATGTTTTCGTTTTGTGATAATTATTTTAATATGACGAAGTCTTAAGTTTTGTGGGTTGCGTATTTATAGCTTATACATAGTACTTATACAATTCTACAAAAAGATTTACTGTTACGGACAGGACAAAGAAGTTTTGGACTGTTTAATACTGGAACCATTAGCAGACGATTGATTGACGATTGACAGCCTTATGTCTTTAAATTGAGTCTGGCCATTTATAAAGAACTGTCAGAGGTACATGCAGTTGATGGATGCTTGTGTTTATGGCCGTCGGATGCTGAAAGCCATTTTCTTCATTCTAGAGCAATGTGGACTTATTTGGCATATATAGAAAGGTTTCATGAGATATGTCCACTACCACTATCAGTGAGGCTGTTCATTTATATTTCGGTTAAATGGATTTTCTCAGTTCATCAAGCATGTAGCCAGTGTATCAGAATAGCAAAATTGATGATCTACAACAACGTACCCTTTTCAGCGCCTCGGAATCATAGAAACCAGAGATCCCGATATCGATAATCTTGTCGTATTGACGTATCAAACTAGCGTTGGTCAACAAGGAGCGGTTAAAATTTGTCAGCACGTACTGAGAGTCATTTTTTGCAGCCTCAGACACCACCAGGCTGTAATTAGTCTGAAAGATGACATAAACATTTATGAACACCGATCTGTACAAGACATGCTCTGGCAATCGGGCCTTGATACATATTAGGCTAAGGCCCAGATCAAAAAAGGGCTCTATTTTTAATTTTTTTTCAATCCATCTGGTAGAAAAATTCAAATGGTACAGTGAGTTAGGATAGCCTATTAGAGTCACTTTAAGCATGGATGCCAGATCTGAAAGTGGTGCAGATTTTTTTTATATGCTAATAAACGCGCCTACCCCAAATTTGCCTTTAACAAAAATTAAACTTTTCATATGTTCACAATAGTGAAAAAAACAATGAAACAATGCAATCTTTTTGACAAATCTTTTGAATTTAAAATGCTCATAAAAATCCACATTTACATGTAGGTAAGACTTATATTAAATCAAGTCTGACCAATTTCACATACCGTAAAACACCTAATAAATGTTCCTAGCAGAATGAATTGAAAACAATCTCTGATTTTCAGTCTTCACATTGAATGTGTTAATATTTCTGGCTAGATTTTTTCACAGTTTTGGCTAGAGCTACTAGGACAGACATAGAGGACCAGAATTAAGAACAGTTATGAAGTTTTAGCATTTAGCACCTCGAAAATGATCTATTTATGAGTGCAACAGTATAATTTGTTGTTGCACACTAACCTTCATCTTCGCAAGCCAAGGATACTAAGGTAGTACCCTTGGCCGCTCGCCTCTTTAAAAATCGAAGCTCCTGCTGCGCCATTTCATTGGACGCGATCAAAACCCATCGCGTCCAATCAAACCATCCGTAACAAGAAATCTTTCGCAAAACAGAAAACAATAATGGCGGTGCCCATTAAAAACGAAAGTTGTCGTGTTTGTGACGAAAATTTGCCAAGAAAGAGTAGACGATCGATATTTAATGAGTTTTTTTTTAGTTTACGGTCAATTATGTGAAGTATTAGGACGGGTTCTATAGCCGAATGATTGCGAATTATGGTAAGTCTGTTCGTCTTGTTTTTGACGTGATGAATCCAAAAGCGCAGCCACATTTGATGCATGGCCAACAAATTTTATTACGAGCACTTTGATTGGTCAGAAATAACATCAGCAAAAGGTTATGCAACTCGTAATATTTGACAGGTGGCGCAGCGGGAGTTTCGAGTTTTAAAGAGGCGAGCGGCCAAGGTACGTAACGAACAAAGTGGAGTTAGTATCCTTGGTTTGCGAAGATGACTAACCTTTGATTTTGTTATTTCATTATATGTTTACAACTGTAACCATGAGTATGCCAACACAAAGATTTGGCTATTTTCATTACTTAAGCTGCTTTATTGTTATTCTTACTCTCCTACTCTGTTAATATATTTCACTGATGCAATAGGGGATATGACTTGAAACAAGAGGGTCATGATGGCCCTGTATCACTCCACTGGCTAATAAGTGAAAACACTACAAACCAAATATTAAAACTCCGGCCAAATGGTTTCAAGCTTGAAGACATACAATAGGCTAAGGCCCAGGTCAAAAAAGGGCCCTATTTTTTTTTCATCCATCTGTTTCTCTAGTTTACTGATGCAATAGGGGATATAACTTAAAACAAGAGGGTCATGATGGCCCTGTATCTTGCAACTTGCAAATAAGTGAAAACACTACAAGCAAAATATTACTAATCTGGGCAATTAGTTTTAAACTTGAAGACATACAATTTTTTTCAATAAAATCCTACGAGAAAGTTATGAACCCTTGACCCCTGGCCAAAGGCATTATTGACCACAGAGCTATAATTACTTGAATCCTGGTAATGGTCCATAAGATGAACCCCCGTTCCAAATAATACAGGTCTAGAATGTTGTGTTATAAACAAGAAGATTTTCAGAGTTTCCTAAAAGCCATGTAAAACATGAGACCCATGAAAAAGGGCTAAATTTGGTAGCCCTAGGCTTTATTATGGTTAGTAAAAATATCATTTATAAAATTTTCAACACAAAAACCAAGGTAAAACTTCTGACTCCTGCTGTGGGGACAAACTCAATCCCAAGGCTATAATTTGGGCCCTTCTGATGGAGGCCCACTAGATAAAGCTACATTCAAAATTTGGTAGTCCTAGGCCTTGCGGCTATGTACAAGCAGATTTTTAAAGGCTTTCCCAATATAAGCCCATGTAAAACTTGTGACCCCGGGGCCGGGCCAAATTTGACCCCAGGACTATAAGTTGGGCACTCTTGGTAGACGCCAAATTGATAAAGATACATGCCAAATTTGGTAGCCCAAGTCCCTAAAGAAGGACTTTAAAATTTTCCCTATATGATCCTGTATAAAACTTGTGACCCTCGGGGAGGGGCCAATTTCGACTCCAGGGCTATTATTTGAAGACACTTGGTAGAGGTTTACGGCATAAAGCTATATGCCAAGTTTGGTAGCCCTAGGCCTTATGCTTTCAGATAAGAAGATTTTCAAAGATTTCAATATTTCTCAGTTTTGTTGCCATGGCAAACAGAGTTTTTGAAGGAATCAGATTCTTTCAAGAAATTCTGAAGAAAACCATGGCAGGATCATTTCTGTGAAGTTTCATGAAGTTTGGATGAGCAGTGTCAGTGCAGACCTTTGAAATATAAGTTAATGCACTTACGGACAGACACAAGACGGACAGCGGGCCATGAAATAAGCCCACAGGCCTTCGACCAGTGGAGCTAAAATCCTCTTAATGACTTAAAATTAACAAATGCGCTGTTCATTCAGCGTAATTGTGACGTATGATCAATCATCAGTTTCTTTGTTTGCTGCATTGACCGTACAGCTGCGTTGTGTATGTGTATGTGGATGTGTGTGTGTGGGTGTGGATGTGGGTGTTTTTCTGGGTTCTTTTTTTTTAGCTCACCTTAGCACAAAGTGCTAAAGGTGAGCTGTTGTGATCGTCCTATGTCCGGCGTCCAGCGTCTGTCGTCCGTCAACAGTTTCTTTAGACATCTACTCCTAAATCACTAGGAAAATCTTGATGAAACTTGGCTGGGATGTTCCTTGGGTGAAACTCTACCAAAATTGTTCAAAGAATATAATTTTACTCATAATTCTGGTTGCCATGGCCACAAAACGAAAAAAAAAAAAAAAAAAATACAGAATCTTTGAAAATCCTCTTCTCTGAAAGTAGAAGACATAGAGCTTTGATATTTGGTATGTGACCATCTCCTAGTAGACCTCTACCAAGTTTGTTCAAATAATGCCCCCCCCCCCAGGGGTCACAAGTTTGAGCATAGGAACAATGAAGAAAACTTTAAAAATCTTCTCCTCTGAAAATTGAAGGCATAGGGCTTTGACATTTCGTATGTAGCATCTCCTAGTGGACCTCTACCAAGTTTGTTCACATGTTGCCCCTGGGGTCAAAACTGGCCCCGCCCAGGAGGTTACAAGTTCAGGCTAGGAACAAAGAATGAAAACTTTAATATTCTTCTTCTCACAAAGTAAAAGGCATAGAGCTTTGATATTTGGAATGTAACATCTCCTAGTGGACCTCTACCAAGTTTGTTCATATGATGCCCTTGGGTTCAAAAGTGACCCTGCCCCGGGGGTCATAAGTTCGAACACAGGAACAAAGAAGGAAAACTTTAAAAATTTTCTTCTCTCAAACTTGATGCCGTAGAGCTTTGATATTTGGTATGTAGCATCTTCCAGTGGACCTCTACCAAGTTTGTTCATATGATGCCTCTGGGGTTTAAACTGGCCCTGGCC
Organism: Tridacna crocea; assembly: GCA_943736015.1. Taxonomy (NCBI): domain Eukaryota; kingdom Metazoa; phylum Mollusca; class Bivalvia; order Cardiida; family Cardiidae; genus Tridacna; species Tridacna crocea. Next base: position 31,400,063 of record OX031057.1, on the reverse strand, counting down.
TGGGGGTCACAAGTTCAAACATAGGAACAAAGACAGAAAATTATAAAATTCATCTTCTCTAAAACTAGAAGGCATAGAGCTTTGATATTTGGCATGTAGCAATTCCTAGTGGACCTCTTCCAAATTTGTTCATATTATGCCCTTGGGGTCAAAACTGGCCCTGTCCCTGGGTTCACAGGTTAGTTTAAAGTTCATCACATAAACATGAGGGAAATAAAGCTATAGTCTCAGTTGAGCACCCCAGGGCCAATATCTCTCTTGTTGAAATGTCATGATGTAACGGATTTATTTCCTACATAACAATGATATTTTTAATGCAAATAGCATAAATATAGTTAACAGTGGATACAGAAGAGTAATTGAAACAATTTAAATGTAACTGTAATAGCATTTAAAGTCTTAACTTGTCAACAAGACAGTATTTTTGGTGCAAATGACTTTTCTATATTTCATGTGTAACTATTCAATTATTGTTTCGTTCGATTTTTCTCAAATAAAGGCACTAAGTACAAACTTTTTTTTTATACTTATATGTGTCTGCGCTGTAACATTTTATGTCATTGCTGCAAAACATAAGTTGTTTACATAACAATGATAAAAAATGCACATGAAAGGAAGCCGCGACGTTTGATTTCATAAAAACAATTTCTGGGAACAAAACGGAAAATACAATTACACTTTTCGTACAAACAGCTAGGAATCATTTACTAGATCTATATAATTTTTTCAAGAAATTAAAATAGTTGCAAAACACTGATCTTCTCTGACATATAACGTGCCGAAATTTTGTTCCAAAATACTCAATTAATATTAAATAAATATGTGTTATACAGATGATTCGAAATGAAATATTATTATCTGAACCAGAAAATATTTATTTTTTTTAAATTAGAATGGAATTTCTTTTGCTTTACAATTTTGTTACATGAAGGACATGTCGATTTGTTATGACTAGTATTGTATCACAGTAGACAATATTCCAGTGTGGATATAAGGAACCTTATCAAACAAAAAATCCAACTTAATTTTCAAAAATCGTGTCTCCTAAAATCTGCCACAATTATATAATAGCTCATAGATGGCCGTGTATATACATTAGTGGGTAGGGTAAAAGATAAGCAAGACCGTAACAAATATACAATGCAGCACTTTAGTGCAGTAGTAAGCATTTAGTTCTCATCAAACCCTTTCACAAGAAGTTGAAACACAAAAGTCTTAAATGATATTAGTTGCTCATGATTTTCAAAAAATGTGTGCAAATTTGGTGGGTGGGGTAACACCAGGACACCCAATGTATTTTATTTGCTCCTGTAACTGAATTTTACCATTGCTTATGTGCTTAACTGTCAATTAGACCTATTTGCAATCAATATACTCTGGAAGATATTGAAATTTTGTGGTTTATACACATAAGCTCAATTCAATGCATTTTCAGTGGGTGGGGTAACAAAATGTCGTCTGAAAAAAATCTGCACCACTTTTGTTTCTGGCATCCACCCTAATTTGACTTCTATATGGCTGTACTATCACCTGATACCAATGAAATTTTTCTACCAGATGGATTGAAAAAAAATTGAATCCAGCCTGCCAGGCCTTAGACTATATCTTTAATGCATTGTTCCTAACAGAAAATAACATAATTGAGGATCCATAAAATCAACTTCTCTTAATGAAAGGAAAACAAGTCATAATCAAAGTAAAAAACGCGGATACAAATCATACAATGGGTGTTCGAAAAGTCTCGGGACAAGTGCCGCTGTTCTTTTGTATTTTGATATTTCTGAATGAGTTTTTCGCTAATGATAGCTACAACCATATTTTATGGGTTGGTTTAAACAAATAAATGAAGATACACGAAACGCCTGATGTATTGTCACTATAGCAACGTCTAGTTGACGTGAGCGGGGTAGCTTGATTCACCAAATAAAGAGTTTGTCTTTATAAACGTCTGAAATAGTCATGTTATTCAAAATACTCCACGGTATGCTCTGATGCCTATGTACGCATGAATTAAAACTGTTTTTGAAGTCCGATGATGGAATGTTCCTTGTATATTCCATGACCACGATGGGAAAGTCATCGACGCCGTCGAAACAGTGACCGCTTCAGTAACGTCTGATAGTGGTGAATAACACGGTGCGAGTCAGGGGAGTATGGAGGGTGCCCAATATTGTTACTCTATCTATCAGCAGGTACTCTCTTACTAGTTGACGAAGTATAAGGTGTGGTGTTGTTGTGATGTAAGTAGAGTGTGCTGGGTTCTTTTGATCGTTTCTCCTATACAGCCCTGATCAACTAATGTCGATGCACCAGAAACGAGCTTATGGTTCTATATACATGTACAACGAAAATATGTTAATAAATCACTAGTTTCACCAACCAATTCTGTCATCATATAAGATAAGAATATCACCTTGTGTACAATGTAGTTCAAAAATCAAAAGACCGTACGTTCGAGTAATACAGTGCAGTGACTGTCTCCCCTATCTGCAGTATGTGGCAGCGTGTGGCAACGAAATAAAACGTTTCACCTTTATTTTTGTAGGCAAGGGTGAATTAGGGCTTTTTCCCCACAGATCTGTCTTGCTTGGTCTCTGGATTATACAAACCAATCCAACTAACATCGGCCATTATAATGACTACCAAGAATCTTTCACCACACTCACTGTACCCTTTCTTTTTTTATATAGAATAACGCCACTCTATAATTGGCTTGCAATACGCGAAAAAAAAGGGCATTCAGACATCCGCGTAAAGTGTCGTTCGGATCAGCCTGCGCAGGTTAATCCCAAACGACAATTTCGGTTTTATGTAAATTTCATATTTGCACACAAGTCTACAGTAGCACAAAATGTAATATAGCCGTAAAGTGCCGTCTCGGATTAGCCAGCGCGAATTGTGCGGCTGATCCGAGACTACATTTTACGGTAATTTCCGAATGCCCCTTTTCGTGTGTTGCAAGCCATATGGAATAACATATATTTTACCATCCTTCCATTTCACTGTGTTTATAGTACCGAATTCACATGTAACGTTACATTATTTCTATTACAACAAAATTGGATGCATTCCCTCTCCTGGTCTTCCATGGCCCTAATGAGTCACTTAGGTATAACATTTTTTTTCAATATATGAAAATTTATCCTAATTATTAGACCTGTATCATTTATGAGGACTCAGATATCGGACGTGGACTTCGGGCAAGAAGGGGCCACCTCAAAGTTAATTTTCGTTTACCCGAGAAGCTCAGACTGAGCAAACTAAATTCCCGTTATTCAAAGATAGCCATTCAACTCATTTCAAATCGTTAAGTATAGATTAAAGTTTTGAGTCTTCACCAGACAAAAAAGAAATGTTAGTTTGTGTTTGAAGCATGTTCTGGCAACAGGCTACGTGCTTTTAAATTTGTGCAGGATCTGTCTTTGAAAGTGTAAGACAAGTAAGCGCACGTGCGTCAAGAAGAAACTTCTGCTTTCCAGTATTTTTTTCTTTTCCCTCAGCATTGTTCCTCAGGATCGTTGTATTGTTGTTATTGTTGTGAGGATGACAATCTGTCATTGTACTGTCGGTCCAGGAGTTAGTCGCTGGCAGAGAAATTGATAACAAAACTAGGTTAAAACCTGCCAGGTAGCTGTGTCGTTTGTTTATATTTTGCCTGATTTTATTTTATTTTTGTTGCCAGCGACTAACATATGGTTTGTCCACGTGAGAACAAACTGTCATCTCCACAATACTTTTTATACCTTTAAATGGTTCAATTTAAATTTAATTGTTTTCTGACACCTGCTTTGATAATTTGACCTTTAAGGTTTGATTATCAATATACTTGAAAACATGGTAACAAAGGAGACCTTGCCATAATTTATTTTTCCTTTTTCCACAATTTTCTGTCAGAAGTGGTTAGAAAGCCACCGTGGCAGGTAAGTAATAAAGAAGGAAATTGCAGTAACTTAGAAAAACTCTTTTAATGCGTCTGACGTCTAACAAGGGATAAATACATTTCTAATGCGTTAGAGTATCGGTTGGTCCAATAACCCATTTGTTAAGCCGCCGATCCTAGTATCAAAGGCTGTGGATTCGAGTACCACCAAAGATTTCATCAGCATTTTGCCTCATCCCCCCTCCCATCATACTGGACCTGACCGATCTATTTGCTTAGATTCATTCCCTCTGCAGAAGTAGACCGGTCGGGATAAATCGGTTGCAATAATTATCCATTTTATCTCGGGTTCGTTCTTTCGGTTACTGTACATCTACACATGCCTTCGCTGCGGTCTGACATGGCGAATCTCTAAATCTTTCACCGATTAAACAACAGCACAGTCCTGCCATTCTCGACCACATCATAAATATGTATTATACGTGTACACACGTTTTTTTTTTACGAATTAACAAGCTTTATTGTGTATACATTGTTTTGATATAGCTTTTCGGTAGTATATATGGTGCATTCCATCCCAACTAAAACCATGATAGATTAAATGGGTAACAGATAATTATTTTGGGACACCCCCGTATATGTTTGAAACATAACTGTGATTATTTGATGAGTAGGTTTGTGCTCAATTCCCCGATTCAATCCGCATTTGGTTATATCTTTCAGCACATATAATTTGAAGTTTTGGTCAAAAGGAAAATACATGAACTAAATAAGTGTACAAATGTATACTTTTGAACTTGTTTGTACACCAAAAAACTATTGCATATTGCATACGATTTCAAATTCACTTTATTCCCTGGGATGATTATATTTCGTGGAAATGTTATTCCCAACAGAAAAGGACTTTTTTGATAGAACCATATAAGAGGTATTGTGTTTTGCATGTATACCTTGCCGTTCTGTTATTGGTCCATACTGAAATTATACACTTAACCCCTTTTTTTCCATGATATGGTATTTCATTAAATAAAAACAATAATTATGCTGATTTCGTTGAAACGATATCCCCTGCCGAAAAAGACCTTTACAAAAATTTACGCAACCACGTCACTCAAAATCGCTCCTAGTCGACCATTATGCATCAAATTTAAAAAAAAATATATATCGGCGGAATAGGTCATTGCATACACGTATACATTTTCGCAAAATTCCGTGCGATCGTAGATATTGTTCCGGATGGAGACACGGCCATACATGGATAGACAGACGGGCGTACGGACAACTCTGAAACTTTATTCGTGTGCCTACGGCAGGGGGATTTAAAAAAAACTTTAACCGCATAATGTAACAAAGAACACGTGGATGGCTTATGATAAACAATATGAATGAAGTTTCATAGAATCTTGTCCAGTAGTTAAAGAGCTATTGGCTCCATAATGGAAATATTCATTAAACCACCCTTTTTCATGGCACAGCGTCAAATAAAACAAAACAAAAAGTATTTCGGCGGACTATCGGCGGAATATCATTAAGGAACACATGTATGAAGTTTCATTATTTTTTATCAAGGATTTTAGAAGATATCTGTCCGGTTGGACGGACAGTCTGACGGACAACGCGAAAATTTATCCCCTCGCCCTCAGTGAAAGATAAATGTAAGAAAATATCACATAGTTACTGCTTTATCAGGCTTGGTTACGCCCCTATTTGACTTTTTCAAATATCATGGTTTAATCAAGATATTCTCAGGGCAGTGGTTAAAGTGTTTCAGCTGTCTTCTGGACGGCCCGAATTTGAGCTTCACTGGAAGCACTGGGTTATTCGGGGAATGTCCATTATCAAGAAACTTTGGAGCCCTAGCCTAGTGCTGGTAAAAACTAATGATGTATATGAATAAGTGAAGTGTGGCCATTACATATCTATAGTAATGTTGAAAGCGGCATAAACAACCATCGTAAGAAAACAAGTTAATGTGTTACGTTTATCGATGGTGACGAAGCCTGAGCATAGTTTGCCAAACCCAGCACTACTCTGTTGATTTGTTCTTGTGTTCAACGTTTCAGACTCAACTCACAAAATTAATGAATTTGTCAGTTAACTGCCTCTTAACTGAAGTCTGTTTATTTTTTAATTGATTCTTAAACAGTTTGCCAACTCAAGATTTGAAAAAATAAAAAAAAAAAAAAAAAACGGGCCTGGTAACTCAGTGGTTATAGTGTATCTGAATTGGTTGCGTGTTCGATACCCTCTCGAGGCAAACTTTCTGGCGGCAATTTTTCACTCTCATCTCTAATGCATTGGAAAAAAGTAGCCAGAAGGTCAGAAAGAAAGTTTTGTCAGTACTCGTATAGCAAGGACAGGAAACACTTGCATAGGTGCACTGACCGCCGTGAAAAAAAAAGAACAAACAAACAGATAGGATATTAGTATATCACTTAAACCCGTTATGCTACTTGAAATTCTTCTCAAATAACGAACTTTCTTTAAGGAGGAAAAGTAACGTTTTATATTTTGAGCAAATTGGACGCTGAAGTTTGTCCGTGAAATCGCGGAATGGAGATAAAATAGGACTTAACTATCGTAGATTTTGCATCCCTTTCGTGCAGGTGAAAGAACAGAACTTATGAACTAAACTAAGGTTATGTTGTAGAAAAGAAGAAATAGGGATCGTATGTAACCCTCAAAGTCCTTTCTTTTCGCATGCGTATTCCTACTCAGGTAAATGAATACTAATTTTGAGATTTTCCCCCGTTTAAATCGAAGTCCACATCGGATATCGGAACTTCACATAAATGATACAGGTCTAATAGTGGCTTTCTTTTCTGGTATACTAATTATGAAATAATATTGTACATGCATACAATTTCACAATAGCATAATGTTTCGACATTTTTGCTGATGCATAAACCCCATTTTCACAGATCATGGTTCATATAATTCTTTGTGTTATCACATTGTTGTTTTTCGGCGTATAAAAGAGAAATCGTCATTGCAGTATAGTCGTATAGTATGGCCTGCAACACACGAAAACGGGCATTCGGACATTTACGTAAAGTGTCGTTTTGGATCAGCCTGCGTAGTCCGCGCAGGCTGATCCACAACCACACTCTCCGTTTTTATGTAATTTTATGTTTTGTGCAAATCTACTGAAGAACAAAATCTAATATAGTCTTAGAGTTCCGTTTCGGATTAGCCTGAGGGGAACACTTTACGCAGATGTCCCAATGTTTTTTTTTTATTTTAGCGTGTTGCAAGCCATATAAACTCACCATTCGCTGTTGATTGTATTTTGTTATGTTTGTGTTATAAGTCCAGCTTAACAAACTGAAGGCGTTGCTTCTCCTTTCTCGGCGTCTGTTGTAGGAGTCTTGTCCGACAGTCAGATATTCATGAAACCGTTCATCCTCGGTGTTACAATATACTGCTTGTATGTTGACAATACAACACAGAAATAATGTAACATACTGGAATCTGTTTGTTCTCATCCTGACTGAGAGTAAAAAAAAATATTGGCAACGAAAAAGACGTACTCTTTCTCTCCCTTTCTCCCTCGCCATCTCTCTAATCAATCGCTCTCTCTCTCTCTCACTCTCTCCCTCTTTCTTTCTCTCTCGAATCTTGTCACTTTGTGGATTAAGAAGAAAAAGAAAAAGAAGGGGAAGAAGACTATAAGACTAGAAGAAGAATAAGACTAGAGGAAGAAGAAGAAGAAAGAAGAAAGATATAGACAAGAAGAAGAAGAAGAGAAGAAGAGAATATACATACATATAAAGCGCAATGTTACAACAGATTGCCTATGAAATTATTCATTCCATTTAAATCAACGGTGAAATATTAACCACAGCCACGTACAGGTTGATTGTTTATAGATTCAAATGAGTCTGTTATATATTCATGACGGCGACTCAAACTGATTGTTTTAGGTAGAGTTTTTAATTAAATCTCTACCCACGAAATAACAATCCAGAATTTTAAAGACCCTAGTAAATTAGACTCTTGAAAACATTGTAGAAAAGGAGAAAATGCTGATAACCACCATTTTCTCCTTTCCCCACAATGTTTTCAAAACCTATCAAGAACTTATCTAATCTTTTGAGTTACGTTTAATTCGTCATCTGGGAGAACTTTCAGTTTGGACCAGTCTAGAATATGGTCATAAAGTAGAGATTTTGACGTTGTAGACCCCCAACAGAAACAGCTATTTCCACAATAATATACTAACCCACAAAACTTGCTATGATTAAAAAAAAGTGTTATTGGACTGCTTTGACGAAGCCACTTTTCCCTTTTTGCCTTGTCTAGAATTATCATTATGTTTTCATTACAAAGAGAAATAGTAATTACCTCCCTTTTCTGGAAACTAACCAAAGTATCTACAAATTCTTTCAAGATAGGCATAAAGAAATTTCTGGTCGGTTAGAAATTTGCGAAAGTATTATACCTGTATAAATCCGTATTTATCAACTATCAAGAAAACTTTATACAATGTCGCACTAGAGGTATTAAGGGTCTACTACCTTAAACACTAGACTGGTATCAGTCCGTTAAATAGAGCCCTTTCATTACATCAAATTCATCAAATAAAACTGCAAAACAAAATCTCTTCGTTCCGAATGTTAGATTTAACATGTATTTCAGAAGAAGGGCAAATATCAACACATGTTACTGTGACTTTGCTGTAATTGTGTACCTTGTTTATTACAATGACTTAAATGCTGGGCCTGAATGCCAGACTACCTTAACCAGCCGATATAGCTCAGTAGGTAGAGCGTAGGACTCTGGAGCACAATGTACTACAGGTTGTGGGTTCGATTCCCCGGCTGGCCAACTAAAATTAATAATAGTCTTTCGGATGAGACATTAAACCGAGGTTCAGTGTCACGGTGCTACCCGCCGAGCACGTTAAAGAACCAGGCGAAGCTCTCAGTTGTTCCGACCTGTATCCTTGCACTATCCCCCGTAACAACTAACCGTCTTCTGGGGCGTCGCTCAGATGGGCAACCGGTAGCGACGATAAATAAACGGAAATAACCAACCAACCAGGCTACCTCAAAAGCATGCAAATCAGTTTTCTTCATTAGGTTATAAAACGCCTCACAATGTCAAAGGTGTGATTAACAGGATATTTCGTAATATAGAGGATGCTAATCACACTGATCAACGTGAGCCGCGGACAACATGTGCTCTCGGTACACCTGATCGAATTTTCCATGGAAGAACCGGAGGTGGTGTAAGTATTTTCATTTTTATGGACCTGATTAACCTAGATAGAAATATTGATTTACAGCAATGTCAAGACGAATGGTTGATCTGTTTCCACACATACTAGAGAATAATTATTCCATGATATAAGCGAGCTGCGGCTTTATGAGCAAATGGGGTCTTCTTGTTTTGAAGTTTGTTGCCGATTTTCGGACAAAATCCCCTAACCAATGTTCATTTTACAAGTTTGTATGATAAGATAAATGTATTCCCGAAAGGAATACGAAATTTCACTTAGAAATGTCCATCCAAAGCGAAGATATACGTTTTGGAATGGACCTGGGTAGAGGAAAATATGCTAACAAGACACCATTTTCATTTTCTGAGTATGTGCATGGACACCAGATCAGAAAAAGCTTGTGGTAACTGGACACCAACCTTTTAATCATCAATATTTCTGCCTGAAACTCGATGCATGGGCTGTATACGAAGACTATTTTTGTAAACATTATGTCACTACGGTCCATTACCTGATAAAGAGCATGTTCAACGCAATTTCATTACTTGTAGCACTTGCGTTTTTGAAATATTTGCAATGTTACGGCAATTTACGAAGTAGACCTACGATGCTTGATCACAATTGACCGGTCATTGCCTCATATGTTGGTGCAAGACATGTTCTTTTTTTACAGCGTTTCAGTTTTATGAATGGCGTATTAACCCATTACCACGCAATCTCGAGCTTTAATGTCCCTGGGAAAGATGGCTTCGAAAAACATTGTCTATAAAGAAAAACCCCTATTAACTAATACAGAGTGTACATTATTTACCACATTTGGCCTGATTCTTAGTTTAAATAATTTTCAAATCCGCTGGGCCAACTGCCAGCGGGCTCTTAGAATGGCGTTCTACCCTTCGTGCGTTTGCATGCGTGCATTTGTTCGTCTACGCGTTTATTTCTAAAATTTTATTTAATTGACTTCTCCTCAGAAACCACTAAGTGGAAATCAGCAAAATTCAAAGTTGATGATTCCATAAATTTCTTTCGAGATACTTCGATCCTTTAAAAAAGATGGCTTTTGTGGAAGGAGCTTATTTTCCATGTACGGCGCGTTGTGAAAATTGTAAAATTTGTCCTCTCGAAAGAACTCAATCACGAGATTGGCATTGGGTAGCTTTCTATCACATTACTTCAATAAATTTTGATCTGCTGAAAAACATGGCTTTTGTTGGTGGGACTTAGTTTCTCTTTGTGTCATAAAGCGGAAGTACTTGCAGCTCTTTAAATGAATTCATTGATAATACATGTATGTAGATCTACATGTATTTCATAACACATATGATCACTGATAATGTTTCATTTTATCCAATATGCTGGGTAATCATGATATATGAGATATTAATCTTTATTGTTACAAACTTACATGTACATAGTTCTTGGAAATGCAGCATTAGTGCTCAGAAATAGTTACAGTTCAACCTATATTAATCAATTACCAAAGGGACGGTCAAAAGAGCTTGCCGAAGGCAGGTGCTTGCTTGATACATATGAATGTCTGTGCATTGCTATTTGTCGGGAACTACATGTATGCTTGTTTATTCAGGTTGCTTGCTTAATACAGGTGGCCAACATGCCAGGTTTTACTGTATTTCGTATTGCTGAAATTTATTAGAGAGGTCATCAGACCCTCCAACAGTGGTGAGTTCAAATTGCAGACTGCCACAGAATTTGCTATCTAATTCTATTTCTTCGAGCGTAATTGTTCTGATACACAGTCTGTTTCGTCATGGTTTTGTAAATAAAGCGAAATAAAAAAAAAAACCGAAACAGGAAATAGACGTGGTTTATTTTTTATAAATGACGAATTTCAGAAAAGATTTAATTTAGTAATTTCCCCTGGCTGCAATTAACCTCTCTGATAATTTCCTAACACACTACGTACAAAACTATTTCTGAGCACTAATGCTGCATTTTCAAAAACTATGTAAGTTTGTAACAATAAATATTAATATCTCATGTATCATGATCACCCAGCATATAGGATAAAATGAAACATTGTCAGTGATCATCTGTGTTATGAAATACATGTAGATCTACATACATGTATTATCAATGAATTTATTTAAAGAGCTGCAAGTACTTCCGCTTTATAACACAAAGAGAAAATAAGTCCCACCAACAAAATCCATGTTTTTCCGCAGATAAAAAAATTTATTGAAGGAATGTGATAGAAAGCTATCCAATGCCAATCTCGTGATTGTGTTCTTTTGAGAGGACAAATTTTACAATTTTCACAACGCGCCATACACGGAAAATAAGCTCCTTCCACATAAGCCATCTTTTTTAAAGGATCGAAGTATCTCGAAAGAAATTTATGGAATCATCCACGTTGAATTTTGTTGATTTCCACTTGGTGGTTTCTAAGGAGAAGTCAATTAAATAAAAATTTTAGAAATAAACGCGTAGACGAACAAACGCACGCATGCAAACGCATGAAGGGTAGAACGCCATTCTAAGAGCCCGCTGGCAGTTGGCCCAGCGGATTTGAAAATTATTTAAACTAAGAATCAGCCCAAATGTGGTAAATAATGTACATACCCTCTGTATTAGTTAATAGGGGTTTATCTTTATAGACAATGTTTTTCGAAGTCATCTTTCCCAAGGACATTGAAGCTCGTGATTGCGTGGTAATGGGTAAATACGCCATTCATAAAACTGAAACGCTGTAAAAAAGAACATGTCTTGAACCAATATTGGAGGCAATGACCGGTCAATTGTGATCAAGCATCGTAGATCTACTTCGTAAAATGCAGTAACATTGCAAATATTTCAAAAAAGCAAGTACTACAAGTAATGAAATTGCGTTGAACATGCTCTTTATCAGGTAATGGACCGTAGTGACATAATGTTTACAAAAATAGTCTTCGTATACAGCCCATGCATCGAGTTTCAGGCAGAAATATTGATGATTAAAAGGTTGGTGTCCAGTTACCACAAGCTTTTTCTGATCTGGTGTCCATGCACATACTCAGAAAATGAAAATGGTGTCTTGTTAGCATATTTTCCTCTACCCAGGTCCATTCCAAAACGTATATCTTCGCTTTGGATGGACATTTCTAAGTGAAATTTCGTATTCCTTTCGGGAATACATTTATCTTATCATACAAACTTGTAAAATGAACATTGGTTATGGGATTTTGTCCGAAAATCGGCAACAAAATTTCAAAACAAGAAGACCCCATTTGCTCATAAAGCCGCAGCTCGCTTATATGATGGTATTATTATTCTCTAGTATGTGTGTAAACAGATCAACCATTCGTCTTGATATTGCTGTAAATCAATATTTCTATCTAGGTTAATCAGGTCCATAAAAATGAAAATACTTACACCACCTCCGGTTCTTCCATGGAAAATTCGATCAGGTGTACCGAGAGCACATGGTGTCCGCGGCTCACGTTGATCAGTGTGCTAATGGTCCAATAACATCCGTGACATCCGATGAGTGCGGCCATGGTCGTGACGTGACATCGTGAATAACAGATCGCACGGTATGGTATATACGTTAGTCCACATATTCTCAAGTGAATCAGTTCGGCCATATATAATTATGAAAATAATTAGCAGCGAATGATTTAAACATGGGGAGGTTATTTTTTTTTTTATAAATAATAACATTCCCATTACCAGATTTAGGAAAATTAAGATGGCATTTTGTCGTTTTGTGTTATGCAGTTTAACTCACTACCAAACGACAATATTTTGGGCTGGTCCAAATAGAAAAGCATTTGCAGACGACAAAATAAAAGTGATTGCAAATTTGGAATTTGCTTTGTGAAGGGTAAAACATTGTGGGAAAAGGAGAAAATGCTAGTTACCAGCATTTTCTCCTTTTCTCACAATGTTTTCTGTATATAGGCTTCCTTCTTAGGGTCGTCAAAAGTAGGGATTACGTGGTAATGGGTTAATGTATATTTGGTACAGCGTTCCAAAAAAGTTAGTGTTTACTGTCATTTTTTTTAAAGTGATATTTACGTTATGTGAAAAAAACGTTTAGTTTTTCAAAATCAGTTGTAACCAATGTGCAGCATAATTATGTTTCCTAAAATATTATTCACTACATTTTTTAGAAAAGGAAAAACGATATAACAATTCTATAACTTTCACTTTTTACCTATCGCCCCATCTTACTGATAATGGGCGATTATCTAGTCAATGCAAAGAAATATGTTTTCTTTTTTTTTTCTAACAAAACCATGTTTTCATCACGCTAGGAAAGAAGCGTTTGGGAACATCACTGCAAATTAAGAACTTCCTTTTAACTTCTACCAAACGATAGAATTTTAGACTGGTCCCAATTTAAAACATTTGCAGACGACAAAATAAAAATGACTGAAAATTTGAAATTTGTTTTGGGAAGGGTAGAAAGCATTGTGGGAAAAGGAGAAAATGCTGCTTACCAGCATTTTCTCCTTGTACTACAATCTTTTCAAAAGTCTTCTTTCTCAGGGTCGTTAAAAGTCGGGTTTGTGTGGTAAACGGTGTAACTTTACCTATCCGAAATTCACACTGTTGACTAACAATAAAATTCATAAACTCCAGTTTATTGGCCCTCTTAACCCTTTACAGCACAATCCAGTGTATTCATCAAAGAGCTTTCGAAAACATGTTAGAAAATGCTGGTGACCAACATTTTCGTCCTACCCACAGTTTTTTAGTTTTTTTAATATCCTGTCAAAACTTCATCTGTACCACTCTTAGATTTGTATCACCGGCGGATACTCTCAATTTGGAAAAGTCTGGAAAAGGCATAAGATGCATGTAAATGAAAGAGACTTTTAGAAAGGGGAAAAGGGGGAGAGTTTTGGGAAATGTGAAGTTGCATGTAAATTAAAGAGACTTTCCACGATCTTTTTCAAGAGGATCAAAATATAATAATTCTAGAAATAAGTCTTTAACAGAGTACTTCACTAAATACAGACACGTTAGATTCAAGAGGAAACAGCGATTTCAAGATCTCGAAAATTGCTCCCGAAAGTCCATATATTTTCAAACCGGACGGAAAAGCGTTTGAATATTGTATGGTAGTCATGCAGGGTTTCCAGCTTTTCGCTCTCTTCTGTAGTTTTAAACAACCCATCTATCAATGACAAGTTAAATAGCTTGTGAGGATAGGGCAGGTAAGGATCAGACTGCTCTAAAACATGTCTTCCGATCTAAACTTTATACCATCCGTTTTAAAATTGATATCTAAAGGGAAAAAAATGTAGTATCTGACTTTACAGATTTTGATAGATTGCATCCAAACAGCGTCGTCAGTCCCTCTTCACGGCCTAAAGACTAACCCTTTACCACGCAATGACGACTTAACGCCCTTGAGGAAGAAACTTTATGAAAACTTTGTGGGAAAAGGAGAAAATGCTGGTAACCAGCATTTTCTCCTTTTCCCACAAAAGTTTTCTACCCTATCAAAGCAAATTTGCACCGTTTGAACCACTTGGAAATGGTTGTCTGCAAATGCTTTCAATTTGGACAGGTCTAAAATTTTGCTGTATGGTAAAGGGTCAAATCCTTTCATACATTATCTATCAGTTGATCGATCTATTAGTTTCCTGACTAACCAATTCTTTATAACATTCAACGGAAGGCCTACATGCTATGTCCTGATTCATTTAAGAGTCACTCTGGCAAAAGAGGGTTTAATGCTTCACTGTAATGTATTACAGCAAGCAGGTAGACACATAATTACGTCTCTATCGAATCAACTCTAAATAAACCGACTGAATCGTACGGTAGATTGGTTCTTGGACATGCACAAAAATGACCAAATAAAACAAAAACTTTCTCGGCAAATGATAAAAACTATCTCGGTAAATAATAAAAACTTTCTACAGTGACCAGCATGCACAGACTAGGCAGGAAGGTGTAATACCGAGAAATGACCCTCCCCTACAAAATGACCAGGGTCATTTTTCTACGTAGAGAAATGACCCCAGAAGTAATTTCTCTACGTAGAGGAATGACCTAGGTCATTATTCTACGTACAGAAATGACGTTCTGACCCAGGTCATTCCTCTACGTAGAGAAATGATCCATGGGTCATTTTGTAGGGGAGGGTCATTTCTCTGCATTGCATAGAGGATGTTTGTTTTTTTTGGTGAAAGATCGAAATTTATTTCATCGAGTGGACACCATTGGTAATATTTTCACGAGTGGCGTTTTCATACGAATGAAAATATTACCGATAGTGTTCACGGGATGAAATAAAGTTCGATCTTTAAACGAAAAAAAAAAAATATTCTATTTATTTCATGCTTTTAACCCTTTCTGGGAGGAGCTTTATCAAAATCCAGTACAGTTCTTTTCCGTTATTCCCCGTGGCGTATACCCTTCCCGCATAGCAACGTATTACAATATACGTCAAGCGCGAGAAATGAAAGGTATATGACGTCATATTTCCAATCTGATTGTGAGGCACGCGCAATTTACCTAGGCAAAAAGAGCATGAAAATCAGTATTTTCACTGGTGGTACCAGTGTAAGATCAAAAAATATTTTCACTGCTATTTCTCGATATCCTACATGAAATAAACTGGCATATTTCATTCTACATGGTATATTGATGTAAGTTCATCTATTGCCATACCAATAGCAATACGCAGTGAAATGACCCGTGGGCCATTTTGTAGGGAGGGTCATTTCTCTGCATTAAACGGCATACAATGAATACCTAATCACTGATAACCAACTTTTCACAGTCACAGTTAAAATGCATAAAATGTATTCTGTAACAAACAACACCAAATGGTCTACAAATACATTTACATAAATAAAATATCCTGCTCCAGGACACAGATTAATTCTGGAGTACTGCTGTAAGAGGGTCAGTTTGATTTGATAACAAATGCCATGGCAACCAGAATTGTTCATGGAACACAGCTATTTGAAAGAATTTGAAGAAGGACCACCTAAGGAACATTCCTCTGAAATTTGGTAAAAGTCCAGTCGATAGTTTCTGAGAATTTTTTTTTTAACGGACGCACGCACGGACGGACGAACGGAGGGACGCACGACGTACGTACACAACGCCATGAAATAGCTCGCTGGCCATTTGCCAGCGGAGCTAAAAACCATTGTTCGTCGTGATTCAATTGGTTGTTGGACAAACTGGAATTAATAGATCGATAATTATGTGATGTCTTGCTCGGCATAACGCATTACAGAGATGAATAAAACACTCAAGCAAATAATCACACAAGTATGGACCGATAAAATCGACTTTGTCGAACAACCCACTGTAATTGGAGTAAAATGGTCCTTGGGTATGCAGAAAATCAAATGTTGTAGGTAAGTAAAGTCCATAGCCTTGCAGTCAAATGCTGAGATAGCATTTCTGTTGCTTGGATAACTGCACGGCCTTATACTTAATGCTATGTTCCCACTGTCGCGAGATTAGCTACGAGAGCCATGATTTGCAATCCGTAGCTAATCGTGAAACTTTTGGAAATTTCTTGGTTTGGATACGGGTAGAAACGTTAAGAAACGATTACTTGCGCCTGGATGCGACATGATTGCGATTGGTCATTTTAGTTCACACGACATTTCACGATCCGGTCTTACGTTCGTATACAATCAATTCCGATCCTATAAGATTATCCCGTTCAAGTCTGCCAATGAATTGCGATTGGATACGATTATTACGAGCGGGAGTCACGAGTTCTGACGATGTAATACATACAGATACGTGTGGATAAGTCTAGATACGTTTATTGCGAACCAATGCGCTCTGTGTGGCTATGATACGATTGTTGTCGCGCCGCGTTTCACGATTATATCCGAAGGAGACCTGCATTTGGAGCCTGGTGAGTAGATATGGGCCACGACTATCTACAGTCTTCACTAGTTTTTGTGAAGACTAATTATTGAGGAAAGTGATAATGTGATATCTGCGTATGCAGACATTATATCACCAGGGAGGAAGAAGATGAATAGTTGTCAGACCATCAACAACCACAACCCGCAAAGGTCAGGAGAGCGGTAGTCAGACAGTTCTGGGTGAGACCATGGCTCACAGAAGAAAAAAGCCAAAAATTCGGTTAGTTTTCTAGCCTCCTCGACACATCATACAAAAAGATTGAAATTGCCTTGATGATGGATGAAATAGACATAAACATGTTTAGTTGACATAAGGATGCACAATAATATACTTTCATTTTAGATTTAGATTGAATTCTTGTTTTCAGAATGAGTATTGTTCTTTTTTATCTGTCTTGCACACCATAGAAAAATGCGGTAATCGGTTCTCTGAAATTCTCTATTTTTGACCTCCCCTTTCGGCCCAACCAACCAGGCTTGCTGTCTTTCGGGAAGGCTTCTGGGTTTATTTCCAGAATTGTTGGTGTTGGAAAGCTGCTACGAATAGAATCTGAATGTTAAATGTTGAAAGGAGTATGTTCCTTTTAAACACCATGTACTGTAGCTACAAAAGATGCCGCATTTCTTACTTCGACTGTCTCGATGTGATGGATCAAAAGGAGAACTTATGAACTTATCATATCCTATCATCCAGCAAATTAAACCAGAGCTTTGCCTGGGCCAAAATTGGTCCCGATCGACACGATTCAGAGGTACGATTTGATGCGATCTGCTACGTTTTGTTACGTCTCAATACTATTAGATGCGGTGACCACGATTGACAATCAATCGTAGACAACTTTGACAACCAAAAAAGTTCATATGATTAACACGATTGCCACGATTACATCAAGTATGAAATCGAATATGAAAAAATATTCGAACAAAATTCGCACGATCTAAAGCGACCGTTGTGCAATGCAAATCCATGAAATCTTGCGATATATCTTACGTCTATATACGACTGTTGTACAATGAAAGCGAGTGTTGTAAGATAATGTGATAGGATCGTGCGATTGATCAGGTGATAGGACGATTGAATGTGCATCAAAGCGATTAGATGTTGGGCGCTCATGCGATTATGAGTTATATGGTACGAATACTCGTGCGAGTCAGAGGGGGTATATATACCGCCCATTTCCGACGCTCTTCAGCTGAATAGTTGAATGCCAGAGAAGATGCAGCCCAAGAAGATAACCAAAGCAAAAGCCGAAGCCCAGGTGACGAACCGTAGAAAGAAAGCCCAGAAGGAGGAGGCGCAAGACCTGCTGCAGCAGCCAAGCCCTGTAAATGATCCGCCGGAGCCTGCCGAACGAGGGGGAAAACCGTCAGACCAGCCAGCTGAGTCGACAGAGCCTGATGTGTCCAGAGCAATCATAGTAAAACGATGCAAGATTACATGAGACACGTTGAGCAACAGTCTCATGGTTCACAAAACACACGTATAGACTGCAGCGATTCATCTTACGACCTTTTAAAAATCGTGCACCATTCTTGCGAGTACACAAAACGTTGGAAGACGTTCGTACAAATGTTCGTGCGTTGCTTTGCGATAACTTGGATCGCATTCGGTCGCGTCTGAATAGTGTGCATGTCCACAATTTTGAAGAGACTTGATGTGACGACTAAAATGCATGCAACGAATGCGAGAGATCGTGCAACTTATACAAAAGCTCGTGCGAATCTAAAGAATTCCCATCGCAAAGTGATGTAAAGTACTCGTGCGCCAATTGTGAAAAGGGCTTTAAGTTCTTGTTGAATCGTGTATTTGTCATTGAACGGTCATGTGCTCATGATTTTGTAACTGCTTTAAGTCATTTTACACAGTATATAGGCTAAGGCCCAGATCAAAAAAGGGCTCTATTTTAAATTTTTTTTCAATCCATCTGGTAGAAAAATTCAAATGGTACAGTGAGTTAGGATAGCCTATTAGAGTCACTTTAAGCATGGATGCCAGATCTGAAAGTGGTGCAGATTTTTTTTATATGCTAATAAACGCGCCTACCCCAAATTTGCCTTTAACAAAAATTAAACTTTTCATATGTTCACAATAGTGAAAAAAACAATGAAACAATGCAATCTTTTTGACAAATCTTTTGAATTTAAGATGCTCATAAAAATCCACATTTACATGTCGGTAAGACTTATATTAAATCAAGTCTGACCAATTTCACATACCGTAAAACACCTAATAAATGTTCCTAGCAGAATGAATTGAAAACAATCTCTGATTTTCAGTCTTCACATTGAATGTGTTAATATTTCTGGCTAGATTTTTTCACAGTTTTGGCTAGAGCTACTAGGACAGACATAGAGGACCAGAATTAAGAACAGTTATGAAGTTTTAGCATTTAGCACCTCGAAAATGATCTATAATGCAACAGTATAATTTGTTGTTGCACAGTAACTTTCATCTTCGCAAGCCAAGGATACTAAGGTAGTACCCTTGGCCGCTCGCCTCTTTAAAAATCGAAGCTCCTGCTGCGCCATTTCATTGGACGCGATCAAAACCCATCGCGTCCAATCAAACCATCCGTAACAAGAAATCTTTCGCAAAACAGAAAACAATAATGGCGGTGCCCATTAAAAACGAAAGTTGTCGTGTTTGTGACGAAAATTTGCCAAGAAAGAGTAGACGATCGATATTTAATGAGTTTTTTTTAGTTTACGGTCAATTATATGAAGTATTAGGACGGGTTCTATAGCCAAATGATTGCGAATTATGGTAAGTCTGTTCGTCTTGTTTTTGACGTGATGAATCCAAAAGCGCAGCCACATTTGATGCATGGCCAACAAATTTTATTACGAGCACTTTGATTGGTCAGAAATAACATCAGCAAAAGGTTATGCAACTCGTAATATTTGACAGGTGGCGCAGCGGGAGTTTCGAGTTTTAAAGAGGCGAGCGGCCAAGGTACGTAACGAACAAAGTGGAGTTAGTATCCTTGGTTTGCGAAGATGACTAACCTTTGATTTTGTTATTTCATTATATGTTTACAACTGTAACCACAAGTATGCCAACACAAAGATTTGGCTATTTTCATTACTTAAGCTGCTTTATTGTTATTCTTACTCTCCTACTCTGTTAATATATTTCACTGATGCAATAGGGGATATGACTTGAAACAAGAGGGTCATGATGGCCCTGTATCGCTCCACTGGCTAATAAGTGAAAACACTACAAACCAAACATTAAAACTCCGGCCAAATGGTTTCAAGCTTGAAGACATACAATAGGCTAAGGCCCAGGTCAAAAAAGGGCCCTATTTTTTTTTCATCCATCTGTTTCTCTAGTTTACTGATGCAATAGGGGATATAACTTAAAACAAGAGGTCATGATGGCCCTGTATCTTGCCACTTGCAAATAAGTGAAAACACTACAAGCAAAATATTACTAATCTGGGCAATTAGTTTTAAACTTGAAGACATACAATTTTTTTCAATAAAATCCTACGAGAAAGTTATGAACCCTTGACCCCTGGCCAAAGGCATTATTGACCACAGAGCTATGAAATCTTGATGAAACTTGGCTGGGATGTTCCTTGGGTGAAGCTCTACCAAAATTGTTCAAAGAATATAATTTTACTCATAATTCTGGTTGCCATGGCCACAAAACGAAAAAAAAAAAAAAAAAAAAAAAAATACAGAATCTTTGAAAATCCTCTTCTCTGAAAGTAGAAGGCATAGAGCTTTGATATTTGGTATGTGACCATCTCCTAGTAGACCTCTACCAAGTTTGTTCAAATAATGGCCCCCCCCCCCCCCCCAGGGGTCACAAGTTTGAGCATAGGAACAATGAAGAAAACTTTAAAAATCTTCTCCTCTGAAAATTGAAGGCATAGGGCTTTGACATTTCGTATGTAGCATCTCCTAGTGGACCTCTACCAAGTTTGTTCACATGTTGCCCCTGGGGTCAAAACTGGCCCCGCCCAGGAGGTTACAAGTTCAGGCTAGGAACAAAGAATGAAAACTTTAATATTCTTCTTCTCACAAAGTAAAAGGCATAGAGCTTTGATATTTGGAATGTAACATCTCCTAGTGGACCTCTACCAAGTTTGTTCATATGATGCCCTTGGGTTCAAAAGTGACCCTGCCCCGGGGGTCATAAGTTCGAACACAGGAACAAAGAAGGAAAACTTTAAAAATTTTCTTCTCTCAAACTTGATGCCGTAGAGCTTTGATATTTGGTATGTAGCATCTTCCAGTGGACCTCTACCAAGTTTGTTCATATGATGCCTCTGGGGTTTAAACTGGCCCTGGCCTGGGGGTCACAAGTTCAAACATAGGAACAAAGACAGAAAATTATAAAATTCATCTTCTCTAAAACTAGAAGGCATAGAGCTTTGATATTTGGCATGTAGCAATTCCTAGTGGACCTCTTCCAAATTTGTTCATATTATGCCCTTGGGGTCAAAACTGGCCCTGTCCCTGGGTTCACAGGTTAGTTTAAAGTTCATCACATAAACGTGAGGGAAATAAAGCTATAGTCTCAGTTGAGCACCCCAGGGCCAATGTCTCTCTTGTTGAAATGTCATGATGTAACGGATTTATTTCCTACATAACAATGATATTTTTAATGCAAATAGCATAAATATAGTTAACAGTGGATACAGAAGAGTAATTGAAACAATTTAAATGTAACTGTAATAGCATTTAAAGTCTTAACTTGTCAACAAGACAGTATTTTTGGTGCAAATGACTTTTCTATATTTCATGTGTAACTATTCAATTATTGTTTCGTTCAATTTTTCTAAAATAAAGGCACTAAGTACAAACTTTTTTTTTATACTTATATGTGTCTGCGCTGTAACATTTTATGTCATTGCTGCAAAACATAAGTTGTTTACATAACAATGATAAAAAATGCACATGAAAGGAAGCCGCGACGTTTGATTTCATAAAAACAATTTCTGGGAACAAAACGGAAAATACAATTACACTTTTCGTACAAACAGCTAGGAATCATTTACTAGATCTATATAATTTTTTCAAGAAATTAAAATAGTTGCAAAACACTGATCTTCTCTGACATATAACGTGCCGAAATTTTGTTCCAAAATACTCAATTAATATTAAATAAATATGTGTTATACAGATGATTCGAAATGAAATATTATTATCTGAACCAGAAAATATTTATTTTTTTTAAATTAGAATGGAATTTCTTTTGCTTTACAATTTTGTTACATGAAGGACATATCGATTTGTTATGACTAGTATTGTATCACAGTAGACAATATTCCAGTGTGGATATAAGGAACCTTATCAAACAAAAAATCCAACTTAATTTTCAAAAATCGTGTCTCCTAAAATCTGCCACAATTATATAATAGCTCATAGATGGCCGTGTATATACATTAGTGGGTGGGGTAAAAGATAAGCAAGACCGTAACAAATATACAATGCAGCACTTTAGTGCAGTAGTAAGCATTTAGTTCTCATCAAACCCTTTCACAAGAAGTTGAAACACAAAAGTCTTAAATGATATTAAGTTGCTCATGATTTTCAAAAAATGTGTGCAAATTTGGTGGGTGGGGTAACACCAGGACACCCAATGTATTTTATTTGCTCCTGTAACTGAATTTTACCATTGCTTATGTGCTTAACTGTCAATTAGACCTATTTGCAATCAATATACTCTGGAAGATATTGAAATTTTGTGGTTTATACACATAAGCTCAATTCAATGCATTTTCAGTGGGTGGGGTAACAAAATGTCGTCTGAAAAAAATCTGCACCACTTTTGTTTCTGGCATCCACCCTAATTTGACTTCTATATGGCTGTACTATCACCTGGTACCAATGAAATTTTTCTACCAGATGGATTGAAAAAAAATTGAATCCAGCATGCCAGGCCTTAGACTAATAGCTCATTCATAGTTTTTTGTTATTTCTCGATCTTACATTTAAACTTACATGCATTTCATCACAAAAACAAATTTATAGTTTTTTGCTGCCCAATCCTGTTGTGTTTGTTAGAGTCCGATACTATTTTTGCATTTTCTAATACCTACACTGTTGTTCTACACAATCGTAGAATTATGAGTTCGCTATTCAAGATCCTTTGCTGTAAGCTTTCGTCCCTTTATTATCTTTTATTTAGCAATAAAGTCTCTGACACAAGATTTGTCATGACATCTGGTTAAGAATATAGGTAGAGGAAAAGTGTGGAAAGTTAACTCTATGTTATAAAGGCCTGAACATTGTGGTTAAATATATTTGTAAAAACCTGAACGACCGATGTGAGGAAAATCTTGATCGATTGCGTTTTCAGAGGCCCTCTACCTCAAGGGCATTTGGGGAAGGATATACCACACTAAAAATGTTTCGATTTCAAAATTACACAATCGTTTAAAAGCACAATTCTACAATTCAGCAAAGCTGCAAACTGTATAATTATAATCTTATCTTGTATATAAAACACAAAAATATGAAATGAATAGAAAAAAAGTTCAAAAATAAGATTTAAGAAAAAAAAAAAATATGCAAGCCGAAGTATTACCTTTTAAAGGCGCGGACTTGACCTGTAGCTGAACAAATCTGACAAACACTTCAGGCTGAAAGTCAGATTTACGTTCAAGGATGTTCAATTCTTTATCAGATGAATCTAAAGCTTGTCTACTTTACAGGTATTTGAAAATTACAAAGTACATGTAAATATGAAAAAAGCAGATGGAAAATGAATGTTCCTCAAATGACATTTGCAATTGGTAGAAAACAAAGAAATGCTAGTTTTCAGCATTTCATCCCTTTCCAACATTTCTTTCAAAAGCCTTGGTCCTTGAGTGCGTGAAACAGGGACTTGGTAAAGGATAAATCGTAAAATTAGATTTACGACAACTTGTGCGGCGGCCATTTACTTTATCATGTTTGTTTGTGTGGTAAACTTTTTACCATTATCATTTTTTTCTGTTTTAGAAATTAATACGTTTTACACACAAACATATATATATAAACTACTTTGTTTTAGATAAAGATGAAAATTAGCATTTCTGTTTAAGATATTTCTTGCAAATCCCAAGTGACTATGGTTCTTGCAAAAATTGAAAAATCGTTTGGGTGCTAGATTATTTTATTGTTTTTCCGCCAAAATGGCGAGCATTATACAATAAAATACAAGAAAACAGTAAGAATGAAATAACAAACAAAAAAAGTAGGTAAATGTCATAAAGAGAGAAAATCAATGTACGGCCAGACTCCGACCCGAAAAAGACCCTTACAATAAAAAGACGAAAATGCAAAAGCCCTTTCCCTGGTCAGAATGCGGGAGCACATTGTTAAAATTCAAAGTACAAAATAAAGAAGAGAAATGAGACAAAAATAGGTAAAAGGAAAGCATGAATCAAGTAAGGGGACCTTGCAACGAAAGCGAAACACAAGGCAAACATAGGCAACAGAATATTTAGGAAAGCAACACAATATTTAGGAACTAAATAATGAAGCAGACATATATGTTAGGTATGTGTTATTTTCGCGGACTTTTCGCTTTTGAGGCAAATATCTCCCCATATAAACCACAAGCTGATGAAATAAATTATATATATATTTCCTCTAATTATTTTGTCAACGAATGCCACTTTTAAAAACTAGTGTTCTCAAGTCAATTAAGGCAGCAGGAAAATGTTCACTGTGACAGGGAAATAATTCCCCCCAGCTTAAGTTACTGCATTTCTTTACCCATGACATTTCTAAAATTAGACACATGAAATATAATATATTGCTTTATTCTCTTTCAGAAACCCCTTGATGCTTTGCTAGAATAGGGAGGTCGAGAACAGGGAAAACTTAGGTCAAGCTTAGACCAGAACAATGGCTATAGCTGAACAAGACAAATATGAGGTCTGACTTTCAAGGAGACATCTATAATCAAGGAAGACATATGGTCATCCGATTAAAGAAGAAAGAGCGTCTATGCAAGGCCGTCGGAAGCGGTCCGGCCGGTCCGGCCATGGCCGGACCAAATTTTCGGCCGGAAATGAAAAAATGGCCAGAACAATTTTCGAAAAAAAATGCGCAATATAAACCTCAAAAAATGCGCCAGAATGCACCAGAGAGCGTCTTATTTTCAAAATTTTTCCGGGGGAGCATGCCCCCGGACCCCCCGTAGCATGGCTTAAATGTGTAATATAAACCTCAAAAAATGCGCCAGAATGCACCAGGGAGCGTCTTATTTTTCAAATATTTTTCCGGGGGAGCATGCCCCTGAGACCCCCCAGCATGGCTTAAATGCGTAATATAAAACTCAAAATATACACCAGAATGCACCAGAGAGCATCTTATTTTCATTTTTTTCCGGGGGAGCACGCCCCCGGACCCCCCTAGCAGAGCTTTGCGACTTCGTCGCTCGCCATACTGGCCGGACCAAATGAAATTTCCTTCCAACGGGCCTGCTATGTAATCCAGACTGATATGATAGCAAGCCAAACAATTAAAACAGAAAGTAGAAATAAATGTGGAAGAAAGACTGCTAGTACAGTAAAGAAGACACGAGGTCCAGCTTAACAAATGGTGTAGTTAAGCAAGGAAGACTTGAGGTCGAAGCAAAATTGGAAAACATATATACATGATTAAGTACCGTTCTAAATATGAAAAACGAAACTTTGAAGTCGAAAGTAAAAAACCTATATAGTGCTAATTCAAATCTATTTATTTACTCATTTATCTTTCTTTTTTTCGGGGGGTGTCTTTATCGGATTTGACGTTATCGTCGATTGAGGTTGAATTGATGGCGAACATGTGCAGTTCTGCATACCGATAAGTGTAAATTCACTTTTGATTCCAGTGACACACGTCAGCATGTTTACCGCCGCTCCGGAGAGAAGTTTACAGAACACACTGGAGAGACCTTACGAACTTGCTCCCGGTCAACGTTACTGCCCCTGTCAATTTTACGTACCCGCTCGAGTAAAAAACATGGCTGCGCCCACAAGATTACACAAGGTAAGCACAAAAACATATATTTTTTAACATGTTATTGAATAGATATGCAGTTGCAGGTTGTCGCACGGAATGTCTGGGATGTCAGTGCATGTTAATCTTTAGTTCTTTTGGTGGTTAATCGTTTGTTGAAGACGTTTAATCCAACTAAGTTTCGTCGGCGACTACGATTTCTGGAAAAACACCACTTGGAGTCTCCAAAAACCTTTGTAAAACATATACACTCGATATTCTGAAGTGTGTGCCGTGTCGGATGACCAATACAGTGATTATCCTCAGAACTATAAACCGATAAAAATCAAATTGCAGTTATTAAAGGATATTTTGCCATTTTTACTTTACAACGTAAGATGCTCCTAAATTCAATACAACGATTCAGCTTCTGAGCTGAAAATACGGTAAGCGTATGGGTTTGTGGTACAGTGAACAAGTTTGTCATTTTGGTAAAGATTCTATATTAATTCTCGTAGTCACAGTCGTAGTGTAGTTTTATAAACACTTGAATGGATTGGTTGGTTGTATTAGGGCTTAATGCCACTTTGTAAACACCTAAGGTCATATCATGGCGGTCGGTGACAATTAAAAGTGGCATGTGTTTCCTGGCTTTCTCACACCGGTACTAACACAACTTTCTTTCCAAAGCCACCGACTACTTTTCTCACATACTTCAGCAGATGTGAGAGGCGAAAATACGCCGGAAAGAAAGTTTGCCTCAACCGGTTATCGAACTCGCAACCACGAGGTCATGAGTCCGACATGCTCACCACTGAGTCACCCGGGCGGGCACTTGAATGGAAGTACAATTCTAAAACACGTTGAACTCTTTTTTTCTATCAACAGGCCTAATGTTACTGGGCATGTATTCAGGCGATCTCGGGTTCTCTGTTTCTATCCCCAATTTTATTAAGCTGGCAGAATCAGACACCCATCGTGAAATAGAGAGAGAGAGAGAGAGAGAGAGAGAGAGAGAGAGAGAGAGAGGGGAAGGAAGGGAGGGAGGAAGAAGAGAAAGAAAGGGAAAGAAAGGGAGGGGTGTAGGAAGAAGAGAGAGAGAGAGAGAGAGAGAGAGAGAGAGAGAGAGAGAGAGGGGTAGACTGGTCCTTGAACATACAGAAAATTGACCTAAGCGAAAAGTCTCGGTCCAGTTCTGCCTGCGCGGAATGCACAAGCTGACCTGGACAGATTGTTTTCGCAGATGCATTAAGCCCCCTTTTCACAGAGTATCGCTGATCAATATTTAAAGCATAGTATTAGATATTACTAGTTACTTTTAGGTGTGACGCTTACAAGGCATACAAATGGTTGTTCGTTGATGACCAGTATTATTAAATTACATGTATATTCACGAAAACGAGTCTCTTGATGACGATATCGAATATGGTATTTATAATAGTTATGGATCTTCTGCACGATAGTTATGATAAATATCCTTTGCACGATACTGTCTGTCATAAGGCTCTTCATCTATTTCACAGGTATTTGACATTCTATAACCAAAATAAATGATCAAATATGAAAAAAAAATATCTCCCCTATATAATGTAAACACAAGGAATGCAACGTCTCGATTGCCAGCGCCAGCACAAGACAGCCTTTCCCACCCAAAATCACCCACGAAACAAACATTGATCATTTTCTTTCGCCTAGCGATAGACAACACAAAAATATACCTGCGACATTCGGCGATTCCTCAGTAGACACCTTTTAGTTATGATACGGATTACGTATTAGAGTCAAATATCTTTTCTTTAGAAGAGATTACGGTCAAATACTTTTGTTAGTTACTTCTAGAAAAATCTTAAGTATCATAAGATGTCCATAAATATATCTTAAAAACGAAAAAAATAATAGTAATACGTAATCCGAAGATACGCTTCCTGGCTCTTCCCGTGACGTCAGAGAATGGCCTCCTCGATGGATAGAAATTGTCAAAAAAATTGTAAAATATGACGGATATCTCCGGTTAAAAGGTGTCTACTGAGGATTCGCCGAATGTCGGAGGTACATTTTTCTGTTGTCTATCGCTAGGCTAAAGGAAATAATGATCAATGTTTGTTTCGTAGGTGATTTTGGGTTGGAAAGGCTGTCTTGTGCTGGAACTTGCAATCGAGACGTTGCATTCCTTGTGTTTATATTATATAGGGGAGATTTTTTCCCCATATTTTATCATTTATTTTGGTTATAGAATGTCAAATTGCTGTGTCTATATCATGGCATTTCATTTCAAAAGCATCAAAAGGACAATAATCTTGACGGAAAGAAAAACCGAAAGTAGACAGTTATACATATTGATTAAAATAAGGTGAAAAATTATTAAACTCGTACACAATCACATTATGATATAGTTCTCTGTTTCAATTCAGGAACTGGATCGTTTTATTGTGTTCTTGAGCGTGGAGCGTTGCCTACAAAAAATGACAGAAAAGTGCTTTTTAATGGATGTCGTATAGTTTTTGTTTTCAACTGTGGCGAATAAAGCATATGTGATTCACTTGACACAACACAAACTTCAGATTATTGTGTTTGTATGTTTAAAAAGCTTTTTGCTGACTCCCGTGTGTTGATTATTCAGAAATCGCAGTCGCTGATGTAAGTTTGTTGGATTAAACGTCTTTAACAAATAACAAACCACCAAAAGAACAATACAGAAATATGCACTGACATCCCAGACATTTCGTGCGGCAACCATCTACAGCACATCCACTCATCTAGTTGTTATAGAAGTATGTTTTAGTGCTTAACTTGTGTAATCTTGAGGGAGCAGCCATGTTTTTAACTCGAGCGGGTACGTAAAATTGACAGGTGCAATAATGTTGACCAGGAGCAAGTTCGTAAGGTCTCTCCAGTGTGACGTATTGTTGAGATAAATCGCTGGGAAGGACTAACTGTCATGGTTTAGACAGCTTTTACCCTCCACGTCACCGTAAAACTCAACTGGTGTTGCTCGAATTTGGTCGAGGACGGCCTCCCAGGTTAACTGTGCAATATTAGGTGGATCAGTAGATTGTGATGCCCTTTACTGCTGCCCATTGAGGTAGTGATGCAAAACTTCTCAATGACAAAAAACGTTCATACGTTACAATGGCCTGCTTTATCGCCTGATATGAATGTGATCGAGCACGTGTTGGATTACATGAAACGCAAAATTAGGACAAGAAACGTGCACATTGTTCAACATTTGTAGACAAGACACGACTTTCGGCCATAACCGTATATCTTTAGAAAATTCCAATAGACTACAATACAAAGACCTTTGTAAATCTGCCTATGAAATTCTTAACAATAGCTGCAAAAAACTTGAGGAAGATGTATTGCCTTAAACTTACATTTATAGACCATTTTTCCCCATCTTTTCATAATGCTTTCTATTCTTTTATAATTTTCATAATTCCGGCTGAATTTAGATTGTCATCTGCAAATACTACTAATTTCATTTGAATTGTCTAAAATTTTATTGTTTGTTAAAGGGTTCGCTATCTTATACACTAACAAAATGCTGATAATCATAATCAGCATTTTCTCCTTTTCCTACGATATTTTCTACTCTTCCAAAGTCAAGTTTCCACTATTAAGTCACATTAATTTAGTTGTCTGCAATTGTCTTCAAATTGGACCAAATATAAATTTTGTCTTTTGGTTAACCCTTTCCAAAACAACAAACTTTTGGACTAGACTAAATTGAAAGCATTTGCAGACGACAATTCAACTCTTGCAGAAAAGATGATTTCTGTCTATGATAGGGTATAATTCATTGTGGGAAAAGGAGAAAATGCTGGTTACCAGCATTTTCTCCTTTTCCCACAATGTTTTCAAAAGGCTACTATTCCAAACCCGTAAAAACCAGGGATTGTTTGGGAAAGGGTTAAGAGTAAAAGGCAATATGCTTTTGACATGATTCAATGTATTATGAAAAATGCAGATGTAAATGAATTCTGTAGATATGAAACTAAGACTAAAGATCTATAACAGTATTTACAGCATTGCAGTATCAAAAATGGCTAACTTTACATTTTACATAAAAGCTTAAACCTATCACTGTAAAACAATGGCTCTTTACATCCATGCAGGAGAGAGGTTGAGGTAAAACATAGTAGAAAAAAGATCAACTGCTTGTATCAAGCAGGTATATGAGAAAAATTGCACATAATAAATAAAAAGGATTTTATGTGAAGCAAAGGAAAGTCTTTTTCTTGCTTCGTAATAAAAACAATGCTAGAAAAGCATTGTTACCAAAAGTAGCTTCTTTTCCTTGATTAGCTCAAGAAGCTAAATACTCCTGAGGACTATCACATGGAATTTATTCCAACATACTGCACCCATAAATGGTGGAATTCTGATTTGCATCTAAAGTAAACAGCTATATTTTAACAAACATTGCTTCATCATTCACCACATAGAAAAGTTCCAGACTCATACTTATTTAAGAATTGTCAAGACTGCAGTTGAAGTGTTTTTAAAATCCTAAAATATGTGGAAAACTTGTGGGAAAAGGAGAAAATGCTTGTTGAATTTAATAATGTGGTATATCAAAAGTTTATTAATTCTTATGGATGGTTATTGTATCATTAACCCTTTACCTGATATGCCAATTTGAGGCTCTTCCATTTCAGCAGCAAATAAAGAAATGATGTCAAAACTATGGACAAATGAGGAAAAATATCTCATTGAGTGGAAAACATTGTGGGAAAAGCAATTTCTCCTTTTCCCACAATGTTTTCAAAAGCTGTCTGTTGTTGATACGTCAAAATGAGTATCTATGGAGTAAAGGGTTAAATTTGAACATAAGTTTGATGGAATGTGAGGCAAAAATCCATCAATAAACGAAGAACAGAAAAATGATAAAGTGATATTCTATATCATTTTGACAAGATAGATTTCACCAGTGTTTCAAAACAGTTACTAACTTACTATCCTACTCCTCACAATGACAATTGTATGAAGGTAAAAAGTCATAGTTCTGAAGTAACACGTTAAAGCACGCAAGACGGAATGAATATAATTATGTGGACGTTCAGACTCCAGTTCCGAGGGAGCCATTATGAGGATCCATTCCCATGTGATTGATACCAGGTGCTCCATGTCGTCGGTAATCATCGTCATCATCGTGATCAATGCCGATATTTGTCCGCCCCCTTGAATCCTCATCGTACCAATGATCATCAATTCGTGTCCTGGGCGTGTGATAATCATCCAAACCAGGATTTTTATGACCCCGCCTCTGTTAGAAGAAAGAAAGAAAAAATGAATCAATGTCTGAGAGATGGAGCACTATCTGAACCATTAATCAATCATTCAATATTGAAACACTCGAGGAAGAAGAATTTTGAAAACATAGTGGGAAAGGAGAACATGTTGGTTACAATGATAACTAGCATTTTCTCCTTTTCTCAATGTTTTCCATCCTCCCTAAGATAAAATCTATGATCTGATCAGCATTTTAATCCATTGTCTGCGATTGCATGCTTTCACTATGGACGCCCCTGGCGCATATTTTTCATCCTTGGTGAATCAGAATTCTTACCTTTGGGCCAAACCAGACCATGGTTTTAGTAAGGTGTTAATTCTTTACCAAAAGACAAAATTTTAGACTAGTCCAAATTGAAAGCATTAATTTTGCAGACAAGAAAATAAATCTAACTTAGAAATTAAAAGTTGTTTGCAGCAGAGTAGGAAACACAGTGGGAGGAGAAAATTTCTCCTACTCCCACAATGTTTTCAAAAGGTTTCTATCTCAGAGTCGTAAAAACAAGGGATTTTTTGGGAAAGGGTTAAACTGAAAATGAGAATCTGTTCTCCAATTCATACAATGTATTGGCTGCATTTGTTTTGTGCAGCCAACATATAACCAGTGAATTGTTTCAAAAGTTCTCGTTGGTTTTTTCTGTGGGTGTGTCACCCAAATCAACAAATCAGGAATGGCATACCTAAAAACCTGGTAATATACCATGTTATATCCATCATACATCAGATGTCTCAGCCAATATTATCAACATTTTTTTGCCCAAATAACCAAACAAATACTTTCAAGGAAATACTGACAGACAAGTTTTCTCAATCAGTGACAAACAAGACATTGAAAGTAAAGAAAACCACAAGTTGACCAACCAGCCAGCCTAGATAAAATGTTACAGCTTATTTCAACTGGCCTTTTGTCTATGGACTCAACAGACGTTCTTGGCAGTCAAAGAGCCAAATGACTGCATGATTTGAGAGTAAGAATCCAACTCTTTACTAGATGACAACATGTAAGACGTGCCCATAACAAATATAATAGCAAATGACAAATGAAATGAATACAGTGCCACAAAAACATGGGATTTGTCTTTGAAGCATAGAAAAAATATTAGACACAGGAGAAAATGTTATAAGCAAGCATTTTCTAAATTTCTCAGAATGTTTAACCCTTTACCACTCAATGATGTTTTTACACCAATGAGGAAGAAACCTTTTGAAAACACTAAGGGAAATGGAGAAAATGCTTGTAACCAGCATTTTCTCCTTTTCCCACAATGTTTTTTGCTCTACCAAAGAAAAAGCTTTTCTTCTTCAAGGTCCTTAATTTTTTACCGCACAACAATATTTGAAATTGAAATCGAAAGCTTTTGCAGATGGCAAATCAAATGTTGCTTCAGAGATAATTAAAATTTTTAACTCATTGATAGGGTAAAAACATCATTGGAAAAGTAGAAAATGCGGGCTACCAGCATTTTCTCCTTTTCCAACAATGTGTCCTTAAGTCTAACCTATAAGGGTCGTTAAAACTCGGGATTGTGTAGAAAAGGATTAAAATTTGGGATTTTCGGGTCCTTCTTCCTTTCTCACAATTTACCTGGGCCTACACATGTATGCAGCAATAAAGAAAAGAATGTATAAACATTAATATTTAATAAACGTTAATTGCAAATAATTGGCTTTACAAGTACAAAATTTTGACATATATCTCACAAAAAAATCTTTCATAAAAATAGATGATTTTTTACAAGAATATAATAGTACCTATAAAACATATGTACGGGATGACAAAGTAACAATATAACAATCCATAAGAGCCATGCTCTGGAAAAGGGGGGCTTAATGCATCTTCATCAAACATGGTACCAAGAGAGCTATCACACAGGATCCACAATAGCAATTCTTTTAACCCATTACCATACAATTCAAACTTATATCGACCCTCAGAAAGAAGCCTTTTGAAAACATTGTGGGAAAAGGAGAAAATGCTGGTAACCAGCATTTTCTCCTTTTCCCACAATGTTTTCTATCCTGCTGGAAAAAAAATTCAATTTTTGAGTTATGTTTATTTCGTTGTCTGTAAGTGCTTTTCATTTGGACCAGTCTAACATTTCGTCGTTTGGTAGAGTTAAACAAGAGTTAATCATGAGGTAGAATAGTCCATGGACATACTGCAAATTATCCAAGAAGGAAAAGTTTCGACTCGGGTCAGCCTGCCCTGACTGCAGAGGCTGACCTGGATTGATACTTTTCGCAAATGCATTAAACACCCTTTTCACAGAGCAGGGCTCATACATTAATTCATCTTTGGGCTTGACCAGAGACCTAAATCAATTTCTGCATTTGCAGTTCAGATAATAATTAAATGTTGATATATAAATGTATAATTACAGCTGTAATATATTTGCATTTGAAATCAAAATTGGTTGAACTTGTGGAATGTATGCTGACCTTTGTCCTGCTAAATGACTGAAATGAAATTTTCAATCCGATAGTAACACTAAATGTTGCAATTTTAAATGTATTTTTTTAGGTCAGATACTCCATGTCAGATCTACAGTGTAGATCCAAGATCAGACTGCATGTTCTGTGCAGTCTGATCTTGATCTACAATGTCCGCATGAGGTCAGTGAGTTGGGCTTAGCTGCTTAACTCTTTACCAAATGACAAAATTTTGGACTAGTCCAAATTGAAAGTATTTGCAGAAGACAAAATAACGTGACTCAAAAATTGAAATTTGATTTAGGAAGTGTAGAAAACATTGTGGGAAAAGGAGAAAATGCTAGTTTGGTCGTGAGTCAGATACTCTAACTACTGAGCTACCCGGCTTGGCTATGTACAATGATGGAATCATTGGTGAAAGGTAAAACAGCACTGTTCCAAAGTGAGAAAAAGCCGTTTTTAAAGGCCTCGTTTTATCCTTAGCGGATAATGAAAAGGATTCGTAGTCTAGATCTGTCTATAATTCAAGAAAGAAAAACATTTTGGAAAAAAGAAAATTTTTCGTCACAAGCTGCAGCCATACAGATCTAGATCTCCCGTAGTCTAAGTTACCACACAAACACACAAAAAATCAACTGCTTCAAATTGACAGCATTTGGAGACGACAAGATGAATGCAGCAAAAAAAAAAGGGGGAGTGTGATAAACGTTGAACCAAGTTGTTTTCTTAAGAGCGCTGAACATGTTGACACCCGTGAGTCAGCCATATCTTCTTTTGTTGCGTTAATAAATGACCCTATGTAAGACCCTTGGGGAGGAGCTAAATATTCGGCAAAACACGGTAGACACATTAGATAGTCTTACGGAATCGGCCGATGAGCGACGAGTGAATCTGTAGGTCTCTTCGGAGTTGTGACGTCAGCGCCCCGTTGAGCGTTGAGAAATCATAGATCTACTCACTCGTTCATGGCGGCAACAACCGCTGAATTAAAACCACTACACTGTGATCATACTGGAACTACAGCGATTTTTGCTACAGACTGGGACTTTGGCATTATTCTACATGTATGTGAGTACTGCCTGAATTTTGTTCTTACGTTGTAACTAAACGGTATTCGATTTATTCAGTCGCATGAGTCGGTTGCAAAGCATTGTGCGACACGTGATAACTTACCATGCCTAGCCTAGGTCGATTCCGTAACTGCATCCAACCAGTAGTGCTCGGTCTTGGTTTAATATTGTTGCATGTGTTTAACATATATGTGCATGTTTGTGGACCTCATAAGGTTATACTCATGCAACCATATTATATTAAGATGAGTGTCAGTGATTCTAATACAAAAAAAAAAAATGGCGTATGGCGCGACACGTGGCACGAGATATCCTACCTTCAGTCTGAAATTCTGCTCCGGTGCTATTTTTAGCTCACCTGCGTCGTGCGTCGTCAACAATTCTTCAAACATCAACTCCTCCTAAACCGCTGGGCCAATTTGAACCAAACTTGGCTGGAATGTTCCTTGGGAGGTCCTCTTTAAAAATTGTTCACAGAATTTGATTGTCAAAAACTCTGGTTGCCATGGCAACGAAATGGAATTTTTTGGGATATTCTTTAAAAATTAGAGCTGGGTATCGCCAAGAAAAATGTATCGCGATACTATCGCGATACCAGGCAGGCGATACGATACAATATCACGATACTTAATTGATCCAGATATAGTTAATGACAGCCTGTTAAAAGAGAGACTGTTTTCATGCCATATGCGCAAGCAAGATTTTACAGATAGATCTACATGTTCACACTTACATGTATATCAAGCTCTTCAGAAACTTTAGGAACCTTTCCTTAAACTGTGCAAACATTTTTGGCAAAATCAATCCAAATGTTTGCTAAAACAAGCAGGTAAGACAATTTGTCTACATGATATTAAGTTTATGAGGATGTTGTGTTTTGTACTTCAAAAATCAACGGCAATGCAATACCATTTAGAGTTTTTGCTTTATTTAATATCATTCATTTTGGTCCTCTAATTTTAATTTCCAAGTCAGTTTACAAAAAAAATATACCTATTTCAAGCATTCGCAGAACCCCCCCCCCCCCCCTCCGGTAGATTTATGTTTTCATTTCCTAAAACAACAATTTTTTTCACTCATGAACAGAATTTTAGCCCCCAACTTATTGTTTTATTCATAGTTTTTTGTAAATTCACTGTTTAACTTCATTATTAAAAATGAGAAGATAGTTTGAAGTCCCTCTGATCGGCCGATGCCACGCTGATCATTGTAGTGTCATGGGTTTTCAAGGATTTTTGGCGATCTATTTTTTCGTGACAATTAACTTATTGGAGAAGTATTACGACATTATTTGACATCTGTTTGCCATTTCAAATAGCAGGTAACTTTAAAGTCTGTCACTTTACACTAGATAAGAGTATTAACACCTATATTACGTTGTCATAAATGACTCGCCAGCTTCCTAATCATGCGCGTGTCCTTTGCATTTTATACTGATCGTGTTTAGCCCATATTTCTGCCGGATGCATGAAAGCTAGGTTATATGAAGCTCTAGATCATAACTTAATACGTCAGATTGACAATTAGGTAGATACTTTCAGTGTCAAAGACGTCATTTCAAATTTCCCAGCGTCAAAACTCGCGCTATTGTCAACTTCGGAAGACGGTTGCAGATCCGCACCTCATTCATTTGTTATTTAGAAAGAACAAAGACATTTCAAACTGAGCTATCTTTCGCTAGCAAGTAATCAAATTGCAGCTTATATTCGTCCGGTAAATCAAATGACCTTGTTAATTAATGCTTTATTTTATCTTACAGTCCTTGTGACAAAAATATTAAGGAGTCAACCCTATCAAAGCAGCCGCAACTTTTTGGGCACGAACAAAATATGATAACCTTAAAGTGTTCCGAATTAGGATCTATATTTAAAACCGGGAAAACCCTAGGCAAGAGCGAGTGACTAAACATTTCGCTGCAAATTATTCCCCGAATTGCAAAGTTTTATGAATTTCATTGTTTCTAGGGCGAGTTGTTTGTACGTTCTTGTATGTATAGCAGAGACAAATTGTGCGTATTTTTTTCTATTTCATACACGAAACATGATCACACACTCTGCACACAACACGACGTAAATGTATCGCCAAGTATCGATACAATGAGTTAGTATCGCGATATACTATCGCCAGCAAAAATATCACGATGCACCGATGCATCGATGATATCGCCTCAGCTCTATTAAAAATGTTCATCTCTAAAACCACTGGCCAGATTTTAAAATAATTTCACAGAGATGTTCCTTGGGTGACCCTTTTCAAAAATTGTTCGCGAAATTTTGATCCGTCAAGAAACATGGCTCTGGTGAATGGGGGCTTCTTGCACTATACAGAAATGAAGAAATTCTTAAAAATTCTTCTTCTCTGAAACTGCTGGTCAGATTTTAAAATAATTTCACAGAGATGTTCCTTGGATGACCCTTTTCAAAAACTGTTCGCGAAATTTTGATCTGTCAAGAAACATTGCTCTGGTGAATGGGGGCTTCTTGCACTATACAGAAATGAAGAAATTCTTAAAAATTCTTCTTCTCAGAAACCGCTGGCCAGATTTTAAAATAATTTCACAGAGATGTTCCTTGGATGACCCTTTTCAAAAATTGTTCGCGAAATTTTGATCCGGCAAGAAACATGGCTCTGGTGAATGGGGGCTTCTTGCACTATACTGAAATGAAGAAATTCTTTAAAATTCTTCTTCTCTGAAACCGCTGGTCAGATTTTGAAATAATTTCACAGAGATGTTCCTTGGATGAACCTTTTCAAAAATTGTTTGTGAAATTTTCATAGGTCAAGAAACCTGGCTCTGGGGAATGGGGGCTACTTGCGCTATAGGGAAATGAAGAAATTCTTAAAAATACTTCTTCTCTCGAACGGCTGGTCAGATTTTAAAATAATTTCACAGAGATTTTCCTTGGGTGACCCTTTTCAAAAATTGTCCATGAAATTTTGATTCATCAAGAAACATGGCTCTGGTGAATGGGGGCTACTTGCACTATAGGGCAATGAAGAAATTCTTAAAAATTCTTCATCTCTGAAACGGCTGGTCAGATTTTGGAAAATTTTCACAGAGATATTCCTTGGGTGACCCTTTTCAAAAACTGTTCGTGAAAGTTTGATTCGTCGGGAAACATTGCTCTGGTGAATGGGGGCTACTTGCACTACATGTATATGGAAATGAAAAAATTCTTGAAAATTCTTCTTCTCTGAAACTGCTGGTCAGATTTTAAAAGGACTTTTACAGGTGACCTTTTAAAAATTGCTTGTCAAAATGATGATTTTGTTTCCAGTGTTTCAATACTTTCAAAAAAAAAAAGGCTATGGTCCTCTCAAAAATTCAGGTGAGCGATCCAGGGCCATTTTGGCCCTCTTGTTGTTACTAGTCTCTTCATACTTTCAAAGCAACATTCATCAAAAGTATCTGGAATTAATACGATTTTACTTGCATCTTTCAGTCATTCTCCAAAAATGGGTACAATTATGAAAAATGCTTGTCGCAACAATAAATACGTGAATTACTCTAATGATTACATACAAATGACAGACAGACCAATTATTTTTATATCACTGATGATACTAGTCTACAATAAGTATACTTTGGAAGTCATCAGATTCATTTTTGTGACAGTAGTATTCTTTTAATGCTAAATGCAGGTACTATACACAGTATGTGTACTTCTGCTGTATCTTAAGATTAGGAAGAATCGGGTCGTACACTTTATTTTTTCAATTGACAAAACTATCATCTACCCTATTTGGATACTTTTCTTAATTATATCCAGAGCTGATATATTTTTTCATCCAAAATCATTTGTCGCAAAATCATACCTAACGTCCGTAACACATTTTGATCAATTTATTGCAAGTCTTTTGAACTGTGTCATGTACCCTAAAATACCTTTTTTCAGTGGTGGAATGGATAGAGCTCACAACCTTTTGATATTTTTTAACATTCCCTTAAAGTTGAGCTGACTGTTACATATGAAATACAAAAATGCTATTTGGGACAAATTCTTTTGTAACATCCGTAACGGCTTTTTCTACCATAAGTTGATTGGTCTCTGTGAAATTGATGCTGTTTTAGTTTGGACAACATCAAGGACACATAATTGAAACAATGCACGTGAATCTCCTTAGCTAAATGTCAGTTTTAATGAAATATTTCTAACATCCGTAACGACTAACATCCATAACGAAATATTTATTCTAACAAAAGTCGCTTCACTTAAGATCTTATCCTGAGGGTGTAACCTATTTTGACATCGCCACCAATGTATATGTTCGAAATGAAAACAATCAGCTGCAAGTGTTGCGTCTAGAACGCATGCCGGAGGTTGGAAGTAGGTGCAAAATGAGTTCTCTAGTACATCATAAACAGACTTTTAAATGGTGATGTCTGTACTGAGTGATTATTGTGGATATGTATCATAAGCACCAGGAATGTGACTGTTAAAACAAATTGGCAACCTTAATAGCAGTGTCAACACTGAATATTTCTGAGCAATCAAGTCCTCCCCATTTTTGTTACGGAAGTTAGACTTGTGACCAGATATGTATTTTATTTCATGAAATCAATTTAGATCCATTTGGAATTTCATAAATCATGTTTTACATTCTATTAAGACGTCACATAGTGTGTGAAATGTGAAAAGTGCAAGCATTGATGATAAAAATATATGTAAATGGTACTAAACTGTTTCGGACGTTAGATGAAGTAATCATTGTTCCTCAATCTGTGATTTTTCTAAGTCAGCATAACATAAACAGATTGAATCTTGTTCAGTCAAGTTATGATTTAAATAAATGTTAACATTAGAAAAAACTTTTTTAAAGAAAATAAGTGTTTGATAGTGTTAAATTGTGGCGTTACGGACATCAGAAATCAGTGGAGGTTTGAAAAAATATATACTGACTCAAAGTAAAAAGTGTACATAGCGCGTTTTGCCATAACTCTTTAAAGGGTAAACAAATACATTTCATTTTTCATGGCAATGTATATACATGATTGTTCTTGAAGTTCACGCAGTTTGATTGAAATCAGCACTGTCCTTGGCCTATAAAATGGCCTTAGGTATTATGCAATTGTTTGCCCGTGGGACTCTTGATACACCTTGTTTATCCAGGGTTCCCACGCTGTCGGGAAAACGGGAAAAAGTCGGGAATTTCGTAAAACCCGTTCCCGGTCTTGAAAAAGTCTTGAATTTTGTTATATCTATGAAAAGTCGGGAAAAAGTACGAAACATTTTGGGTATGAAACAAGAATTTAGGACCATATCAATCTCCGGTCAGTGTCCCTCCATTTTTAGGATAAAGGTCCAATATTTTCTACCGAAGAAGGTGAATTTCCGAAATACATACGGTCTTTTTGTAGGTTCACTGGTCCCGGAATAGTTTTTCTAACATTTAAACAAACCGGGATCCAGCGTATTGATTTCAGAGAACTCGGTACTTATCCTAAAACACATTGCAGCTGTGCTTTGTATTTTCCGGGAGACGAGCTGAAGTGAATTGGCGTGAAAATGAGCTACGGCAGTAAATATTACTGAAAATTTAAATCTATAGGGGTCTAAAAGGTTAAAAGACTTTATCTTTATGAAGCCACGTTATGATTCTAGTCGGAATGAGGTTGACAAGTCAGAGGAAACTGAAATTAAGTGCTCGTCTGTAATCATGGATCAAAACACTTCAAGTATTAAATCTAACAAGGTTACGATTATTTGTATTTTCAGAAACTTTAAAAGCAGGGATACTGCCCTTTGAAACAACCAATTTATTTATTCATGTATTTCAGGTCATGAAAACTGAACTATTAAAGTGAAAGTAAAACATGGTACTTTAGAATTAGGTTTTAGTTTCAATGACTGAAGAGGGAAAAGAACCTCTATTTGAAGGCTTACAACTAAACTGTCGTGCACTATGATAGTAAATCATATGCAAATACTTGATTCTGTGTCTTAAATAATAAAGAAAACAATTCCCAATA
The DNA here is from genome assembly GCA_943736015.1 of Tridacna crocea. Lineage (NCBI taxonomy): Eukaryota > Metazoa > Mollusca > Bivalvia > Cardiida > Cardiidae > Tridacna > Tridacna crocea. The sequence continues at coordinate 31,359,418 of OX031057.1, read as the reverse complement.
TTAGAAAAAAACAACGCATTTTTAGCTCACCTGAGCACAAAGTGCTCAAGGTGAGCTTTTGTGATCGCCCTATGTCTGTCATGCATCGTCCACAATTTCTTAACATCTTCTCCTCCTAAACCGCTAGGCCAATCGTGATGAAACTTGGCAGGGATGTCCCTTATTCGAATCTCTACCAAAGTTGTTCCACCCATAACTCTGGTTGCCATGGCAACCAAAGAAAAAAAAAGAGCAAAATCTTTGAAAATATTGTCTGAAACTAGAAGGCATAGAGCTGTGATAATTGGTATGTAGCATCTCCTAGTGGACTTCTACAAAGATTTTTCATATAATGCCCCTGGGGGTCAAAACTGGCCCCACTGCGGGGGTCACAAGTTTGAACATGGGAATAATAAAAGAAAACTTTGAAAAATCTATTTCTCTAAAACAAGAAGTTGTAGAGCTTTGATATTTGGTATGCAGCATCTGCTATTGGACCTCTACCAAGATTGCTCATATGATGCCCCCAGGGTTCAAACTGGCCCCGCCCAAGGGGTCACAAATTTGAAACATGGGAACAAAGAAGGAAAACTTTTTTTTCTCTGAAACTGGAAGTCCTAGAGCTTTGATATTTTGTATGTACTATCTTCTAGAGGACCTCTACCAAGTTTGTTCATTGATGCCCCTGGGGTTCAAACTGGCCCCGCCCTGGTGGTCACAAGTTTGAACCTGGGAACAAAGAAGGAAAACTTTAAAATTCTTCTGCTCTGAAACAAGATGGAATTTATGTACATATGTTCCTTATGATAGTTTTCCCACTAACAATATTTTACATTTTTTCATTAAATGTCATGTCATGGAAAAAGGGGGCTAGATGTATATTTCCTCTGTGGACCAATATCTCTTTCATTACAGGACAAAATGTAGTTAAAGTTCATCTTGTTAAGCCACAGACAATAGTTATTTGATTTTTTTTCATGAAACGACATGTAATCAAAAAAGGGGACTAAATGTATAATTTCATTACGGACCAATTACAGGCAGTTGGCCCATCCATCCACGTTGACGGTTATCTTCTAAAGTCCTTGGCATACATATCTTCCTTGGGATAGTCTTGTGATACAATTTCCTTTTGCAAGATGAGTCATGGAAAAGGGGATTACCTTTCACATACTGGACTTATCGAGCTCCAATAAATTAGTCAGTAATGTTGTGAGCTGTCAGTCTAGGGTTCCCAGTTTACGCTGGCTTGATTACTGTCTCAGCCAACATCCTTTGAAATTTGATAAAAAGTCATTGAGACAAGTCTCATTTGTGTCTTAACCAGGGGTGTGGAAATATTCAAATTTTCTACTTGTCCATGGACAAGTAAATCTAAAAAATCTACTTGTCCGTCAGATAAGCTTACTTGTCCAAAACAAAACAATTTTATATAGCATTCAAAGACCAAATTGAATGTAGTTTGTAGATAATTATGATCTTTTCACTATTTGAATTTGCTTTGTTTGGCTTGTTAATGTCAGATGATTCTGAAAAATCAGACTGACTTTCAAGGTACATCAATTTAACAAAATAATGGCACTGTACATAGGTACAGTAAATAGAAAGGTGCAAGAATTTGATAATTGAGAAAGATTCAACAATTACACTATAGCTGCTTAAACCATGGCCAAATATCTCAGTGTTTGCACTTACAGCCCCTTATTAACGCTACTGTCATACACCCATGGGTGCCGAATGTAATACTTCTGCAGAACTGCTTACCAGCCGTCATAATGATACAAGGGAATAACTATCTGTGGCTTGGTTATTGTGTCTGGAGATGTAGAGTTTGCATGATGCGCAGTGATAATAACGGTCTACTTTTCAGACAACGGGAGATCGGAGATGTCCAACACTTCAGATTGAGACTCAGAAAGCAGATAGTTGATTACCTGCAGATCGATCTGCAAAGAATTTCACGCCGAAATTTCACGCTTAAGTAAAACGGCTGCGCTGGCTTTTATCATCTACAGCCCTTTTAACAAACTGTTTGTAATGTTTCCCGGTTCTTGACATGTTTTACATGGATACAGCTTGTTTGGCTTTCTTTCAAATACTGCGACCGAGTAAGAATGTGTTCCACAGTGTTAAATTGAGACAACTTCTCTTTTCTCAACTGTAAGTTCTTGCAAACGACAAAAGAGAATCTAATTTTGAATGATAGAGATTGAATGACAACCGCATCTAGTCTATGTGCGGTGTAATCATGTGCAAAAAAAAATAGGCTAACTCGATTCGGTTATTGTTGCCTCCATTAAACAAACCAAATGGAGCCAAGAAACCACAACATTTTGGCCGCACTGCGTAGGGGATAAAGTCAGAGTCAGCAAAATATTCGGGCTTTTTTCAGAGTCCAGATATCAGGGAATAGTTTATTATAATTCAATTTAAAAATGTTCTTGTAGAAAGAACATATGTTTCACAAGGATAATGTTATTTAAAAATGATCTTTTCTTCCAAATTACCCCTCGTTTACTACTTGTCCGCGGACAAGTAGATTGCAAAAAGCCACTAGTCCGACGTCAAATTTACCCGAGTCGGACGAGTCGGACGTAGGAATTCCACACCCCTGGTCTTAACAATGAGCGAATGATGTTTTTTAATCTGTCATTCGACCACCATTTTGACCAGGAAACGAATGCCTTGCCTCTGAAAGTTAATTCGATCCCTTACTATACAATCCTGACTTTCAATGACTTTGAAGAAGAAGGGTTGTGAAAGCATTTTGGGAAAAGAAGAAAATGCTTTTTGCACAGTTACATACCCTGTCAGAATTATTTGGCCTTGAACTTTGATATTTGGTATTTATATTCACTGTAGACCTTTATTGCTTAGTACTCAGGTGAGTGATATAGGACCATCATGGTCCTATTGTTCCCAACTTGCCTGGTTATGTAGTCTTATAAGGATCTATACTATTTGCCTTCAAACTCTTTATTACTTGTAGGAACTCTTAAGAGAACAGCATTGATCCTTATTAAACTGCCTGTATGGATAGGCTGATCTGAATCTATATTTGGTCCTTTGTAGTTTTGTAACTGGCCAAGTAAAGAAATTAAATAACTATCTTGCTGTTAGAATGTTCTTTAAATCTCAATTTTTCATTAAAACAAGGAATGTATGTAAGAAAGTAATTTTCAAATGATTTTGCAGTTCCAGTTCTTCTATCGCAGAAAACCTTGAATTTTGAAAAAAATCCTGGAAAAAGTCTGGAATTTTGCAAGCAGAAAGTTGTGGGAACCCTGTTTATCACATACAACCAATAAATTGCAACCTCAAGCTTGTGTTGAAACTGAAAAACACAAAATCTTTCATTAGATGAGCGACTTCGAGTGTAAGTTTTGTTGTCGTCTTGAACAGGCGTTAATGAAATTGCACGTCAGTTTAACTGTCATCGACACATAATTTCACGTCTCCGAGATCGGTTTCTACAAACTGGAGACATTTCTGATAGGCCTGGTCAGGGAGGCCGAGGGTTACAACGGCTAGACAAGACTGTCTAATTGTGCGTGTCTACTTGCGTCAACGCTTCAAAACGGCGTCAAGTACGGCTTTTCAGCAGGGTGTCAGTAACCAAACAGTATTGAATCGTTTGAAGGCTAAACGATTTCCCATTAGGCATAGGCAGCCATATGTTGGTCATATCATGACAAGACACAATTGCAATTTACGTTTGCGTAAGGCACGACAGCATTTACGCTGGACATGTGCTCTATGGGCAAGAGCCTTCTTTAGAGACGAATCTCGGTTCAGATTCAGCTTTGTTGATGGGCGAATTTACGTTTGCGTAAGGCATGACAGCATTTACGCTGGACACGTGCTCTATGGGCAAGAGTGTTCTTTAGAGACGAATCTCGGTTCAGATTCAGCTTTGTTGATGGGCGAATTTGGGTATACTGCAGAAAAGGGGAAAGGTTTAAGGACCTTTATGTTTTTCTACGTGACCGGTTTAGGGAGGCAGTTTAATCGTTTGGGGTGGCATTATGGGGGGTCAGGAAGACAAACTTTGTTGTTGTCAGAGGCAATCTGAACGCCCAACATATTGCGCCCCGTGGCTGTTCCATTCCTTCATCAACATTTTGGGATGTTGATACATGACAACGGCAGACCTCATACTGCAGCACTTACGAGGCAATTTCTTGCTAATCAGAACGTCCACGGTCTTCCATGGCCCGCAAACTCCCCAGATATGAACCCCATCGAGCATACCTGGGATCTCTTGGGAAGGAACGTACGGACAAATCACGCTCTAAACAATCTGGCTGACTTGGAAAACGCCCTCGTGTATGAGTGGAACAGGATCCCAAATGACGTCATCAGACATTACGTCAGATCAATGAGATCTCGAATATAGGCAGTTATTAGCCGAAGGGGTGGGCACAAAAGATAAGCCCTCCATTGAAAACTTAGACCTCGTATTGCCATTTTGAAGTTATCGAATGCTTTTTGCGAATTTTGAAAACGACCTCTACTCTGTTCAGCGCCATAAATATACCAGTCATCAGGAAATTTCGAAGCTAATAACTTTATCACTAGATAGAATGAACGTTTGCCTTTTATTTGATACAAAATATGTAAGAGTTAAGATAAATGTTCTTACATGTATTGCCCACTTTCCTTATGTACACTTTCTTTTCTGAGTCAGCATATATATTCTCGGTTAAAAATTGGTAAATTCAATCACGTAAAACTGTCAATAATATTACTTCAAAGTTCCATATCCGATCAAATGATTTATGTTGCAGAACGGCACTCATAAACGTTGAAAGGCATAAGAAATTAAGCTGAAGACAGAAAGAAAAAACAAAGACTTTTTTGTAGTAAGAACAAAGGAGAAAGAGAATGGTCAAGTTAACTAAAAAGGCAGAAAGTGATTGAGAGTACTTTTTCCCATCGGCATTTTAGTTAACCAATTCGGTTTTCTAGTACAACAGTTTAAAAGTCAAACAGCTTGGATCCTGACAAGGCACAAAACAACTTTGTGTCTTATGAGAATCAAATCTGTATTCTAATGGTATCATGTTGCGTATACATGTTGTGTTATATATTTTATTTGGCTATTTTTCCCATTTCGCTAAATAAATATCCATAACAAAAGTATTAATTAGGTTTCTACCAACAATGCTGGTGTGTATATCAGTTTTGTCATACCGTATGGCTTTCAAGATGTTATATTATTATTGTGCTGGTTCGCTTATTTGTGAAACAAAAAGAGCAGAAACAGTTTAATACACTTTAATGCTTGACCCATTTTCTGATGTAAATGTTGTCTGGAACTAGATTAAACAGTTTGGTTTCTGAGAAGACACTAAATAGCTTAGTGTCTTAAAAGAAATAATAGCTGCTTGCTAATGGTATCATGTTTTGGGTGCAGCAATAAGATTAAATATGTTTGTTTTTATTGAAATCAACACATTTTGCTAACCTCCGTAACAGAAGCACTGGCTAGATTCATACCAGGAATACTGGTGTATACACTTTTGATGTCATAGCGTATGTCAGTAAAATGTTTATGCAGTTTATTGGTTCCACTTTTATATTAAAAATGTGTTGCATCACTCATTTAGAGTACTTAAATTACAAACATTGGACAATGTTTGATGAAAATAAATGTTTTCTCAGAATATCAATTTGTATGTCGATGTATTTTTGATGTTGTGGCAAAATTTGACCAAATACTTGCTATTCTCTGTAAGCATAATGAAATCATCTGTCAAAATCTCAAACTTAAACAACATGTCTCTGTCACAGAAGTAGATTAATATATCGAACAAATGTTAAAGTAGTGTTTCTAACATCCGTAACAGAGCCCGATGCTTGATTATTTTGCCGGCACATTTCTCGGACATGGTTGATGTTGACTGTGTCAAACTTTGCAGATAATTTATTCGATAGTTGAATTTTACTATCCAGTAAAAATGATAATCATTTGAGAAACTAAAAATTTGGACATTTTTTCAAGTGTAATTGTACCCATTTTTTGAGAATGACTGCTTTTCGAAAGGCGCTATTCCACAAAATTTCCAATGTCAGCTAATGAAATAGGCATTGATCATTAGATAAATTATTAATCTTTCGCATCTCATTAACTATGCTGCAAAATACCAATTAAATCATGGAAATTCACCTTTTTCCCCCATTGTAAATAAATCCAGTGTAATTTGTAAACAACTTACATTAAAAACAAGTGCGGATCCAGATATCTTTCTCGGGAGGGGGGGGGGTCCCACCGAAAATGCACTCGTCTTATTATATGATACTTTGATTACCGGATTTCAGTGGATGTAAGCCAGTTACAAGAAAAGTCAATGTTTCCAGTTCTAAACATGAGGAGGTCTCCACATTTAGAACCTTTTTTTTTTATTTTTCAAATTTATGACTGTATTTTACATGAATGCTGTGCAATATCAAACCAGTACCATTTCACGAATTCGATAACTAGATTTTTGCCAAAATTCCAGGGGGGGTCCGGACCCCCGGTCCCCCCTCTGGATCCACCCATGAAACAGACATATTAATTCCAGGCTGGTTGATGAAGGTTGCTTTGAAGTTTTGTGGAGACCAGTAACAAAAATAACAATGGAGCAAACCTTCAGACTGAAGGTAGAGACGTCCTACCCCCTGATTTGGGTACTATAGCTCTGATGTTACTAGCTCCACTGGCCAAAGGTCAGTGGGCTTATATCATGGTCTGGTGTCTGTTGTGCGTCTAGCCCTGTGTCAGTGTGTCCGTCTGTGGATGCATTGACTTTTATTCAAAGATCTTTTTCTTTGTAACTGCCCATCTGATTTTGACAAAACTTTACCAAAATGATTCTGTCTTGCTCCTCTTCAGAATTTGTTGAAAGAAGTTGATTCCTTTGAAAACTGGCAACAAAACTGAAAATTGTGGAAAATCTTTGTAAGAAATCTTTTCTAAAAATCATAAGGCCTAGGGCTACCAAATTTGGCATGTAGCTTTATCTAATGGACGTCTACCAATTTCCTTCAAATAATAACCCTGGGGTCAGAATTGGCCATGTCCCTGGGGCCACAAGTTTTATATGGTCTTATATAGGGAAAACTTTATAATCCTTTTGGTACCTAGCCATAGGGCCTAGGGCCACCAAATTTGGCATATATCTTTTTCAAGTGAGTGTCTACTAAGAGTGCTCAAATTATAGCTCTTGGGTCAAATTTGGCCTCATCCCTGAGGTCAAAAGTTTGACATGAGGTTATATTGGGGAAAACTTTGATAATCTACTTGTAGAAGTGTTCATTGGGAGCTGTAGATGTGCAAGACACACATTTTATAAAAATTCCATCAAGAATTACTGAGTTATTGCCCCTGATTTGACTTGAAAATGCTTGTCTGGACAACTCCTCCTACAGTTTGTCTGATTCACTTTAAACCTGGCAGAAGTGTTCATTAGGAGTTGTAGATGTGCAAGACGTAATTTTCATGAAAATTCTACAAAGAATTAATGAGTTATTGCGCCTGATTCACATTTAAAATGCTTGTCTGGACAACACCTCCTACAATTTCAGTCTGATTCGCTTTATACATGGCAGACGTGTCCTATTGGAGTTGTAGATGTGCAAGACGCAAATTTTGTGAAAATTCCATCCAGAATTACTGAGTTATTGCCCCTTATTTGATTTCAAAATGCTTGTCTGGACGACAACTCCTACATTTTCTGTCTGATTCTCTTTAAACTTGGCAGAAGTGTTCGTTTGGAGTTGTAGATGTGCAAGACGCAACTTTTGTGAAAATTCTATGAAGAATTAATGAGTTATTGCCCCTGTGACATGAAATATAGGGGCGGGGGTATTTGTCACCTTTAGTGATATTTATTCTAGTTCTTACTGTTTTCATTAAGGTCATTGACAACACCACCGACACTGAGCCAAATGTACAGGACAATGAAACCTTCACCTCTGACCTTTTGGAATAGCCATGGAATGAACAGATTTTTATGATTCTGAGTGTCAGGCAATTTGCTTACTGGCAGGTTGGTGTCCAGCAACAGATTGTAGCTTTTAAAGATTACAGAACCACAGAGAAACAAACCACTTTTAAAAGTAAGTATAGTAAATGTTTAGTCGTTCTGCAGGGAACCAATCCAAATTAAACTGGATTGCGTTTATACTCATTCACATTTTGTTCGATTAATTGTAGGTAACTAGTGTGTATTTGGATTGAATTGGAATCACATTGTTGGTTTATCTATCTTTGAATCTGATCAGAGTTCCTGATAGAAGGAGTGATTTTGATTTCAAAATTTAAAATATTAACCTTTTACAAAATGACAAAATTTCAGACTTGTCCAAATTGAAAGCACTTCCAGACAACAAAATAAATGCAACTCAAAAATTGAAACTTGTTTCCAGCAGGGTAGAAAAAATTGTTGGAAAAGGAGAAAATGCTGGTAACCAGCATTTTCTCCTTTTCCCACAATGCTTTCAAAAGGCTTCTGTCTTAGCATTGTAAAAGTCAGGGATTGCTTGGGTTAATTATTATTCTCCATTTATCCCTATGATGTGGGTACTCATTAGAATCCATCATAGAGATGACTCAAATGAGCACCCACAACATAGGATTTTGAAGAGAAATAATGACTTTTAGAACTCCATCACTCCCTGATATCTGAAGCTCTGCCTGATATGAATATTTAATTTTCTGTTAGAATTTGGCTCAACCTACCTGTGGAAAGGCAGTGGTTTTAATAGGGTCACAATCTGAACAACTGATTCATCACTGCTAGATTTTGTTCTGCTGCTGATTATGTACAACAGGACCTGTTACTTTAAAAGATTCAATAATTAACTATTTTGTAGATTGTAGATTTGGGGGAGATTTTGTCCAACATACTATGTCAGTCTGAAATGAAACATCTTCGCGAGCCAAGTTTACAATCACTATGTGGATTTTACCTTGGTGGATTGAGCTTGATTTTTACATTCACCCAATACGCTTTTTTATTGGATGCAGCCAGCTCTAGCTGCAACGAATGAAATCGCTCATAGCATTTCATCTTTGATAAAAATAGAACAAGGTCTCAACCTTTCGAATAGAAGGTAAAACATGGAAACCCACATGAATGTCTGTTTATCACTTCATGTGTATTCGTAAGCAGTTTGTTAAACAATATTTCATTTGCTTTTAGAAATATGATGTAAAGGGGGGTAATAACCAGCATCTAATAGAGGGCGCATCGCAGGAATCGCGAAATCGAGCTCAGTCAGCCAAGGGCAGAGTAGTGTAGTGAGTCGTTGGCCTTGGCTTGCGAAGATGGAAACGAAATAGAAAAGGAGATTTACCCATGTAAAGTTTCTTGTTTACACTTTATGACACATTTTTGAGCCACTTACTGGATTAATCTAACTTCCATTTTTAACTTTTGATAACATTCTGCAGAGCTCCAGATAAGAGGGAGTGATGGTATTCTAAATGCATTATTTCTCTTTAAAATAGGGTTCTTGCAATGAGATGATTCTAATGAGTACCTACAAGAAAGGATTTATTGGAGAATTATTTATATATTCAATTTTGAAATCAAAATCACCCCCTCAATTTGAAGCTCTGATTCTGGGAAAAGATCAAATTTTTGTAATGGGAAAAAAAACCCCTCCTTTTTCCATAGTATTTTTGAATTAACTCTTTACCAAAGAATCCCTGGTTTTTACGACCCAGAGGAAGAAGCCATCTGAAAACATTGTGGGAAAAGGAGAAAATGCTGGTAACCAGCATTTTCTCCTTTTCCCACAAAGTTTTCTACTCTGCTACATGTAATGTCAAATTTTTTAGTCACGTTTATTTTGTCAATTTGGACAAGTCTAAAATGTTGTCGTTTGGTAAAGACTTAATTCATGTATTCAACCTTAGTGTTTGTGTGATCATTCATATTTTTCATTGATGTTTTCGAAGAAGTTGGCTGCAAATTATTTTCAGGATATGATGAGTAAACGGCAGTTAAAATTTGTTAGTTTGATGTATGCAGTTGTCCGTTCAAGAATTTTTTATAACTTGGTTCTTTATGCATTTAGATAAATAGGTTTTTTGTTAGCAGAGATGAGTAAAGCTTTGCTTGGGTATAATGTACAAAATAACGGACAGCATCTTTGAACCTGTGATAAAATGTCTGGAGTTGCTTTATAGGATATAGAACACTTTACAAAATTTCTAACTAATTTTCTCTCTTTATCTGTTTGTATAGGAAAGACAATGTCATACATCTCCGGAACTACTTATTGGAACTGTTACAGACTAGAAGTATGTGCCTTGAACTCTCCCCATAAATACAAAAGATCTTCCAAGAAATGCTTTATGTGCTTGACTGAATGGACGAAATTAAAGTAAGAAGGACGAAACTCTCTTTGACTTGTATAAAGTATGTTTTGACTTGCAAATATCCCAATTCCAGACAGATTGTTTCTGAGAGGCGATTTCAAAAGCTTTCTCTTTCAGGTGTGTTAAAAGTTGTCATAGTGTGATGAAGAGTCCGATAAATGATAGGAATTTCTTTCATAATATCAGGGTTGTTGAATCTTTTAGTTCTATGTTTCTTTATTAGTCCCCTACCGGCAAAGCCAGAAGGGACTATAGGTTTGCACTCGGTCAGTCTGTCTGTCAGTCTGGCAAATCAGTTTTCAGAACTTTTTTTTCTAAATGCTGGCTGATATTGGGCTGATTTTTGGTGGGTAGGTCAACCACCATGACTTAACAGATCAAGTTTGAGTTTCGTTTCGGTCTACTGATTTTTAACAAAATTACAAGCCTTGGACTTAGGAATTTCATGGAAAAAAATTATGATGGGTATTGACCTGATTTTTGCTTTGTAGGTAAACCACTATCCCTTACACATCATGTTCAACTTCAGTTCCACTCCACTGATTTTTCACAGATTTACGGGCATTGGACTTTGAAATTTTCAATGATGAAACTCTTTTCTACACTTTTTGGCTCCACTGGCCAAAGGCCAGCGGGCTTATGTAATGAACCTGTGTCCATCGTGTGTCTGTCCGTCTGTGCGTCCGCCCGTACGTGCGTTATATTTTATTACAAACATCTTTTTCTCTAAAACTACCCATCCAATTTTGATGAAACTTCACAGAAATGATTCTGCTATGGTCCTCTTCAGAATTCCCCGAGAGAATTTCATTCCTTCAAAAACTCTGGTTGCCATGGCAACAAAACTGAAAAATATTGAATTTTTTTAAAAATCTTCTTCTCTGAAACCCTACGGCCTAGAGCTACCAAATTTGATGTGTAGCTTTATCTAGTAGACCTCTACCAAGTTCCTTCAAATAGTAGCCCTGGGGTCAAAATTGGCCCCGCCCCAGGGGTCATGAGTTTTATACTGGCTTACATAGGGAAGGGAAAACTTTAAAATCCTTCTGATACCTAGCCATAGAGTTTAGGGCTACCAAATTTGGCATGTATCTTTATCAAGTGGTTGTCTACCAAGAATGCCCAAATTGTAGCCCTGGGGTCAAATTTGGCCCGGCCCAGGGGGGGTCACAAGGTCTATATGGGCTCACATTGGGAATGCTTTAAAAATCTACTTGTACCTAGCCATAAGGCCTAGGACTACTAAATTTTGCATGTAGCTTTGATTAGTGGGTCTCTGCCAGGCCTTGGGGCCAAGTTTGTCCCAACACCAGGGGTCACAAATTTTATGTGGGCTTTTGTGGTGAAAACTTTATAAATTGACTTGTTACTAACCATAATAAAGACTAGGGCTACTAGATTTAGCCCTGTCTCATGGATCTCATATTTTGAAGGGCCTTTTATTGAGAAAACTTTGAAAATCTTGTTTATAGCTAAACATTCTAGACCTGTATCATTTGGTATGGGGCTTTATCTTGTGAACCTCCTGGATTCAAGTAATTATAGCTTTGTGGTCAAAATAGGCTTTGCCCAGGGGTCATAACTTCCTCGTAGGATCTTATATCAAATGAAAAAAATTGTCCTCAAGTTCGAACCAGTTGCCCAATATTGTAATGTTTGGCTTGTAGTGTTTTTACTTATTAGCCAGTGGAGCGATACAGGGCCATTATGGCCCTCTTGTTTTCTAAACCCTGGTACATATTCACTTCATTTTTGGTGTGTAAGTCAACCACCATGACTTATAGACCAAGATAGAGTTTTGTTCTGCTCCACTGCTTTTACACGGATTTACAGGCCTTGGACTTGGAAATTTTCACTGATAAATAGTTTTCCACACTTCGCATTTCACATTTCACGGATGAAGTGTTGTTCAGATCCCAATTACACTGAGGTCCTGTACAAAACTTTGTTTGTGGTGTACTAATATCATCAAAGACATGCCATTATAAGGATCTAATATGGTACAAATTCCAACAGTTTGATGTCGGAGTCTAGGGAAAATCTGACGAGGACAGATGTTGTTTACAAGGTAGGCCCGAAACGAGGATATGGATAGTACAAAGCCGGGCATTAAAGGTGGGTATTTAGAATTTTCACATCACACCAAATTAACAAATATATATGTCTATGAAATTTATATGAAAAAACAATACAAATCATCAGTAATTAAGAATCATAAAATTACAAAAAAAAAATTTTTTGATGGTATTCCCTTAAAAGGCTACGTAGCCTTTTAAGCTATTTTTAGAATTCCCGCCAAAATCAAAAAAGCATTGTGGGACTGTTAAGTGACTCGCACGTGACTAATGACTATTAAATTCCATAGCATAACAAACATGTAATTATTTTCCATAATGCCTAGAACTTCGGACGCTTTGTTTGAAGCATCGTCTGTATATTTCTGGTATGTAAATGAGCGAGTTGCTCATGTAAAAATAGACCGTGTTTCCCTTCAGTGTCGACCTGGTCTGTAGTAAATTTCTCATTTATCTGGTTGTCAGATAGTTTTCGACTACTGGGGTTTAATCAATGAAAATTATAAGGCTTTGGGAGTATAAGGATGATTTACTTGTGTTTTTGTAAAATTTTCGTCCCAATATCTGAAGGGCCACCTTTAACATCGTGTGAATTTACTGATTAATACACTTTTTCTCCCATTAACCGCTCGATTTTTACCCGTTACATGCTTATAACGGCCCGAAAAGGCACATTCTATGCAATGATATATATTGAAGATTTGCAAGACACAATTTTCAAGTTTCAACTCCCCCTGGTCGAGGAATTTTCTTCCCTTGAACTTGACACTTTTTCCTGTCAAAGCCCTGGCGGGCTATTAGGTCACATTCAGTGACAGCTCTAGTTTAAGTGATTAAATTATAACACTTATACACGGTAAGCTAGTACCTCTCATTGGTACACACCTACTGATGATAAGGTTATGGTCATCTCACAAGTTAAAGGTCGTATTTCTGAAAATCTTTTTTTACAGGGGCAATTGTGTTTCACAAACACATCTTGTCTTTGTAAAACTTCTTCATTGAACTTACTTTAACGAGAAAAGTGCTTATATATCTGACTTTCGTTAAAGCATTGCATACAAAGACAGACACGATGCTTGTAACTCTGAAAGTGGGTCAGATATGTTCTTTCTCCTCCACAGGGTTTCACAAACTATGCCAGCCAGCAATATATATACGGCCGGTAGGGGACTCAGTATTGCTCTGCAATATTATCAGAATGCTTGTTTTAGAAGATACAGCATGAGTTTGGACCTAATGATCAGTTGTGATTTAAATTACAAAATACCATTCTTGAAGAAAGAATTTTATATTTGAATGGTTTTGATATACACTAGGCTGCAGACCAAGGGACCCAGAGATCATCAAAGAACCCATCAATACACTGGAGAATGCGTATGAAGAACTGAAGAGATTGGCAAAGGAGAGAATACTGCAAACTCTGGCAGTTCTACGGGGACATGGGTGATGAAGAAAGATGGATTAAAGAGGGTGTACAGCTCATGTCTGCTCCAGATTTTGGTCCTAACCTTACTATCGTTTATCTCTTGCCTAAACAAACAAAAGGTTGGTTATTATTCCTACATTTGTTTATTGTTGTTTACAAGGCTTACGCAATTTTGAATATTATATATGACTGATAATCTATGGGGTTTGAATACATAGGTTTTGGGTTATTCCAAACAAAGTTCCTTGTGTTTTATGTTAACAGAACTTAATCATCTCATGGTTCTCTGTGGCTATGGTAAAGATGTTAGGTGTAACCTTATAAAACCTTATTGAACCCAGCAGGCAGTAACTAGCACTAACTGGCAGTGTTAGCCACACTGAAATGTCCTTGGCCAAAGTGCAGCAAAACACTGGAAAACCCTTGGACAAACATGAGAGGTTGCCAGGTGTGAGGTATTGTTGAATGTGGCCTAAAACAATTCTGACAGTCATCATTCCTATGCATTCTGTAAAATTTCCTATAATGTAGTAATAGGTTAACTCTCAAGCAAACAAAATCATAAAGAGTTGTCTAAGTTGAAAGTGTTTGCAGCTAACAAGTTAAATGTGACTCACATGATGGAATTTGTTCATGACAGGCTAAAATTGCTTTGGGAAAAGGAGAAAATGCTGGTTACCTGCATTTTCTCCTTTTTCCGCAGTATTTTCTTTTAGCCTATTTCTCATATTCTTCAAACATGGGATCAACATTTTGTCAAGTAGGCTTTATGTTGCAGCTGATTGGCTAATTGTATGAATGTAAGGAAAATTGAAACAGGTGAATCTTGCTTTATTGTAAAACTTCATTATAAGATTGTATTGATTCACAGATTATGGAGGATGAGATGACTGCCAGACACACCCATTTGCAGTCTGTATTACAAATTGGTAATGATCTCATTTTGGCTGGTAATTTCGGCGCGGACAAGGTCCAAGAGCGCATAAACAAGATCAACGACCAGTGAGAAAGCCTCATAGATCTGTCAGCCTTCAGAAAAAAACAACACCAAAATGAAGCTGTGGACTTCTGTCAGGTAATCAGCCACAAAATCAAGTGATAAAAGTTGTAAATGCAGTCGGTAAAAGTGATAAAATATACTTTGTCGGTTTTCTAGTTCTTGCAGACACTAGTGATGTTACCACGTCTTGTCTTGACTCGTCTTGCAGACACTAGTGATGGATACATAGATTCAAAATAAAAGGCCATGTAAAAGTATCTATGTTACCATTATCTTGTCTTGACTCGTCTTGCAGACACTAGTGATGGATACATGGATTCAAAATAAAAGATCCGCTAGCTGCCAATAGTAATAAACAATCAGGTCAAATTGCAGGCAAATTTAATTCAGACCATGTAAAAGTATTTATGTTACCATGTCTTGTCTTGATGCGTCTTGCAGACACTATCAGGTCAAATTGCAGGCAAATTTAATTCAGACCATGTGGAAGTATTTATGTTACCATGTCTTGTCTTGACTTGTCGAGACTCATCTTGACAATGTATTTAGTACAATCTAAGTTCCTGAAAGGTCTTGACCAAACAACAAAATTTTTGACTCGACCAAATGGAAAGGGTTTGCAGACAACAAATTTAGCTCAAGTGATGATTTCTTCCTTTGATGGGGTAGAAAACAATTTGGGAAAAGGAGAAAATGCAGGTTACCAGCATTTTCTTGTTTTCCCACAATGTTTTCAAATGACTTCTGCTTCAGACTTGTTAAAATGCAGATTGTGTAGCAAATGCAGAGGCTTAGATTAACCTAAGCATGAAATCTAAATGATATACAAGTATATCCCAATCAACTATGTTCTCCTTCATCTTTCAGTTTTTTTGCTGACGCTGACGACACAGATGCATGGATGCATGATACATGGCGCATGGTCTCTAGTGATGATGTGGGTCATGATGAAGCCAATAATCAGTCCTTGCTGAAAAAAACCAAGGATGTGATAGATGAGCTAAAGAACTACCAGACACTGATAGAAGCCTTGCATAAACAGGCTGCTAACTTGGGAGAGCAGGTGAGCCCTCAATGTACACCGTGTGTCATCTTCATTAAGTAGATGTTTATCCAATATAAATGTAAGCTGAAAGGAATACTTTTTGATATATTTTCAAACAAGAGTATCTTTGACCCTAGAGTAGCCCATATTTCGAAAGGATAGAGGGAAATTTAGCAATCGACTGTTTGTTACAAAGAGTGAATGGAACACAGTCTTGATTATTGAGCTTTATTAATGCTTTTCAGTAGTTTGTCAAGAAATAGTGCTGGATTATGGCTTGTATTTCATGGTTATGACCAGTGAAAAATACGGATCTCCTATTTTCTAACTGTTCAGTTAACTCTCTACCACATAAGAAAATTTTAGACTGGTCCAAATTGAAAGCATTTGCAGACGACAAAATAAAGGTGACTGAAAAATTAAAATTTGGTTTGGGAAGGGTAGAAAACATTGTTGGAAAAGGAGAAAATGCTGGTTACCACCATTTTCTCCTTTTCCCACAGTGTTTCCAGAAGGCTTCTTTCTTAGGGTTGTTAAAAGTCGGGATTGTGTGGTAAAGAGTTAACCCATTACCACACAATCCCTACTTTTGACGCCCCTGAGAAAGAAGCCTTTAGAAAACATTGTGGGAAAAGGAGAAAATGCTGGTAACCAGCATTTTCTCCTTTTCCCACAATGTTTTCTACCCTTCACAAAACAAATTTCAAATTTTCGATCACTTTTATTTTGTCGTCTGGAAATGTTTTTGATTTGGACAAACCTAAAATTTTGTCGTTTGGTAATGAGTTAAAGGCCGAAACAGTAGTGCCATGTATAAGTTGCCTATGGAAACGGTGCATGCCACTCAACTAGAGGGAAATACGAGGTACATGCTAGAGCTGGGTATCGCCAAGAAAAATGTATCACGATACTATCGCGATACCAGACAGGCGATACGATACAATATCACGATACTTAATTGGTCCAGATTTACTTAATGACAGTCTATTAAAAAAGAGAGTGTTTTCATGTGATATGCGCAAACAAGATTTTATAAATAGATCTACATGTTCACAGTTATAAGCTCTTCAAAGACTTTAGGAACCTTTTCTCAAACTGTGCAACCATTTTTGCAGGTAAATGAGATACCATCGAACTGGTCCAATTCCTGTACAAAATCTATCAAATCGGTAGTGCTGGGCAATCAGGTTGAAATCACAAATGATTATTGTTTTGTAATCTGAAGAGCACACCAACTAGTTATCTGTTGTACAGTCGCTGTCTCCATGTAACTGAGAATGCCTTTTTGCTCTAAATACCTTGACAATTTGTCTACATAATATTAAGTTTATAAGGATGTTTTGTTTTGTACTTCAAAAATCAATGGCAATGCAGTAACATTTAGAGTTTTTGCTTTATTCATTATCATTCATTTTGGTACTCTATTTTTAATTCTTAATACCGTTAAAAAAAAATTAGACATATTTCAAGCATTTGCAGACGCCCCCCCCCACCCCACGTTCCCCACGTAGATCTGTATTTTCATTTCCTAAAACAACAATTTCTTCACTCATGAACAGCATTTTAGCCTCAACTTAGTGTTTTATTCATAGATTTGTGTAAATCCACTGTTTAACTTCACTATTAAAAATGAGAAGATTGTTTTTAGTCTCTCTGATCGGATGATGCCATGCTGATCATTGTAGTGTCATGGGTTTTCACGGTTTTTTGGCCATCGATTTTTTCGTGACAAATAATTTTTGGAGAAGTACCGTAATTACCCCAAGTATTCGGACGGGAAAAAATAATTATTTTTTTTGGTGTCCGAAAACTTAAAAAATTATTTTTGTGACTGTCCGAAAATTTCGGGAAATCTCTTTCCAACAACAACAACATATCTTTTAACAGACATCGTAAAGTATGAATAACATACATGTACAGTAAGGCATACAGTATATTTCTCGAAAAGAACTGATATGAGATCGACCTTTATGGATTAATAAAACTTACTTGTGAAAAGAGTTCACACAATTGCGTATTCGAACGCAAAAAGCCACTTTGATAAACAATCCTAAATCATGGTCGTGATAAGGGTTACTCTTGACCTGACTAAACCTGGTTACGTCATCCATACACGTGCTCGTCTCCATACCAACATGTCTGTGTACAGGTCGTTACAACTAGCCATCCCGTTATGCATTAAAAGTGTATCTTATAGCGCTTATCGATAAGATTTACATCTTTAATGCGTCACGGGTATAATGGCCCAAATATATACAACCTGTGCAATACAAATTAGCACCTGCATTCAGTCTACCGCGATCAATCAGATACCAAACAAAGGATTTAAGCTTAAAACATAGATCGATTTACTCTTCTCAGGTACTTGCTAATTAACTCTTTACCACACAATCACGACTTTAAACGATCCTGGGGTAAAACTTTTTGAAAACATTGTTGGAAAAGGAAAAGACGCCGGAATTAATTATTTTCTCCTCTTCCCCCTCTGCTTTCTTTGTTATCAAATCAAAAATCATTTTAGCAAAATGCAATTGTCGTCTGCGAACGAGTATTGCAGACCTTCGTCGATCTTCTAAACCATTTCAATTTGTTATTTGGGAAAGAGAGTATCGGGTCTTCGTCAACTTTTAAATCATTTTAATTTGTTGTTTGGTAGAGTACTACGGGTCTTCTATACCGTCATAATTTCGTGTCCGAAAATTTAGGGACAATTATTTTACTAAGTGTCCGAACTTAGGGACAAAAAATAAATTATTTCGGAAAATAATTAATGGTGTCCGAAAATTTAGGGTGTCCGAATACTTAGGGGAATTACGGTATTACTACATGATTTGACATCAGTGTGTCATTTTGAATAGCAGGAAACTTTAAAATCGGTCCTTTTACATTAGATCAGAGGATTAACACCTTTATTACGTTGTCATAAATAACTCGCCAGCTTCATGAACATGTGCGAGTCTTTTGCATTTATACTGATCGTGTTTAGCCCATATTTCTAACGGATGCATTAAAACAATGTTATATGAAGCTCTAGACCATAACTTAATGCGTCAGATTGACAATTAGGCAGATACTTTTCAGCGTTAAAGACATCATTTCAAATTTCCAAGCGTCAAAACCCGCACTATAGTCAACTTCGGAAGACAGTTGCCGATCCGCATCTCATTCATTTCTTATTTAAAAAGAACAAAGACAATATAAACTGTGCTATCTTTCGCTAGCAAATAATCAAATTGCAGCATATATTCGTCCGCTAAATCAAATGACCTTGTTAATTAATGCTTTAATTTATTTTACAGTCCTTGTGACAAAACTGTTAAGGAGGCAAACCGATCAAAACACATCCGCAACTTTATGGGCACGAAGAAAATATGATAACCTTAGAATGTTCCGAAATAGCATCTATAATTAAAACCGGGAAAACCCTAAGCAAGAGCGAGTGATTGTAAATATTTCGCTGCAAAATATTCCCCAAATTACAAAGTTTTATGAATTTCATTGTTTCTAGGGCGAGTTTTTTAACGTTCTTGTATGTGTAGCAGAGACAAACTGTGCGTATTTTCTCCTATTTTATACATGAATCGTTTACATTTATACGTGATCTCACACACTCTGCACACGACACGACGTAAATGTATCGCCAAGTATCGATACAATGAGTTAGTATCGCGATATACTATCACCAGCAAAAATATCACGATGCATCGATGATATCGCCCCAGCTCTAGTACATGCATTTAGTTCTGAGCTTTGTGTAATATTGCAATTCTTTGTTATGTGAGGGGTCATGCCATGGGGAACCGAAAACAACTGTACTGGATTTCGATCCCAATTTAACTCTTTACCACACAACAAAATTTTAGACAGGTTCAGATTGAAGGCATTTGCAGACGACAAAATAGAGGTGACTGAAAAATTGAAATTTGTTTTGGGAAGGGTAGAAAACACCGTGGGAAAAGGAAAAAATGCAGGTTACCTGCATTTTCTCCTTTTCCTACAGTGTTTTCAAAAGGCTTCTTTCTCAGGGGAGTCAAAAGTTGGGATTGTGTGGTAATGGGTTAACAGGGGCTTAGAAGCATGAAACAAATGGAATATTTTGTGGTTTATTTTGGTAAAAGATTAAAATTTATGTCATAGAGTGTACATCACTGATAATGTTCTCAGTTGTGGCACCTTGCCAGTCGTGAAAATATTACTGATGATGTTCATTTGATAACTTTTGATCTTTCACCGAGTTACCAAATTATGTCCTTTATTTCATCAGTTTATGTCGTATTACAGGATAGAGTCCGAGTCTGTACAGTGTACATTGGGTAGCATCGACTGATTATACCAAGAACTACTGGAACTTGCTAAGATTAGAAAACAAAGATTATTGGATGCATTGTCCTTGTGCAAACTCTTAAATGAAGCTGACAGTGTGGTTACTTGGATCGATGAGAAGGTAATCTTTTGTAACCAGTTACGAATGATCAATCTTGCATTTATGCCACATTGAGGTAGAAGGCTTTTTAAAAAATTGAGGGAAAGAAGACAATGCTGGTAACCCGTATTTTCTGTTTCCACTATTTTCTATTTATTTGAAAGACAGATTCAAAGAGGGCACCATTTCATATGTTGTCTTCCAAAGCTTTCATTTGAGATGAGATCAAAATATGGTCACATGGTAAAGACATATATTGTTGTAGAGCTGAAAATAGCCGCATATAGTGCAAGTTTACATATAATATGTAATATAGCTGTGAAATTGAAAAAGAAGCATTTTTGAAGAATGTGAACTTGCACATCATGTTAATCTGTTTTAAGATAAATGAAAAAGTTGAAAGTAGAAAATAAGAGAGTTTACACATTATTATCAGCCGTTCAAGAAAAGAAAAATTGAAATTATGAAATAAGTGAGCTTAAACAGTCATTACCTACAATTATCTGAAAAATTAAACCCAAGAAAAAAGTGAACTCTAAAGTTGTATACTGGTACAACCATTACAGTGAAAGAAAAACTGTGTTAGAAAAGTTAAAAAACAAGCATCTTAACCCATTGCCGCACAATCCCTACTTTTGACGACCCTGAGAAAGAAGCATTTAGAAAACATTGTGGGAAAAGGAGAAGATGCTGGTAACCAGTATTTTCTCCTTTTCCCACAATGGTTTCTATCCTTCAAAAACAAATTCAAATTTTCAGTTACTTATACTTTGTTGTCTGCAAATGCTTTTGATTTGGATCAGCCTGAAATATTGTTGTTTGGTAATGAGTTAAATACCATACCTGAGAGTACTTAATTTTTAATCCAGAGAAACTATTTATAGGATATAGTGAAAAACCATCACATATCCAACTCACATTGTCAAAAGTAAAAGTCTTTCTTGGATGTTCTAGGATAAACTCCTCACAACTATAATAGTAACTGATGACGTTGCCATCATGAAGCACCATTTTGAAGGCTTAGAACATGAGGTGAATGCCAATGCGTCCAAGGTTGGTGTGGTCAACCAACTTGCACAACAGCTTCTACAAGTGGAACATCCAAATGCTGCTGAAGTTATCCAGCGACAAGTATGTGCTTAATTAAAGCAAAAAAAATCTATTTCATCTGTAGCTCCAGATAAGAGGGAGCAATGGTATTCTAAATCCATTATTTCTCTTCAAAACCCTATGAGACGAGACAATTCTATTGAGTACCCATAACATAATGTTTTGGGAGTGGGGGGGGTGATTTATATTTTCAGTTTTGAAATCAAAATCACTCCCCCTCTAACAGAGCTCTTCATCTCATGTAAGAACTTCAAGGAAAAATTCAAGGAGGAAAAAATATGTCTGTATACAGTCATACAGAAGTATTTACATGCAGGGTTTAACCCTGTACCACACAATCCCAACTTTTAACGACCCTGAGAAAGAAGCCTTCTGAAAACATTGTGGGAATTTAAGGAAAAGACTTTAGTAACCAGTATTTTCTGTTTTTCCCACAATGTTTGTTACCCTGCTAGAAATGAATTTCAATTTTTGGGTTACATTTATTTTGTTGTCTGCAAGTGCTTTCATTTTTAGACCATATAAAATTTTGTCATTTGGTAAAGAGTTAAACTCATTCACATGATCAATTACTTTTAGAAGGTAACTTGAAGAAATTTGAAATGGCTTCAAAATATTTGAAGAGAAAATACTGACAATGGAATTTGTAATTTTCACAAATTGTTAAAAATTCATGAGAGGAAATAAAGACATAGCTACTCTTCATCCTTTGTATAGTTAATACCTATTTCCAAAAGAAAGCACAGTCTTCAACTATCTAAACCTGTTATATGTTTATTTTCAAACTACAGCTGGATACAATCTTAGAGAGATGGTTGTAGGGAAGAGAGATGAAATTGACTCAACCCATGGTCTACAAAACTTCCATATTGAATGTAATGAAACCATTGTAAGTTAGTCCTACTTCATCTTCCTGTTTATATGTATACATGTAAATTCTTGAGAAAGTTCTTTACTACAATTTAATCATAATAATGCAGTTTTACAAAAAAAGATGAAAGTATTGGTAGTTATAGTTTTCTTTCAGAATATCTAAGTAGCAGTCGTCTGGAAATCAGAAAGTTAACGAAAGAAAATTTGCCGGTATTGACAGTAATTCTACCAAATACTAACATGTTGGCCATTTTTATGATTCCTTTCACAAAAAAACTTTGTCAGAAATCCCAATACTGTTTGTATTAAGATAATTTTATAAAAATGTGTATGAAGGGCATTTGTCCGAAACATTGCTTTTTTACTTAACTCATTACCAAACCACAATATTTTAGACTTTTAGTCCAAATCGAAAGCATTTGCAGACGACAAAATAAAAGTGACTGAAAATTTGAAACTTGTTATGTGAAGGGTAGAAAACGTGGTAAAAGGAGAAAATGCTGGTTACCAGCATTTTCTCCTTTTCCCACAATGTTTTCTAAAGGCTTCTTTCTAGGGGAGTCAAAAGTAGGGATTGTGTAGTAATGGGTTAAGTGATAACATAGTGTTAGGGGCAAGTAATCCAGACAAGCGGGGTATTTGAATCTGTCGTGCACAATCGTCAAAAAACACAAGTTGGTGCAAATTTAAGACAAATTTTGTTGCCGAATGTTTTAATTTTGTTACTTGAATTTATACTGCTCACAAATTTATGTCGAGCCTTACCATAAACCAACTTTGTTGAATTCCTGTGATTGAAGCAGATGACATTAAGAGCCGTGCTCTAAACTACATGGTATTGCCAAGCATGTAGTAACTTGATGAATATAATCATGCTGTCTGATGTACTCAAAAGTTCTGAAATGTTCTTTTTTCTAAGGCACAGGGAGGTCAGAGCTAGTTCTTTGAACAACACTAAAAAAGTTTGCCTGTATGGGGGCATTTGTGTTTAACAAACACATCTTGTCTTACTAAAACTTCTTTAATGAACTTACTTTAATGAGGAAAATGCATATGAGCATTTTCTCTAGAGTTACGTAAAAACTTGGAAAATTTTGTTTGTAACTACTGCAGTAAAATGGGGCCCTGGTGATAGATGGAGCAAACAAAGTTTCTAGATAGGTTGGTCATTCTGAAATGAAAAATGGTGTCATCATAATCTGTTTAACTCTTTGTTTTACTCTTTGTCACATGAAAAAAAAATGGACACCAACTAATTGAAAGCACTTGCAGACTACGGAATTAGTGTAGCTCAAGTGATACTCAGTGTTATCAAACCATTGTCTTTTTTACGTCGATAGCACCCCCTTTTTCCATGAAGTTTACTACCTTTTGACACTCAAGTTATTTTGCCATATTTTCTTTGCTGCCTCGGAATAATTTCTAATTGGACAGGTGTTCAATTTTGTTCTCTAGTTAAAGATTGAAATAACAAGGAAAGTATGAAAAGAATAATACACATAGGGGTTAAACTTTATGTATTAATCATAACTTAGGGCAAAACTTAAGCCTATTTTATATTCCTTAAAAAGAGGTAAACAAAGACCAAAATAACATGGCATATGACTTTATTTTGTATGGTGCATTTCATCCATTCATTTAACTCTTTACCATACAACAAAATGTTAGGCTGGTCCAAATTGAAAACCTTTGCAGACAACAAGATTAATGCGGCTCAAAAACAGAAATTTGTTCTGGAAGGGCAGAAAACTTTCTGGGAAAAGGAGAAAATGCTGGTTCTCCATTCCCCTAGTGTTTTTAAAAGGCTGCTTTTTCAGGGCCAAGAAAATCAGGGATTGTTTGGGAAAAAGTTAAATGCTAAACATAGATATTAAAGAAAAATTAATGATACATTTGGGCAAAACAAATTTTTCAACTGAATGAGACAGAATATGCTTAATTTTTTCCCATTAATATATTTTTCTTTTTATTTTTCCAGATAATGACAGGATGTTGTATTATTCAGTTTTGAGGAGGTCACTTTTGTGTTTAATGACTCAGAAGCTCACAGTCATAGTGTGACAAAAGCACCAACATTTACTGTGACAGAAGCACCAACACATACAAGACTCTTGCAGAGTAAAATTTTACAATGTTGTATGAATCGAGTGAGTAGCATCTCTTATCATTGTTGACTCTTTACCAGACAATAAAACTTAAGACTTCTCCAGGATTTGGCTCAGTTGGTAGGACTTATCTTTTATAGGGTAGAGAACATTATGGGAAAAGGAGAAGATGCTCTTGAGAGATAAAAAGAAAATGTTGGTTACCAGCTTTGCCTCCTTTTCTTACAAAGTTTTCAAAAGCTGTCTTACTCAGAGTTGTTAAAACTCATGATTTTTGGTAAAGTGTTGACTCATTACCCCATGAACCGAATTTACCTTGGGAAAACTTAAAATGAAAAAGGTTAGCCCTGAAGTCCCTCGACTTGAACCATTTTGCCAAACATAGCCTTTTTCAAATCTCTTCTGAGATATGAATTTAACTCTTTTGCACACAGTCCTGACTGTGCATGTCGTAAAAGGCGACAAAAGGGCCATCATTTTGTGTTTCATCCATTCCTCATTTATCATGTTTATGTTGTTGCACATGTATGTTATTTTTACCTCGCATTATTGTTTACTAAGTAAGTGCACTCAATATGACCTAAGTTGTTGACGGGCCTTAAAACGGCCTTCATTCATTCAAACTTGGGCAGATATCATCACAGCAAATCTTCTGACCACCTTTCATAAGAAATGGAAAGAAAATATAGCTGGCCCGCAGATCCATTATACTAAGCAATCCATCACATCATTTGGGATCCATAATATCTATTTAACTTATTACCACACAATGCCAACTTTTGACGCCCCTGAGAAAGACGCCTTTTGAAACACTGTGGGAAAAGGAGAAAATGCTGGTAACCAGCATTTTCTCCTTTTCCCACAGTGTTTTCAACCCTTCCAAGAACAAATTTCAATTTTTCAGTCACCTTTTTCTTGTTGTCTGCAAATGCTTTCAATTTGGACCAGTCTAAATTTTTCTCGTGTGGTAAAGAGTTAAGTGAGAATTGGCTGAATCAAAAGGAAGAATGGTCCTTAGAGATGCAGAAAATGCAAAAAGTTTCTTCCCATGTCAGGTTTAAAGAACTGCGCAGGTTGACATAGGTTGAAACTTTTTGCAGATGCATTAACTCTTTACCATACAATCCCAACTTTTAACAACCCTGAGAAAGAAAGCCTTTGAAAACGTTGTGCGAAAAAGGAGAAAATTCTGGTAACCAGCACTTTGTCCTTTTCCCAAAATGTTTTCTACCCTTTCCAAATCAAATTTCATTTTTTGATTCACATTTATTTTGTCATCTGCAAGTGCTTTCAATTTGGACTGGTCCAAAATTTTGTCGTTTGGTGAAGCGTTAAACTTCCTTATTTCCTTCAGTAATGGTATTTCCATTGTCCATCTCTCAGTATATATATGCATTTTTTATGCCCAGCTAGGGTTTGATAGGGTTTTAAATATTGAGGGAAAAAGCTATCTGTTAAAACTCACTAAACTCAAAATTATAGTTTTCTTTTCACATAAAAGATAACAATTTCTGTTAGATTTTCATGGAGTTTGTCAAGTATGTGATGCAGATTGTGCCAGAACTAGGACAATAGGTCATCATTTTCTGTTAACTCTTTACCACACAATCCCGACTTTTATGGACCCCCCCCCCCCCCCCCCCCCCAAGGAAAAAGCCTTTCGAAAACATAGAGGGAAAAAGACAAAATGCTGGTAACTAGCATTTTCTCCTTTTCCCAAAATGTTTTCTTCCCTGTAACAGATTCAAATCATCACTTGGACCTAATTTAATTTGTCGTCTGCAGATGCCTTCGATTTGGACCAGTCTAAAACTTTGTCGTTTGGTAGAGTTAATACAGTCAAGCCAAAAATCATGTGTGAAAAGGCTGGAAAAGATTGTTGGAGAAGGAGAAATCACTGGTAACAGCATTTTATTCTTTTACCACAATGTTTTCCTAGGCTTTCTTTTACAGGGTCATACCTCTAAATTATGATTTTTCTTACCTAGACTAAGTTAAAGGCGTCTGTAGGCAAAAAGTCAAATGTAGTTCAAACAATGATGTCAGTCTTTGATAGGATGGAAAACATTGCAGGGAAAAGGAGAAAATGCTGGCTTTGTCCACCTTTCTTAGATTTTTGTGACAAAAATATTATCGAAAGTCAAATTATGTGTCTCTTCTAGATTGAAAAATGTTTGTTGATTTGTTCACAGTGGTAGAGATTGATTAGGGTTGACTATTAAGGGTAAACACAATTTTTTTTCATGGCCTTTCTATCTGGACAACATTATAAAAATGCCATTACTATGGAAGGTGCAATATTGTGATGCATTATAATTCTATCAAATATTAATTTTCTAGAAATCTTTATTCAGTATTAGAAAAGACTAATTACCATTCTGTAAATATTCACAGAGAACCAGTTGTATAACTGATAGGAATAATGTTCTGTCTCTCTGTTCAATTGAATGCCACCAAAAACTTGCCTTTTCAGATTTCAAAATATCTTATGATTATATAGATTTTATTTAATGGATCTATATTAAGTTTCATCAAATTGTAGCCCTGGGTTCAAATTTGGCCCTTGGAGTCATCTTACATGGGCTTAAACAGGGAAAAATTTCAAAAGTCTTCTGGTACCTAGCCGTAGGGCCTGGGGCTTCCAAATTTTGCATGTAGTGTTATCTAGTGAGCCTCGACCAAGAGGGCCATACTTATAACTTTGGGGTTGAGTTTGGTCCCACCTTAGGGGTCACAAATTTTACATAGGCTTTTATAGCGAACACTCTACTGATCTTCTTGCTACTAACCATAAGACCCAGGTCTGCTTAATTTAGCTCTGTCTTAGGGATTTCATTTTCTTAGGTCTTTCAGTTTATAACCACACATTCTGGACCTATATTATTTGGTATGGGGCTTCATATTGGGGACCTCTACCACAAGTCAAGTTATTATAGAATTGTGGCTTTTCCCTGGAGTCATAACTTTCTAATATGATTTTATTGTAAAGATTTTGTATGTCTTATGTATATAATAAAGCCCGTTTTAATGATTTTTATATAAGCCCGTTTTAATGATTTTTATATCTGTAGCTCAAGCCATTCACAGATTATTACATGTTCACACTACAGGCCCCTGTTAACGATTTTAAATGTAAATCAAGCCACTCATTTTTACATGTGTGTACTATAGTCTCTTTTTAATCATTAAAATGTCTATAACTTAAGCATCTTATTGATGATTACATGTATATACCCTAGCCTACTTTTAATCATTAAAATATGTGTGAGTTGAAATATCTGTCATGAAAACTACTCATGTAATTACATGTATATACTATTGCCTCTTTTAATGCTTACTATTATTTATACTATAAAATATAATAAAAATGTCTATGACTGAACCCACTCATGGATGATAAGATGTAAATATTATATCTCCATTCATCAATTAAGATGTATATAACTGAACCAGCTCATTGATAATAACATCACAAATAAGATACCCACTCAATGATAAATATGCTTTCAACAATTAGAATATCCATATATGAACACACTATTGATGTATTTATACTATTGCCCCTGTTAATTATTAAAGTATCTCTGAACACACTCATTTATAATCATATACTACTATCCCTTTACACAATTGAAATATGCATAGTGGCACACCCTCAAAGATATTTATTGATACCAACAAAGTCAATATTCAAACCCTTAGTTACTTTGCAATCGGTAGCTTTGTCTTTTTTTAATGAGGTATAATATCATTTCATCACACTGTTAATGCTATTTGACATAATCAATATGTAGCTGTGCATATAATCAGCTTGTCCCTATGCCAAGAGTTTTGCAATATGTAGTCCTTTGTATATTAAAACTTACATTCAATTTGCTGCTCCTCTTTTCTTAAATCCCTTGCCCATTTTCAGTGAAATTTTACAGGAGCTTAGTCAATAACTAATTGTGCATAGTGTCAGCATATCCCTTTGCAATGACTTTTTGCAGAGTTATAGCTCTTTCTATGCTACATTAGATTTTCCAGCTCTTTTTCCTCATGACTTTGCTTAATGTTGATGAAATTGTAAAGGAGTCAGTTGTCCTTTGTGTGAGCATGGCCCTTTTTAGTAAATAAATGCAGTGTTATTGGTACTTTTAATTGCTATTTTATTAATTTTGTAAGCACTTCTTCATTTTCATTACAATTATTTAAGAGTCATCAGTAAGACATCAAGCTGTGCTTAATGTCAGCATATACTTTTTCAGTGAAACACTGGCAGAGTTATGTCCCTTGTTGAATAATATGCTATGTTAGATTGTATTAAATTTAGTATTACTTAATTTAACTGATAAGTATAACAGTCCCTATGGCCAAGTTGAGCTATCCTAAAATTAGGGCCAAGGTTTCTCATCAAATTTTGTGAAGAATGAACTACTATTAGTGCTGGTCATGGTTAAAACAATTAACGGCACGATAGAATATGTGCTTCTAATTGTTTTGGTCTAGGAATAATTCTTTAGAAGAGCATGTGCTGTATAATTACTAGTAGAATACAACTAAAGAAACAAGTATAAAGATATGATGAGGGCCAATGTCAGCTACCCTATTACTGGAAACAGTCAAGGATTTATTCAGAAATTTTGGGAAAAGTTATATTCCCACCAGTGCAGATCATGGTTAGAAAAATGACGTCATGCAAGATATTTTATATGTTCTACTTACCAGTTTGGGTCCAGGAAAATTTCTTCATGGTGTATGTTTTTTACATAAATGGTCGTACTAGCAGTCATGGAAACAATTATTTGGTTAAAATAAAGGCCAATGTACCACTACTTATTTCCACTAGTACATCTGCTTTTCATGGTTATAACAATAAAAAAACAAGATATTTTATTAGCTGCTTCTGGTTTGAGTCTTGGAAAAAAGTCTTTATAAAGGACATGACATTGTGCTTTACATTAAATGGTAGAACTTGCAACCATAAGGACAAGTATTAGGTTCTGAACAAGGGCCAATGTCAGCTACTCTAATACTGGTTATGGTAAAGGTTTTATCCATAAGTAATGGAAAAGGCTGAATTGTCATTGTTGTTGGTCATGGTTACAACAAGTAAATCCAAGTTTTTATATTTATGAGCTGCTCACTTGTTTGGATCTAGGTAATGGTAGGAGGAGGTCATAATATTTCTCTGAATTATAACACAAAAAACAAAGAACAAAATTGAGAAGATAAACAAATATTAATTCAAAGACATTTGGTAGGATAAAAGGTGCTAAGGGTTTTGGCTGTAGGGGAGGAGCAGGCAATAATATTTCCCTTAATTATGACAAGCAAAGTAAACAACATAATTTAGAGTACATATAGTAATACAATGACCGTTGTTGGTAAACAAAAGATGGTAAGAGTTTGGCTTCATGGAGGAGGATGAGGCCAATATCTCTTTGAATTATGACAAAAAAAAAAAAAAAAAAAAATTAAAAAACAAATAGTAATACAATGATGTTTGGTAGGAAAAAAAGGTGGTAAGGGTTTGGCTGTAGGGAAGGAGGAGGCCATAATATTTCCCTTCATTATGACAAGAAAAGCAAACAACAGAATTTAGAGTACAAATAGTAATACAATGATGTTTGGTAGAAAAAAAAGGTGGTAAGGGTTTGGCTGTAAGAGAGGAGCAGGCAATAATATTTCCCTTCATTATGACAAGAAAAGTGTACAACATAATTTAGAGTACATATAGTAATACAATGACAGTTGGTGGTAAACAAAAGATGGTAAGAGTTTGGCTTCATGGAGGAGGATGAGGCCAATATCTCCTTGAATTATGACAAAAAAAAAATAAACAATTAAAAAACAAATAGTAATACAATGATGTTTGGTAGGAAAAAAAAAAGGTGGTAAGGGTTTGGCTGTACGGGAGGAGGAGGCCATAATATTTCCCTTCATTATTACAAAAAAACAACAAAATTTAGAGTACAAATAGTAATACAATGAGAGTTGGTGGTAAATAAAGGAGGTAAGAGTTTGGCTTCATAAAGGAGGATGAGGCCAATATCTCCTTGAATTATGACAAAAAAAAACCCAAACAATTAAACAACAAATAGTAATACAATGATATTTGGTAGGAAAAAAGGTGGTAAGGGTTTGGCTGTAGGGGAGGAGGAGGCCATTATATTTCCCTTAATTATGACAAGAAAAGCATACAAAACAATTTAGAGAACAGTTAGTGATACAATGACAGTGGTAAATAAATGTGGTAAGAGTTTGACTGCATGGAGGAGGGTGAGGCCAATATCTCCTTGAAATATGACTAAGAACAATTAAACAACAAAATTTAAAATACAAATAGTAACAATGATATTTGGTAGGAAAAAAAGGTGGTAAGAGTTTGGCTCTAGGGGAGGAGGAGGCCATAATATTTTCCTACATTATGACAAGAAAAGCTAACAACAAAATTTAGAGTACAAAAAGTAATACAATGACAGTTGGTGGTAAATAAAGGTGATAAGAGTTTGGCTTCAGGGAGATGGATGAGGCCAATATCTCCTTGAATTATGACAAAAAACCTAATTAAACAACAAAATTAACAATACAAATAGTAATATAATGATATTTGATAGGGAAAAAAGGTGGTAAGGGTTTGGCTGTAGGGGAGGAGGAGGCCATAATATTTCCCTTAATTATGACAGGAAAAGCAAACAACATAATTTAGAGTACAATTAGTGATACAATGTTGGTGGTAAATAAAGTTGGTAAGAGTTTGGCAGCATGGAGGAGGTTGAGGCCATGTTCAAAGAGAAACCATGACTAATAAGAGTTGTTATGGTTGTGTACATGTTTTCCATGCACACTATACAGACAAAAACAATGACAGTCTACTGCCATTGCTTATGTGTATATTTCAGTGATAGAATTATAAATTTTGATTATGATATGAATAAGTGGTCCTCAGCAAGGTTTGAGGTGTATATTTGTTACTCCTTAAAAACCATCTGCTGTTTAGTCCTTAGGAAGCTATTTTCCCATGTAGCAGACAGTGTACAAGGGTTGTCCCATTGAATCATAGACACTTGATGTAAAAAGATTTCTTAATGTCTGATTGCAATACTTTTACAAGTATATATATTTTAGAGCAGTGATCTGCTATTACTAAAGAGCATAAGCTTACTGTTACATGTAGTTAACTTCACAATGTGCACTGGTTGGCAATTTGTGATTCAAAATGTTTAAGTTAATGACTATACTTTATATCTTAATGATGTTTTCAGCAAATAGTAATGTAAGGTTAACCCTTTACCAAACAACCCCTGGTTTTTAAAGCCATTTTAATACATTGTGGGAAAAGGAGAAAATGCTGGTAACCGGCATTTTCTCCTTTGCCCACAGGGTTTAACACCCTGCTGGAATTAAATTTCAATGTTTTAGTTAAGTTTATTTTGTCATCATCAAGTGCTTTAAATTTGGACCAGTCTAAAATTTTGTTGTTTGGTAAAGAGTAAATGAAATGATGAATAAAACTGTATCCCTCAGTTTTATTGTCACTCTGGTTGTCTATGATTCAATCGAACAGCACTTGTAGATCTAGATCAGGCTGCACAGGGATGCATTCCCTACTTTGATGTACACTGATATTTTGTGAGGTATTCTGGTGAGAGCAGCCTTGAAATTGCTTTAATTATACCTTTACTACCTACAAACTCACCTGAACACGAAGTGCTTCATGTGAGCAATTGTGATTGCTTATTGTCCAACAACATTCTACTGTATGTCTGTTCAACCACAATTGCAAAAAATCCCCACAGACACTAATGGATGAAAGAAAATTGAATTCAATGTCCAAACTCCTCTAAACATGTCAATCAAAAGTTGATTCAAAAGGATTTTAAAAATGTGGACAACTTTACTAATTGCGGCATCTGTATTGAAAACAGCATTTACATTTACATTTTTTTTTACATTTAAGATTTTTAAGCACTTAGACTTTCCATACCACATGGATGGGTTCATATTTGTTACAATGATAGATATACTGGTAGGTTCAGAGTTTCTGTCAGCAATGTAGTGCCCATGATCTTAAAGTCCAGATTGTAGACTTTAATACTGTACATCAAAGTTATACTTTCTTTAAGTTTTTTTAGAGCTCATATTTTCCATAGTGAATGATGGATTAGGTTCATAGTCTTGTTGTAGCGTTGCATTGTTAGGTTAAGCTTTGTTTATTTTTGTTATACCAACTGTTAACTTTGTACATTTTTGGTAGTTTTGTACGGGACTTTAAATTCTAATCATTTCCAGCTAACTTTTGAATTTCATATTGGTCATTAAAAATTTTTCAAGAACCACATCGTCAAAATTGTACGATGACTTTGGTTCATATTTGTAATTGAGTACAAGGTTTCTCTCAGCAATATACCCCTCCCCACACCTATGATTTTAAAGTCTAGGTCATGGACAATTTCAAAATTTCATGTTTAAATTGTTCTAGAGCGTTTATTTTCTCAAGATCAAATGTTTAAGTTGTTTCGTATCTAGTTTGGTGATGGATACTTTTTTTACCCATGCTACTGAGTTAGTCTCGTGTTTTCTGTCCTAGGCTGGGACCCTGTTGCTGTTTCAGGGACTGCCCCACACCCCTCCCCTGACAAATTAACTTATACAGGCAAACTGTTGTATGATGACAGTTTTTGTTTATGGATTCTATGTTCTGCGCAACATAATTATGTATCAAAAACTTTGCAGGTTTTCTTTTCCAGGACCACTAGACCTGGAATGTTGATACTTGATACTTAGCATGACTGGATAGTTGTTGGTCAAAGTTCTCCATTATATGTCCCTAGGGTAAAATAATGTCCTGCCATATTAATCACAGATCAACCATGGAGTAATAAGAGGAAAATGGTAGGAAAAAAATCTTGCCTGATACCCCAAAACATACAATGTTGATGTTTGGTTATGTGTCTACTACATAGGTTGATCCATTGTCAAAGTTGTTCAGATTGTACCCAAAGATGTTAAAGATTGTCCAGTCCCAGGGGTCTCATGTTTACGTTGTGTTCTGTTGGAAGAACTTCAAATTCTTCTCTTGGTTCTTTAGCTTTTAACATTCTATGATTTATGTCTGTGAAACTTTACTGTTATAAAAACCTTTATATGGAGATGATTTGCTCACCTTTGAGTAAATCATCATCATGTACACTGTTGCTATAAACAGAGTGAAAACCAACAGTTTCTTCAACACTTTGAGCTATGTTTGTGGAATTTACATTGGCACTAGGTTTTAGCAGGTTGATTCTAACAGTACTATTCATTTACAACACATTTCGCTATTACTTAATGAAAAAGAACAATCAAGATTCAAACTCTGAGCTAGTATGAGTCTTACCTTTAGTCATGCAGTTTTACCTCTTGTTAGCTAGGTGAGCGATGTATGACTACCATGTTTTTCTTCCTCAATTTGTCGTTTTATTTACATGTCAGGCACTTAAACCCTTCTCTGGTAAAAGCAGCCTTCTATTAGGGCCAAAACAGAGATACACCTTGGTAATTTGGAACTAACTTGAATCATCTCAAGGGGCACAGTCTGTTTTGATCAAATGTGAATGCCAGCAAGTCAAGGGTGTGGCACCAACACACCAGTGTGGTGAGATGGGACGACTCTGTCAATCTTCGGAACATCACCGGCGGCAAACCTGCAGTAGTCTGTGACAAACTGGGGCTGAACCTCGGCAGCCTTTGGTCAGAACATTCAATCCACCTTCTTGAACTGGGACAAAACCAGGTAACATTGGGTCTATGAGAGTGTTACCCCATTTTGGGGTGAAAATGCCCCTGGTATACATGCTACTCTTTACCATGAGGAATTCAGACCATTATCATGACCATGGGTGTGAGAATGGGGTTTAATTAGAGACTTGGAATGATCCTCAGAAAAGTAGATTTTGAATTTTTTAGAGTCAAGTACAACTTTGAGTTCCTATTGCACAGTGTAGATTAAGATCAGACTGTACAGAACATGCAGTCGCATTTTTGATGTACACTGACAGTTTGTGAAGAATGATGGTGAAAGAAACCTTGAAGTTGCAATATCAGTGTCTTGTCTATTGGTTTGAGATATCCTTTTCATATTTGGCAGGCACATTAACTCTTTCCAAACAATACAAACATTGAAGGTGAAAGTATTTGCAAATCAGAAATTCCTTGTGATTCCATTGATAAGCTTTGTATTTCAAGAGGAAGAAAACAATACAGAAGCAAATAAAATACTGCATACTCTCAATTTTTAGCTCTGTTGGTCAAAGGCCAGCAGTGCTTACATCATGGAGTGGTTTTCCTAGTCATTCTGTCCATACCATAAAACCTTAAAACCCTATTGATTTTGAAAAAAAATCCCAATTTTGGAAAAGTAGCCTTAAAAGTTGCAAATTTGCAATTCTTGCAGCTGGATTTTTTTTTTTTAAACATGCACAGTTCTTTATATTTATTCATTAGCTTGAACCCTATTGATTTTGAAAATAACCTGATGATTCAAAGGGTAAATTGGCCATTAGTAGTAGAATATTTGGATTGTTTTCACAATAAAACCTACCTTTGTGGTCAGATTTTTGTAAAACTTGCAAAGATCAGTTGTTATTTCAATAGCTTTTATTATATTGATTTTGAAAAAAAGTGACAATATGGAGGGGAAAAGTAGTCATTTAAAGGTAAACAACAATTGTCTTTCTTACTTACACAATTTAAGACTACATTTGGTGTCAAATTTTCTTGATACTTGCAAAGGTTATTTTTATCATCAACCCAAATCCATTAGAAAAAGTTGCCTATTTGAGTTGCACTTCTTGTTTACTTGATTGAGTAGGCAATTTTGATCCAGTTGTTTGGAAACTTGCACAGATCACTCGTATAATCATCAATGGATTTTCCATTTTTGAGAATGAAGAAAATCCAGTATCATTCAGAGTAAAAGGGCCATTTGATTTCTAAAAGTCTTGGTTATTTAACCAAGTCCACATTTTTGGTTCATGTAAACTGCATGAAATCCAAATTTTTTGTCGTAATGAGCAGCAATCTAACAAGTACTAAATCCTTGTCAGATTTCCAAAGTGGTTTCAACAATATCTACTTTTAGTATTTCACTAATAGTTTATGCCTATATATTATTATGATGTAATAGTGGATTCAAGCCCAATTACAGGTTCCCCCCCAGCATGTTTTGTCATTGTTTTCGTCTTTTTCCTTTTAGCATCCATGATTGTATGCTAGAAAATACTAATAAGCAAACTTACAGCCAGTGTAGAGCAATTCAGGCCCTCAAGGGCCTCTGGTTTCCTGAATTAGGATTTTAAATTCACAAATTTTTCTGTAAAGGGTTAACTCATTACCACACGACAAATTTTTAGGTTTGTCCACATGGAAAGCATTTGCAGACGACAAAATGAAAGTGACTGAAAATTTAAAATTTGTTTTGTGAAGGGTAAAAAACATTGTGGGAAAATGAGAAAAGGCTGGTAACCAGCATTTTCTCCTTTTCCCAAAATGTTTTCAAAAGGTTTCTTTCTACGGGTCATCAAAAGTAAGGATTGTGTGGTTAACTCTTAACCAAATGATAAAAAGAAAAAAAAAACAGGATTTGTTTACTCACAAATTGAAGTTTTGATGGATTTTTCTTTGCAATGGTAACCAGCATTTTTCTTTTCTCACATTTTTTTCAAAGCTTTATTCAGAAAAAGATCAAGAGTGAGGAGGTCAAGCTTATACCATTATCCCCACATATTTTTTGTCTACTCTGATTTTTATGCTGCCAGAGAAATGCAGAATCAGTGCGAGTCTATTTCACCCAAAATGAAACCAAGATTACAAATAAAAATACATGTAGGCAAATGGAAAAATTACTTGCCAAAAAAAGTTTCCTTTTGTAATGGCAGAGACAAGCAATGGAAACTTTCTCTAAAGTCAAATGTGATTGTTGTCAATGCATTTTTCCATACTTAGTTACATAAATTGCCTGTCTTAAGAAACAAATGGGCCAAATGAAAGTAGTGTGTAAACTCAGAGATAAATAATAAAGAATTATTCTTATTCAGGACAAAAATTAAGATGATTCTTAAGCTGAAATTGCAAAAACCTGGAGCCACTTTTGCAAAAACCTGGACCCAGTTTCACAAAAATATCTAAACTCTTATTTTGCTCTGATCCACTGACAGACTTGGTGTCTGATTTAAGTTGATCATTTCAGTCAAATTTCTTTTAACATTTGCAGGCTTTAGAAACATTCTCCAATCCCATGTTGACTCAATGTTCCAGACACAGCTTATCAAAATAATTGACTTAAAAACATCATTTTTAACAGACTTTATTGCATTATTTTGCTGAAATGAGTGAGACATGTTGTGTCAATTTAGGAATTATATCTACTAAAATCCGACGGATTTTCATGTTATGAACAGAAAAGTTGAAATAGACTGTCACCAATGACGGATCAAGGCACTCCAGAAAGCTTGTTGACATATTAAGGGGCAGATAATTGTAGGAAAGTAATCCCAGCATGATTTGTTTGTCTCTATTCAATGCAGATAATTGTAGCGAATTCATTACAACAGCACTTATCTTTCTCTATCCATAGATTTTTGGGAGGGTTAGATTTTCATCAGAATAAGTCATGGTTTGTACAGTTGTAGTTAGCAAGATATTTTTATACAAGCTAGACTAGTACTGGCTAAAGTCCAGGATAATGGCAGATTGGCAACTGCCCTGGATGGGGTGAGGATGCTGTCACCAATGACGGACCAAGGCAAGCTAGAAAAGCTGTCGGTCTATTCAGGGGCAGCTGTGTTCAAGTGTACAGTCAATGTTACACATCCGAGATATTTCTTCAAAATGAAGGAATGGAAAATAATGAACAAGTAAATCACCCACGGGACAGAACTTTTTTACAGACCACATCAGTGGACCTTTTTCACTTTCTAATCAAAGATGATGATTTAAATGAATTTAACATATCGCAGAGATCAAGACTAGACAGCAAAAATTGTGTACAGACCAGTACTAGGATAGTTATAGCAGACTATATTTTTCAGGGGATTTTTTTCCTGGACCTTGAAAAGTAACAAGCTTGTGTGACAAATCTTGCCTAAAATTGTCCTAATCAGGACTTAAAATGGTGTAACTCAAACTCTTCCTTAACTGTATGGATAGAACCTAGACTTACCAGTATTAGAGTAGCTGACATTGGCCCTTGTTATTACCTAATACTCATAGAGATAATTTTCAGTTCTACCAAATTCAAAATACATCTTACATGAAGAGTTTTTCCTGGATCCAAATCAGTATATGGCTTGCATATTTTTACTTGCCATTGCACTTACTGTTTGGATTCTAACCGTAAAGTAATTTCTTTTTAAACTGGCTGGTGACAATTAATGTACTAGGAGCTTTGATACCTCTGATAGAGAAAATAAAACTCGAGAGGATGACTTTTTTTACAACAATCTGCCCCTGAAAGATCAATAACTATTCTGGTTTGTTTTGATCCAACTTTAGAGGCAGTATATCTCCTCTTTTGTGCAGAGAAACTGAAAATCTTGGGTCTTTTCACTTAAGACATACGACTTCAACTATTCTGTCTCCTGTTGAGTAATCGACTCTGCACTTTTTCTGACTGGAATTTCCAATACTAAACAGAGCAAATTAAATGTTTTGGAAAGTTTTTGTGAAATTGATAAAAAAGAAAATTCTACTTTCTTTTTGTTTACAACATGCTTTTAAGATTTTTTAAAACTTTACGACCTCCCCCCTTCATCCCACACCCAGCTCAGCAAATTTTTGTCTGGGGATTCATTCCTCTCTCTCACAGTTACTAATGTTTCAACAATGGTTATGTGGGAAAGCAGCCAGTAGCTTGGAAAGAAGATGTGGAGTACTTGTAAAAGAGACTCAAGAAAAGCATAGATAGGGACTCTGGCTGCAGCACTATAACTAAAATAATGTTGAAAAACAGCATCAAACACCATACAGTCATAAGGGTTACATAATTCATTTATTCTCTCTCACAGTTACTAATGTTTCAACAGTGGTTATGTGGGAAAGCAGCCAGTAGCTTGAAAAGAAGATGTGGAGTACTTGTAAAAGAGACTCAAGAAAAGCATAGATAGGGACTCTGGCTGCAGCACTATAACTAAAATAATGTTGAAAAACAGCATCAAACACCATACAGTCATAAGGGTTACATAATTCATTTATTGTTGCACTTTATTGAAGTTATTTTCAAATTTGTGTTTAGAGTTAATATGAGAAAAAAATCAAGGTGTGAATTGCTCTACAGGCCTAAGGCCAGAAGAGCCAGTGCCAGCCAGTGCCAAGGCAAGGTTTCGGTCATCTATCCATCCATCTGTCCATTTCAGTGCATTATATTTGTGATATAGTCAACATTTGTAGTTTGATGTTTTTAAAAATTATGCACATTAATCCATAGCGTGAAATCCTTTTTACTTAAGAAAATCCAACATGTAGGGAAAGTTTTATTCTTTTCAAACGATAAGATCTACATTATATTTTGTTCTTTGGGATATTTCTGGAACTTGCACAGATTACTTGTAATAACTCTTTGCCAAACAACATAATTTTGGACACAACCAAATTGAAAGGATTTATGGAAAACAAATTTATCATGGCTCAAATAGTGAAAATGGTCTTTAAGAATAGTACAAAATGCTTTTGAAAATGTTGTTTTTCCCTTTTTCCCTCAGTATTTCAAAGCAATTATATTTGTTGGCTTATTCTTGTGTACAAAACAAAGTCAAAATTATTTGTTACACTTTTTTAATGCTTGATGCTATTCTGTATTGCAGTGATTAATAAAGCCGTGTTGAATTTGGACTGATTTCTAAAGATTTGAGGATTTTCCATGATTATTGCCCATCTTTTCCATTGCAAGATATGTATTAGGCTGTTTTTATTCTGTTACTCCGACTAGCGTACATTCAGGCCCAGTGCAAACCTGTTTTTTTTTTTCAGTTTGGCATTAGTGACTAATGGATGTTGGAAAATGACAGAAATTTCCTGAAGTATTGCTTTAACCCTTTACCAGACTACAAAATTTTAGCTCTTTTAAGAATGAAAGCATTGGCAGAAAGCATTGACAATTTCAATACGACTCAAATGATGCAACTGTTTATTGACAGGATAGAAAACATTGTGGAAAAAGGAGAAAATGCTGTTTACCAGCTTAGCAGCATTTTCTCCTTTTACCACAATGTTTTCAAAAAGCTTGTTTCCAAGGGTTGTCGGAAGTTGTCATTGTGTGGTAAAGGGTTAAAGGAATTAGAGAATTTTCCCCTATGGCTTGAAGCAGATGATACTGTAGGAAAGTTTAGCATAA
Source organism: Tridacna crocea (assembly GCA_943736015.1). Classification (NCBI taxonomy): domain Eukaryota; kingdom Metazoa; phylum Mollusca; class Bivalvia; order Cardiida; family Cardiidae; genus Tridacna; species Tridacna crocea. The sequence goes on along the minus strand of OX031057.1, from coordinate 31,319,655 downwards.
ATTTAACTGCTTCTTTCACTTTACTGGTCAGTAATTGCTGGTAGAGCAATTTTGCACTTTTTTTAAAGCTTGATGCCCTCATGGGCCTGTTGTTCCATTTGTTTAACAGTATTTTTATCTATAAGTCTTTACATTTAAGGCAACATGACAAAGCTTGATCTTCATTTCTCTAGCAGTGTTCAAGTTAGAGTAGTTGAAATTTTCTAAAGGGGGATAATGGTATAAGCTTGACCCTTGAAAGTACCTTCCAAGTAAGACGAGGATTATTAATATTAATAGAACAGACATAGATTGTGTAATTTCAAGGTTGATTTCACCAGAGCACCGAACAAACTGTCAAGCATTGCACATCACAGATGATACTGCGTGCTCTGTGCAGTCTGGACTTGATCTACTATATCTGCAAAATGAACTTTAAGTTGTACTTGGCTCATGATTTTTAGCAACCAGTCTCTTTTATGCAATTCAAGAAAGGGCAAATGATACAAATTTAGAATCTACTTTAAGTAAGATCAACCCAAGTCTCTTGTTAAAGCCCCACTCTCACAATCATCACAGTGTTTGCTGGGTTCCTCCTGGTGAAGTGTAGCTGGTAATCAGAGGGTGTTTTCACCCTAAAAATGGGTTAACATTCTCATACACCTGATGTTTCCATGGTTTCATCCTGGAAAAGAAGATGTATTGTGTGTTGTGACCACAGACTGTCGAGGTTACGCCCCGCTTTGGGATGGAATACCAACGGCTTGTTGTCAGTGACGTTCTGAAAATTGCCAGAATTGTCCTATCACACCCCGCTTGTGTGAAAGTGACATGCCAGTGTCATGCTGTCATCAGCAGGTTATCAACACAGGGTATGTTCCTAGAGGTGATTGAACTTGCTGCCAAATCACCAAGGTTTGTAGTGATTTTGGTCCTGATAGTTAATGCAATTTCAAGGCTATTCTCACAAGAATACCTCACAATATATGTTGTACATTAGAGATTGTCATCCCCCACCATAGGTGGAGGGATATAGTTTTTGCATTGTTCGTCTGTCAATCTGTCTGTTCACCCGTCTGATGCCTGTCCCGGTGAATATCTCCAATACCATTGGACGGAATTTCATGATACTTTATACATTTGTACAATAACCCATTCTGCCGTGATGCTTTTTTAGCTCACCTGAGCATGGAGTGCTCCTGGTGAGCTTTTGTGATCGCCCAATGTCCAGCGTCCGTCGTGCGTTGTGCGTCGCCCACGATTTCTTAATACATCTTCTCCTCTTAAACCGCTGGGCCAATCTTGATGAAACTTGGCAGGGATGTTCCTTGGGTGAAGCTCTACCAAAGTTGTCCAAGAAATTGAATTCCACCCATAACTATGGTTGCAATGGCAACCAAAAGGAAAAAAATAGCAAAATCTTTGAAAATCATCTTCTCTGAAACTAAAAGGCGTAGAGCTTTGATATTTGGTATGTAACATTTACTAGTGGACCTCTACCAAGATTGTTCATATGATGTCCCTTGGCTCAAAACTGGCCCCGCCCTGGGGGTCACAAGCTTGAAACATAGGAACAAAGAAGGAAAACTTTAAAAATCTTCTTCTCTGAGACTAGAAGGTGCAGACCTTTGTGGACCGCTAGCAATATTGTTCATATGATGTCCCTGGGGTCAAAACTGGCCCCGCCCCGGGGGTCACAAGTTCGAAACATAGGAACAAAGAAGGAAAATTTAAAATACTTCTTCTCTGAAACTAGAAGGCGCAGAGCTTTGATATTTGGTATGTAGCATCTCCTAGTGGACCTCTACCAAGATTGTCCATATGTCCCTGGGGTCAAAACTGGCGGGGCCCTGGGGGTCACAAGTTTGAAACATAAGAACAAAGAAGGAAAACTTTAAAAATCATCTCTGAAAGTAGAAGTTGCAGAGCTTTGATATTTGGTATGTAGCATCTCCTAGTCGACCTCTACCAAGATTGTCCATATGATGCCCCTGGGGTCAAAAATGGCCCCGCCCTGGGGGGTCACAAGTTTGAAACATAGGAACAAAGAAAGAAAACTTTAAAATACTTCTTCTCTGAAACTAGGTGGTGCAGAGCCTTGATATTTTGTATGTAGCATCTCCTAGTGAACCTCTACCAAGATTGTTCATATGATATCCCTTGGGTCAAAACTAGCCCTGCCCCGGGGGTCACAAATTTGAAACAAAAGAACAAAGAAGGACAACTTCAAATTTCTTCTTCTCTGAAACTAGAAGGTGTAGAGCTTTGATATTTGGTGTGTAGCATCTCCTAGTAGATCTCTACCAAGATTGTTCATATGATGTCCCTGAGGTCAAAACTGGCCCCGCAGCAGGGGTCAGAAGGTTAAAACATAGAAATAAAGAAGGAAAACTTTAAAATTCTTCTTCTCTGAAACCAGAAGATGTAGAGCTTTGATATTTGGTAAGCAGGATCTCCTAGTGGATTTCTACAACGTTTGTTCATATGATGTCCCTGGGGTCAAAACTTGCCCTGCCCCGTGGGTCACAATTTCGAAACACAGGAACAAAGAAGGAAAACTTTAAAATTCTTCTTCTCTGAAACTAGAAGGCATAGAGCTTTGATATTTGGGATGCAGCATCTCTTAGTGGACTTTTACAAAGTTTCTTCATACGATGCCCCTTGGGTCAAAACTTGCCCTGCCCCAGGGGTCACAACTTCGAAACATAGGAACAAAGAAGGAAAACTTTAAATTCTTCTCTGAAACTAGAAGGTGTAGAGCTTTGATATTTTGTAAGTAGCATCTCCTAGTGGACCTCTATCAAGTGTTTTCTTAGGATGCCTCTGGGGTCAAAACTGGCCCTGTTCTGGGGTCACAAGTTTGATTTTACAGCTTATTACTCAGGTGAGCGATATAGGACCATCATGGTCCTCTTGTTTGTTTTTGTGATGTGATGCAAAATGGCTGATTGGGAGCAATTTTTAGTTACGTTGTTGAGTACACTTTTGATGTTTTGAGTCTTATCTTGAAAACTGTACATCTGTCAACCACATACCATTTCAACGAAATTGCTTGTCCCACTTGGAATAATCTCCTTACAACACTTCGGAAAAAGGAGAAACCAGCATTTTCTAAAATTTCCAACGATGTTTTCTGCCCAGTCAGTGAAAAATTCCACTTTAACATTCAGGGCTTTAAGCCTGATAAGTGCAGTCTGATCTTAAATCTGTGTTATGCTGTCTGTTGCTTAATTCTAAATCAAGATTAGACTAGAAATTACCTTCATAATAACTCACAACAACAAAGTTAATGGGGGTATACTGGAATTGCCATGGCTGTCCGTCCTTCTGTGGAATTTTAAAGAAAGTTTTTGGCAAGGTTGACATTGACACTGTTTTGATTTGATTATTTGTTATAGCCCCACAAAACCCCCCACAAAACCCCCGCTTAACGAATGTTTTCGGGGGTAAACTGGAATCGGCCTGTCTGTCCATGTGTCCATCCATGTGTCCATCTGTGTACAAAATTCTAATAATTTTCCTTCAACTGTATTGAAACTTTGCACATAATATTATATTGACCATATATTGAAGATTTGCAAGATGCAATTTTCAACTGTCAACTCTTCTTAGTTGAGTAATTCTCTTTCCTTGAACTTGACAATTTTTTATGTCAAAGCGCATACAGGGGTATTAATTCACATTCAAGGACAGCTCTAGTTTTTTCAGTCATGGCCCTTAATTTTATTATTTATAAGTTTGTTTCCATGCAGGGCCCCCGCCACTCGGGGCCTAAGAAATAGGTGGCTGCCTTCGCCTCTGTGGCATATGGGTGGTAAGAGTCCCCAGAAACAGAGGAGACCGACATGGAGCATCACCTTTCTCCACCAGCTTTTCTTTGGTATAGTTGTCTATCTGTCAGGGCACCTGTCTTAAAAAAGTGGAGGGGTGTATACTGGAATCACCTTGGCTGGCTGTCCGTCTGTCTGTAGACACGAAATTGCCTGGCAAAATACTCTTAAGTTTTTCACGTACTGAATTCATACTTAGTCTGTTTGCCCATCCATCTGACCGGACAGATATTTTGTAAAATCCTTGATGAAAATTGATGAAACTTCATGCATGTCTTCAATTGGATAGATTGATGAAAAAAAAAAAACACGAGACAAAAAAATCTACAAAATATATATAAAAAAAAGTACAAAAAGATAGAAATATTTTACATAAAAGAAAAAAGTAAAAAAAAAAAAAAAAAAAATGAAATAATAATAATAAAAAAGAAATAATAAGAAATAATGAATTTTATAGTTTCTGTGTTTGTTTCCAAGGACAGCTCTAGTTTTCTCAGTCATGGCCCTTAGTTTTATTATTTATAAGTTTGTTTCCATGCAGGACCCCTGCCACTCGGGGCCTTAGAAATAGGTGGCTGTCTTCACCTCTGTGGTATATGGCTGCTTAGAGTCCCCAGAAACAGAGGAGACCGATATGGAGCATCACCCTTCTCCAACAGCTCTTCTTTGGTATAGTTGTTTATCTGTCAGGGCACCTGTCTTAAAAAAGTGGAGGGGTGTATACTGGAATCGCTATGGATGTCTGTCCATGAGTCTGTAGACACAAATTTGCCAGGCGAAATACTCTAGCAGCTTTTCAGGTATTGAATTCATACTGAAAATGTTCTTATATATAGAAAGTTGTGTATTTATAATTCTCATGACCCTGATGCAATTTTTTTACGTGTGTACTCTTACCCGACTTTCATTGAATGTCACAGAAAAAGAGGGATTGTCATATATTTTTATTATGGACTATATCTCTAACTACAGGACAAAATGTTGTGAATATTTATCTTTATGTTGTTAATCATAAGCCACAGACAACAGTTATTTGTTTTTATTTCATGAAATGCCATAACATATGAAAAGGGGGTTAAATTTTTAATTTCATAATGGACTAGTAACAGTCTGTTTACACATCTATCCACCCAGACCGATATCTTGTAAAGTCCTTGGTGAAACTTCATGCATGTCTTCCATTGAAAAGTTTGTTGATTTTCTTTTACATATGAAATAACATGCCATGGAAAAAGGGGGCTTGGAGTATATTTACTTTGTTTTCATTTAATGAAAGGCCATGCTATGGAAAAAGAAGACTTAATGTACAATCCCATTATGGATCTTTGATATGTTTTATCATACTGCTTCATATGAAAAAAAAATCAGCATTGAAAAAAAAATCTATTATATATATATATATTAAAAAAATACAAAAAGATTGAAATATTTTACGTATAAGAAAAAAAGTCTACAAAATATATATTAAAAAAAGTACAAAAAGATTGAAATGTTTTACATAAAAGAAAAAGAAAAAGAAGAAAAAAAAAATGAAAAAATAATAGTAACAAAAAAGAAAAAAAGAAATAATAAGAAATAATGAATTTACAGTTTCTAAGTTTGTTTCCATGCCGGGCCCCTGCCTCTCAGGGCCTTGGAAATAGGTTGCTGCCCTCACATCTGTGGCATATGGGTGGTAAGAGTCCCCAGAAACAGAGGAGACCGATATGGTGCATCACCCTTCTCCACCAGCTCTTCTATGGTATAGTTGTCTATCTGTCAGGGCCCCTGTCTTAAAAAAGTGGAGGTTGATTAACTGGAATCGCCGTGGCTGTCTGTCCCTCCGTCTGTAGATACACATATGCCAGTTCAAATACTCTAACAGTTTTTCAGGTACTGAATTCATACAGTCTGTTTGTCCATCCATTTCCCAAGCCAGTATCTTCTGAAGCCCTTGATAAAATTGATGAAATTTCATGCATGTCTTCCATGGGATACTTTGTTGATCCATTTTTTTCCCATATATATATACATGTAAATACATGTCATGGATAAAAAGGGCTTTGTTTTCATTTCATAAAAGGCCATGTTATGGAAAAAAGAGACTTATTTACAATCCTATGATGGATCTCATATATGCATTATCATACCGCTTGCTATAGAATGAAAAACGAAAAAACAAAAAATCTATAAAATATACTATAAAGTACAAAAAGATTGAAATGTTTTACATATAAGAAAAAAAAAATGAGAAAAATAATAAAGAAAGAAATAATAAGAAATAATGAATTTTACAGTTTATTAGTTTGTTTCCATGCTGGGTCACCTCCACACGGGGCCTTAGAAAAAGGTGCTTGCCTTCACCTCGTGGTATATGAGTGGTAAGAGTCCCCAGAAATACAGGAGACCAATATGGAGCATCACCCCTCTCCACCAGCTCTCCTTTGGTATAGTTGTCTATCTGTCAGGGCACCTGTCTTAAAAAAGTGGAGGGGGTTATACTGGAATCGCTTTGGCTGTCTGTCTAAGAGTCTGTAGACACAAATTTGCTAGGCGAAATACTCTAGCAGTTTTTCAGATACTGAATTCATACTAACAGTCTGCTTGCCCAACCGTCCCCCCCCCCCCGACCGATATCTTGCAATGTCCTCGATTAAAATTGATGAACTTCATACACATCTTTTATGGGATAGTTTGTTGACAAATATTTTTTCTATATATGTAGTGACATGTCATGTAAAAAAGGGGCTTGATGTATTATTTCTTTTGTTTTCATTTTATGAAATGCCATGTTATGGAAAAAGAAGACTAAACATACATTCCATCATCGATCTCTTATATGTTTTATCATACAGCTTGCTTTTAAAGAAACCCCCCCCCAAAAAATGCAAAGAAGAAAAAAAATCTATAAAATATAATTAAAAAAGTACAAAAAGATTGAAATATTTAACATAAAAGAAAAAAAAGCAAAAGAAACTGGGAAAATGATAGAAATATAAAAATAAAAGGAAATAAATAATGAATTTTATAGTTTCTAAGTTTATTTCCATGCCAGGCCCCCGCCACTTGGGGCCTTAGAAATAGGTGGCTGCCTTCACCTCTGTTGCAAATGGGTGGTAAGAGTCCCCAGAAACAGAGAAGACCAATATGGAGCATCACCTTTCTCCACCAGCTCTACTTTGGTATAGTTGTCTATCTGTCAGGGCACCTGTCTTAAAAAAGTGGAGGGGTGTATACTGTAATTGCCCTGGCTGTCTGTCCATCCGTCTGTAGACACAAATATGCCAGTTCAAATACTCTAAAAGTTTTTCAGGTACTGAATTCATAGTCTGTTTGTCCATCCATCCCCCAGACCAATATCTTGTAAAGCTCTTGATAAAATTGAAGAAATTTTATGCATGTCTTCCATTGGATACTTTTGTTAATCCTTTTTTTATCGATATATATAATTACATGTCATGAATAAAAAGGGCTTAATGTATATTTTCTTTGCTTTCATTTCATGTGATGGAAAAAAGGGACTTATTTACAGTCCCATTATGGATCCCTTATATGTTTTATCATATTGCTTGCTATAAAATGAAAAACAAAACCGCTAAATAAGAAAAAAAAAATGTATAAAGTACACATAAAGAGTACAAAAATATTGAAGTATTTTACGTATAAGAAAAAAGAACTAAATAAAAAAGAAGAAAAATTGAGAAAAATAATAAAGAAAGAAAAAAAAAAAAAGGAATTTTATAGTTTCTAAGTTTGTTTCTATGCTGGGTCCCCTCCACTCGTGGCCTTAGAAATAGGTGGCTGCCTTCACCTCTGTGGTATTTGGGTGGTAAGAGTCCCCAGAAACAGAGGAGACCGATATGGATCATCACCCTTCCCCACCAGCTCTTCTTTTGGTATAGTTGTCTATCTGTCAGGGCACCTATCTTAAAAAAGTGGAGGGGGTATACTGGAATTGCTTTTGCCGTCTGTCCGAGAGCCTGTAGACACAAATTTGCCAGTTGAAATACTCTGGCAGTTGTTCAGATATTGAATTCATACTTACAGTCTGTTTACCCATCCGTTCCCCTAGACTGATATCTTGTAAAGTCCTTGATGAAAAAATATGAACTTCATGCCTGTCCTTTACTGGATAGTTTGTTGATACTTTTTTTATTCTATATATGTAGTGACATGTCATGTAAAAAGGGGGCTTAATATATTATTTCGTTTGTTTTCATTTTATGAAATGCCATGTTACGGAAAAAGAAGACGTAATGTATATTCCATCATGGATCTCCTAAATGTTTTATCATACAGCTTGCTTTAAAAAAAGAAAAAAAATGCAAAGAAAAAAAAATCTATAAAATATATTTAAATAAGTACAAAAAGATTGAAATATTTTATGTATAAGAAAAAAAGAAAAAAAAAGAAAAATAATAGTTATAAAAAAAAATGATAAGAAATAATGAATTTTATAGTTTCTAAGTTTGTTTCAATGTGGGGCCAGCTCCACTCGGGGCCTTAGCAATAGGTGGCTGCCTTCACCTCTGTTGCATATGGGTGATAAGAGTCCCCAGAAACAGAGGAGACTGATATGGAACATCACCCTTCTCCACCAGCTCTCCTTTGGTATAGTTGTATATCTGTCAGGGCACCTGTCTTAAAAAAGTGGAGGGGTATACTGGAATCGCAAATTTGCCAGTTGAAATACTTGGCAGTTTTTCAGATACTGAATACTTACAGTCTGTCTGCCCATCTGTCCCCCCAGACCAATATCTTACAATGTCCATGATAAAAAGTGATGAAATTCATACGTGTCTTTTATTGGATAGTTTGTTGATACATTTTTTTTTCATATATATATATATATATATATATATATATATATATGTGTGTGTGTGTGTGTGTGTGTGTGTGTGTGTGTGTGTAGTGACATGTCATGTAAAAAGGGGGCTCGATATATTATTTCATTTGTTTTCATTTTATGAAATGGCATGTTATGGAAAAAGAAGAATTAATGTTCATTCCATCATGGAACTCTTATATGTTTTATCATACAGCTTGCTTTAAAAAAAACACATAGAAGAAAAAAAATATATAAAATATATTTAAAAAAGTACAAAAAGATTGAAATATTTTACGTATAAGAAATAAAGCAAAAAAAAAAAAAAAAAAAATGAAATAAAAAAAAGAAATAATAAATAATGAATTTTATAGTTTCTAAGTTTGTTTCCATGACAGGCCTCTGCCACTCAGGGCCTTAGAAATAGGGAGCTGCCTACACCTCTGTTGCATTTGGGTGGTAAGAGTCCCCAGAAACAGAGGAAACCAATATAGAGCATCACCCTTCTCCACGAGCTCTTCTTTGGTATAGTTGTCTAACTGTCAGGGCACCTATCTTATAAAAGTGGAGGGGGGTATACTGGAATCGCTTTGGCTGTCTGTCCGAGAGTCTGTAGACACAAATATGCCAGTTGAAATACTCTAGCATTTTTTCAGGTACTGAATTCATACTAACAGTCTGTTTGCCCATCCGACCCCCTAGACCAATATCTTGTAAAGTCCTTGATGAAAATTGATGAACATCATGCCAGTCTTTTATTGGATAGTTTGTTGATACTGTTTTTTTTTCTATATATGTAGTGACATGTTGCGTAAAAAGGGGCTTGATATATTATTACGTTTATTTTCATTTTATGAAATGCCATGTTGGATCTTATATGTTTTATTATAAAACTTGCTTTTAAAGAACAACCAACAACAGAAAAATGCAAAGAAAAGAAGAAATCTATAAAATATGCATAAAAAGTACAAAAAGATTGAAATTTTTTACGTAAAAGAAAGAAAAAAAAAAACCAAAAAAAAAAAACTGGAAAAATAATAGTAAAAAAAAAAGAAATAATAAGACATAATGAATTTAATAGTTTCTAAGTTTGTTTCTATGCTGGGCTCCCTCCACTCGTGGCCTTAGGAAAAGGTGGCTGCCTTCACCTCTGTGGTATTTGAGTGGTAAGAGTCCCCAGAAACAGAGGAGACCGATATGGAGCAACACCCTTCTCCACCAGCTCCTCTTTGGTATAGTTGTCTATCTGTCAGGGCACCTGTCTTGAAAAAGTGGAGGGGAATTAACTGGAATCGCTGTGGCTGTCTGTCCATCCGTCTGTAGACACAAATTTGCTGGTTGAAATACTCAACAATTTTTCAGGTACTGAATTCATAATGTGTTTGTCCATCCCCCAGACCAATATCTCGTAAAGCCCTTGAAAGAATTGATGAAATTTCATGCATGTCTTTCATTAGATACTTTGTTGATCCTATTTGCATATATATAATTACATGTCATGAATAAAAAGGGCTTAATGTATATTTTCTTTGCTTTCATTTCATAAAAGGCCATGTTACGGAAAAAAGAGACTTATTCACAGTCCCATTATGGATCTCTTATAGGTTTTATGATACTGCTTGCTATAAAAAAAAAAAAAAAATAGAGAGAAGAAAAAAAATCTATAAAATATGCAAAAAAAGTACAAAAAGATTGAAATATTTTACGTATTGGAAAAAAGAACAAAAAAAGAAAAATTGAGAAAAATAATAAAGAAAGAAATAATTAGACATAATGAATTTTATAGTTTCTAAGTTTGTTTCTATGCTGGGTCCCCTCCACTCGTGGCCTTAGAAATAGATTCTGCCTGCACCTTTGTGGTATTTTAGTGGTTAGAGTCCCAAGAAACAGTGGAGACCAATATGGATCATTGCCCGTCTCCACCAGCTCCGATTTGGTATAGTTGTCTATCTGTCAGGGCACCTGTCTTAAAAAAGTGTAAGTGGTATACTCGAATCACTTTTGCTGTCTGTCTAAGAGTCTGTAGACACAAATTTGCCGCGCGAAATACTCTACCAGTTTTTCAGATACTGAATTCATACTTAGAGTCTGTTTGCCCATCCGTCCCCCTAGACCGATATCTTGTAAAGTCCTTGATGAAAATTGATGAACTTCATGCCTGTCCTTTACTGGATAGTTTTTTGGTACTGTTTTTTCTATGTATGTAGTGACATGTCATGTAAAAAGGGGGCTTGATATATAATTTCGTTTGTTTTCATTTTATGAAATGCCATGTTATGGAAAAAGAAGACTTAATGTACATTCCATAATCGATTTATTATATGTTTTATCATACTGCATGCTTTTAAAAAAAGACAAAGAAGAAAAGAAATCTTCAAAATATACATAAAAAGTACAAAAAGATTGAAATATTTTACATATAAGAAAAAAAAAAAAAAAACTAACAAAAATGAGAAAAATAATAAAGAAATAACAAGAAATAATGAATTTTATAGTTTCTAAGTTTGTTTCAGTGCTTGGTCCCCTCCACTTGGGGCCTTAGAAATAAGTGGCTGCCTTCACCTCAGTGGAATATGAGTGGTTGTAGTCCCCAGAAACAGAGGAGACCAATATGGAGCATCACCCTTCGCCACCAGCTCTTCTTTGGTATAGTTGTCTAACTGTCAGGGCACCTGTCTTAAAAAAGTGGAGGAGGTATACTGGAATCGCCTTGGCTGTCTGTCTAAGAATCTGTAGACACAAATTTCCCAGTTGAAATACTCTAGCATTTTTTAAGATAATGAATTCATACTAACAGTCTGTTTGCCCATCCATCCCCCCAGACCGATATCTTGTAATGTTCTTGATGAATGTTGATGAAATTCATACCTGTCTTTTATTGGATAGTTTGTTGATACATTTTTTTTTTCTATAGTGACATGTCATGTAAAAAGGGGGCTTGATATATTATTTCGTTTGTTTTCATTTTATGGAATGCCATGTTATGGAAAAAGAAGACTTAATGTACATTCAATTATGGATCTCTTACATGTTTTATCATACAACTTGCTTTTCAAGAGAGAAAAAAAAAAAAAAAAAACGCATAGAAGAAAAAAAAATCCATAAAATATATTTAAAAAAGTACAAAAAGATTGAAATATTTTACGTATAACAAAAAAAAAGCCAAAAAAACCTGGAAAAATGATAGTAATATAGAAAAAAAAATAATAAGAAATAATGAATTTTACAGTTTCTGAGTTTGTTTCCATGCCAGGCCCCTGCCACTCGGGGCCTTAAAAATAGGTGGCTGCCTTCACCTCTGTGGCTTATGGGTGGTAAGAATCCCAAGAAACAGAGGAGACCAATATGGAGCATCAGCCTTCTCCACCAGCTCTTCTTTGGTATAGTTGTCTTACTGTCAGGGCACTTTGGTATAGTTGTCTGTCAGGGCACCTATCTTAAAAAAGTGGTGGGGGTAGACTGGAATCGCTTTGGCTGTCTGTCCGAGAGTCTGTAGACACAAATTTGCCAGTTGAAATACTCTAGCAGTTTTTCAGGTACTGAATTCATACTAACAGTCTGTTTGCCCATCCGTCCCCCTAGACCGATATCTTGTAAAGTCCTTGATGAAAATTGATGAACATCATGCCAGTCTTTTATTGGATAGTTTGTTGATACTGTTTTTATGCTCCCCGAAGGGCGAGCATATAGTAGCTGCTTCGTCTGTCCGTCCGTCTGTCCGTCCATCCGTCCGTCCCTCCGAAGCGATTTCTCCACAACCCTTGGACCAAATTGGATGAAACTTCATATATGAACTCTTAGGGTAAGGTGCCAATAGACTTTTCCTGGATTTTCAATTTGACCCCGTGTCATGGAAAAAAGGGGCTTAGTGCAAAATTGCAATTTTTACCAATATCTCATTCAGTTTTTGTCAGAATATCATGAAACTTCATATTGTTTATGGAAAGTTTTAACATGTGCCCTTGCTATTTTTAATCTGGGCATTTTTTAAGTTGATGTTTTGTCATGGAAAAAGGGGGCTTCTTGCAAAATTCCAATTTTTACTAATATTTCATTCAGTTTTGGTCAAAATTTCATTAAATTTCATGATTATATTGTTATCTATGTGTTTTTCAATTTGACCTTCTGTCATGGAAAAAGGGGGTTTCTTGTAAAACGAAAAAAGGGGACTAATATCTTGTTCAGTTTTTGTCAACATTTCATGGTTATATCTTGTTTTTCAAGTTTCAACATGTGCCCTTTGTTTTTGCAATCTATGAATTATTAATGCGCAAATACGTCTTTCCTGGTTTCTCCAATTAAGGCTGCATCACGGAAAAAGGGGACTTCATGGAAAAAATTGTTTTTCACTAGGTTCTCCTTTATCAGTGCTCAAAACTTTGTGAAATTTCAAATCTGAACTTGTTGGAACGTTGCCCAGGTATCTGTCTTCCTTTTTCTCAATTTCAGGCTGCGTCTCGGAAAAAGGGGGCTTCATGTAAAAAATTGTTTTATGTAATATTTAATACATGACTACTAAAAATTTTACGAAATTTTGAATTACTATTAAAAAATGCCACAAACCACACACCCGTTGTATTTATTGCAATGATCCAATATTGTCTTATGGGAAAAGGGGGCTTATTGGGCTTATTGTCCTCTACAAGTTTGTGTTGGCTATCTCAAAGATAGTACTTGCCTTTTCACTTCAAATTTTGGGGGGCATGAACAGGTTCTTCTAGGATAAAAGAAGTGAATTTATATCAATTACTTATATTTTATGACAAGCACTTGTTCGGGGAGCATAACCCGTCTCTGACGGCTCTTGTTTTTTTCTATATGTATGGTGACATGTCACGTAAAATGGGGCTTGATATATTACTTCGTTTGTTTTCATTTTGTGAAATGCCATGTTATAGAAAAAGAAGACTTAATGTACATTCCATTATGGATCTCTTATATGTTTTATTATAAAGCTTGCTTTTAAAGAAAAACCAACAACAAAAAAATGCAAAGAAGAAAAAAAATCTATGAAATATATTTAAAAAAGTACAAAAAGATTGAAATATGTTACGTATTAAAAAAAAAAAAAAAAAAAAAAAAAACTGGAAAAATAATAGTAATAATAATAAAAAAAAGAAATATTAAGAAATAATGAATTTTATAGTTTCTAAGTTTGTTTCTATGCTGGGCCCCTCCACTCGTGGCCTTAGAAATAGGTGGCTGCCTTCATCTCTGTGGTATTTGAGTGGTAAGAGTCCCCAGAAACAGAGGAGACCGATATGGAGCAACACCCTTCTCCACCAGCTCCTCTTTGGTATAGTTGTCTATCTGTCAGGGCACCTGTCTTAAAAAAGTGGAGGGGAATTAACTGGAATTGCCGTGGCAGTCTGTCCGTCCGTCTGTAGACACAAAGGAGGGGTGTCCATAAGGCCCTTTTCATGGCCACTACCGATTTTTTTAAAATTTTGTACACTGAAACCTATACATATTGGCTGTAATTTTATGCAATATTGAATCAATTGGTAAAGTTTTATAAGATGTGTGCGGGTTCAAAGTGGGTGGGGTAATTCTGACCCAAAGAGGGATCTGTTAGGAAATCGATGATATTTTCATTGTTATTCAGAGCTCAAACTTAACAATTTCATGCTTTCTTAAACAATATCAGATATAACAGCTTATCCTAAAACGTTTGTAAAATTCTTTTAATAAATGTGTTTTTACACAATTGACTGATATGCCTAAATTTTAGCTTTTTTCAGTTCTCCAACTTTACGAAAAACCACATCATCATTTTATATATGGAGGGATTCCAATGATATTTTGTATATGTACAGTATATTAAATGGTTATTGTAAAATTATGACGAAAGTTTTCTCTAGCAAACGGTTTTTGAGTTATCTCCCCTTTACTTTACCTCTTTTTTTAAACATTTTTTTAAATCATAGTTACTGAGTTATTTTTTCTATTTCTACATTTTTTCCCCTCTAAACAAAGTCTTCAGAGTAGTTGAGTCATCACGATACTTTACTTCTTCAATTTAAATTTGCCCTTCCTAAATTATTTACTGTTTTTAACCCCCAGCTTACATAACTTTTTTGAAATTTCAAACAGATGAACTTTGAAAATCAATCAGATGGTGTTTTTATATTACTTTGTCTCTAGTGTCTTAAACATTGCATGCATTTCTTTCCCCGATTGTTTTCCTCCTGAAATATGATTTGAAAATTAAAGGCAGATATGACTCTGATTTTTACCTTTTTTGTTTTGTTTCGACAGCAATGAATTCAACAGATATAACTCATTTCAGACATTTTCATGGAATTAATTTCTGATTTTAATTTTTGTCAATTTTCTTTTGGCATTATATTTGAAAAAAAATGTTTATTGGAATATGGTTGATTCTGCTGCTAGGGCTGAAAGCCCCACTAGTGTCTAAAAGCATACAATGTGAGTGTTAAAGTACATTGGAATATAGACCATACCTTAAAGTATGAAATTATTCTGAAGATGACAATCTGTTATCATACAGTTTTCCAATTGTTCATTGCCGGCAGCAAAATGAATTTTAAAACCTGATAAAAAGTAAACAAAAAAGTGACCTGACATCTTTTGACCTACCCTAAAAATTAATTTTTCTGCCAGAGAAAAACACTTAGACTGACCGTACAAGAGCAAGCTTTTATCTTCACAATAGTTTATGTTCTTTTTAAATGGCATGAATTAAATATAAATGCATTCTAACAACCACACTTTTACTTTTGGGTCACTTTTGGACTTTAAGCCTTCTCTCAGATGCCTTTACTTTGCTCGTTGATCCCCGTGGGGTAATGGTTTTTTTTTACTGTGTAGAATAGGACCTCAACCTTTCTCTATGGCATGTCATAGAAGGCGACTAAAATTAGAGACGAACGGCTGCTTTCCTCGTAATTCATAGTATTGCAACAGGCTGGGTAGTTCTTGTTCCAAATCCTATATTTTTTTCTCGATGTAAATATGGTTTGCAATGGAAATCAATTGGCCTGTGGGACCCTGTGTGGTTTAATCGGGGGTATAAGAATAAACCACTGCAGTCCCGCGATCGTCATATCTACCATTTCAAATGGCGGAACAAACGTGACAGCATGCATGTCGTAAAAGGCGACAAAAGGGGCATCGTTTTGTGTTTTGTCCATTCCTCAGTTATCATGTTTGTCCTATGTTGTTGCACATGTATGTTATTTTCACTTCGCATTATTGTTTACAAAGTAATAAGTGCGCCCAATATGACCTAAGTTGTCGACAGGCCTTAAAATGCTATTCATTTTATTCTATTGCTCTTTGAATTCAATAAAAATATCAAGAGGCTTTCCATGATTCATTAGTTCTTATCACATGTACTGCGAGTGTCTTATCTTACAACCTTTTTAAGGTTATACTTCCGCAATACCTCCATTGGTCATCTCAGAGCTCTTGACTTTTCGCCAAAATAATATTGTAAGATAAGACAACTTCACAATAACCCATCATATTTTTAAGGATTTTCTATGTTTTGTGTTTCCCTTAATACTTCAAATTGTATTACCTATCGTAACTAAAAATTCAGGAGGCCTTACATTTGTTTGTAACTCGGATTCAAACTGCACAGCATGTTTCAAAAGTATGCATTATGTGCAATAACTATCAAAGCGAGCTCATTCTTTGTGGAAGCCCATTCTTTTTAATTTACGCATGTACATGTAATACAGTATTTTGCCATTCCCTGTAACTGATATGTACAAATAACTACTAATGACAAACTTGAAAAGTGTCAGACAAAGCATGCTTGTTCCACACTTCTGTACAGGGTTTCACATTTACAACATGGGCACATTTAAAACAAGTGACACAAAAATTAGGAATGGGGGTATATTACCCCAGAAAAGGTCGGTCTTAAATATAAAAACACTTTAATTAAAATGTAGTCCACTGAATCATGGCTCACAAAAAAAGAAGTCATTTTTAGAGCACCTCCCTACACACACACACAACTCCCAGCACACAATTTAGTGGTTGAACATAATCAAGGGATAAATCCAAAGACAGAGTGGTACTGTAGATGTATAACCGGAGCGAGCAGGTAACTATAGTTGGTTGTTGTGCATGTATAGCTTTGGTACTTAGGTTGCAATTATTACCAGAAAATACTGACATCAAAAGTAAAACGAGTTTAAAAGCCTATGAGATGCCATTATCAACACCTACACTTCTTCATGTTATTCAAAAATAGAGGAATGATATCTTTTAGAATGATTAGTTGTTTGGCAAAGCAACTCTTCTTGGCTTAGAGATTGAACATTAATCCTATAAACTACAGATAAGTCAATATCCACAGGGCTCATGTATAACAAAAGTACTTCCTAACAGAGATATAGATTGATATTTAGATTATGCCAAGCCTGATAGTCCAATGGACACTACGGTATTGCTGTTTGAATCCCTGGATTGGTCATTTTTTCAGAGGATTGGTGGGGAAAAATTCTAGGAAAGCATTAATAGATAAACTGGTTGCCGTGACATAACTGAAATGTTGTTGAACACATTGTTAAACACCATAAAAACAACCATTCAAGATCTGCTCCTGGAGGGAAATGTTCTTGTTATCAATATAAGGCTGAATTAGTAAAAGTTTGATCTGAAAAGTTGAAATCACTCAAAAAGTCACTGAAGCACAGAACCTGTTTGTCCAAATCAAATGGGGATAAATCTGTAATCAGAAATCTGCATATAGGTAACAGAATAAGTTACTCTGCAGTAAATAACTTTATTTTCATGGTGGCCAACTGAAAAATGAAAACCTTAAATGTTTGTAAAAAAATTAAGAAAATTCAAGGGGAGATAACTTAAAAACCGTTCGCTAGAGAAAACTTTCGTCATAATTTTACAATAACCATTTAATATACTGTACATATGCAAAATATCATTGGAATCCCTCCATATATAAAATGATGTTGTGGTTTTTCGTAAAGTTGGAGAACTGAAAAAAGCTAAAATTTAGGCATGTCAGTCAATTGTGTAAAAACACATTTATTAAAAGAATTTTACAAAAGTTTTAGGATAAGCTGTTATATCTGATATTGTTTAAGAAAGCATGAAATTGTTAAGTTTGAGCTCTGAATAACAATGAAAATATCATCGATTTCCTAACAGATCCCTCTTTGGGTCAGAATTACCCCACCCACTTTGAACCCGCACACATCTTATAAAACTTTACCAATTGATTCAATATTGCATAAAATTGCAGCCAATATGAATAGGTTTCCGTGTACAAAATTTAAAAAAAATCGGTAGTGGCCATGAAAAGGGCCTTATGGACACCCCTCCTTTGCAGGTTGAAATACTCTAACAGTTTTTCAGGTACAGAATTCAAAGAGTGTTTGTCGATCCATCCCCAAGACCAATATCTCGTAAAGCCCTTGATAGAATTGATGAAATTTCATGCATGTCTTCCATTAGATAATTTGTTGATCCTACTTTTTTCCATATATATAATTACATGTCATGGATAAAAAGGGCTTAATGTATATTTTCTTTGCTTTCATTTCATAAAAGGCCATGTTATGGAAAAAAGAGACTTATTCACAGTCCCATTATGGATCTCATATAGGTTTTATGATACTGCTTGCTATAAAAAAAAAAAAAAAAAAAAAATAGAGAGAAGAAAAAATAAATCTATAAAATATGCATAAAAAGTACAAAAAGATTGAAATATTTTATGTATAAGAAAAAAAAAAAAAAAAAAAAAAAGAAAAAAAGAGGAAAATTGAGAAAAATAATAAAGAAAGAAATAATAAGACATAAATTTTATAGTTTCTAAGTTTGTTTCCATGCTGGGCCCCCTCCACTCGTGGCCTTAGCAATAGGTGGCTGCCTTCACCTCTGTGGTATGTGGGTGGTTAGAGTCCCCAGAAACAGAGGAGGCTAGTATAGAGCATCACCCTTCTCCACCAGCTCCTCTTTGATATAGTTGTCTATATGTCAGAGCACATGTCTTAACCCTTTGTCACGAGCAATTTCACCTTTTGCCACTGTTTTCTACACCCTGAAAAGGTGTCATATATACATAAGAAACAGATTCATTCATGCTGTTATTTAGGGTCAATTACAGATACCATAGAAATGCCTTATGGGGTGAAGGATTAAAAAAGTGGAGCGGGTTATACTGGAATCGCTTTGGCTGTCTGTCTGTGAGGATGTAGACACAAATTTGCAGCGCGAAATACTCTACCAGTTTTTCAGATAGTGAATTCATACTTACAGTCTGTTTGCCCATCCGTCCCCCCAGACCGATATCTTTTAAAGTCCTTGATGAAAATTTATGAACTTCATGCCTGTCTTTTATTGGATAGTTTGTTGATACTATTTTTGTTCTATATATGTAGTGACATGTCATGTAAAAAAGGGGCATGATATATTGTTTCGTTTGTCTTCATTTTATGGAATGCCATGTTACGGAAAAAGAAAACTTAATATACATTCCATTATCGATCTCTTACATGTTTAATCATGCTGCTTGCTTTTAAGAAAAAACAAAAAAGCTGCAAAGAAGAAAAAAACATCTATAAAATATATGTAAAAATGTATAAAAAGATTGAAATATTTACGAATAAGAAAAAAGGTAAAAAAAAACTGCAAAAAATAATAGTAATAAAAAAAAGAAATAATGAATTTTATAGTTTCTGAGTTCATTTCCATGCTGGGCCCCCACCACTCGTTGCCTAAGAAATAGGTGGCGACTTGGTGCCTTAGAAATAGAATCGCCTTGGCTGTCTGTCAGTCCCTCTGTCTGTAGACACATATTTGCCAGGCGAGATACTCTAACAGTATTTCAGGTACAGAATTCATACTTAAAGTTTGTTTGCCCACCGATCTACCACTTGATCAAAATTGATGAATCTTCATGCATGTCTACTCTGAACCAACTGTACAGTCAATAAAATTTCTAAGCTCACACAATTTAGTTAGACATAAAATAGTCCTAATATAACTATCATTCAAGGACACTGCTGTTCAATATTTTTATGTTAAAGTTCTTTTCCATTTTGCTGACTAGAGTATTACTATACTTGTATGACACATTATAATTCTGTGATTTCATCAGCTGGCCAAACCATGATAAAGATTTATTTATTGAAGTATAACCATGATCAACTTTCAAAGGTAAAAATATAACCAAATGAGTGAAAAAGTCTTTGGTGGCATTTCATTTGTGTAATCCTGCCTAATTTTGGCATTGGTAGTATTTTCCTTCCAGACTCTCATATGAAAAATAATAAAGTCTGCATTTGTTGTCAGATTTTCATGAAACTTGCACAGTTTTTTTTACCTTAGCAATAGCTTCAACCCTATTAAGTCTGCATTTGTTGTCAGATTTCCGTGAAACTTGCATACTTTGTTTATCTCATCAATAGCTGCAACCCTATTTATTTTGGAAAAGATTCAACTAACAGTATGGGAAAAGTATCCATTTCAAGCTGAAAATTTCTAGTTCATGTTTACGCGATAAAGTCTGTCTTTTTTGTCAGATTTTCATGAAAATCACACAGTTTATCTTACATGTAGCTTCAACCCTATTGATTTTGACAAAAATCCAACAAACAGTATGGGAAAAGTAGCCATTTGAAGTTGAAAATTTCAAATTCTTGTTTTTTTTTTTGTTTTAGTTTTTTTTTTGTATCATGAATTCATAATGTATGCTGGCATAAAAGCAAAATTTAATTCTCTGGCAGTAGAGCATATTCAGACCCTTCAGGGCCTTGTAGTTCAATAGAATATTGTTCTCAACCAGTGTACCACTGTTCGAAGATGTATCTGTGTTGGAAATAGTGGATGAATGATTGTATATTGTAATCCCAACTTTTAACGACCCTGAGAAAGAAGTCTATAACATGAGAAAATGAAACTGAACTGTGCAAAAACCCCTTCGAAAATTATGGTTGGAAAAGGAAAGTTAACCTTTCCCAAACGACACACTTTTGGACTAGACCAAATTGAAAGCATTTGCAGACGACAATTCAACTTTTGCTGAAAAGATGAATTCTGTCTATGATAGGGTAGAAAACATTGTGGGAAAAGGAGAAAATGCTGGTTACCAGCATTTTATCCTTTTCCCTCAATGTTTTCAAAAGGCTACTATTCCAGACCCGTAAAAACAAGGGATTGTTTGGGAAAGGGTTAAAAGAATATTGTCTTTAACCAATGTATCACTTTGCAGTATTGTATGAATGAGGCCTGTATTTTATGAGACCGGCATTTTACTCTTTTTTTTATCAGAAAACTGTCTTGAGTAATGTTCAAAGTAATATATGAATGAGGGTATTTTTAGGGGTTTTAGTAGAATATTGTATCTATGTTGGAAAAAGTGTATGATTGAGATTTTTTAAGGATTTTACAGTGGAATGCTGTCTAGAAATGATATTTCAGTATTGTAGTAACATATGAATGAAGGAATTTTCAAAACTTTTTAGTGTAATACTGTATGGTACCAATGTATCAGTGTTTGAAATAACGTGTGAGAATGTTTTTAGGATTTTTCAGTGGAATAATGTATCTGTATTTGAAGGAGTGAGTGGGTTTTTTTTTTAAGGATTTTTCAGTGGAATGCTGTCTAGCAACAATGTATCCATATTGGACATATGAATGAATGAATTTTCCGGATCTTTAAGTGAAATACTGTCTGGAACCGATGTACTTGTGTTTGAAGTAACACGAATGAGGGAATTTTTAGGTTTTTTTTTTTAAATAGAATATTTTGTGTTGGAAGTAACATATGAATAACCGATTTTTTTTAGTGCAATACTGTCTGGAACCAATGTATCATGTGTTGAAAATAAGATATGAATGTGGAAAATTTTAGGATTTAGTTTAATAGAATAACTGTTTAGAACAGAAGTTTAGCTTCTGTGTTGAAAATAAGATATGAATGACAGCACTTTCAGGATTTTTTTAAAAGAGTTCGTCAGATACTGACATCTGTATTAGAAGAAGTGCATAATAAGAGTATTGTTAGGATCTTTTCATATAATGCTCTCTGAACCTGTGTATCTAAACTAACATATGAATGAAAGTAGGTTTTTTATTGACTTTTTATTAAAATACTATCTGGAACCAATGTATCGGTGTTTGAAGTAACATATGAGTGAGAACATTGTCAGGATTTTTCAATTGAATACTGTATCTGTGTTGGGAGAAGTGTATACATGAGTTTTTTTCTAGGATTTTACAGTGGAATGCTCTCTAGAAACGATGTGTCTGTATTGGATGAATTTTCAGGATGTTATTTTATAGAATTCTATTTACAACTGATGTATCAGTGTTGGAAGTAACATATGAATGAAGGAATGAAGGAATGCTCAGGATTTCTTAACTCATTACCAAACAACAAAAGTTTAGACTGGTCCAAATCGAAAGCATTTCCAGACAACAAAATGAAAGTGATTGAAAAATTGAAATTTGTTTTGTGAAGGGTAGAAAACATTTTTGGAAAAGGAGAAAATGCTGGTTACCAGCATTTTCTCCTTTTCCCACAATGTTTTCTAAAGGCTTCTTTCTCATGGGTGTCAAAAGTTGGGATTGTGTGGTAATGGGTTAAATAGAATACTGCTTAGAACAGAAGTATCTGTGTTGGAAGTAACATATGAATGACAATAATTTTCAGGATTTCATAACAGAATAATGCTGAGAACAGAAGTATCTATATTGGAAGTAACATATGAATGAAGGAATTTTCATGATTTTTTAAAAGAATTCTGCCAAGGAACAATGAATGACAGTAATTTTAGGATTTTTTTTAAAGAGAATCCTGTCTGGTACAGGCTTTTAAGGATTTTTTAGTGGAACACTATCTGGAACCAATGTATCATGTATTTGAGGTAAGGTATGAATGAGGGAAATTTTAGGATTTTTTTTAAAGAATACTGTTTAGAACACAAGTACCAGTGTTTGAAGCAATATGAATGACAGCAGTTTTAGGATTTTTTAAAAGAATACTGTCAGATACTGATGTATCGGTATTAGAAGTAGTGCATTATAATAGAATGTTGTCTGAACTGATGTATCATCTGTTGGAAATAATGTATGAATGAGGGAATTTTAGGATTTGTTTAATAGAATATTGTTTAGAACAGAAGTTTCTGTGTTGGAAGTAACTTAAGAATGAAGGAATTTTCGGGATTTTTTTAGTGGAATACTGTCTGGAACCGATGCATCATGTGTTTGAAGTTGGGTATAAATAAGGGAAATTTTAGGATTTTTCATTAAATACTGTTTAGAACAGACCTATCCATATATATCCGCTTCATTCATATCCAACATGTGAATGAGAGAATTTTCATGATTTTTTAAAAGAATTCTGCCCAGTACCAATGTATCTATTAGAAGTAGTGAATATTTTGAGGATTTTTAGGATTTTTTTATAGAATGCTGTCTGAACCGATGATTCTGTGCTGGAAGTAACATAAGTGAATGTAGTTTTTGGCTCCACTGGCTGAAGGCCAGCAGGCTTATATCATGGCCCGGGGTCCACCGTACGTGTGTCTATCCGTCGGATCATCTGTTCATGCATGTTAACTTTTTTTTCAAACATCGTCTTCTCTGAAACTACTATTCAATTTTGATCAAACTTAGAAGTAGTGTATATTAAGAGTATTTTCAGGATCTTTTATAGAATGCTGTCTGAGTGGATCGCATTGGAAGTAACATAAGTTAGTGTAGTTTTTAAGCTCCACTGGCTGAAGGCCAACAGGCTTATATCATGGCCTGGTGTCCGTAGTGCGTCTGTCCGTCAGGTCGCTCGTTCATCCATGCGTGCATGCATGCATTTACTTTTATTTCAAACATCTCTGAAACTACTTAGAAAAAAAAATTGTATGTCTTCTAGTTTAAAGCCAATTGGACAAGTATTGTAACATTTGGCTCGTAAAGTTTTAACTTATTAGCCAATGGAACGATACAGGGCTCTTGTAGCCATTTTCTATTCTATTAGTCTTTTATAGAGAGTTTAAACCTAAAGTTTAAAAATTCAGTACATGTACATAGCATTAAAGGAGCATTTCTAGCTTAGTTGCACATAGGGTCAAAGATGGCCTTTAAATCTCTGTGATTGAACCTTTGGAGATATTGGGTAAGTATCAAGCAACATATTGTCATTATTTATCTAAGATGTTTAAGTCTTGTACATGGGGTCAAAGATTACCTCCCCATTGGGTCCCGGGTTTTTTTTACTGTATAAGAATAGGACCTCGGCCTTTCTCTATGGCATGTCGTAGAAGGCAACTAAAATTAGAGACAAAAGGCTGCTTTCCTCGTAATTCGTAGGATTGCAGTAGGCTGAGTAGTTCTTATTCCAAATCCTATATTTTTTTTTTTGATTAAATAGGGTTTGGAATGAGAATCAATTGGCCTGTGGGACCCCGTGTGGTTTAATCGGAGGTATAAGAATAAACCACTGCAGTCCCGCGATCGTCACATCTGCCATTTCATCTGGCAGAACAAAAATGACAGCATGCGAGTCGTAAAAGGCGATAAACGGGGCATCAATTTGTGTTTCGTCCATTCCTCATTTATCGTGTTTGTCTTATTCTGTTGCACATGTATGTTATTTTCACCTCGCATTATTGTTTACGAAGTAAGTGCGCTCAATATGACCTAGGTTGTCGACGGGCCTTATAACGCTATTCATTCATTCAAAGATTACCCTGTTTCCAAGGTCTGTTGTCTTATTTTGTTCTGTACGTTTTTTGAAAAAAAAAAAAAAAAACAATTTTGGCCAAAACTATGAAGATGTTAGCCCAAAGAGTCTAGATAGTAAGTTTTTAGCATCAAAACATAGCTGTTTGTAGAAGTTGTTCAAGTCCGGCACATAGGGCCAAGATGGCCCTTTTCTCATGGTCTGTTGTTATAGTTGAGGATCTATAATTTCTAAAGTCTATCTGGCTAACACTATTGAAATTATAGACCTAACATTCTGAATATCTAGTATATAAAATAAAAAGATAATTATTAATCTAAGTTGTTCATGTTCTGCAAATGAGGTTTTTCCATTGTTTGTAGTTGTACTTGGGGTTCTCTGAGTTGGTTTCATTTTATACACTGCCAGACCTAACATATATTGGTGTCATCTTCTCCCACTGTCAGTCCTTCCATCTGCCCGTCCCTTTGTCAGTATGTACCTGCGTAGGTCTGTTTCTTTTGAATGCAACTCTTCCAACATTTCTTGACAGATTTGGATGAAATGTTCAGAGAATGTTTCTCATCCTGCGACCTATAGCATATTGTCAGTTTTTTGTGATGTGGCAGCATATATTGTGATGATGGCACTCTTGTATTTAATATTTTGGCTGAAACCGTGGAGATATTATACGTAAGAGTCTTAATATCTAGTATTATGGAATAAAAAAAAATATTTTCACAGTTGTTCAAGTCCTGCACATGGGGTCCAAGATTGTTCTGTTCCCAAGGTCTGTTTTTGTACATGTACACTGAGGGTTCTATCATTATTTTAATCTTTTTGGCTGAAACTGGAAATGTTGGGTCAAAGACTGAATATAAATTAAGTATCTAGCATCAAAAGATACTTATTCATGGAAGTTGTTCCAAGTACTGCACATGGGGTCAAAGCTGGTTCCATTCCTAAGGTCTATTGTTGTACTTGGGTTTATATACTTTTTGTCTTTTTTAAAGACTTTTTGGCTGAAACTATGGGGATGGTAGGGGAAAAGCTCTGAATATTAAGTATGTATCATTACAAGATAATTATTCATTATTATTTTGTTGTTCAATTCCTGAACAAGTGTCAAACATGGCCCTGTTCTGAAGGTCTATTGTCGTACATGAAGTTCTAAATGGTTGTGGTTTTTTTTATACCCCTCAAAACAAATTATTTCAAGGGTATACTGGTATCAACCTGTGTGTCCATCGGTGTGTACATCTGTGTACAAAATATTAGTAATTGCCTGTTGCTGAATATCTAGTGTATAGCATCAAATGATCAGTATTCATTTAAAAGTTGTTTAAAGTCTTGCATCCTTGGTCAAAGATGGCTGTGTTCGAAATGTCTGTCATTGTGCATGTGCATGTAGTTCTGTAATTTTAAATAGTTTTTGCATTTTCTATATGTCCATCCATCAGCTGAACCCCATTTTCATATGGGAATCAGGATAATGGATCGCTGGTTCGATCCCCAGCTCTGTCAATTTTTTTTCCAAGGATTGATGATAATCATTGCTACAGATTCATTCCTCATTCACCACTTATCATTGTTTCAATACTGGTTATGTTGGAAAGCAGCCAGTGACTTGGAAAAATATTGTGAAGAGTACTGGTAAAAAGAAACTCCAGGAAAACATGGATAAGTGCTCGGCAGCAGCTACTTACTTGATTGGAGTTTTCATCATTATGTCAGCTATATAGCTGACATAATGATGAAAACTCCAATCAAGTAAGCGTCCATCCATCCTGACAGAATATCTTCTATACCCCAGCTGACATAATGATGAAATCTCCAATCAAGTAAGCGTCCATCCATCCTGACAGAATATCTTCCATACCCCAGTCTGTTGAACTATATAAAGTTCTAAAGGTTTTATTTAAATCTTCTTGGCTGAAACTGTGACCGTTTTTGGCCTTAAGTCTTATATTTATGTGAGTAGTATCAAAAGAATGTTCTCAAGCCCTGGGCCAAAGATGGCCCTTTTCCAAGGATTTGGTGTTGTACAGAGTTTTGTTGTTGTTTTTTCTACATGTATCTTGAATCACACAGCCAACAGCACTGTAATTTTTGTATATTGCGTCAAGGGATGATCAGTAAAGTTATTGAAATTGGTCATATGCAATAAAAGATTACCACGCCCAGGATAACCATATTTCCAAAATATAAAAAAAAGTAGTTATTATACCCCTGCAAAACGAATGAATGTTTTCGGGGGTATACTGGAATCGGCCTGTCTGTCCATCTGTCTGTCCGACCTTGTGTCCGTCTGTGTACAAAATACTGTCAAAGCAGTGGGGGGGGGGGGGTTATAAAGTCACATTTAGTGACAGCTCTAGTTATACTAATAACGAAAACTTCCTTCAAAGCCATTAAGCCTGGTGTGTTGATATTATGTAGCATCACATGGTCTTGTATAACATCATCAAAACGGGTCCTGCACATGGGTCAGTTATTTTGCAGAGTTACAATTTCATTTTTACTTTCCTTGTCTTGAGCTATGAGCCATGGCCCAGATATTTGGTCGCAGCATTATGAAATATTCCATTTAAATCCAAGTTTGTTAAAATGTGCTTCTGGGTCAAAGAGGGGCCTGCAAAGGGGTCACCTGTTGAACTTTGTGTTCTGTAGGAATCTGTTTCAGAAATTTATTTATATTTTTTGTTCCTGTCTGAAACCATGGAGCCTACAGTGTGATAAATACAGTAGTATCATAATGTGGTCCCTAGTCAAAGTTGTTCAAATTGTGCCCTGAAGATCAAAGCTGGTCCTGCCCCTGGTGCACATATTTTACAAAGAGAAACGTATGAGTACACATTTTACAGAAAGTAACGTAAGTGACCATTTTGAAATAAGCGGCTCTCTTAAGACCATAAGGTCTGATGTATAGTTATTTGTTACATAGCATCATACTGTTGTCCTGCGTCAAATCTGCATTTCAATGCCAATTTTGCCAGGAGATAAAGGCCTGCTCTCATATCTTTTGACTGGTCTCAATTCTATTCCACACATATCAGTCTTGATGCTTGATGGCATGCAGAGTAGAAGTTTGCATACCTGTCTGTAAGGTCGAGGTTTTAGCAGCAGTTATAAGCTCGAAAACACAATTTGATGCTAATTAATATCTCACGAACTTTGTCCAGCTCTGAAGATCAATCACACTACACTCATCAATGTCATCAGAACCTGTACTGCTTATAAAACTTCAGAAAAAGACACTAAGTCACTTGTACTGAATAGATATTAGTACTGTAAGCAGCACTCTTGCAACTTAGTCATGCATTATACAAAGCAAGCTGTAACACGGTTTAAATTAATTTTATCTAAATACCAGGTGAATTTTGAGGAAAATTGCCACAATTTGACCTATAGCCAAAGTCTGAACCCAGGTAAGGCCTCACATACTCAGAAGTTAAATGTCTGCATAAGATAATATATGTTAAATTATATTTAATATTTATATATTGTAGATTATATTAAATATTATTTCATGAAAATGTTCCTTGAAAATTCTCAGGGGCCATCATATCTTTGTTGAAATTATTAAGCTGAAGTAGACTCTTAGTAGTACTTAATATATGAACCAGTGTTTTACAGAAAAGTTTTTAAGGACATTTGTTCCAATGACAAGTTGGTGTATATGGCTATGTCTCCCAAAAATTTATTTTGGAAAGAATTGTTGATTGCATTGAATTTGCCTGTATCTGTCTGTCATAATTTTTGTTTAACCTCCGTAATCTCTTCAACTGTTCAACTGCTTACCAAATCATGAAAAAAGTAATTCACACAAATGTCTACCATAATCAGATGACATGCAGAGGTCTCACATAACATGCAATCATCCTTTATCATCATATTGATGGAAGATTTTATTCATACAAGTTTCTACTTCAAATGATAATTATAATTGTAACATAACTAAAACTACTCAAAAAAATTCTGACTAATATCTACAATGTAGCTGAAATACAGTTGTAATGTAACTCGAACTACATAAAAGACTTCTGGCTCTTCTTAATACGTTAACTTATATAGATTAGATTCTATTCCTTTAGTAACAGCATTGATATCTTTACCATTCGACAAAATTACCAGCGTTTTCTACTTTTCCTACAATGTTTTCAAAAGGCTTCTTTCTCGGGGTTATTAAAATGACATCATAACATTGAAAAATATGGGAAAGACCTTATTGCAATAAAAAGGTCTTTCAAATGAATTCGTCAGACAAGTTGTCCTGGCCAAATGGGTGATTTTGCTGCACTAGTAAGTATACATGAAATATAAAATTGATTATGAATTCATACCCACAATGTGTTTTTGGTTTTCTTTTTTTTGTCCATGAATGTTTGGGAAGAGTAAGATTCTCACCAGTATGAGTCAATAGTTAGAATAACTGTAGTCAAGATATTTTATAGAAGCTACCCTAGCACTAGCTGAAATCCAGGTAAATTTCAGGTTGAAAATGGTCTATAAATAAAGAGTTTATGCTGTCACCAATGACGGATCAAGGCAAGCTAGAAAAGTTGTCGATCTATTCAGGGGCAGCTGTGTTTTATTTGCAAAGTCAGTGGAAGCTACTTATATTGCTTGCATGGTCAATAGAAGCTACTTATACTGCCTTTTCTTTTTGAGAGGCATTAATAAGTTCATTGATGTAGCATTTAACAATCTGATAAAAAAGCTTAACCCAAGTTTGTCAGAGGTATAGTAATTTCTACCATAGTTCATTATGGTGCTGGACCCATACCAGTAAAAAAGACCATTATGATGCATGTTTGCCTGGACCCATACCTGTAATTAGCTTACAGAAAATGATGATTTGCCTACAATTGTTCAAACATGATTTCTATTGATGGGAATCTAAACACCCCCAACGATTTATACATAAAAACCTTGACCCCAATCAGAATTAGACTCTCTGACATGGACGACAAGCTTTAACTTAAAAAATAGAAGAATTAAAGTACTACCTTTTTTGTATGTTACAAGAAAATGTTTCCTGAACAAAAGCCAGTATCTATTTTTTAGTTCTCGCCTACAAATGTCTACAACACCACCTTAATTTCCTGGATACTGAACAGTGCAAGGAAACTACCCATTCCAGTAAAAAAGTCTGAGCAATTAATTTTTGGAATATTTTGTGTTGTTCATAGAGTTTTATTTTACTTTGACATGTTTCCAAAATTTATTAAATCTAGGACTATCACTTTGATCAAATCCACCAGAGGCTTTTATTGTGAGAGGTTGACTTAGAATTTACTTGGAGTCAAGCTCTATCAAGTCAATGTTGAACTCTTTACAAAATGATGGAATTTTAGATCTGTCCAAATTTAAGGTTTGTCACTTACAGGTACTTACATAATGGTGAATACCAAAACCAACATTTTTCATGACGGTTCTCAAAGTCCAATTGAGATGCTTCTTACATTTATCTGTCTGTCTGTCTGTGTGTGCACTACATATCACTGGTGCCTTTGATTTGTAAGATAATTTATACATGTTTACCCTGATGCGACTACATGCAAAACAGGGTATCACAAGCTCAAGTTTGTATTTAAAGCTAAAATGTAGTACAGTAATTCTTGAACCCCTTTTCCGACTATGAAAATATTTCACGGACATCTCTCATTAATGATTTTATTTGACATAAGTGAAGAGTGAAGGCAGAATTTTATTTAAACTAATTTTCTTGTTCCAGTGTGCTCGCCCGGGTGGCTCAGTGGTGAGCGTGTCGGACTCATGACCTGGTGGTTGTGAGTTCGATACCCGGTTGAGGCGAACTTTCTTTCCGGTGTATTTTCGCCTCTCACCTCTGCTGAAGCATGTGAGAAAAGTAGTCGGTGGCTTTGGAAAGAAAGCTGTGTTAGTACCGGTGTGAGAAAGCCAGGAAACACATGTACGCCACCGACTGCTATGATATGACCTTAGCTGTTAAAGTGGTGTTAAATCCCAATACAACCAATACAACATCTTGTTCCACTGATGTTTATTTGGTAGCAGCCGATGTTTTCTCTTGTCTGCCACTTTGTAATTTTTAGCAGTTGTTTCTTTCTAAACGTGCTAGCAGCTTTCCTTAATAAACACATGACATATTGCAAATTGGAATAATTTGTACACTGTACTCTTTCTAAACCCACTAGGTGCTTTCCCTCGTAAGCAAGTGACAGATTGCAAATAAGAATTCACTTTTTAAACATTTTATTCTTTCTAAACCCATTAGGTGCTTTCCTTTATAAACAAATGACAGTTTACAAATAACAGTGCATTTACTTTCCAACAATGCAATTAAATTTGTCTGTTACATATTACTGTATGGGTTTTTTTAACATTACAATGATAGGGTTTTTTTTTTCATCCTGAGGCCTCAGATTATCATGCCTTTTCTTTTTATGATTCTTTTAAATAGTTTCACTGATTGTAGTTTTTTACATAGTTTTCCCACTTCAGAGCCCTAACCTAGTACTGGTGAAAACCAGGAAAATATGAATAATTTTATGAGCTGTTGCCATGATATGACTAAAATAATGTTAAAAGCGGCATGAAACACCATTCAAACAATCAATACATAGTTTTACCATACATTATGTGCATTAAAGTATTACTGGCATACAAATACATTTTCATACGCAGTTGGGGGCAAAGTATATTGGCACTATCTTCTCAATCTGTACGTCCATCCATCCATCTGTCCCTTCGTCCCATCCATACATATGTCCATTTCTTGTGAATGTAACTCCTCCCAGTTTCTTGAAAGATTTGGATGAAATTATCACAGAATATTTTTCATTATGTGACCTATCGCATATTGTTAGGGTTTTTCGATGTAGCGGCGTATATTGTGATAATGGCACTCTTGTTTTAGTACACATGATTCACATTAGCATTATATATACAATGACAATAATTTCATGATGACAAATAACTATATGTACACACAAAGTCCTAAAGCTGGCTACAATGAGTTGGATGGTATCCAATGACACCCCTGCATTATTTATGCAGTTAATACATTGTGTGCATACATTATCTTTTACATGAAAAGATTTTAATGTATGAGCATGAAGGGGGACCAGTATCCATGGACATGCATCATCCTTTTTTACCGTGCGACAACATTTTAACCTTATCCAAATTCAAACATTGCAGATGCAATTTCAATGGGGTTCAAATGATGGAATGTTTTTTGGCAAGTTAGAAAACATAGGAGAACCAGCATTTTCTCCTTTTCTCACGTTGTTTTCAAAAGGCTTCTCTGTCAGGGTCATTAAAAGTCGGCATTGTGCAGTAAAGGGTTAAAGATTGCACAACGTTTTTCACACATGAGTGGGTTCTGTGTGGCTCAGTGGTAAAGTGTAGGACTCGCGACCTGGATGTCCCAGGTTCAAGCCTCGCTGGCTCCACTGGTTTTTTTTCTAAGGAGTAACCTTGGTCAAGACACTTCAGAGCCTAGCCTAGTACTGGTGAAACCAAGGAAACATGAAATGTGAACTGTCGCCGTGATATGACTGAAATATTGTTGAAAGCGGCGTAAAACAACATTCAAACAAACAAATATTCGCATATGAGCCATGCTCTGGCAAACAGGGGCCTAATGTATCTCTGTGATGCATCATACCATGCTATACATCACATAATTAGGGATCCACAGAACCCTGTATGGAAAACAACCGGCTGTATCATAAGGTACACTGGTCCCTTGACATACAGAAATTTGACCAATAGCAAGAGTTTTTGTCCAGATCCGCCTGCATGAACTGTACAGGCTGAACTGGGTTGATAATTTTCAAAGATGCATTAACCTATTACCAAACAATCCGTACTTTTGACGCCCCGGAGAAAGAAGCCTTTAGAAAACCAGCATTTCCTCATTTTCCCACAATATTTTCTTCTCCTAACAAAACAAATTTGAAATTTTCATTCACTTTTATTTTGTCATCTGCAAGTGCTTTTGATTTGGACAAGTCTAAAATATTGTTGTGTGGTAATGAGTTAAGACCCTTTTTCACAAAGCATAGCTCATATATTATTGGAATAAATTCACCTGAAATTGACCTTTATGCAAATACTAAATACAAAGTGAATATTTATATATCATTGGGCATAATCGGAAAGGAAATTCTGTTAAATTTGACCCTTACTGTGCCATAGTCTAAATAAGAAGGGCTTGCTGATAACATAGATCAAGATCAGACCTCAGAAAGTGCATCAAAAATCTGTGTCACCAGCCACATATTACCAATTTAAACCAACAAAATCATGTTTATTTCAGATATTCTTAGTATTTATTAAGACAAGCTGAATCTATAAGCCGCATAAAGAGTGGTCTACGTCATCATTTGAAAGGAGTGTTGCAGAAAGGACCGAAAGAAGTGAATACACTGTGTTAAGAATTTGGAAATGTTGGCGTGATAGGGACGACATTTGATACAAGCCGAGAACTGGGAAACCAAAAATATTGAAGAATAACAGCTGTGACACCGTTTCTTTACATTCTAATAAGTGAGTCACAAAACGTTGGCGTCATTCGATTCACAGCTTGCTAGAAAACTCAGACAGATGCTGGCCTAGTCTTATTTCGAGAACAGAGCTGCCGACGATACGTACACGTATCCTACTCAATATCTATGAAAAGGTAATTAAATTAATCGCATCCTCCGCTCAGCCTCGAGTTCAGATGTTTGCATGTATATTTCAAACACAGAATTATGTTATTTTAGTTGATAAATCATCAAGAGTATTGATTTCAAAGCCAGCAAAATGGCGACCTTCGATGCAAAAATATGTTGAAAAGCTAAAGACAGATTGTGTATTCATGACCAATACATGAATTGTAACCGCCAAAGAAATTAACTCTAGGTTACTGTCGTATTTGTCAGTGATTTTTTCTATTCATCAAATTCGAAAAGTGATTCAAGCGAAGAGTGAGTGCAATTATACGGGTTGGGTGCAGATTTTTGTGTTTTCATCGAGATATAACATGTGATTGCCTTATTAGATCTACAAGGCAAA
The DNA here is from genome assembly GCA_943736015.1 of Tridacna crocea. NCBI lineage: Eukaryota > Metazoa > Mollusca > Bivalvia > Cardiida > Cardiidae > Tridacna > Tridacna crocea. The sequence continues at coordinate 31,286,330 of OX031057.1, read as the reverse complement.
CATTGCCATGTAATATGGCAAATTTTGCATTTTATATCTCGATGAAAATACAAAAATCTGCGCCTTAACTAAACTCTCTCGATTCTGCTTCCTGGGAGCTACATAAGTACTAGCACCGAATGTGTGTCACTGAAAAATCCCGAAGTTGACTCCTGCCCCCGGGTATCCAACTCGGGACCTTTGTGTTATGAGGCTGACGCTCTATCTCACAACCACAGACACCATAATAAAATGATTGATATTCAAGTGTAATTATTTGGATAGCCTTTAACTGTCTTTATTTTATACTGTCCTGTTTCAGCGTAGTGCCGAGATACTTTTGTGTGTTTACAGTTAATGCTGTTTCCAACTATTTTGGTTATATTAACAGATAGCTCCCATGTATACCTTGTCTGTGGTTGTGAGATAGAGCGTCAGCCTCATAACACAAAGGTCCCGAGTTGGATACCCGGGGGCAGGAGTCTGATCTTGATCTATGTTATCAGCAAGCCCTTCATATTTAGACTATGGCACAGTAAGGGTCAAATTTAACAGAATTTCCTTTCCGATTATGCCCAATGATATATAAATATTCACTTTGTATTTAGTATTTGCATAAAGGTCAATTTCAGGTGAATTTATTCCAATAATATATGAGCTATGCTTTGTGAAAAAGGGTCTTAACTCATTACCACACAACAATATTTTAGACTTGTCCAAATCAAAAGCACTTGCAGATGACAAAATAAAAGTGAATGAAAATTTCAAATTTTTTTTGTAAAGAGAAGAAAACATTGTGGAAAAATGAGGAAATGCAGGTTTCCAGCATTTCTCCTTTTCCCACAATGTTTTTTAAAGGCTTCTTTCTCCGGGGCGTCAAAAGTACGGATTGTTTGGTAATAGGTTAATGCATCTTTGAAAATTATCAACCCAGTTCTGCCTGTACAGTTCATGCAGGCGGATCTAGACAAAAACTCTTGCAATTGGTCAATTTTCTGTATGTCAAGGGACCAGTGTACCTTATGATACAGCCGGTTGTTTTCCATACAGGGTTCTGTGGATCTCTAATTATGTGATGTATAGCATGGTATGATGCATTACAGAGATACATTAGGCCCCTGTTTACCAGAGCATGGCTCATATGTGAATATTTGTTTGTTTGAATGGTGTTTTACGCCGCTTTCAACAATATTTCAGTCATATCACGGCGACAGTTCACATTTCATGTTTCCTTGGTTTCACCAGTACTAGGCTAGGCTCTGAAGTGTCTTGACCAAGGACACTCCTTTGCAAAAACCCAGTGGAGCCAGCGAGGCTTGAACCTGGGACATCCAGGTCGCGAGTCCTACACTTTACCACTGAGCCACACAGGACCCACTCATGTGTGAATAACGTTGTGCAATCTTTAACCCTTTACTGCACAATGCCGACTTTTAATGACCCTGACAGAGAAGCCTTTTGAAAACAACGTGAGAAAAGGAGAAAATGCTGGTTCTCCTATGTTTTCTAACTTGCCAAAAAACATTCCATCATTTGAACCCCATTGAAATTGCATCTGCAATGTTTGAATTTGGATAAGGTTAAAATGTTGTCGCACGGTAAAAAAGGATGATGCATGTCCATGGATACTGGTCCCCCTTCATGCTCATACATTAAAATCTTTTCATGTAAAAGATAATGTATGCACACAATGTATTAACTGCATAAATAGTGCAGGGGTGTCATTGGATACCATCCAACTCATTGTAGCCAGCTTTAGGACTTTGTGTGTACATATAGTTATTTGTCATCATGAAATTATTGTCATTGTATATATAATGCTAATGTGAATCATGTGTACTAAACAATATACGCCGCTACACCGAAAAACCCTAACAATATGCAATAGGTCACATAATGAAAAATATTCTGTGATAATTTCATCCAAATCTTTCAAGAAACTGGGAGGAGTTGCATTCACAAGAAATGGACATATGTATGGATGGGACGAAGGGACAGATGGATGGATGGACGTACAGATTGAGAAGATAGTGCCAATATACTTTGCCCCCAACTGCGTATGAAAATGTATTTGTATGCCAGTAATACTTTAATGCACATAATCACACTGGAGAGACCTTACAAACTTGCTCCTGGTCAACGTTACTGTCCCTGTCAATTTTACGTACCCGTTCGAGTAAAAAACATGGCTGCGCCCACAAGATTACACAAGGTAAGCAGAAAAACATACTTCTATAACAACCAGATGAGTAGATGTGCTGTAGATGGTTGTCGCACGGAATGTCTGGGTTGTTAGTGCATATTTCTGTATTGTTCCTTTGCTGGTTTGTTATTTGTTAAAGACGTTAAATCCAACAAACTTCCGTCAGCGACTGCGATTTCTGAATAATCAACACCCGGAAGTCAGCAAAAAGCTTTTTTAAACATACAAACACAATAATCTGAAGTTTGTGTTGTGTCAAGTGAATCACATATGCTTTATTCACCACAGTTGAAAACAAAAAACTATACGACATCCATTAAAAAGCACTTTTCTCTCAATTTTTGTAGGCAACGCTCCACGCTCCAGAACATAATAAAACGATCCAGTTCCTGAATTGAAACAGAGAACGATATCATAATGTGATTGTGTACGAGTTTAATGATTTTTTCCCTTTTTTTAATCAGTATGTATAACTGTCTACTTGTCCATCTTTCAGGTTTTCTTTCCGTCAAGTTTATTGTCCTTTTGATGCTTTTGAAATGAAATGCCATGATATAGACAAGGGAATTTGACATTCTATAACCAAAATCAATGATAAAATATGGAAAAAAATCTCCCCTATATAATATAAACACAAGGAATGCAATGTCTCGATTGCAAGCGACAGCACAAGACAGCCTTTCCGACCCAAAAATCACCCACGAAACAAACACTGATCATAATTTCCTTTAGGCTAGTGATAGACAACACAAAAATGTACCTGCGACATTCGGCGATTCCTCAGTAGACACTTTTTAACCGGAGACAATTTCTATTCATCGAGGAGGCCATTCGCTGACGTCACGGGAAGAGCCAGGAAACGTATTTTCGGATTACGTATTACCATTATTTTTTTCGTTTTTAAGATATATTTATGGACATCACATGATACTTAATAGAAGTAACTAACAAAATATTGACCGTATTATCTTTTAAAGAAAAGATATTTGACTCTAATACATAATCCGAAAATACACTTCCTGGCCCTTCCTGGGAATCCTGTGACGTCAGAGAATGGCCTCCTCGATGGATAGAAATTGTCAAAAAAAAACAAAAATGTAATACATGACGGATATTTCCGGTTAAAAGGTGTCTACTGAGGAATCGCCGAATGTTGCAGGTACATTTTTGTGTTTTCTATCGCTAGGCTAACAGTGATCGGTAAAGAATTTATTTCAATGAGACAATGGCTCCTGTCTTTGAAAACCAATGGGACATTTTCAGAAGTAATGAGACATTTAAATCTTAAGCATGGTCAAGTCTAAAACTCACAATTGACAACCTGGTCACATAAAGATTTCAAGTAAAGCACTTTATTCTGTTTTATTGTTTTAGCACATGAATAATCAATACTGTTCATTTTTCCATATACAAAAAAAAACAATCAGACATATTTAAAGCATTTGCAGACGACGACTTCAACCCCCCCCCCCAAACCTGTCTGCTATAGATCTATATTTTCATTTCATAAAACAACATTTTTTTCACTCATGAACGGAATTTAGCTGTCACTTATTGCTTTATTCAGAGATTTGTATAAATTCACCGTATAAATTCATTATTATTGATGAGAAGATAGTTTGAAGTCTCCCTGATCGGACGAGGCCAAGCTGCTCATTGTATTGTCATGGGTTTTCACGCTTTTTTGGCGATCTATTTTTTCGTGACTATCAATTTTTGGAGAAGTATTGCTACATGATTTGACATCATCCAGTCAGTTTAAATAGCAAATAAATTAAAAAATCTGTCACTTTACACTAGATAAGAGGAATAACACCTTTGTTACTCTGTCATAAATGACTCAACAGCCTCATCATCATCCGCGCGTCCTTCGCATTTTATACTGATCGTGTTTAGCCCAATTTTTCTGCCGAATGTACGCAAGCTAGATTTTATGAAGCTCTGGACGATAATTTCATGCGTCAGATATTTTCCACTGTCAAAGCCAGATAATTTCAAATTTCCAAGTCTCAAAACCCGGACTCAGGGATCAAATGAGAAGCGTGCCGAGTTGTCAAGTTTTGTCAAATAATCCATGGACAAAAATTTCTTTCTCATTTTTCCAGTCAATTTTGATGTTTGTTATCTACTGTTCAATCGAAGATTGTGATTAATGATAGTCACAAAACCAAGAATTCAAGTTTAGGCACCAAGCGAGTTCAAGAATCGACTACAATCGATTCCGGGTTTTCTCAATCGATTATCGGAATCGGAAGCCAAAACCAAATGACTTTTGACCATAGTCGATCATCTGCCCACCAATAAGTGGTTGAAACAATGACTTCCTGCAATGAGCAGTTTAATTTATGGCTCTGTCCCGATTATTCAATCACAATATCTCGGATATAAAGTCGCATTTTATCAATGTATTATCGAGTAACATTCCCGAATACCGATGTTGAAATTAGATTCTAACGCATACAATCAATAATAATATTCACAAAATACGAGAATACCTAACTTCACTTTTCTTTTGTTTTAGTTTTAGAAAGATTTGCAAAAAATATAGGCGCAACTTCCGTATTCCTATGAGACAGTTGGGCGCATTTCTAGGATTTTGAATGAGACAATAGAGACGTTGCAGTCCTTGTGTTTACATTATATAGGGGATATATTTTTTTCATATTTGATCATTTATTTTGGTTATAGAATGTCAAATTCCTGTGATATAGATGAAGAGCTTGATGACAGACAGTATCATGCAAAGGATATCTATCATAACTATCTCGCAGAAGATCCATAACTATTATAAATATCATCTTCGATATCGTCATCAAGAGACTCGTTTTTGTGAATATGATTTAATAATAATGATCATGAACGACCAACCATTCGTATGCCTTGTAAGCGGCTCACCTAAAAGTAACTATTAATATCTAATACTATGCTTTAAATATTGATCAGCGATACTCTATGGAAAGGGGGCTTAATGCATCTGCGGAAAGAATCTGCCCAGGTCAGCTTGTGCATTCAAGAACCAGTCTACCTCATGATACCTCTCTCTCTCTCTCTCTCTCTTCACGATGGGTGTCTGATTCTGCCAGGTTAATAAAATTGGGAATAGAAAAAGACAACCCGAGATCGCCTGAACATGCCTAGTAACATTAGGCCTATTGATAGAAAGAAGAGTTCAATGTGTTGTAGAATTGTACTTCCATTCAAGTATTTATTTAACTACACTACGACTGTGACTACGATGATTAATATAGAATCTTGACCAACTTAATAACAAAATTGTTCGCTGTAACAGAAACCCATACGCTTACCGTATTTTCAGCCCAGAAGCTGAATCGTTGTATTGACTGTAGGAGCATCTTACGTTGTAATGTAAAAATGGCAAAATGTCCCTGAATAACTGCAATTTGATTTTTTATCGGTTTATAGTGCTGAGGATAATCACTGTATTGGTCATCTGACACAGCACACACTTCAGAATATTGAGCGTATATGTTTTACAAGGGTTTTTGGAGACTCCAAGTAGTGTTTTTTCAGAAATCGTAGTCCCCGGCGAAACTTTGTTGGGTTAAACGTCTTCAACAAACGATTAACCATCAAAAGAACTAGAGATTAACGTGCACTGACATCCCAGACATTCCGTGCGACAACCTGCAACTGCATATCTATTCAATAACATGTTTAAAAAATTATGTTTTTGTGCTTACCTTGTGTATTCTTATGGGCGCAGCCATGTTTTTTACTCGAACGGGTACGTAAAATTGACAGGGGCAGTAACGTTGACCAGGAGCAAGTTCGTAAGGTCTCTCCAGTGTGATAATGTATGGTAAAACTATGTATTGGTTGATTGAATGGTGTTTCATGCCGCTTTTAACATTATTTTAGTCATATCATGGCAACAGCTCATAAAATTATTCATATTTTCCTGGTTTTCACCAGTACTAGGTTAGGGCTCTGAAGTGGGAAAACTATGTAAAAAACTACAATCAGTGAAACTATTTAAAAGAATCATAAAAAGAAAAGGCATGATAATCTGAGGCCTCAGGGTGATAAAAGAACCCCTATCATTGTAATGTTAAAAAAATCCATACAGTAATATGTAACAGATAAATTTTATTGCATTGTTGGAAAGTAAATGCACTGTTATTTGTAAACTGTCATTTGTTTATAAAGGAAAGCACCTAATGGGTTTAGAAAGAATAAAGTGTTTAAAAAGTGAATTCTTATTTGCAATTTGTCATTTGCTTACGAGGGAAAGCAGCTAGTGGGTTTAGAAAGAGTACAGTGTACAAATTATTCCAATTTGCAATATGTCATGTGTTTATTAAGGAAAGCTGCTAGCACGTTTAGAAAGAAACAACTGCTAAAAATTACAAGGTGGCAGACAAGAGAAAACATCGGCTACTACCAAATAAACATCACTGGAACAAGAAAATTAGTTTAAATAAAATTCTGCCTTCACTCTTCACTTATGTCAAATAAAATCATCAATGAGAGATGTCCGTGAAATATTTTCATAGTCAGAAAAGGGGTTCAAGAATTACTGTACTACATTTTAGCTTTAAATACAAACTTGAGCTTGTGATACCCTGTTTTGCATGTAGTCGCATCAGGGTAAACATGTATAAATTATCTTACAAATCAAAGGCACCAGTGATATGTAGTGCACAGACAGACAGACGGATAAATGTAAGAAGCATCTCAATTGGACTTTGAGAACCGTCATGAAAACTGTTGGTTTTGGTATTCACCATATGTACGAGGGGCATTTCTAAAGTCGTTAAAGTGACGGCGGGTTATTAATATGGTAAAACCAAGGGTGTACATACTTATTTCAATCCTTCAAAGTACTCTCCGTTGTTGTTCACACACTTTTCTAGGCGTCTGATCCAGTCATGAAAAGCATTTTTGAACGCTTCCTTTGGTATACTGTTTGTACACTGGAACAGCGCACTGCCTACAGCATGGCGCGACTCAAAGCGGCGACCTCGCATGTATTCCTTGATGTATGGGTTCAGCCAAAAGTCACATGAAGAAAGGTCGGGACTATATGCGGGATGTGGTAAAGTTTTAATGTGCTGCTCTTTCAAATATTCTTCAACGACAGCGGAGCGATGGGCCGGTGCGTTATCATGGAGCAGGTGTATGCCGCGCACCCCTGTGCGTGGACGCCTGCTAGTGTAGTGCTTAACCACTGTTGAAAGGACATTGGTTTTGTAAAATACTCCTGTTACACTGGTGTGCTGAGGGACAGGAACTTGGGCAACCATGCCGTCGGAATAAAAAAATAGAGCGTACATAATGCGTCTGACACCCCTGCTTCTACGCACTATTTGAGGCCTTTCATCATTTTCGCGTATCCAAACTTTGTTGTTCTCCTTGTTTTCAGGCTCAAAAAAGTACAGCCATGTTTCATCGCCTGTAACTATTTCTCTCAACCTCCTTGAGTCACAATCCTTGTACATATGGAGAAGCTCTGTCGCTTTATTAACGCGGTCCCTCTTTTGCTCGTCAGTCAATAGATGCGGGACCCATCGTGCACAAACCTTCCTTAGCCGTAGCCGTTCTTTTAAAATCTGAAAGACAGCCGACGAATTTAAGCCCGATATCTCGACGACTTCTTGCACTGTATATCTTGCGTCTGCGTCTATGAGGGATTTCACACAGGCAACATCATTTTCCGACACCGCCGACAGAGGACGATCTGATTGGGGGCCATCTTTGACGCTCTCCCTACCCGGCCTAAATAGTCTTATCCACCGTGCAACCACTTGGAATGACAGAGCATTATCTCCATATATCTTATCCAAATCGGCTTTAACATCCGACGCTTTGAAACCGAGTAATCCGCGAATTTTACAATAAGCGCGTTGCTCCTCCGCCACAGAGCCACCATTCACGTCTGCCATTTTGGCCAGTCTGCTTGACCATGCTCATTTCTAATGCTGATTGTTCAAAATTTGCACGTGTAATTCGAGAAAAAAATGCACCGATGTACAGATAAATGTTTGGCCTTGTATTTGGTATGCATTACACTGACATGCATTCAAAACCCGTGCACCTACTGCCTAACTTTAAAGACTTTTAAAATGCCCCTCGTAAGTATCTGTAAGTGACAAACCTTACAATTTGGACAGATCTAAAATTCCATCATTTTGTAAAGAGTTCAACATTGACTTGATAGAGCTTGACTCCAAGTAAATTCTAAGTCAACATCTCACAATAAAAGCCTCTGGTGGATTTGATCAAAGTGATAGTCCTAGATTTAATAAATTTTGGAAACATGTCAAAGTAAAATAAAACTCTATGAACAACACAAAATATTCCAAAAATTAATTGCCCAGACTTTTTTACTGGAATGGGTAGTTTCCTTGCACTGTTCAGCATCCAGGAAATTAAGGTGGTGTTGTAGACATTGGTAGGCGAGAACTAAGAAAAATAGATACTGGCTTTTGTTCAGGAAACATTTTCTTGTAACATACATAAAAAGGTAGTACTTTAATTCTTCTATTTTTTTAAGTTAAAGCTTGTCGTCCATGTCAGAGAATCTAATTCTGATTGGGGTCAAGGTCTTTATGTATAAATCTTTGGGGGTGTTTAGATTCCCTTCAATAGAAATCATGTTTGAACAATTGTAGGCAAAATATCATTTTATGTAACCTAATTGCAGGTATGGGTTCAGGCAAACATGCATCATAATGGTCTTTTTTCCCGGTATGGGTCCAGCACCATAATGAACTATGGTAGAAATTACTATACCTCTGACAAACTTGGGTTAAGCTTTTTTATCAGATTGTTAAATGCTACATAAATGAACTTATTAATGCCTCTCAAAAAGAAAAGGCAGTATAAGTAGCTTCTATTGACCATGCAAGCAATATAAGTAGCTTCCACTGACTTTGCAAATAAAACACAGCTGCCCCTGAATAGATCGACTACTTTTCTAGCTTGCCTTGATCCGTCATTGGTGACAGCATAAACTCTTTATTTATAGACCATTTTCAACCTGAAATTTACCTGGATTTCAGCTAATGCTAGGGTAGCTTCTATAAAATATCTTGACTACAGTTATTCTAACTATTGACTCATACTGGTGAGAATCTTACTCTTCCCAAACATTCATGGACAAAAAAAAAAAGAAAACCAAAAACACATTGTGGGTATGAATTCATAATCAATTTTATATTTCATGTATACTTACTAGGGCAGCAAAATCACCCATTTGGCCAAGACAACTTGTCTGAGGAATTCATTTGAAAGACCTTTTTATTGCAATAAGGTCTTTCCCATATTTTTCAATGTTATGATGTCATTTTAATAACCCCGAGAAAGAAGCCTTTTGAAAACATTGTAGGAAAAGTAGAAAACGCTGGTAATTTTGTCGAATGGTAAAGATATCAATGCTGTTACTAAAGGAATAGAATCTAATCTATATAAGTTAACGTATTAAGAAGAGCCAGAAGTCTTTTATGTAGTTCGAGTTACATTACAACTGTATTTCAGCTACATTGTAGATATTAGTCAGAATTTTTTTGAGTAGTTTTAGTTATGTTACAATTATAATTATCATTTGAAGTAGAAACTTGTATGAATAAAATCTTCCATCAATATGATGATAAAGGATGATTGCATGTTATGTGAGACCTCTGCATGTCATCTGATTATGGTAGACATTTGTGTGAATTACTTTTTTCATGATTTGATAAGCAGTTGACCTTTGAAGAGATTACGGAGGTTAAACAAAAATTATGACAGACAGATACAGGCAAATTCAATGCAATCTACAAGTCTTTCCAAAATAAATTTTTGGGAGACATAGCCATATACACCAACTTGTCATTGGAACAAATGTCCTTAAAAACTTTTCTGTAAAACACTGGTTCATATACTAAGTACTACTAAGAGTCTACTTCAGCTTAATAATTTCAACAAAGATATGATGGCCCCTGAGAATTTTCAAGGAACATTTTCATGAAATAATATTTAATATAATCTACAATATATAAATATTAAATATAATTTAACATATATTATCTTATGCAGACATTTAACTTCTGAGTATGTGAGGCCTTACCTGGGTTCAGACTTTGGCTATAGGTCAAATTGTGGCAATTTTCCTCAAAATTCACCTGGTATTTAGATCAAAGCGCTGAAGGCACTGTTGTGGCGGTTGTCCGGTTGATCTTGAGTTTTTGGTCAGGCAGACAAGCTGACTCCTTTTATACCGCCCAATCACAATATGGGGGATATAAGTTTTGAGCTTCAACAGCTACGAAGTTATGGCCTGGACTGGACAAAAATTCCATCTGAATATCAACAAATGGCAATAACACAAAAAAACATGAATGGCAGTTTTGGTTCTTATGCACTGCACTTCTCCATAATGTGTTCTGCCAATGCATGAAGTTTCAAGTTGATAGCTTTTATAGTTTAAAAGCACGGGTGAAAAATTCGAGGTGAAACGATAGACAGACTGATGGACAAGGTGACCCCAGCATTACCCCCTAAAACTTTGCTTGCTGCGGGTATTACAAAACAGATAAAACAGTTTTGCTTATCACCTGGTACATGTATTTATTTAAATGTAAACTATACAGTAACAAATGTCAGAAATATTACCCCCATGACTATAATTTTTTTTAAGTTCAACTTCACCGAGCACAAAACTTCAAATAATAATAATAATAATGAAAAAACCAACAGAAAATTAGACATTATTCTTTTCAGTTAATCAATAACACATTCACTGGACCTAAGCTCAGTCATTCTGTTTAAACAGATGTGTCAACACTAACAAAAAACAACTGCATATTCCTACCAAAATTGCATTTTTGTCAATGTGTTCACCTGAATAATCCTGAACATATTTTTTAAGGTAATCAGTAACGCATTTATTGAATCTAAACTTCATCATTCTGCTTAACTCTTTACTAAACGACAAAATTTTAAACCAGTCTGTGTTGAAATACTTTGCAGACAACAAAATAAATGTGACTTAAATATTCAACTTTTTTTTGGAAAGGGTAGCATTTTATCAGCATTTTCTCCTTTTCCAGCAATGTTTTCAAAAGGCTTCTTTGTTAACATCTTTAAATGTCGGGATTGTGTGGTAAAGACTTAAAAAACGTATCGACACGAATAAAAAACAACTGTATATTACAAGCAAATTTGATTTTTTGTCAATGTTTTCCATCTTAAACTTGAGACAGATGATTGTGAAATTCTTCACAAGAACATAGTTCTTCACGATACGCATATTAAGTCATCAGCAAAAATTTTATTGATGTACATCCAAGTAAACATTGTGTTGTTGAGTTTGGAAAACAAATTGTTTCATTAGCCTGATAACATGTATCATGAAATATACATGGAGGTGCTTACTGAACAAAACTACTGTAAGTGTAAACAATCCCTGGTTTTTACAACCTTGAAATAGAAGTCTTTTGAAAGCATTTTGAGAATGGAGAATAAGCCGGTAACCAGCATTTTCTCAATTCCCCACAATGTTTTCTACCCTGCTGGAAACGAATTTCAATTATTTAGCAACATTTACTTTGTTGTCTGCAAGTGCTTTGAATTTGGACCATCTAAACTTTTGTTGTTTGGTAAAGGATTAATTATTCGCCTACAATAGTCGTGCAATAACCTGTTGGCATGTAAAAGAGCTACTAAACAAAATATCCAGCTTTAAGACTGAACAACTTTAAAACAGTATGTCCCTGATCTATCGACCAAATGGCATTAACTAACTACTCAATGATCATCATGCTGTTAGTAAATTAAATAACATACATAAGGAATACAATAGTAGATACCCATTGATTTAAAGTACTCAAGACCAACTCTGAGCCTTGTAATTACACATATCTGTCAAAACAAACTACAGGTCTCAGTAGTTTTTTGTTTTGTTCTCCGATCTATGCTTTTTACTATCAGGTGACATATGTCAACGTGAACAACAAAAAGTAACAGCATATTCCATGCTAAACTGCATTTCTGTCCATGTTTTCACCTGAATAATTTTATCACCTACAATTTTACAAGTTTTGACAAGAACGCAGCTTTTTACTTGCGCTTTCCAATTTGGTAAAGACATCAATGTAGACTAAAATCTCACACGATCAAATATGTACAGACTAATTTGCAAATATCTGCAGAAGTTGCTGAATATGTGATCTGCTTGACCTAATCGAAGCATTTTAAGAATAACATCAGCTCGCCGAAGCTTCCCTCTTTGATTAAAACTTATAACAAGACAAAAATTAGACACTATTGTTTTCTGGTTATCAATGACCTATTTACTGAATCTAAGCTCAGTCATTCTGTTTAAAAGATATGTCAACAGTAACAAAAAGCAACTGCATATTTCAAGCAAAATTGCATTTTTGTAAATGTTTCCACCTTGATAATCCTGATATATTTTTCCATGTAATCAATAATGCATCTACTGAATCTAGGCCCAGTCTTTCTGTTTTAACAGATATGTCTGACACTAACAAAAAGCAACTGCATACTTTTAGCAAAATTGCATTTTTGTCAATGTTTTCAGTAAATAACCTTGAGAGATTTTTTTCGAGGTGGTCAATAATGCATGTACTGAGTCTATGCTGATTGAAACATTCTGTTTGAAAAAAATGTAAACACTAACAAAAAACACTGCATATTCCAAGTAATTTTTTTTGTCATTGTCTTCACCTAGAAATCTTGAGACATATGATTTGGAAAATCTTCACAATAATATAGTTCTTCACGTTACCCTTGTTTAGTTATCAGCAAAAATTTTATCCTATGTACATTTAAGGAAACATTGTATTGTTGAGTTTGGAAAACTAGTTGCTTCATTAGCCTCAGTACATGTATCATGAAATATACATAGAGATATTTGTCTCTGACGTTTCCACAAAAATATATAAAAACTGTTACCTAAATTCAATCTTCAATTCTTAAGTTCAAACACACCACTTAGTATCTCCGTAAACTATTTATTGATAAGTTAATCTTAATTAGTGCTTAGAGATTTATATTTACAATTTAAACCAGTCAAGTGAAACCACAGGATTTTGTCCATTTCACTGTGGTACACAAGCATTTCGGTAAAGAAAAGATGCATACTGAAATCACTCAGAAGAAACACAAAGTAAAATGTTTTTAAGACTGTTTAACTCATTACCACACGACAAAATTTTAGGTTTGTCCAAATTGAAACCATTTGTACACAACGAAATAAATGTGACTGAAAATTTGAAATTTGTTTTGTTACCAGCATTTTCTCCTTATCCCACAATGTTTTCAAAAAGATTTCTTTTCCAGGGTTGTCAAAAGTAGGGATTGTGTAGTAATGGGTTAACATACAAATCTTTGTGCACAATATCAGTAATGCTGCAGAAAGCTTTTAACAAGACACCCATGCAAAGCTGATTTCCCAGCATACATGGTAGGCAAAAGTAAATACTGGCAGATAACTCTCAACTGAGACAAACTTTTTTGCATAACAATGACAGGCTGAAAGTTCCTAGTCATATTAAGACACAGAGAAATCTAAAATTAACAAAGACCAGAAACTGGCCTTTAGATTAACAACAATATGTAAGATTAAATAATTATTTTTTTCATACACGGTCAAGGAGATCAAAATGTCAAGAGTCTCATCAAAGCTGTTGTTCAACCATTTGAGAATTTTCAAATGACTTTGCATAAATGTTCATAATGGAAAATATAGCAAGCGACCCTGGGGAATACTACTGTAACTTAACCGATTACCATACAATAAGTATTTGTCAGCTGCAAATGCTCTAAATTTGGGAAAGTCATAGCTTTGTAATTGTTAAATGAGTCAAAGAATTCTTAATTATTAGGCACAAATATTCATGAACACTTTTTGCACAGCAAAGCCTCCAATGAATCACACTGGAGTATGATTCGAATACTCTGGTAACCATAGATTAACCCATTACCACACAATCCCTACTTTTAACGACCCTGAAGAAAGAAGCCTTAGAAAACATTGTGGGAAAAGGAGAAAATGCTGCTAACCAGCATTTTCTCCTCTTCCCACAATGTTTTCTACCCCTCTCAAAACAAATTTCATATTTTCAGTCACTTTCATTTTGTCGTCTGCAAATACTTTTGATTTTGACAAGTCTAAAATATTGTCGTTTGGTAACAAGTTAAATGACTGAAAACAGTTCATGTCCACTTGAAAATATTTAACCCATTACCACACAATCCTTACTTTTGACACCCCTGAAAGAAGCCTTTTGAAAACATTGTGGGAAAAGGAGGTAACCAGAATTTTCTCCTTATCCCACAGTGTTTTCTGCCCTTCGCAAAACAGATTTGAAATTTTCAGTCACTTTTATTTTGTCATCTGCAAATGTTTTCGATTTGGACAAAGTTAAAATTTTGTCGTTTGGTAATGAATTAATATGAAAGCATTGTGAAAAAAAGAAGCATTTGCTCAGACAACCAAATCATGTTTCCTGTCATGTTTCCGGCTTTAGTTACAAAAATATAAAAATACAACAAAAGTGGGACTTACAAATATGAAAAATAACAATGCTTACTGCAGTCTAAGTATTGTTTCAAATGGATAACTTCTTATTCATAATATGACAACATTTGAAAAAAATATTTAGAAGAAAGACAATATCATCTATAAATACTAATAAAACACTATTGTACAAAAAGCATTCTATACATCTTTTTAGTCTGATTTTGGTATAGTCTTTCTGGTCTGACCCCCTTTCTATACCATTTCACCTGTTTCCAAACAGCAGCTTGAATCTGTTTGGTATCCACAATGTCATGTTGTTCATACCTGTGAATATGTACATATATTATTGAGCCATGCTCTATAAAAAAAAAAGGAGCTGCAACTGCAAAAAGAATAGACCCAGGTCAGCCTGTGTAGTCTGCCCAGGCTGACATGGCCCCACATTGTTTGCCGTTTGAATATCTTCTGTACTTCCATGGACCAGTCTACCTCATGATTCAGTTGAATGTTAGACAAAATGGAGTTCATAGATCCATAATTATTTGATGCCTTGCTTGGTATAATGGATCAAAGAAATGCATTAAGTCTCTTTTTCATACAGCATGGCCCATATTTTGACAAATATTTATCTTTTTGTGTTTATGCCAATTGGTGAAACAGTGCCAGATTAATAAATGAGTGTATGTGATATTAATGATTTTCACAATTTGAAATGAAATGCTCATTATTATCTACTTCATTTAACCTGACCCATGTAACAATCATTTACTTAAATCAATATTCTATTTTTATCCTTAGCATTGCTCGGCATAATTATTATGTCCAGAATGGTCAAGGAAATATTTCACACAGTTTACGCAAATCAAACCTTTACCTACTAGATATGTTGATCTAAAACTTTCAGTGCTGGACACTTTCTCATTTTTCACACCATATTTTAATACCATGAAAAGTAAAATCATCAGCCTATGAGTATGGCATTTCAAGTTATGTCCTGCATATATTTCCAGTTCAGAAGAACCTATAATTTCAAGTTGCTAATGAATGAATATTTTTCCTCTGCAGAAGGCAAAACCTGTTTTCGACTTGTACAAGCAAAAAGTTACAATAAGTCATGCTATTAGTCACTTTGTAAATAGGTGTTTATAACCAGAGTAGTCACAATTTTAAGCAAAGTTTACCTGATATAAGACATCTGAATTGTCATCTGCAAATGCTTTCAATTTGAAAAAGACAATTTCGAATTGTGTGGTAAAGGGTTAAAAAATACAGCATGCTTCTAATTTACATAATTCAAGGGTTTAGAAAAATGAATCTAATAATTCCTTATAGCCAAAAAATCAAGACAGCTGATCATTTTGAATTTCAATTTCATTCTGCCTCCCTATCTCAGAGCATTAATTATTATTTTCATGAAAAAAAGGTTTAAAGATATAAAACCTTCAGTATTTTGCCATGTATGCCTGCTTAGCTGCTATCTGGGTTGATTTCCTTAGAAAGTAATTCAATTGCACCTCCCAAATTGCTCTTCCATATTCTTTATATTTGCATCACTAGTGGCTTCAAAAAGCAGCCAGGAAGTTGTCCAACCAGGTTATCAATCATGGCTGTAAAAAAAAATGTTTTATAGAAATACAGTTCATTGCATTACAATGTATTAGAATTACCTACCATACAGTGAAAAAATTCAAATTTCAGTCTTTGGTCATAAAGACAATGAAAATAACAAATTATATATGATCCACCAGTCTGCCCAGAAATTCTGTAATTGTTCTATGTTACTTGTAAACACTTGTGAAAATATTCCACCAAAATTGCAAAATTTCCATAGAATGGGTTTTGTTGCCATTTTCAAATGTAGCTGGCAGACCTTTGAACTGGTATGTTGTTTCACAGTCACAAACAAGAAGTAGATGGAATTCTGAGGAGAATTTGCAATTTACAAGGGCCCGATTTAGTTTTTAGAATTTAGTTTTTTAATTTATCCAATCAAACTGATCCTGCAACTTCAATAAAACAATTGCCACAGTACATATTTTCTATATTTTGATGTTTCCCCACCCACCCTCTTTAACCCATTACCACACAATCCCTACTTTTGACGCCCCTGAGAAAGAAGCCTTTTGAAAACACTATAGGAAAAGGAGAAAATGCTGGTAACCAGCATTTTCTCCTTTTTCCACAGTGTTTTCATCCTTCCCAAAACAAATTTCAATTTTTCAGTCACCTTTATTTTGTTGTCTGCAAATCATAGCCAACTTTCACGGACATGCCTTATCAGCAGTCTCGCATATCAACAAATCGATGAAAATAATCGATATCATACGTAAAAGTCCGGGAGTTTCCGGAGTTTGGCGAACTTACATCGTGTATACAAGTAATCGATATTCAATAGCCTGCAGCGATAAAAGATAAGAGAAACGTAACATTACGTAACAGTGGCCTGCTTCAAATTCACAATCCTTGCCTAGACGCTATATCTGTCCTGGCATTTTTTTTTTTTATTTTAACCCAAACCCTTTGTCTGGTACAGCACAGTGTGGCTCTTGAATATAACTATCAGACTGCGCATAATGCGCACCCTTATTAGACTAAACAGCATATTGGAATAACATCTGATAAAGCGAGATTTTTCTTAAGAAAAGAACATTGAAATTGTTATATTTCAGCTTTATTTGTCGGTTTGTAATTCATTTATCTTCGGATTAAGGGTTAAGATTTGATTCTCTGAGACATAAACTGATCGGTCCTAAAACTGCTCACGACAAATGCACTTTTTGTAGTCTGATCCTGAAATCTAATCCGTCCAAATGCACTTTTGCTGACAATGTAGATTTATAACAGGCTGCATAAAACAAGCTGTCTATGTCTAATCTTGGACCTGATTGATTCTATATGTCGAAAATTATTTTGGTTTGATATTCATGGCAAAATCAACAAGTTGTATTCAGCAGAAAATTCGGCCTTTTGAGAAGGTAATACCAGTTTCACACTACAGCAATCTAACGGACCTGAGAGAAAAGGCTTTAGGACACTTTGCTGGAAAGGAAGAAAATTTTCTCCTGTTCCTAAAATGTTTTCTACCTTTTCAAAACAGACATTATCATTTGAGTTGCATTTAATTTGTTTTCTTAGGGATTGTATATAACATATTTTCTACGATTCCTGTTCTCCCACGGTGTTTTCTACTCTTTCGAAAGCAACTTTCATTATTTGCGGAATTTTTCGTCTGTAAGTTCTTTCAGCTTGAAAAAAAATCATAATATATTTTGTCGTTTAGTAAATAGATAATGGTTATATCTTGATTGGGTAAACTTTGTCTTTAGTGTGCATGTGTGGTTTGATGGTTTTGATTTTTATAATGTCCAATTTCTCCGATTTTTACAAGAAAAAAGGTTGGGAAGGTGGAGAAATAAAACTGTTATAGCACGTAAAATAATTTCAACGGCTGCTCAGAACCATCAGAGTAGATTTACATGGTTTTACGCAGACGAAAAGTTACAGATTCGCTATATAAAAAAGCATTAATTCAAAGTTGGTTTTCATCGAACAAATAAAAGAAAATGGTTCGTTCCGAACACTCCATATACTGTGAGGCGACGATTTGTATTTTGGCTTAATGAGGGATGTTGCATTTGCTTACAATGTCTACTATTATCAATAAATGTATTAAGATGTTTCCATTTTGAGCGAGTCTAAAAGCTATTTAAGTATAAGTATTTCGGAACAACTAAGGTCTATCTATGAACTAAACTATATCTTTATACATAAAAGTAGGTCCAAGCTATTAGTATCACACAAGTTTAAAAACGCTGCAGATGTATTATATATACTTAAGATTCTTTTTATTGCATCCGAAATGGGGGGAAAATGTGCTCGAGACTCAACAAAAAGTTACTAAAAGGTTCGTCTTGAAAGTATCATAACAGATCAGCACTTGTGAACTGATCCGATGCTTCACTCTAGCGCCGCTTACAGGCATGATAAAGATAAAAAGATATTTCTTTCTCTAAAAAAGTTATGTATGGTGTCATTTCAACTAAGCGTCAATAGAATTCACCAGCAAGCTGTGTTAAAAACAGGTTTCAAACCAAAATGCATGTAAATCATTCTTAATACAAGGTTGATTAAATACTATATCTTGAAATAATAAATAATGATTATGCAATAGGTAACTTTTTGAGTTACTGGTAAAGGAGAAGTAGCTTGTATAATTCCCATTTCCGTGTACATGTATGGTCTATGTCATTTTTTCTCTTTTATTCACTCATAGCGGTTATGCTTTTTGCAGGTTGTATCGTTTTAAAGATGGAAGAACCTTACTGTTTAGGCCAATTCTTCCAATGAACAATTAAAATATTAAAGATGTTAAAGGGAGGGGGACATTTGAAAGAAGGGAGAAACTGTTTGATTTATGTAAAAGAAAAGTTGTCTATTTTGATCTAGTGTGGTCATTCTTTGAATAGTAAATACTCTTTGCAGGAGAAACGGATTGAGTGATGTAGACAACAATGTTTGAAAAGTAGAAGATAACTTGTAAAAAGATAATGCGCCTGTTTCCATATTTTATCCTAAACAATCAACAGCAGGGTCGTTAGATTTTATAATATTTATACAGTAACAGGTTAAGCTTGTTATTTGAATCTTTACAAAAAGGCAAAATTTCAGACTTGTTCAGAATGAAGTAATTTTCTTAAGACAAATAAAACATGGAAAAAATGGAACTTATCTTTTATTAAGTTAAAAATAGTGTAAGAAAAGGAGAAAATGTTGGCAACCAGCGTTAAAATCTTTTTCTTCAATGTTTTCAAAGGCCTTCTATGTGATACGACAGATCAAAGACCGATGTGAAAAAAGCAAGGAAACGTGAGTTTGTGAGCTGTCGCCAGAAAAAAAAATTATAAAGCATTAATTTCTAAAAGGCTGAAAAGTTGAAAAAAATCATCAAACGTACATTTTCTTATTTCATGTGTCAATCTTAATCATTGTAAAAGGAAATAATTTCGTAAGTATTAAATTCTGGTCTTTTAGATAAATAGGATACATAATAAAACATCTTAGGGATACTGTCAGGATCAAACTGTATCCGATCTGAAAACAACCCGGGTATAAATTCCAGTTTATAATCATGTGGATACATGTATATCATAAACATAGCAGGGGGTCCGTTTGTCAATGAAACATTACGTAACACAATAAAGATGCCCGGCTGGCTTATCTAACAGTAAGACTCGGCCAATATCGGCGAAGTCCGGCATAATCCGAACGTTCACGGAAAAAGAAAAAAATAGAATAGTGGCATTAAAAAACTGTAAAAAGGACCAAAAGTTTATTTTTTTAAATGACTCAAAATTATACCATTTGAAAAAGAAATGAATAAAGTAACTTACTCCACTTGAGATAATTTTGAATTTTCAACACAACGAAAGAAAATTAAACAAATATTACAGTGTTTGACCTCGGAAAATGCGTTTTTCCTCTTTATTCTATATAAACCATACCTACAATTTTTAAGTTAAAAAAGGACCAAAAGTTTCTTTTTCGAAATTTTTAAAACTAAGTTCATTTGAAAGAGAATAAATTGAAATTTCTTACCTCACTTGAGATAATTTTCAATTCTGAAAATTGATGAAGTTATAAGCGTTTATTTACCTAGGCCCTTCATAATTCTATATAAAAAAATGCAGGTAAAATGAGCCGATATCGATTTTTCCATGTCCGCGAAAGTTGGCTATGTGCTTTCAATTTGAACCAGTGTAAGATTTTGTCCTTTGGTAATGAGTTAACTATAACCAGAAAACAAATTTTTTATAACTGGTCATAATCGAAAGATGTTGCAGACAACATAATAAATCTTCAAATTAGTAAAACTTGTATCAAAAAGGGTAAAAATTATTGTGTAAAACAAAGAAAATGCAGGTTACTATTATTTTCTTCTTTTCCCACAATGTTTTTCATATCTTTTTTTCTTTAGTGACCTTAAATGCAGGAATGAATGGTAATTGTTAAAAACTTCTCTTCACCGTAACAGAAAAATGAGGCCTGAGTTAATTAGGTAAAATTTGGTAAAGAGTAGAGAAATATATATCATTGCAGAAAAAGTGAGTCAGACACATGTACATGGATTGGTACTTTCATTCATTACCAAACGACAAAATGTTAGGTTTGTCCAAATCTAAAGTATTTGCACATGACAAAAAAAAATGTGACTGAAAATTTCAAATTTGTTTTTGTGAAGGGCAGAAAACATTGTGGGAAAAAGAGAAAATGCTGGTAACCAGCATTTTCTCCTCTTCCCATAATGGTTTCTAAAGGCTTCTTTCTCAGTGGGGTCAAAAGTAGGGATTGTGTGATAATGGGTTAAGCAAATAACTCGGGTATAACAAAATTTACAAAGATAAAAAGAAAATATGATAGATCTTAATTACCTGAACTCAGTTCCATCCCTCTTGACGTGGTGGGTCATATGGGTCACATTATTTATCATAACAAAATTCACCTTTCACATATAAGTATCCACCGTGTCCTTTCTATATTTCTCCACACAACGCTGTCGTAAGAGAAGGAAACAGGCCAGAGAAGGCAAAATTGACACGCCTCCATTGTTTTCGAAAGAACATCGAATTTAACCTACGTCGGCCAACCTTCAAATTATAACCTATCGCGGCAACTTCAACATGATCACAAGCATCAGGCAAACGATCCGCAAGCATAGTTATGCCAGTCAAAACTGATCTCGGGGTAAGACTGGGCAGCCTTTCTTTCTGTTTTGCGTGAATCGGCCTTAATTATAGAGTCGCGAAATTGCATGACAAACTTCTGCACCGGAAGTCTCAATCTCCGAGCAGAGTTGTCGTTCGTTACTCTCACCGTGCGAGAGAGTGCGGAAGTCTTAGAAAAAAAATCGTTTCTTTTTTTTTATTTTAGATCTATCGGTTACATTAATCGACAAAACACCTATAAAATATTTATATTCTTCATAAAGTATCATTGTATATTAAAACGAAATAATGCTTAAGATGATTTAATCATGCCGTGTCCGGCGGTAATTAACGTGAATGCCCGACCATTCTCTGCAGCTTACCGAGGCAATTCGATTGTTACAAGTACGTAGTATACCGACATTAGCCGATGTTTCAGAATGCAATAACTGTTGGCCAACCTTAACTGTCTCTGAGAATGCATTTTTAAGCATAAAATCAATCACTATCAACACTTTTTTAATCAGTAAAATTAGTTTAAGCCGTCTTCTTTAGAAGCAGTAGCTTATTTGGTGGACTACTTTTTATGGAGTTAACTGAAATTTTATGGCGGTTATTATGTATGTTCATAACCGAATCATAGGCAATGAGTTTGGTTTTTAGACTTATTTATTTTTCGAATTTTGTTTCGAATTTTGGATTTTTTTTTTCGAATTTTGGAATTTTCGTTGACTCTGTGGCGACAACTGCCACAATAAAATTAATTTAAACCGTGTTACAGCTTGCTTTGTATAATGCATGACTAAGTTGCAAGAGTGCTGCTTACAGTACTAATATCTATTCAGTACAAGTGACTTAGTGTCTTTTTCTGAAGTTTTATAAGCAGTACAGGTTCTGATGACATTGATGAGTGTAGTGTGATTGATCTTCAGAGCTGGACAAAGTTCGTGAGATATTAATTAGCATCAAATTCTGTGTTTTCGAGCTTATAACTGCTGCTAAAACCTCGACCTTACAGACAGGTATGCAAACTTCTACTCTGCATGCCATCAAGCATCAAGACTGATATGTGTGGAATAGAATTGAGACCAGTCAAAAGATATGAGAGCAGGCCTTTATCTCCTGGCAAAATTGGCATTGAAATGCAGATTTGATGCAGGACAACAGTATGATGCTATGTAACAAATAACTATACATCAGACCTTATGGTCTTAAGAGAGCCGCTTATTTCAAAATGGTCACTTACGTTACTTTCTGTAAAATATGTGTACTCATACGTTTCTCTTTGTAAAATATGTGCACCAGGGGCAGGACCAGCTTTGATCTTCAGGGCACAATTTGAACAACTTTGACTAGGGACCACATTATGATACTACTGTATTTATCACACTGTAGGCTCCATGGTTTCAGACAGGAACAAAAAATATAAATAAATTTCTGAAACAGATTCCTACAGAACACAAAGTTCAACAGGTGACCCCTTTGCAGGCCCCTCTTTGACCCAGAAGCACATTTTAACAAACTTGGATTTAAATGGAATATTTCATAATGCTGCGACCAAATATCTGGGCCATGGCTCATAGCTCAAGACTAGGAAAGTAAAAATGAAATTGTAACTCTGCAAAATAACTGACCCATGTGCAGGACCCGTTTTGATGATGTTATACAAGACCATGTGATGCTACATAATATCAACACACCAGGCTTAATGGCTTTGAAGGAAGTTTTCGTTATTAGTATAACTAGAGCTGTCACTAAATGTGACTTTATAACCCCCCCCACTGCTTTGACAGTATTTTGTACACAGACGGACACAAGGTCGGACAGACAGATGGACAGACAGGCCGATTCCAGTATACCCCCGAAAACGTTCGTTTTGCAGGGGTATAATAACTACTTTTTTTTTTATATTTTGGAAATATGGTTATCCTGGGCGTGGTAATCTTTTATTGCATATGACCAATTTCAATAACTTTACTGATCATCCCTTAGTTTAAACATATTTCATTTGTAACATTTTACATACAAAATATAATAAGACAATTACAAAGTATACTTAGAATATGCTACAAAATGGATTGGAACGAAAGCATAAGCTTATACTGTTCCTTTCCATGGATTCTAGATGGTATCAGTCCTATTTTATTCATTCATTAATTGAATTAACAAGTAAAAGAAAAAAAGGTGCCAAAAGGGGAAAAGGTGTCAGTACAGATGTTATAGACAGGAAGATCGTGCGATGTGGGATGCTTTCTAAACCAATATTAAGAAACAGACTCTATAGTCTCTACGTTCGATATAATAGCAAATCGAAACTACAGAATTATTAAAAGAGTTAAATAGATTTTCTTTATAGCTTGAACCTTTTGCTATCCTTAATAAAAGACTGCACTTCTAAGAATACTGTTACATTTTCTTGAAAGGTAAGGCTTTCGTCACCGTACAGCAGGACATCCAAACTGACAGTTGTGAATTTTTCAATATTTGCAAAAAGCTTATTTCTAGCGACAGTATAATATCCACACTCTAACAGATAATGGTGACTAGTTTCAGTTCCACCACATTGACACAAAGGCGAAGCAACTAAATTTTTTTGGAACAAGTCAGAATTTAGAGAACTACATTTATTACGCAGCCTAGTGTGGATAATTTGAAATTCTCTTTCACCAATAAAATAAAGCTTATTAGGTATAGGTTTGTCCCTGTCAAGATATGTCTTAAAAGCTGCAAGGGAATCCAAATTTCTAATGTCATCGGGCAGAGCATTCCAATCGTCCACCACTGACGGAATAAAAGAATTCTTATACATTGAAGTTCTACAAGCAATGCCTTGGAGATCGTTAGCTCGTCGCAGGTTATAATTCGTAGAATTTCCAACCGTATCTGGGACTAAAGACGATAAATAAGCAGGAGTAATGCCCTTAATCATTTTAAAAAATAGAATTAATTTGTGTTTTTTCCTTCTATGTCTCAGCGATTCCCATCCTGCTTCATTTATAAGATAATCCAGTGAAACTAGTTTAGTGCAGCCAGTCACAATCATCCCTTGACGCAATATACAAAATTACAGTGCTGTTGGCTGTGTGATTCAAGATACATGTAGAAAAAACAACAACAAAACTCTGTACAACACCAAATCCTTGGAAAAGGGCCATCTTTGGCCCAGGGCTTGAGAACATTCTTTTGATACTACTCACATAAATATAAGACTTAAGGCCAAAAACGGTCACAGTTTCAGCCAAGAAGATTTACATAAAACCTTTAGAACTTTGTTTAGTTCAACAGACTGGGGTATGGAAGATATTCTGTCAGGATGGATGGACGCTTACTTGATTGGAGATTTCATCATTATGTCAGCTGGGGTATGGAAGATATTCTGTCAGGATGGATGGACGCTTACTTGATTGGAGTTTTCATCATTATGTCAGCTATATAGCTGACATAATGATGAAAACTCCAATCAAGTAAGTAGCTGCTGCCGAGCACTTATCCATGTTTTCCTGGAGTTTCTTTTTACCAGTACTCTTCACAATATTTTTCCAAGTCACTGGCTGCTTTCCAACATAACCAGTATTGAAACAATGATAAGTGGTGAATGAGGAATGAATCTGTAGCAATGATTATCATCAATCCTTGGAAAAAAAATTGACAGAGCTGGGGATCGAACCAGCGATCCATTATCCTGATTCCCATATGAAAATGGGGTTCAGCTGATGGATGGACATATAGAAAATGCAAAAACTATTTAAAATTACAGAACTACATGCACATGCACAATGACAGACATTTCGAACACAGCCATCTTTGACCAAGGATGCAAGACTTTAAACAACTTTTAAATGAATACTGATCATTTGATGCTATACACTAGATATTCAGCAACAGGCAATTACTAATATTTTGTACACAGATGTACACACCGATGGACACACAGGTTGATACCAGTATACCCTTGAAATAATTTGTTTTGAGGGGTATAAAAAAAACCACAACCATTTAGAACTTCATGTACGACAATAGACCTTCAGAACAGGGCCATGTTTGACACTTGTTCAGGAATTGAACAACAAAATAATAATGAATAATTATCTTGTAATGATACATACTTAATATTCAGAGCTTTTCCCCTACCATCCCCATAGTTTCAGCCAAAAAGTCTTTAAAAAAGACAAAAAGTATATAAACCCAAGTACAACAATAGACCTTAGGAATGGAACCAGCTTTGACCCCCATGTGCAGTACTTGGAACAACTTCCATGAATAAGTATCTTTTGATGCTAGATACTTAATTTATATTCAGTCTTTGACCCAACATTTCCAGTTTCAGCCAAAAAGATTAAAATAATGATAGAACCCTCAGTGTACATGTACAAAAACAGACCTTGGGAACAGAACAATCTTGGACCCCATGTGCAGGACTTGAACAACTGTGAAAATAATTTTTTTTTATTCCATAATACTAGATATTAAGACTCTTACGTATAATATCTCCACGGTTTCAGCCAAAAAAATTAAATACAAGAGTGCCATCATCACAATATATGCTGCCACATCACAAAAAACTGACAATATGCTATAGGTCGCAGGATGAGAAACATTCTCTGAACATTTCATCCAAATCTGTCAAGAAATGTTGGAAGAGTTGCATTCAAAAGAAACAGACCTACGCAGGTACATACTGACAAAGGGACGGGCAGATGGAAGGATTGACAGTGGGAGAAGATGACACCAATATATGTTAGGTCTGGAGGTGTATAAAATGAAACCAACTCAGAGAACCCCAAGTACAACTACAAACAATGGAAAAACCTCATTTGCAGAACATGAACAACTTAGATTAATAATTATCTTTTTATTTTATATACTAGATATTCAGAATGTTAGGTCTATAATTTCAATAGTGTCAGCCAGATAGACTTTAGAAATTATAGATCCTCAACTATAACAACAGACCATGAGAAAAGGGCCATCTTGGCCCCATGTGCCGGTGTAACGTTGTAAAGTGACCCCCATAGAATAATGACCCCCCGGTCATTATTTTATATAGAATATCGACTCCCCGGTCATAATATTATGACCGGGGGGGTCATAGTATTATGACCTCCCCACACGTAGAAAAGTGACCCCTCACGTAGAATTGTGACCCCCTATAGAATAACGACCCCCCACATACACACCCAAACTCTTACTCTATCCCTAACCCAACTAAGGTACACTTACAACATAATTATCTCCACCGATAGGCATCGGAGGTGTAATGGCACCCGTCCGTGCATGCGTCCGTCCGTACGTACAGAATTTTTTGACCGCAACTCTCCATTCATTATTGGGCGGAACCGATTCAAACTGGCTGGTTAGGCGCTTCCACCGCATCTGTATGGGTTCTGATTCGTCTGTACAGTACAGTATTTTCAGGGATTAAGAACTACTACCGATGCTTATTTGTGTGGAAAGAACAAATGGTTAAGGTTTCCGACCGAGAATCACTTGCCCCTCACCGTTGTGAGTTCGAGGCCTACCAGGGTTGTGTATGGGTGTCTGGCATACACACTGTCCTACTTGGCGGTTGCATATTAGAGTGATTCTGTTGACATTTAGTCACATTAGCGAGATAGTTATCTAGGTTTCTATAATGACACTCAGATTTGGTGTTAAATAAACAAATACCCGACAATTTGCTTTACAACAGAAAGATTTGGGCTACTTTTAGAATGCGCTATACGAGTCAAAATGGTTCCAATAGCTAGGGTCCATTCAGTCGCCTCATAGTATAGTATACACGCAATACTGTGCGGTGGTTGCAGTTTTATTTCTTTGATGTTAAAGGGAACCGTTCAACCACAATGGACACTTCAATATGCAGCGCTCGATAATACGGCTGTTTCGACTGACAGGACGGATAAGCTGCAGTTCAGAGGTGAAGTAGAAAAAAATGTTGCCTTTAAGTTGAAAACAAAATTAGTAGCATACAAAATAACGAATCTTTGTGAATCTTGCTCAGAATGTTTATCTTGTTAATATCTACATCAAGTTTGAACATGGTTTTGGTTGGATCAAAAAGTATTTCACAACGTAAAATCTAAAACAAATCTTGTTAACACTCCAGAGGTCACAATATTGTCTCATTCTTATTCACTGTGCAACTTGCTCAGAATGTTGATCTCAAAGATATCTAGGTCAAGATTGAATATTGGTCTGGCCTGGTAAAAAAGTAGGTCACTAGGTCAAATCTAAGAAAAAACATTGTTAACACTCTTGAGGTCACAATTTTGTCTCATTCTTATTCACGGTGCAACTTGCTCAGAATGTTAATAAAAAGTAGGTCGCTAGGTCAAATCTAAGAAAAAACATTGCTAACACTCAAGGGACCACAATTTATGCTTAATCGTGAATCTTGCTCAGTGTTAGCAAGGCCAACTAGTTTTTAGCTTGATAAAAAAGTAGGAATAATCTTTTTACATTCTAGAGGCCACGTTTTTTATTTTATCATCGTGAATCTTGCTCAGACTTATTGATACTTTAAAGTCCACAATTTTAGCTCATACGCTGTGAAACTTGCTCAGAATATCTATATTGGTGATATCTAGGCCAAGTTTGAATATGGGTTCAGTTGGGTAAAAAGATAGGTCACTCATTCAAATATTTGTTTGCTTATAAGCAAGCAGGTAAATAACGTTATTGCTTTTCAAAAGATATTTGGATAGATGTATATATTGTATAATGTATTTATGTTAACTTTGCTGATTTACGCAGCTTTCTACCTTCCCGTTTTCATTAGATGGCAATTGTTAGAGAATATTAATTACCATGTACACCTACCTTCGCATGATATATCACCTTTGCCAAATTGTTTTATAAACTATTTACTAAAGAAGCACCAAAAGTGCATGTTTTCAAAGGCTTTCATTCGAAGAATTATAAGATATTGACTTCTGGATGATTTGTCTCCTTTTGCTACAATGTTTTCAAAAGCTTGACACAAAAGTAGCACAAAATATATTAACCTTTATGTCACCTTTTACCACAATGTTTCCGATAGCTTGTCCTTTAAAAACGCGTGCATAGCGTTGTTTTCAAAAGCACTGTTCTAAAGAAGGATAAAATGTTTCTTCACCTTTTACCACAATGTTTTCAATAGCTTTTCTCTAGACGAGCGTAGAAATCACGTTTTCAAAAGCATTACTGTAAGAAAGTATAAAAGATCGTTTGTACATACTATTATGCAAGCTTTACAAAGTCTCATGTTAGACAAGAGAATTTCAAATCTCCCTTATAATGTTTAGTATATAGATGAAGTTGTATTCAAATTTTATGCTGATGTCAAATATAAATATAGTACAAAAAGAAAGGTCTATGTTTAACAGTAATGTTCTATACTGCATGCATATCAGTTCACTAGGTGGTATAAAGTCTCATATCAGTCTTTTTATATAAAGTCTCTTTATATGCATTTTCTATCTTTCGTTAAAAGAAAGAAAAAAAAAAGTATAAGTATTTTCTAAATATAAAAATGAACATTGTTTTTCAATAATATGTATGTACATACTTGAAAAGCAGCCAGTTTCTTAGAAAGATTATTCACGGTGAAGCGTAAGTGTAAAGGAAATCAAGAGAGCATGAATAAGTGCACTTGTTAGTGTGATATACATGTAATTGGAGTAATGTTGAATACAATATAAATACTACAAAAATAATTCAAACTGTTCTCTCAGCAATAGAATCATCCCAATTTCGCCAAAAAAATGGACAATAATCTTCATTCAAATCAGGTCACGTATATTTTTCACTTACAGAATAGCGTTTTCACTCTTTGATTAACTACATTGTATATCACTCTCTTTCCCTTCTAATAGTTTCAAGTACATGTATATCAAAAGTCACGTTCACTACTACATTGTTTAATTATTGTTATTTTGCAAAATGTACATTGGAGCAAATAAAATCTACATTGAAGCAAATAAAATGTATTGTATTGTATTGTTTAGATTGATGATGTCTAGGTCAACTTTGAATATGGGATTAGCCAGGCCTAGAAAGTAGGTCATTTCATTTAATCTTAGACAAATCTCGTTAAAATCTTAGCAGACACAATTTTCAAGCAATCATAGCAAAACTTGCCAAGTATGTTTATCTTGATGATATCTCAGGCCACTTTAAGATTGCATTTGGTATGGTCAAAAAGATCACTAGTTCAAATCATGGATAGAGAGTAGTCTCAATAATGAGACGCTCCGGTGATCTTTTTCATATTTGGACATTTACTGTACACCGTACCGTTTCAAGTCTATCGTCATTTTTCCGGTAGTAAATATAGAGCGCTATACTACGGAACCCCTAAAGTGACATACTCGACTTTTTTTTAATATGCAAAGGAGGGGTGTCCATAAGGCCCTTTTCATGGCCACTACCGATTTTTTTTTAATTTTGTACACTGAAACCTATACATATTGGCTGTAACATTATGCTATATTGAATCAATTTGTAAAGATTTGTAGGATGTGTACTTGTTCAAAGTGGGTGGGGTAATTCTGACCCAAAGAGGGGTCTGCTAGAAAATCGATGATATTTTCATTGTTACTCAGAGCTCAAATTTAACAATTTCATGCTTTCTTAAAGAATATCAGATATAACAGCTTATGCTAAAACTTTTGTAAAATTGTTTTAATAAATGTGTTTTTACACAATTGACTGACATGCCTAAATTTTAGCTTTTTTTAGTTCTCCAACTTTACGAAAAACCACAACATCCTTTTATAAATGGAGTGATTCCAATGATATTTTGCATATATATAGTATATTAAATGGTTATTATAAAATTATGACGAACGATTTCTATATCGAACAGTTTTTGAGTTATCTCCCCTTTACTTTACTCTTTTTTAACATTATTTTATCAGAGTTTTTTTTTTTTATTTCTATATTTTTTTCCTCTCTAAACAAAGTCTTCAAAGTAGTTTGAGTCATCACGATACTTTACTACTTCAATTTAAATTGGCCCTTCCTAAATTATTTCCTGTTTTTTACCCGCAGCTCGCATCACAATTTTATTGAAATTTCAAACAGATGAACTTCGAAAATCAATCAGATGGTGCTTTTATAGTACTTTAGTACTTAGTCTCTAGTGTCTTAATCATTGCATGTATTTCTTTCCCTGATTGTTTTCCTCCTGAAATATGTTTTGAAATTAAAGGCAGATATGACTCAGATTTTTACCTTTTTAGCTCACCTGAGCACAACGTGCTCAAGGGGAGCTTTTAGGATCACCCGGTGTCCGTCGTCCGTCGTGCGTCGTGCGTCGTCCGTCGTGCGTCAGTGCGTCGTGCGTCGTCAACAATTCTTTAAACATCAACTCCTCCTAAACCGCTAGGCGGATTTGGACCAAACTTGGCTGGAATGTTCCTTGGGAGGTCCTCTTTAAAAACTGTTCACAGAATTTGATTCCGTCAAAAACTCTGGTTGCCATGGCAACGAAATGGAATTTTTTAGCAAATTCTTTAAAAATCTTCTTCTCTGAAACCGCTGGCCAGATTTTAAAATAATTTCACACAGATGTTCCTTGGGTGACCCTTTTCAAAAATTGTTCGTGAAATTTTGATCCGTCAAGAAACATGGCTCTGGTGAATGGGGGCTTCTTGCACTATACAGAAATGATGAAATTCTTAAAAATTCTTCTTCTCTGAAACCGCTGGCCAGATTTTAAAATAATTTCACAGAGATGTTCATTGGATGACCCTTTTCAAAAATTGTTCGCGAAATTTTGATCTGTCGAGAAACATGGCTCTGGTGAATGGGGGCT
This sequence comes from Tridacna crocea, assembly GCA_943736015.1. NCBI lineage: Eukaryota > Metazoa > Mollusca > Bivalvia > Cardiida > Cardiidae > Tridacna > Tridacna crocea. The sequence continues at coordinate 31,255,164 of OX031057.1, read as the reverse complement.
TCTTGCACTATACAGAAATGAAGAAATTCTTAAAAATTCTTCTTCTCAGAAACCGATGGTTAGATTTTGAAATAATTTCACAGACTTGTTCCTTGGGTTACTCTTTCCAAAAAGTGTTCGCGAAATTTTGATTGGTCAAGAAACATGGCTCTGGTGAATGGGGGCTACTTGCACTATATGGAAATGAAGAAATTCTTGAAAATTCGTCTTCTCTGAAATGGCTGGACAGATTTTGAAATAATTTCACAGAGACATTCCTTGGGTGACCCTTTTCTAAAATTGTTCGCAAAATTTTGATTGGCCAAGAAACATGGCTCTAGTGAATGGGGGCTACTTGCACTATATGGAAATGAAGAAATTCTTGAAAATTCTTCTTCTCTGAAACCTGTGGTCAGATTTTAAAATAATCTGACAGAGATGTTCCTTTGGGGACCCTTTCCAAAAGCTGTACATATAATTTTGATCCATCAAGAAACATGGCTCTTGTGAATGGGGGCTACTTGCACTATATGGACATGATGAAATTCTTTAAAATTCTCTTTCTCTGAAACCCCTGGTCAGATTTTGAAATTATTTCAGAGAGATGTTCCTTGGGTGACCCTTTTCAAAACTTGTTCGTAAATTTTGATCCATCAAGAAACATGGCTCTCATGGATGGGGGCTACTTGCTCTTATACAGAAATGAAGAATTCTTAAAAATTCTTCTTTTTGAAACTGATGGTCAGATTTCGAAATGACTTTTACAGGTGACCTTTTGAAAATTGCTTGGCAAAATTATAAATTTGGTTCCAATGTTTCAATACCTCAAAAAAAAAAAAAAAAGACTATGGTCATCTCAAAAATTCAGGTGAGCGATCCAGGGCCATCTTGGCCCTCTTGTTTGTTTTGTTTCAACAGAAATGAATTCAATACATATTTAACTCATATCAGACAGTTTCATGGAATTAATTTCTGATTTTAATTTTTGTCAATTTTCTTTTAGCATTGTATTTGAAAAAAAAAAAGTTTCTGCTGCTAGGGCTGAAAGCCCCAAATAGTGTATAAAAGCATACAGTGTGGGTGTTAAAGTATATTTGAATATAGACCAATACATTAAAGTATGAAATTATACTGAAGATGACAATCTGTTATCGTACAGTTTTCTAATTGTTCATCGCCAGCAGTAAAATGAATATTAAAACCTGGTAAAAAGTAAACAAAAAGTGACCTAGCATCCTTTGACCTACCCTAAAAATTAATTTTTCTGCCAGACTGACTGTACAAGAGCAGGCTGTTATCTTCACAATAGTTTCTATTCTTTTTAAATGGCATGAATTAAATATAAATGCATTTTAACAACCACACTTTTACTTTTGAGTCACTTTTGGACTTTAAGCCGTCTTTCAGATGCTGTTACTTTGCTCTTTGAATTCAATAGAAATATCAAGAGGTCTGCCATCGTTCATTAATTCTTATCACATGTACTGTGATTGTCTTATCTTGCAACCTTTTTACTTTAATACTTCAAACTGTATTGCCTATCTTAACTAAATCAGGAGGCCTTATGAGTGTGTGTAACTCGGATGCAAACTGCACAGCATGTTTCAAAAGTGTGCTTTTTGTGCAACGACTATCAAAGTGAGCTCATTCTATGTGGAAGCCCATTCTTTTTAATTTACACATGTACATGTAATATGTTGTCATTCCCTGTAACTGATATGTACAAATAACTACTAATGACAAACTTGAAAAGTGTCAGAGAAAACATGCTCATTCCACACTTCTCCGGTACAGGGTTCAGATTTACAACATGGGCACATTCAAAACAAGTGACACAAAAAATTAGAAATGGATGTATATTACCCCAGAAAAGGCCGGTCTTAAATATATACTTTGATTAAAATATAGTCCATTGAATCATGGCTCACAAAAATAGAAATTGTCATTTTTAGAGCACCCTTCCCCCCCCCCCCCCCCCCACACACACAACTCTCAGTAAAGCACACAATTTATAGGTTGTACATAATCAAGGAATAAATCCAATCACTGTGTGATACTGTAGATGTATAACTGGAGCAAGTAAGTATATTTGTTGTTGTGCACATATAGCTTTGGTACTTAGGTTGTAATCATCACCAGTCAGAAAATACTAGCATCAAAAGTAAACATATCTCATATGAGTTTTAAAGCCTTAGTATGAGATGCCATTATCAACACCTACAATTCCTCAAGTTGTTCAAAAGTACAGGAGTGATATCTTTTAAAATGATTAGTTGTTTCGCAAAGCAACTCTCCTTGGCTTAGAGATTGAACATAAATCCTGTAAACTACAGGTGTGTCACTATCCACAGGATCATGCATAACAAAAGTACTTCCTAACAGAGAAACAGATTGATATTTAGATTACGCCTAGCCTGATAGTTCAATGGACACTAGGGTATTGCTGTTTCAAACCCTGTATTGGTCATTTTTTCAGAGGATTGGTGGGGAAAAATCTAGGATAGCATTAATAGATACACTGGTTGCTGTGACACAACTGAAGTGTTGAACACCTTGTTAAACATCATACAAACAACCATTCAAGATCTGCTCTTAGAAGGAAAGGTTCTTATTATCAATATAAGGTTGAATTAGTTAAATAGCATTGTAAGGGATAAGTTCAAACTGAAAAGTTGAAATCAACCAAAAAGTCACTGAAGCACAGAACCTGTTTGTCCAAATTAAATGGGGATAAATCTAAAATCAGAAATCTACATATAGCTAATAGGGTAAGTTCATCTGCATTAAATAACTTTATTTTCATGGTGGCCAACTGAAAAATGAAAACCTTAAACGTTTGTAAAAAAAATTAACAAAATTCAAGGGGAGATAACTCAATAACGGTGAGCTGTAAGAAGTTTTCGTCATAATTTTACAATAACCATTTAATATACTGTACATATGCAAAATATCATTGGAATCCCTCCATATATAAAACAATGTTGTGGTTTTTCGTAAAGTTGGAGAATTGAAAAAAGCTAAAATTTAGGCATTTCAGTCAATTGTCAAAAAACACATTTATTAAAAGAATTTTACAAAAGTTTAAGCATAAGCTGTTTTATCTGATATTGCTTAAGAAAGCATGAAATTGTTAACTTTGAGCTCTTGAGTAATAATAAAAATATAATCTATTTCCTATCAGATCCCTCTTTGGGTCAGAATTACCCCACCCACTTTGAACAAGCACACATCCTACAAATCTTTACCAATTGATTCAATATTGCATCATGTTGCAGCCAATATATATAGGTTTCAGTGTACAAAGTTTTAAAAAAATCGGTAGTGGCCATGAAAAGGGCCTTATGGACACCCCTCCTTTCTCAAGTTATTTCGTTTTTACGAAATATTATTTCGTAAAAACGAAATATTATTTCGTAATTACGAAATAATTATTTCGTATAAACGAAATAATTATTTCGTAAATACGAAATAATCTGATAAGTTGAAATACAGGCATCCTCGGTTCGACTCCGGGTCGATGCACTTGAACTGCCTTGCGACAGGTCTGCATTGTAGGGTTCATTGACAGCCTCTCACATCATACGCTATAGATTTGAATTCAGAGTTGAGCTGTCTTATTCCTGAATTGCCCACACCATGTTCGAATTTGGGTTCTGTTTCAAGGGAGCTACCATCTAGAGTCATTGACCTATGTTGTGCTTTTCCAGATCGATGTCAAATATATAATCTTAATATCGGTACATTAGACAAAAGGGGGCAAGCATAAATGATATGACTGGTAAACTCAAATCTATTCATTCAGTCAGTCAGAGAGTCAGTCAGTCAGCCCCTCGTCTATCCGTCCGTCTGTTATTTCTTCTGTTTATGAATTGTGTACGCACAGTTGTCATTGATAATTAAAAGAAAGTTACAATATTCAGTTTGTTTAGAGCATGGCCCAGTCGAAAACTGGAGATTGAGGATCTGATTCCCAGCCTAGTCATTTTTAAATCTAATACATGTATTTAAAATCTATGGCTCTCTTTCTTATCACTCGGGTGCAGGAACCAGGCTCTTAATTATGAAGGTGGGGGACTTTTAGAGTACGGAAGTGGTTGATTGATTGATGCCAGGCTAAATAATTATCAATCATAATAACGAATAGCACTCATTCATGTATTCTTATGTTTCACCAATAGCCGGATGCGGTTCTGATGTGCATTGCCGAAGAACTGACAACTGAAACATCCCCGCCAGTGGGATTCCAAGCCAGAACCTCTTTGTTGTAAATACAGTGCCTTAACGTCCGTATATAAGGGGACTCGTAACGTTCATGCATCTGCAAATGCGTCTTTAAGATTGACAAATCAGCGTCTATGTATTTTCGAGTAGATATACAACTTGTTTACTTTCATTGCATTTGCATAGAATACAGTGCACACCAGAGCATTTCTATTTCGGGAGGTTATACCGCTTCTGTAGGCGGGTGGATAGGCTATCTTATTGGAGAATTGGAGGCAGCGGGGTCGATCCCCTGCAAATCCATTTTTAAGACTTGCATAACGGTAATAGTAGCGTGTTCCTTATTCCCTTCCTTCTTTGCTCTTGGAAAGACGGAATAACATTACGACTGTGTCGCTTAAGTATCAGGGTATGAGATTTGTAGAATGATGATTAAGAGAGAGAGAGAGACAGAGACAGAGAGGCGGACAGGCAGGCAGGCAGGCAGACAGACAGATAGACGGAGAGCTAAGGTAATATCACGGTGGTTGTCGTGAAAATATACTGAAATTTAAAAAGAAAATGATGCGACGTTAAACACGAATCAATTAGACCTGATTGAGCCTTGCTCTATGAAAAGGGGGCTTAATGCAAATGCGCGTTCCATGGTACCATGCAAGACATCACCTGATTATGCACCGGCGAACTAGCTGGGGGTCAGGTGGGCCCTCCTCTACAATTGTCAAATTAACCTCTGTCTGCCGGAAATTTTAACTGAGTATGAAAGTGTCATACAAATTCTAGATCTGCGAAGACTTAGGTCAAATCTGCAAAGAACTTCTTCTATCTAGATGAATTGCGTCAAGGAATGATGTTTAAGGCTGTTCAAAGTAGCAAATTTGAAATTGATCCAACTCTGACAAAAGGAGGCTTATTGAATCTCTGTGATCCATGGCACCAAGCAAGCCATCACATACTGATGGATCCATAGTAGATCTATCCGTTTTTTGTAACAGCCGACGGAATCTTAGGGTAGTTCTAGTCCATTGACGTACAGAAAATTTACTGATAGCGAACAGTTAAGGCCCAGGCCAGCGTGGTCAATCCATGCAGGCTGGCCTGGGTTGATACTTATAATGCAGAAAGTTGGAAGATCATATTGAAAAAGGATTGGCCAATGTCAGCCTGCACAGACTGCGCCGGCTGGTATGTATCGATTTTTTCTCAAATGCAAAAAGTACCCTTTTCAATGAGCAGGGTTCATTATGTTTTCACCTGGGTATAAATGGAATAATGATGACAGTGGCGTTAACACCAGACAATAATGGAATTCAAGGCTACGTGGCCTCATTGAATATACAGACTGGTGAAATTATTTCGTATTTACGAAATAATTATTTCGTATTTACGAAATAAATATTTCGTTTTTACGAAATATTATTTCGTAATTACGAAATAATTATTTCGTAAATACGAAATAATTTTACCATTCAAAAAGGCCACGTAACCTAGAATTCCATTATTGACTGGTATTAACGCCGCTGTCATCATTATGCTATCTATATCTGGGCGTAAAAACGAAATAATTTTATATTCAAAAAGGCCCCATAGTCTTGAATTCCATTACTGACCGGTGTTAACGCCGATTTCATAATTATTCCATCTATATCTAGGCCAAAACATGATGGACCGTGCTCTGTGAAAAGGGTGCTTAAAGCGCTTGAGAGAAGAATCGTCTCGTGTCAGCTGGTGCAGTCCGCGCAGGATGACACGGACCGAAACTTTCCAAGTTCTTCAAATTCTCTGCATGTCAAAATGCTAACGAGCTCATCATTCGATCGCACATAAGACAAACATGGATTTTATGGATCCATTACAATGGCGGACCCAGGATGTTTTTTTTTTCGATAGGAGAAGCAATCATTAATGTATTCTTAGGTTTCTATAGCAGCCGGATGCGGCTCTGATGTGCCTTGCCACAGAATTGACACTCAAGACAGCTCCGCCAGCGGAATTCTAACTCAGAACCTCTTTCTTATACATACGGTGCCTTAACTCTTTACCAAACAACAAAATTTTAAACTTGTCCAAATAGAAAGCAAATGCAGACGACAAAATACTAAAAATTGAAACCTAATTTTAGAAGAGTAGAAAATATTGTGGGAAAAGGAGAAAATGCTGGTTACCAGCATTTTCTCCTTTTCCTACAATTTTTTTTTAAAAGGAGTCTTCGTCTAGGTCGTAAAAACCAGAGATTGTTTAGTAAAGGGTTAACCTCCATATACAAATGGACTCGTAATGTTCAGGCATCCACAATTGTGTCTTAAACCATGGACAAATCAGCGTCGATGTATTTTAGAGCAGATAAGCAGCCTGTTGACTTTCATTCCTTTTGCATAAAAATACAGATCTTTAATATAGTGCACATAAAGGCATTACGATATCATCGAGGGCTTTAACCGCTTCTTTTGCCGAGTGGTTTGGCTGTCCGATTTGAGAATGGGAGATAGCGGAGTCGATACTTGCAAATCCATTTCTAAGACTAATATAATGGTCATAATTTAGCGCGTTCCTTCTTTTCTTCTTTGCACTTGGAAAGACGCGGTAATATTGCGACAGTCGTGTAAGTATAAGGGTAAGAGATTTGTAGATAAATGATTAAGACAGGCAGACAGACAGACAGACCAGACAGACAGAGAGCTACGGTAATATCACGGTGGTTAGCGATGCAGCCATGTGTTTCCTGGCTTACTCACACCAGTATTGACAGAACATTCTTTTTAAACTAAGAGACGGAGAGACGGAGATCAGATTCTTAAGAGACCGCCTCGGGGGTGGAGAACAGCGAGGGGTAACGTTAGTGGTTTCGTGCTGATACAAACAAATTCTAATATGGTAGTAATGGAATTCCTTCCTTCGTACTCAGGGCCTCTAGGACAGCACAATGACTGCCTCAGTGTTACACTTAAATTTAAAAGATTGATGCGACGTAAAACGCAAATCAATCAGACATGGTTGGGCCGTGCTTCATGAAAAGGGGGCTTAATGCATCTGCATGATCCATGGTATCAAGCAAGACATCACCTGATTATGCATAGGCGGATCAGCGTGGGGGTGGGGAGTGGGGGGTTGAGGGAGGAGGCATCCGGTCCCCCAAATTCTCTAGATCTATGCAAAGACATAAGTCAAATCGACAAAGAACTTCTTCTAACTTGCTGAATTGCGTCAAGGAATAATGTTTAAAGTTGTACGCAGTAACGTTAGCAAATTTGAAATTGAGCCATGCTCTGACAAAATGAGGCTAATTGAATCCCCGTGATCTATGACACCAAGGAAGCCTTCACATACTGATGGATACATAGAAAATCTATTCATTTTATCTAGAACGCCCGACGGAATCATATAGTAGTTCTAGTCCTTTGATATACTGAAAATTTATTGATAGCGAAAAGTTTGGCCCAGATCACCCTGCGCGGATTGCCTTAAATGCATATGTATTAAGGCCCTTTTTTACAGCGCATGTCTTACATATAATGATCTATTCTGGACCCTCTCTCGAAAAAAATTCTGATCTGCCTTTGTTATGGATCTATAAAATCCATTTTATCATATAAGCAATAGAATGATGAGTTCGAATAGCCCTTTAAAATGCATGAAAACTGAAGATTTCAAAAAGTTTCGGCCCATATCAGCCTGCTCTGACTGCGCTGGCCGACGTTGGTCAATTCTTTTCTCAAACGCATTAAGCACCCTTTTAACAGTGCACAGTTCATTATGATTTCGCCTAGACATAGATAGGATAATGATGACAGCGGCGTTAATACCCGTCAATAACTGCATTCAAGGATACGAGGCCTTTTGGAATGGAAAAGTTATTTCGTAAAAACGAAATAATTATTTCGTATATACGAAATAATTATTTCGTAATAACGAAACATGGCCAACTTTATCATGCAAATCAAACCCGGTAACTGTTATTTGACCGCTATGTAAGCCAATTAAATTATGAGAGTTTGATCCCTTTTGACCGTGAAATCGATCACATATGGAACTGTATATATTGACTGGCGATCTCTGCAAACCCTTTGCACTTATAACCCGAATTTCGCGCTTCGAGTGTAGAGGGTTTCAATTAATTGGAAAACAACTCTGCGGGATATCTGGGGTTGTAAATTACTGGGTTACCAAAACTTGTAGGATTTGTTTTCCTTTCAGGTCTTTCAATTTGATCTACCTCAAATTTTACCGAAAGCACGCGTTTGGAAATTATAGTCAGCAACAGAAATGCTCTTGACCAGCATTTGCTCTTTTTCAAGCAATGTTGTCATGCCTTAATTGATACAAATTGAATAATTTGAGCCATATTTATTGTGTTGTCTACAACTGCTTTAAATATTGGGGCAGTCATACATTTCCAGTTCCTGAAGAGTTAAAAAAAAAGAAAAATATCCGCAGTACAAGTTTCTTATGATGAAACTAAAGCCGGGGGAGGAGCGCGACACGAACGCTCGAAATGTAACAGCACATATGTTTACTGCATCTTAGGAATTTTATCTGTGATTTTTTCATCATAATTTTGAATTCAGTCTCTGATATTTTTATTGTTTTATCAACAAAAATGGTACAATAGTAAAAATACTTCGGTAGGATATATTTCTGAATAGCTACCCACAAAGTTAAGGATATTATGAAGAGGCTTCTCTTGTTACAATGTTTTTGAAAACATTAATTTCCAACCTGTAGCATAGAGCTATTACATAGTCAGCAGACGGCATTTTATTGTAATTGTTTTGCATAGCGTCGTCACAAATACATGTACGTACATGTACATGTATATTAGGCTGGGGAAAGTGTGTTGGTAGATCAGACCACACTGATATCGTCTGATCTATCATAAACAAACCAACCGTATACAAATTATATTTTTTAACCTTTATGTTCAATAGGTCAGTTCTGTTTAAAATAATTTCGTCATTTTTTAGAAGAAGTCAGTGGTTTTGTGATCACACGGTAAACATAGATCAGCTTGCACAATATTGTTGGAAAATCAAAATTATCTTCAGGGAAGTCAGAAAGCTTATTTATTGTTCTCTAATATGGCGTAGTTTTCAGTCATTTAGAAAAAACATTTTTAGCCCTTTTTACACTTTTTTAAAGCAACTTTCGTATTTTCTTTCTTTTTCCCTGATCGTTTGCATTGTGCCGGAGTTCTCCGATGATGACCGAGTCCCACTGTTAGATAAGAAGGCTATCGGGTATCTTGATTGGTGTTACGTAATGGTATACATTGATACATTGATACGGGGTAATCGGAAAGAAAGTACATGTATCAGGAAAAAAATCAGACTTCTTTAGGGAGAGGAACTATATAAGTTTTGATGCTTTCGTTTCATTCCTTTTCGCAATACATATTGTTGTAAATGAATGATGTTAGTATATTGAATAAATTAAAACTAAATGTTTAAACTAAGATCAGATTTTTTTAATGAGATTATTTATAAGGATTTAAAAGTCAAGTTTAATAAGATTTTGTAAAAGGAAGTCCAATTTGCCGCCTTCTCTCTTTAGCTCTTTACTTGCAAATGTGTGATGATTTATGCATTTTCAAAAGTATTTTATAGCGACAGCTCACATATTCAAATTTCCTCGCTATTTTCAATCTGATCACATGTATTTTCTCCCTCTGATGTGTTTTTAAAAGTCAATAATTTAAAACGTTTTCCCATATGGAGAACTTTTTGACTTCACCAACTTTTAAAAAAAGCAATTTCAAAAAATAAATCAAATGTAGCTAAATTGATATTCTTCACTTTAAAAGAGTAGAAAACATCGTAGGAAAAGGAAACAATACTGGATATTGGTATTTCTCCTTTTCTCGCAATGTTTACAAAGGGTTTTATGCAGGACCGTTAAAATTCGGAAGTGTACGGATCACATCAATACTCCCAAAACGCAAATTGTTTTCTGCTGATTTCAGTCACATATCGATATTGCAACGTCAATCTTTTGAAGCCAAAAGAATTTCGACACATTAAATAAAACCGATTCGGCCCAGTTTTGTACAGTTTGTTACTGGTCTATTGACTGCATAATTATTATAATGATCCAATAGTACAACAAATTCAATCTTATTTAGAAATAAAGACAAAAAGAAAAAGAAATAAAAATGCAATTTAAAGAAATTTATGCTAACTAAATTGAAATTATTTTCCGAGAAAGAATTAAAAAAGACGATATTGGGAAGATAATGTTTTTTACAAATCTCTTAAAAGTTTTCACTGATGCAAATAATATACACGAACATGTATAAAAAATGATAAATACAGTCATTATATATTTTGACAATGTGTAAAAACAGGATCCAGGTTTTACAAAACAATATAGACAAGGTTATCATGTCATCAGTTCTTATCTTCCCTTTATCCGTTGCTAAATCTTTTCACCCAGTCTTAAAATCTCACTTAGCTCGACACAGCATTTTTTATACAAAAATTAACGATAGTGTCGTTTTTAAACTAAAATGGACGCAAGATCTCAATGTAACAAATGTAAACGGATACTTTGATCATAATCACAACAAAACATAGAATACTTCAAGACGTTATAGATTTTTTTCTTGCAATTCATTTTTATGTTATTTAGCGTCAAAAACGGCGCAAGAGCAAATTTCTTAAACCTTTCTATAGAAATAAGGAGAATGGGTCAGTAACTTTAAATCAAAATGGACGCAACTTCCCATTTTGCTACAGGAATTAAAATTATATTGAAGTAAAGAAGAGATATTACAGAATACTTCAAGACGTTATAGATTTTAATCATTTTAGAAGAAAAATGTGTTTTAGCCGATCAAAAAATTTTCCCTTCTGAATTCTATATGACAGGCCGTTATCGGAAATCCTTTCGGACCAGATAATCGATAAGTTCCAAGGAGAGTAACTCTTGCTCGACCTGCAGCTGAAAGTTGGGGATGATTATTTCGTAAATACGAAATATTATTTCGTAAAAACGAAATATTTCGGCTATGTCCCGTTTACTCTGATCTTACTAATGGCATGCATTGTTTCCAGTTATGGACAAAGATGAACGCTTAGGTATCATTCGGCGCTATTTTTCGTTAGGCCTCAAATACAATGATATTGTTGATGTTCTTCTAAGAAGGCACAACATTGAAATAAGTCGTCGTCAATTGATACGTGTTTTGCACAGCAATGGATTACACAGAAGGAAGTGTGACGATATTGTAGATGTTGTTGACTTTATTATAAAACAATAGGAATCGTCTGGCGCATTGCACGGATATAGGTGGATGTTTGAAAAGTGCAAGACTCTAGGTTTAAGGATTTATAAGGAAGAAGTGCGATGTCTGTTGTCCGTGATAAATCCCGAAAATGTCGCGTTACGACAACGACATCGACTGCGAAGAAGACAATACTCAGCAAAGGGACCGAATTTTATATGGCATATGGACTCATACGATAAATTAAAACCTTTTGGTATATGCATAAATGGTTGTATAGATGGATTTTCCAGAAAAATTGTCTGGTTGAATGCCTATTTTACAAGTAGCGATCCAGCGTTGATCGGGTCGTATTTCATAGACAGTGTTCAAAAGCTAGGTGGATGTCCAATGATAGTGCGTGCGGATATGGGGACTGAAAACACAGTGGTATGTGAACTGCAGAGATTTTTGCGAGAAGATGACGATGACAGTTTCCAAGGGGATAAGAGTTTTCTGTATGGCAAAAACAGCTATAACCAGAGAATTGAATGCTGGTGGGGGATGCTCCGTAAAGAATGTGCGGACTTTTGGATAGATATGTTCAAGAAATTAAGAGATGATGGTGATTTTGATGGAACTTTTGAGGACCAAAATTTAATTCTCTTTTGTTTCCTGCATATAGTTCAGGTATGCAAGTTACAGTCACCTGCAATTGTAATCTATCAACATTTCCTAGCTACACTAGCTCTTGCTGGGATAGTGAACCCTTATCTTTACTTCAATAATTCACTAATAGATCACTGTGTTCCGCTTTGCTGGTATTTTACCTCTTGTATGTTAACTTTACCATACAATCTCTGAAGTTTTAATGACATTGGGAAAGAACACTTTTGAAAACATTGCGGGAAAATGAGAGAATACTGGTCACCATTCTTTTCTCCTTCCTCGCTTTTTTAAAGTCGTGTTTCATCAAAGAATCCACAACTGATTTGTCGTCTGCAAAAGCTTGGTAGAGTGTAAATTTCTGTCTTTTTGTAAAGAGTTGGATGGTAAACTATCACATATTGTGTTATTGATTATCGATCTGTTACACATAATCGAGATTTAAACGATCTCAAGAATGAATACTTTTGAAAACGTTGTGGAGAAGGAAGAACGTGCTGGTAACCAGCATTTTCCTTCTTTCTACAATGTTTTCTACCCACCATAGACAAATACAATCATTTAGGCCACAATTAATTTGTCGTCTACGATTCCTTTCAATTTGGACTGGTGTAAAATTTTGCCGTTTGGTAAAGAGTCAACTATGGTCCACTTTAAAGGTCCAGTAGAGGCAAAAAAAATAAAAAAAAAAAAACCCGCAGGACTTAAAGTGCATTTAAATCTAAATAATACCATGTAAATGTATGGAAAATATTGAGAGGATGACAATCTGTTATTGTGAGGTTGCTCAAAGTATGTTCTTGAGAGAAAAAAAAATCCAAGCAAAAAAAAAAAGTGACCTGGCATCTTTGAACCTAGGTTTGAAACTATTAACTTTACTGTGAGTGGAGACACCGTACAATAAGATTTTATGCCTTCGCGATAATTCTAATGCTTTTAAATGGTATGATTTAAATCAAAATGCATGTAAACATTCACTCTTTTTTTCTTTTAACAATTTTATAGTTTAGCGTTATTACTTTGAAGCGAACGTAGAACAGTATATTTATTAAGTGGTTTTTTTTTTTTAACCTTTCAGTCCGAGTTGGATACAACCGCAGAGGTATGGAACAACCACTTGATAAGGCCATCAAAAGCAGGGACGACACCGCATGGCAGACCTAACATTCTGTACATGCTTCCAGAGATATGTCAGACGAGAAACTACTTGTGCCGAAAAAGTGCAGAGGAAATAGATGTGTGCAAAGAAACTGTTGAGTTTCGCGATACGTTGCCTTGTGACGAGGACGTGTATAATTGGTGTATTAATTATATGTCAGATCATAGTTTATCTTTGGCAGATGAGCCTGCTGAAGCACGGGATACTATACTTAAGACTAAAACGGTCTATCAGGCAGATTTTGTAACTGTTACTGATCTTAAATCTCGATAATACATGTCCTGTGGTGATGGGACACAGAAGAAGCAAAATTGGAAGCTTGTGTGAAATGTTTATACTTAGAGTTACACGTGTTCCAAAATTCAGACTGCTGAATTAACCTGGCTGAGGTTGTTAGTTTGAAACCGGAATCTTGGCATTTTGCCATTTTTATGCAGGCTTTTCCATAGCCGCAGTATGCATTTTAAACCATGATGGTATATGAAAAATTCACATTGAACTATCAAGTTCTCATTTTGCCAAAATGAAAATGATATTGTCTATTTCTCCAAATACTCTACTTTTGTTCGCGTTTTCACGGTCATTGTAGTCAAGTTGAAAATAATATTCAATCCAACCGAGCAAGTCACATTAACTTTGAATTTGTCTCAGCATCAGGTTTTTCAGTGGTATTTTCATCTTGTCGACATCTTTTACCACTGGGCAGTTACATACTGAAAAGTAGAAGCCATTTTTATATTGATAAGGAAATTCAAGGAAAACATGGATAGTTGCAGCAGTCCTTGAGATATAGCTGATACGATGTGAGACATGTTGGGAAAAGGAGAAATTGTCCATTTTAATAAATTTCTCTTTTTATCCACAATGTTTTCAAAGACGTCAATTGCAGACACTTGAAACAAAGGCTTTAGTGTTATTGGTGGAAAAAAAATAAGGTGTCTTCGTGAAACACAGTCACCGCCAGCGCTTTTTGTAGAAAGTATGACGTTGAACCGTCAGAAAAATCGCTTCGTAGTACAGTATACTACATAAAAATGAAATTTTAAGGTTTAAAGATAGACTGACAGGAGTAAAGCAAGCGAACCCTTGATCACTTGATAAGGGAGAGGGCTTTTATTTCCTTTCATTATATTACCACCCATTTCCATTCCAATTTATTCATCTTCAGACCTACATTTTTACATTCCTGTATACGCAGTTAACTAGAAGACCCTGAAATCGCTCTACTGGCGGTGATTTTGCTTATATGCCAGTATACATTATAAATTTAGGATGCAAAAAAGACAAAAACACACAAAAAAACACAAAAAATTGTTTTGCAAATGGGCTTGAACCCACTAAGCAAAATTATGTAGGTGTGGTGAATTGAACAAACAGTGAACAAATTGAAGTGAAATTTCTCAAACTAAATGTTTGGAATCCAGACAAATTTGATAGTGTTTTAAACTTTCAGTACGCCTTGTATTAAACAATCATTGTAAATTTCAAAGTAATGTAACTAATAATGTAAACTTTGTTGATAAAACATTACTAAGTCATCAAATGACTACTTTTCCTAACAGTTTACTACATTTTCTCCACTTTTAATAGCTTTTCCTGAACAGTTTACCAGATTTTCTTCACTTTCAATAGAGTTCAATCCCTTGATGAACCTTTCCAAGTTTCATAAGAATTTAATCAATGCTGTGAACTTCGCTGTGTTAAGAAGAAATTGAAATTTTCAACTTTAAATCGCTACTTTTCCCATACTTATTGTCCATTTTTTTTTCAAAATCAATAGGGTTCCAGCTGTTGATAAGACAAAGCAACTGTGCAAATTTCATAAAAATCTGCCCACGAAATGCTGACTTCATCATGTAAAAAAGAAATAGAAATTTTCAACTTAAAATAGCTACTTTTCCAATACTGTTTGTTGGAATTTTTTTAAAAGTCATTTGTGTCAAAGCTATTGATAAGATAAACAAACTGAAAAATTCACAAAAATCTGGTCACAATTGCAGTCTTCATCACGTAAACAAGCAATGAAAATATTCAATTTGAAATTGCTCCTTACCATATTTGTCAGATTTTTTTTTCAAAATCAATAGGATTGAAGCTATTGATAAGATAAACAAACTCTGCAAGTTTCACAGAAATCTGACCATAGATACATACTTAATCGTGTAAACAAGAAATGGAAATTTTCAACTTCAAATGGCTACTTTTCCCATAGTGTTTGTTGGAATTTTTTCAAAATCAAAAAGGTAGAAGCTATTGACAATATAAACAAACTGTGCAAGTTTCACAGAAATCTGACCACAAGTACAGACTTTATTGTGTAAACAAGAAATGGAAATTTTCAATTTCAAATGGCTACTTTTCCCATACTGTTTATTTGATTTTTATCAAAATCAACAGGATTAAAGCTATTGATCAGATAAATAAACTATGCAAGTTTCATGAAAATTTGACAACAAATGCAGACTTTATTGCGTAAATAAGAAAAAGACAGACAGACAGACAGACAGACAGACAGACAGACAGATGGATGACATAAGCTCTGCTGGCTGAAGGCAGTAGAGCTAGTAAAACAGCAATTGAATTGCCCTGAAAACTGACTTGGCAATCGCCTTCAGAAGTTAAGGGCTACTTTCCTTAAATGTGTCTATTTTATTACTAATCATCCAACCAACGCCTTTGATTATTCTTTCCTAATTGCATATTAATCAAAACACCAGAAAGTAAAAAGAAAAAAAAAAAACACATTCTGTCAAGCTTTAAGCCTTTATTTCAGTATTCATCTACACTTCTGTAAAAAGGTGCTTTTCATGGATGTACATTAACTCTTTACCAAACAATCTCTGGTTTTTACGACCCCTGAGACAGAGGCCTTCTGAAAAAAATGTGGGAAAAGGAGAAAATGCTGGTAAACTGCATTTTCTCCTTTTCCCACAATTTTTTCTACTCTACTGGAATTAAATTACAATATTTGAGTTACACTTATTTTGTCGTCTGCAAGTGCTTTCAATTTGGACCACTCTAAAATTTTGTAGTTTGGTAAAGGGTTAAGCAGGATGTTGTGATATTATAGAGGAAATGAAAATTGTAGCAAAACATTTCTAGTTTTCCTAACCCTTTTCAAAAGTTATTGTTGAATATTTATGAAAGCTTTGTGAGAAAAAGAGAAACAACTCGTAGAGAGGAAATTTCTCCATTACCCATTACTTTACTTTATTTGATGACATAAAAAATTTAACTCTTTGCCAAACAACAAAATTTTAGACTAGTCGAAATCGAAGGCATTTGCAGACGGCAAAATTAACGTGACTCAGAAATTGAAATTTGTTCTGAGAGTGTAGAAAACATTATGGGGGAAGGGAGAAAATACTGGTTACCAGCATTTTCTCCTTTTCCCACAATGTTTTCAACAGGGTACTTTTTCTGGACCACGAAAACCAGGGATTGTTTGGGAAAGGGTGAAACCCTATTTTCTTTATCTGCCAAAGCTTGTTTTGTATGCTTCTAAAAATTACGATGTTAGGCAGAGGTAACTCTACTATAATCATAAAAAATGCAGTTTTTGCCTTTTTCAACAGAGTGTTCCTTTCAGGCCAACAAAATCATTTTAACCGAACAAGCTTGTGTTTTTACACTCCAAAGGTACAAAGCTTGAAAACCCTGAACAAGACAAAACAACAAAAGAGCCATTGTTACTAAAACAGTCACTTCAGTAACGTCATTAAAGATTCATACAGATGAAGACATCAAGGCTGTCACAGTAAGATGTGAAATGTAAAGTGTTTTGACCAGCTATGAAGAGAATCACTTTTTAATCTGACATGGCTGAGTTTTAAAGTGAAACAAGTATATTCAGTGAATCTTGGCTTTGTATTGCAACTTATTCTAAGTTTGATTGAAATCTGTTCAACCATTAATGAGAAATAGATCAAAGAGACCAAAAAGCTACCAAAACATTGACATCACTGCTTAACTCAAAATGGCTACCAGTCCGCCACTTTGTATCAAATAAAAACAAGAAGATCTTTAATGAATTTCTTCATATCCAAATAAAAAAAGCCCTGCCCCCTACCACACCCAGCCATGTTTTTCATCGTATCAAAATTTCACCAACACTTTTTGAAATGGGTCAACATTTCAAATAATATTTAAATCCACCTCACTAGTATCAGACAAGAAGAGTTTTAAAAATTTTCCTCATGTCCACATAGTGAAAATAAGCACCCCCCCCTTCCCGGGGCCATTTTTTTTTTTAAGCACATCGAAATTTCATGAACGATCCTTGAAAAAGGTCACCCTAGAAACGTTCCTGCCAAATCTTACTTCAAATGTGCTCAAAGGTTTCGGAAGAAAATTTTTAAATAATTTCTTCAAAAAGTCAGTTTTGTTGCCATATCAACAAGATTTCTTCATGGAATCAAATTTTTCAAGCACAATTTAGAAAGGACCTCCTAAGGAACATTTCTGTCAAGGTTGCTTCAAATCTGCTCGGTGGTTTTGGAGGAGATATTTAAAATAACCAAGTCCAAAGTATGATGACTAATAGACAACGACCGACGGACAGAGTGATCAGGAAATCTACGGGATGGACACAGAATGATCAGAAAAGCTCCCCTTCATTATGGCTCAGGTTTGCTAAAAAACAAGCTGCAGGCATCATCAAATACCTTTTGATGAAATAAAACGTGTACAAATAAAATTCATGAACAACAAGAGTTGCTTGACTATTTGCATCGCCAAAAGGAATTTTTCTGAAAGCCCTTATTAAAATAGGGCAACTCTCTGGCATAAATAGGACTTTCATTATCAATTCACATATTAGATATCATTTATGGACAAGACAAGTATTTTTTAATCAGATTTCAAAGAAACTAGAGGCCCCTGAGGGGCCTGAATCGCTCTACTGGCTGTAATTTTGCTTATTTTCTGACATACATCATGAATTTAGGATGCAAAAAGAAAAATCAAAAGCCTCATAGACACACAAAAAGGTATCGATAATATAAGGAAACAATACATTTTCCCTCAGTCATTATCACAATTTTTTAAAAAATTGATAGGGTTCAAGTTATTGATGATATAAAGAAACTAGGTTTCAAAAAAATCTGACCACAAAAGTGGACTTTATCACATACACAAGCAATGCTTCTGTTCAACTTCAAATGGCTACTTTTCCCTCAATGTTGATTGGACCTTTTTCTAAAGTTATTGCTAATATAAAGAAACTCTGCAAGTGTAGTACAAATCAGATCACAAATACAGGCTTTATGGCGTAAACAACAAATGCTTATGTTCAACTTCAAATGGCTTCTTTTCCTTTACCAATTGCCAGAATGATGTTTACAGATAATTATAAACAATCTGTGCAAGTTTCATGAGAATTTGACCACAAAATGTGGACTGTATTGTGTAAAAAAGGAATGTGAATTATCAGCTTTAAGTGGCTACTTTTCCTTTACTACTAGTATTTGTCAGATTCTTTTTTAACAATCAATAGGGTTAAAGGTATTGATGATACAAAGAAGTTTTGCAACTTTCAAGAAAATCCAACCAAAAATGTGGACTTAATGGCATAAACAAGAAAAAGACTAACAGAAAGACAGACAAACAGCCAGCCAGCCAGACAGAGGGATGACGGAAACCACAACATGACATAAGCTCTGCTGGTCTTTGGCCAGTAGGGCTAAAAATCACTTGTCTTGGCCAAAAGTCTTAGATAATTGTAGATCGTCAATTATTATTCCACATATGCATTCACACCAATAAGATTGATATAAATGAAGGGGAAAAAAAACTTCAATATTAAGAAAGCCAGAGTCATGGTTCCTTCTCATTGTACACCCCCTTTTCTTATAATAGATAGACTGTGAAATATCAATAGATTATCTAAAATAAATCAAGGAATCTGGACCGGACAAGCCATTCTTTGCATTGTAACCCATTACCACACAATATATCCTACTTTTGAAGACCCTAAGAAAGAAGCCTTTAGAAAACATTGTGGGAAAAGGAGAAAATGCTGGTAAGCAGCATCATCTCCCTTTTCTCCAATGTTTTCTACCCTTCACAAACTAATTTCAAATTTTCAGTCACTTTTATTTTGTTGTCTGCAAATGCTTTCGATTTGGACAAACCTAATATTTTGTCCCATTTGGTAATGGGTTAAAGGAAGATAATTTCAATTAAGTGAAGTCAGATTTGTGATTCTTTCACTCTGACTTATTGTAATAGATACACATGTGATTAATCAATTGACCAGCTACAAGAGTGTAAGAATTCTAGGATGGACAAGTATTTGCATCTAAAGGAGAGATTATTTCAACATTACATTTGGCCAGAGTAACATTTCTTTCACTCTGTACTCCACCTTAATGTCATATATGCACATGTTAAGTATCCATGGATTACCTACACTTGAATATGAGTTCTAGCCGGGAAAAAAAACTCAGCAATTGCTGGCATTAAAGGGGAGAAAATTTTAGAAAAAAGAAAGCCAGGGTGACGATTCTTTCACTCTGCAATCCACCTTATTGAGATACAGATGCACATGTGAAATATCAATTGATTGTCTACAACAGTATACAATTTCTTGCCAAGACAAGAAATTGTTAATGCCAGATACATGTATCAATGTCAATGAAAAAGTGACCGGTATAGCTTGCACTATACTGCAAATTAGTCGAGCTAATAAAATGATGGTCCTAAATCTCTCACCTGAAGTAATTTCTATATTGAGTCTAAAGCTGTTGGGAAAGTTATTTTGATACTTTTTTCAGTACATATCAAACATCAAAGTATTATGGCTTTCAGTTTGGGAGTAAAAGTTTTTAAATTTTCACTATATAGGCCTGTATACGAAACTTGTGAACCCCTGGGTCTGACCCCAGGAGTAACCTTTGAACAAACTTGGAAGAGGTTTACTCCATGATCAATGCTAAATATCAAACATCTAGGCTTTTTCTTTTGCTTTTATCTCTTTACCAAATGACAAGATTTTAGGCTTTTCCAAATTGAAAGCATTTGCAGATGACAAAAAAAATGCCACTCAAAAATTGAAATTTTACTTCAAAAGAGTAGAAAACATTGTGAGAAAATACTGGTTACCAGCATTTTATCCTTATCCAACAAAGCTTTCAGAAGGCTTCTTCTTCTTCTGGGTGTTGAAAACCAGAGATTATTTGGTAAAGGGTTAAGAAAAAGATTGCTTAAGTTGGTGTTATATAAGCCTATAATTATCAAACCTTCTACACAGCATTTTTTTACTCCAGGGCCATAATTTGAAAAAAACTTGGTTGTTAGTTTCATAATAAATATCAGAGATCTACTACATTCTGTTTGGGATAAAATTATGTTTACAGTTAACATCATATAATATAATTTTCAACTCAAGGGGTGGAACTGTTTTCACAGGTACATAACAAGCTTGGTAGAGGTCCATTAGATGATGCTAACAACCAAATACATATATCAAAGCTCTAATCTTTTCATTTAGGGGGAAAAAGATCTCATAAGTTTGCACCATACAATAATTTGTTAAACCTTTGACTCTTGGGTTGGGCAATTTTTGACCTCAGGGGCATAATTTGAACCAGCTTTGATCCACTAGATGATCCTACATACTAAATATCGGAGCTCTAGGGCTTTTGGTTTAGGACAGGAAGATTTTTAATTGTGTGATAATTTTTTCTTTTCACTGTGTAAAATCTATTTCAAGCTGTGACCATCAGATGGGGCCAATTTCGACCATAGGACATATCCAGGACAGATCCTGAACAATCTTGATAGAGGTCAAATAGATGATTTTCCACAACTGTTTTAGTAACTCTTCTTCATGGAATCAAGTTCTTCAAACAAGTTTGGTAGAGCTTCATAAGCTTTTTAACAAAATGTTGTTTGACCAATTAGTGATCAAAATAGCTCATCTTGCACTATGTGCTATGGTGAGCGAACAAAATGGCCCAAAACTGCTCAGCACAGAGCAAAAAGTACAGTGATTTTATAAATTTGCTCCCCAGACTGCACACATATTCTAAGAATTTGCCAAGTTACATGCAAGTTTGACCTCACACTAGCCAGGTTAGGACATGCTCCAGCTGTCCTTATAATGAGTTTTCAACATCAAGACGAAAAAGTTTCCTCTGACCAATTAACATACAACAAAAGTTGGAATGTCCAACATGGAAAGAAGTTTGCAAACAACAATTTTAAATATAGTAAGAATGGAGGAAAGTTTGCTAATAAAGTAGAAAACATTGTCGGAAAAGGAGAAATTGCTCATTATGAGCAATTACTCCATTAAACAAAAATTTTTTCAGAAGTTTTTTAGTTCAAGCTCATGAAAAGGAGGGTCTGAGTGTTAATGTTAAAGTTTTACAGGACTTAGCGACCCCTTTCTTGACCCCATTGTGAGTCTTGTGACCCATATTTAAACTCATCTAAATTTTCATCTAACATCAAATCACTATGTGTGACCAAGTTTAAGTCTTTACCAAACAACAAAATTTAGAGTTGCCCAAATTAAAGACTTTTGCAGACAACAAAGTATTACTGATTGAAAAATAGAAATTCACATTTGTTAGGAAAGAAAAACTTGTGGGAAAAGGTTACCAGCATTTTCTCCTTTTTCCACAATGTTTTCAGCGAGCCTTTTCCTGAGAGTCATTAAAACTGGGAAATATGTGGCAGAGATTTAATTAGGATCAAATGGAGATTGCCCCCTTTACCGCACAATCCCGACTTTCAACAAACCTGAGAAAGAAAGCCTTTTGAAAACATTTCAGGAAAAGAAAATGATGGTTACCAGCATTTTCTACATTTTGCACAATGTTTTTCTACCCAAACCAAAATAAATTTAGGTTTGGTTTAAGTTTTTAAGTTATGTAAATGTTGTTGTCTGCAAAAGCTATATAGACTAGTGTGTAATTTTGTTGTTTGATAAAGACTTAATCTCCAATCTAAGTTTTACAATAATTTCATGAAGTTACCTTGGTTAAAAAGCTATATGGACTAGTGTGTAATTTTGTTGTTTGATAAAGACTTAATCTCCAATCTAAGTTTTACAATAATTTCATGACGTTACCTTGGTCAAAAAGCTATATGGACTAGTGTGTAATTTTGTTGTTTGATAAAGACTTAATCTCCAATCTAAGTTTTACAATAATTTCATGAAGTTACCTGGCTTTTGACCAAAGCTAACCTACATTGAATTTCTTTGAGGATCAATAAAGATTCTGACAAAATTACATCTATAAAGCAATTCAAAACTTTGTCCAAAAGATTTTGTTTTTCATATTAAAAATTATCAGACATTAGATTAAAACAGTAATTCTGACTAACTTTCATCAAGACAAAATGAAAATTTTATCCTACAGAGAGCATACCAGAAGAATATATATGACATACTGGATATCAGACAAAGCAGTATCACAATAGCTAACCCCAAGACACCAAAAGTGTATTGAACTTAGAAGTAACTAACAAACATTAACAGAAAACTTTTTACATAATAGACCCTTTTCAGTCTTGGTACTCTACACAAAAGTGTGAAAAGAAAATTAAGATTTAAGTATTAAAATTTTTGGGAAACATGTGGGAAAACTGGCATTTACTCATCTAGAGCAAAGTGAACATTTTCCCAAAACGTTTTGGAAAAAATGGGTGACATTTACTTTGCTAAAATGTATATCTGTGAAGTAAAGGATCAAGAACAAATAAGAGTTAGCCCATTACCACACAATCCCTACTTTTGACGACCCTAAGAAAGAAGGTTTTAGAAAACATTGTGGGAAAAGGAGAAAATGCTGGCAACCAGCATTTTCCCCTTTTCCTCCAATGTTTTCTACCCTTCAAAAAACAAATTTCGAATTTTTCACTTTTACTTTGTTGTCTGCAAATGCTTTCTATTTTGACAAACCTAAAATTTTGCTGTTTGGTAATGAGTTAACCGATTCCCCAGAACACCATTCTCAATAAACCCATCTCCAAACATGTAGAGAATTTCATAGATGAAAAGAAAATTCCTACAAAACTCTTGAAAAAGGAGTGATTGCTCATAATGAGTTATTATTTATCTCCTATAATGTTTCAGTGGGTGTCCAAACCATCAGTTACAATGCCACACACAAATTCACTTGTACATCATAAATTCCTAAAATGAATGGCCTCTAAAATGCACAAGAAAATGGTCATAACAAAGCCATATCCCCCGCCTCAACTAAAAATGGGCAAAACACCTATCTTTGAAACACTCAAAGATGGATCTTGGGTTCTGCACTCTGTTTCACTGAGATATACATTTGACTAAAATTTAATGGAAACCTTTCATCGAGTTCAGGAGATATGGAAAGTGTTACTGACAGGCTGACAGCCGGGTGGACAGATGACAAACGACATTCCTGTAATACCCTCCCCGGCTTTGCAGCAGGGCATAAATAACTGGAAATGTGATTAAAGAAAATAAATAAAAATGAAAAATCAAGATGATCATACATTTTCAATCAAATATAAGGACAAATTAAAGAATTGTAAGTTGTCTACTTATATTCATCCCCATGATCGTTCCATGAATCACTGGGATGAAGATCTTTCAAAAGGTTCATCAAAATCATATAAAAACTACAGAACATAGTGTGAAAACACTAACAGACATTTATCAATTACACCAGAAGACCAGAATGGTCCTGCATTGTCCTAGTGACCTACTTCAAACGATCACTCTGCAACAATTAACCCATCTAACAACAAATTAACCCATTACCACATAATCCCTACTTTTGACGTCCCTGAGAATGAAGCCTTTTGAAAACACTGTAGGAATAGGAGAAAATGCTGGTAACCAGCATTTTCTCCTTTTCCCACAGTGTTTTCTACCCATCCCAGAACAAATTTCAATTTTTCAGTCACCTTTATTTTGTCGTCTACAAATGCTTTCAATTTGAAGAGTTAAAGAGAAAAATTAGTCAATACAATAGCAGGCATGGTTTAATGATGGATAACAATACTTTGATAGCGCCTTGACATATTTCAGCAAATGATATTGGAATCAGGTTTAAAAAAGGAAAAGTTTTTTTTAAAGATTATTTAACGGCATAATAATATTATTGTAAAATTTTAAAAAATACCCCCATGGCAATGTCTTTTAAAAGAACATGATGCCTTAACCCTTTACCACACAATTCCTACTTTTGACAACGCTAAGGAAGAAGCCTTTAGAAAACATTGTGGGAAAAGGAGAAAATGCAGGTAACCAGCATTTTCTCGTTTTCCTACAATGTTTTTTACCCTTCACAAAACAAATTTTAAATTTTCTGTCACTTTCATTTTGTCGCCTGCAAATACTTTCAATTTGGACCAGTCTAAAAATTTTGTAGTATGGTAAAGAGTTAAAGGAATCTGAAGGATATCAAACCAAGTATCATTCCTGTGTAGTTTCATTAAAATTGGTCTAGCAGTTTGAAAGGATGCAAGGCTAAGCAATGACATAGGTTCATGACACAAGCGCACTAGCCTTTTGCAGCTGAAACTATACAATGGTAAAAATATGTGAAAACAAAGGCAAAAAAATCTCTGATCTATCCATGATCTCTCAAATGAGAACTAAAATGAAATATCAGTATACGTACAAAATCTCATGAAACAGTTATTTCTTTAATTGTATCTTCTTCTGTACCTTTTTAACTCTTTACCAAATGACAAAATTTTAGAATAATCCAAATTCAAAGTATTTGTGGACGACAAAATAAGCAGGTCTCAAAAATGGAAATTTGTCATTAGAATAGTAGAAAACATTATGACAAGAGGAGAAACTATTGGTTTCCAGCATTTTCTCCTTTCTCCACGATGTTTTCAAATGGCTTTTTTCTCAGCATCAGAGATTGTTTGGTAAAGGATTAAGATAAAATTTTCTCATTTACAATACATTAACAAATATGATGATACAAAACTATTTTAAAAGAATCTGCATAGAACCATAGGGTTTTGTAGTAAATTATTATGATGAAAAGTTTATGAAACTTTTCTCACAAAATTTAGTAGATTTCTTCACTTTTGATAACGCTGATTCATACCACATACAATCTCATAAACACTTGCAAATAATTCATGTAATATAACACACACAATCTCATAAACACTTGCCAATAATTTATGTAATATAACGAGAGCTGGAGGAAAATGTGGATTAAATTATGAGTTTTTGGGTGGAGTGAAACTGCCAGGAATTTTCTATGTTTGGAATTAAGGCGAAATTATTTATTATATGTATAAGCAGTTTCTCATTTTCTCACAATGCGATCTTTAGAATCAGGCTTTACCCTCCTTTACCATTTTGAGACTGTCTCAAATTGAAAGAAAGTGAAAACTATAAATAGAAACTGGCATATTTAGAAGTTGGAAGTACTGACCATGTACAAATATTGTGGAAGATGAAATTGCTAAAAAAAATATTTCAACCTTTTCCACAATGCTTACAAGGCCATAAGTAGGGAAAGGATTAAGTGGATCTATTTTAAATCTGGAAAAAGAGATTTTCAAAATCTACCAAATTTCCTTCATGTCAGCGATACAAAATTTTATGCAATAGTTCAAACAGTTTTTATAGGGGCCTCTCAAAGAGCATTTTCTTCAAAGCCTTTATTTAAGCCTTTACCAAATAAGCAGCGGTTTTTAAAGGCCTAAGGTAGAAAGCTTTTGAAAACGATGGTGGGGAAAGGAGAATATGCTTGTAACAAGCATTTTTTACTTTTTCCCAGAATGTTTTCTACCGTTCAAGAGTCAGATCCCATCATTTAAGCCACCATTAATTGGTTGTCTCCATTTTGTTTGTATTTGGACGAAACCAAAATTTTGTTTTTTGGTAAAGGGTCAAATTGGCTAGGCAGCACTGAGAAGATACTAAAAAAATGTATAGCATGACCCATAATCAAAGAACTGTGACAGATGGAAAGCTGGCACATCTTTAACAACAAAGCTTTTTTTGCTCACTTTGTGCTCAAGTAACAAAAACATATCAATTAGCAAAGAGAGCAAAAAAAATCTTAAATCTGGCTATCTAGGCAATCATCATAGCCATGTTTTCCTTTGCCTGAAGAATACTTTCCCATTCATTTCGAAAATCTGGGTAACTGACATAGGTAGAGGGAAGTTCAAGAACTGGCCCACATGTGTGAGCTGTAGGGACTCTGCCCACTCCATGTCTAACGACGAAAGTGACTTCAATGCTTGAAACACACAGCATGTCTGACCCTGTCAAGAAACGTAGTAAGTGTTTCAGCTGATCCTTGTTACGGCCACGTACAAACCTCTGCATGTATTTCAATGAATCACTTTGCTCTTTTGTAACTGGACTAGCTTTCAAAAGTGCAAGAACCTTTTGAACAGAAGGCTGGAGTTTTTCATACATGGTAAGAATACTATCAATACTAGGAAACTCTGTTATCCAGAAGTGTTTTCCTACCCTCTGAAGAGCATCTAGAGCATATTTAGGTTCTTGAATTACTACTCTGTGTGCTATTTGAAGGATGAGAGAAAGTAAGTTCTCTTGATCGGGAATAATACGGCACTCAAATCTGTCAAGAAGTTCAATCAAGTCATCTCGATCATGTTCTTTACCTGACAATGCCTGTTCAACGAGTTCTTTTTCAGAAATTGAAAGATAAGACAGGAAGGATGTCTTTAAAATTTCTGGGGTGACAGCATTTTCTCCATGACATAGTGCAACAAAAAATCCTGGTGCAATGCTAACAGGGAAGTACCAGTGGTCTCTATAGCCTTTTAGCAGAATTCGTCCAACTGCTTCCCACTCTGTATCTGCTAGCTCATTTGATAGAACTGGGATCCTGAAACCCTCTCCATCAGTAAACTTTAATAAAAATGCTTCCCAAAATGCTGAATACACATCACGGCTAACTCCTTGTGCGTCATGACCGTGCTCATCAACAAATATATACTGAAGAGTTTTATCAGAAATGGTAGGGTCTTTAAATACCTGAATTAACTCATTCAAAACAACAGCCCTGTGTATCCTTATAACAGCCAATGAATTATTTGATGGGGAATTTGGATCCAACTCCACAGATCTTAGTAAAAACTCCTGCAAGTAACCATTGCCATCCGAATCATTATTCTCACTTGAAGTGTTTTCAACATTTCTGTTAAGCTCACTTGAAGCAACTGTGTAATCCTGTGTAATACTGAATATTTCGGACGGACTACTGTGACATTCTTGTGGGCTATAACCCTCTATCAAGACTTCCCCTGGTTCACTTACATTGACTGATGCTAGAGATTCACAGCTTCCACTAGGATTCTTCAAATCAAGTACACTACCTGTATATCTACTAGTGACACATCTCTCATTAACTCTGTCATGTAAATGAGTTATATTGATTCCGTCACTCTCATTCACAATACTCTGTCCATCAAAACTGTTCAGTTCAGCCCCTTCATTCAAGTGACCTGGTGCTCTGTTGTTCAATTTGGTTCTAGAATTCTCCACTTGCGTCTCAAGTTCAATAAACTCACTGCTGTCTGTCAGAGATTCTATTGCATTAAGTGTGCTCATTTCAATCCTTTGATTACTATTATCCTCTGAATCATCCACCTTGGTCTCTTTAACTTCCTGCACCATTTGAGCTTGGCGTGTGACCATATATAGTCTTAAATGTTTTAGTTTTGTATTCTCAAAGAGCTCTCTGAAAGTCTGTGCCATGTCCAGTTTTGTATGTGTCTGGTCGGCAATATGAAAACAGAAATCAGTTATGGCCCCTTTTTTTGAATGTCCACCAGGAAAGAAAACTTCCTGAGCAACAGGCATTATGTCACCAATCTTACAATCTAATTGAATCTCAAGAGTTCTGGTCCCCCCTCCATTAGGGGATCTTACTTGTTTGGTTAAACAACCGTATTCATGAAGCCATCCAAGTTCAATTTTTTTTGTCTTTTTTTTAGCATTCATATTACCTGACTGGGGAACTGCCCTTTTCAAATGTTCTAATGATTTTTGCTTTCCATGTAGTTTTGCCACTAATTTTTCCCTTAGTGAAAGTTTCCTTTCATTTAGACTCCCATGGTGTCTTGATTCTTCTTCTAATTTTGCATAGGCCTTCAGTGCAACACGATCTCCAAACCTTGTTAAATAGCGGGAAAATTCCTCATCTGTCAAGTGACTTATGACAGTGGCATCTATCTGGAAGTATAGAGTGATTATTTAGGGTTAAGCACCCTTGACAAACTAGAGCAATCACTAAAGATGATGAATACCCCAACCAGCTCCATGTCAGACAAGAGCCGTCAGAGACGGGTTATGCTCCCCGAACAAGTACTTGTCAAAAAAAATTTAAGAAATTGATATAAATTCACTTCTTTTATCCTAGAAGAACTTGTTCATGCCCCCCAAAATTTGAAGTGAAAAGGCAATTAATATCTTAGAGATAGGAAACACAAACTTGTAGAGGACAATAAGCCCGATTAGCCTCCTTTAAGCCCCCTTTTCCCATAAGACAATATTGGATCATTGCAATAAATTAGGGATGGCAACGGTTAACCGGTTAACCGATCGAATGACCGATTAACCGGTTAGGAAATTGGTAACCGGTTAACCAGAAACAAATATAAGCCTATATTATCAAAAGTTTACCAAAATAATCATTATAATGAAAAAAATCCGAAGTTAACTTTGCCGGTTCTGACAACCAAAACTGCGTCATACGCACATCCAATGTCGCAAAGACGCGGCGAAGGTGTGATATACAGTTTGACATGTCTGTGCAATATTAAACATTGTTAATTCGCTAATTAGTCCCCATTCTCCGATAATAAACAGTCAAACACGTGTCCTCTTTGGATCAAAGGTACTTGCTTATCCTAATTGATTTGCTTAGATTATTTCATTAAGTACCCGCCCCTTATCAAATATATGCATGGATTGCCAATCAGCGTAAGAGGGATTGAAATTTATAAAGTCAATCATTCTGTGTTCAAGCAGGCATAGCGATTTCTCTTCGTTCGTTCATTATCACTTCGATAAGTATCTTCGAAAATCATAGTATAGTGCAGAGGCTTTGAATTTGGGACAGTCTAAAATTTAAACCTGTCGTTTGGGCGATGGCTAACACCCGATCACTTAGCGATAGCCGCTTCTTTTGACGATCAATAACCATACCATCATCTGTATGATTCTGTTTGTATATTTTTTGAAGTTGTAAATAGCAGTAATCCCACTAATTTTTTCTTTCGATGCAGCACTAAAGTCTCTTATTAATATACCTATGGAAATTTACTGCTTAAAATCATTAAAAAGCTGAAAAGACGATCTAAAGTGACTCTGATCGGACAATGTCGAAAGGAATATTTTGTTCTGTCATGGGTTTCCGTGTTTCTTGCATCGAGCATTTTTTTAATTTATGGATAGGCATTTCCGCCTGATTTGACAATAATTCATCAAAATGGGTAGCAAGTAACTTCAAATCCTGGTATTTTACACAAGTTAAGCGGATACTGTTTTTTTTTTTCTTTCCAACGTGAGGTCTGACGTGAAACCAAACCTTTTTTTACGTGAATTTCAGTTCTAATAGGTGATTTACGCAATAATTTGCGATGTGGAAACACTGAAATGGCCTGGTAATTTCTAGTCCTCTATAGAAATTATTGTGGGAAAATTATTTTATTGCCGAGAGAGTGAGAGATCGTCGATAGATTGGCCGTCTTTTGCACTAAATTACAGAAATAGTAAACATCACGGGAATGCATTACTCACGCACCGGTTGTCAATGTTGACATATCGAGCCACTCTCTTGCACTCCGGATCATTACATTTACCTCTGTAGTGGGCTTGAACTGGCCACCGTTGTATACCGTGTATTACAACAGGCACAAGCTAATCGTACCGTGCCCTTTGATTGGATAATTGATACGGCTAATGAAACGGCTCGATACATATATCGATCGAGTAACCTGACAATGTGCTCTGTTGACTTTATTTATTTTGATTATTATGTTATTAATAAATAATAGAATACAGGTATTCATAGACCATAATTACATGTACCTTTTCCATCTAGAATGATCATTTTTTTTTAAATAAAAAGGAGAGGGAAATCTGAACATTCCATTGTGAGAAAAGGAGAAACTACTTGTAACAAGCAATTTCTCCATTTCTCACAATTTTTTCTACCCTGTATAGTACTTATTTTCAATTTAAATGCTCTTTAAAATGTCGTCTGCAATTTGTTTCAATTTGGACCAGTCTAAATTTGGTCGTCTGATAATGGGTTAATTAGATACTTTTATTTCAAATCCTCTCTAAATTCTTTATTCATTTAATTTTTTGACTATTAGACATCTGAACAACTGAGTAATACATAAATATTCGGCAAGCAATTTTCCCCTCTTTTAATTTTTTCCCCCCCAAACACTTGTTAGTAAATGTTGAAACATGCTTCTTTATTCCTTACAAAACAAAGAAATTAAATGTTAAGGGAAAATTAAATGATAATTAGACACCACATGTGTTTTATTGCCCCTAGGCTTATCTCTGCAGGCTTCTTCAAAAGGACAACAGACTTTAATCTTTGAGAATTGCAACCTACAATTCAATTTATAAGATAATTGATTACCGTATCTTATTACCCTTTCTGCTTTATCAAGTACAAACTTGTGCATTATATTTGTTATTTTCATGTTAATTCTTTTAGTAAAAATTCAACGTCAGCACTTGAAAATTTTTCATGTATTCATTAATTTAGCTTTTAATATAAACATAATAATCAAATAATACTCTTATAATCATTAACATTTTTTTCTATCAAATTTTAGACATTCAGCTATTGTTTGTTGAAATGATTCCATGCATAAGTAATTATATTATGATCACAAAACAATCACTTTAAAAGACAGTAATATTGAAAATTATTTTCATAGCTATTGCTTTTTACACCCACCAAAAACATACACACAAAAAATCAAGAGACGCTACTCTAAGTTACTACTTGCACAGTTACCTCGCCTAATACGGGCAGAATTCGCCCCGTTTCGATTAGCCTGTACCGGTCCCTATACACGTAGTAGTATCAGGGGCGGTAACCAGTCTATAGTGGGCTCAGAAAGTAGACTGTCATTACGTCATATTTTTGTCACATGACCAAAACTCAAAATAGCTACACAAACGCCGGTGAAAGAAAGACCAATACCGATTGTTTCGTGTGCTGTTTAAACAGCATGGGACCAATCAGACTTAAACGATAGTTATTGAACACAAGAGGGATTTTCTGAAAAGCCTAAATATCTTTACAGGACGATAACTTGATTTTTAATCGTACAAACTTAGATCCAGCGGTGTGTCAAATCAGTTGTCATCATTGATGGGCGCAGCTATTTTTGTTACAATCGGCGTGAAATTCTTAAAAGTGAAGAGGCTAAAAGAAAAATAGTTCCATTTAATACAGGTAAATTCATCAGTTTGAACGCACCTATAATGTACCCAGAATCATATTTCCTTTGTCTAACTTACAATTTTACATATGAAACAGTTAAACAGTTTCAAAACATCTTTTCCTCGGTTTGACAAGATTCTTGTCATTTAGCCCATCGCAGAGATGTATGTGAGGTAACGAACGACAACTCTGCTCGGAGATTGATATCGAGCAGGTACCTTCATCTTAAATGTTTTTACATGGTCGTTCGGTTAACCGGTTATCCGATCGAAAGATTGAACGGTTAACCGGTTAGCAAATTTACTAACCGTTGCCATCCCTACAATAAATACAACGGGTGTGTGGTTTGTGGCATTTTTGAATAATAATTCAAAATTCGAAATTTCATAAAATTTTGAGCGGTCACGTATTAAATATTACATAAAACAATTTTTTACATGAAGCCCCCTTTTTCCGAGACGCAGCCTGAAATTGAGAAAAAAGAAGAGAGGTACCTGGGCAAAGTTCCAACAAGTTCACATTTGAAATTTCACAAAGTTTTGAGCACTGATAAAGGAGAACCTAATGAAAAACAATTTTTTCCATGAAGTCCCCTTTTTCTGTGATGCAGCCTTACCGGTAATTTGAGAAACCAGGAAAGACTTATTTGCGCATTAATAATTCACAGATTGCAAAAACAAAGAGCACATGTTGGAACTTGTAAAACAAGATATAACCATGAAATGTTGACAAAAACTGAACAAGATATTAGTAAAAATTGCAATTTTGCATTAGGGCCCCTTTTTCATTTTACAAGAAACCCCCTTTTTCCATGACAGAGGGTCAAATTGAAAAACACATAGATAAAGAAACAAGACCACATGGTGAAACTTTGAAAAAACAATATAACCATGAAGTTTAATGAAATTTTGACCAAAACTGAATGAAATATTAGTAAAAATTAGAATTTTGCAAGAAGCCCCCTTTTTCCATGACAGAACGTCAACTTAAAAAACACCTAGATTAAAAATAGTAAGGGCACATGCTAAAACTTTCCGTAAACAATATAACCATGAAGTTTCATGATATTCTGACAAAAACTGAATGAGATATTGGTAAAAATTGCAATTTTGCATTAAGCCCCTTTTTTCCATGACACAGGGTCAAATTGAAAATCTGGGAAAATAGTATCAGCGCCTTACCCTAAGGAGTTCATATATGAAGTTTTATCCAATTTTGGTCCAAGGGTTGTGGAGAAATCGCTTCGGACGGACGGACGGGCGGACGGACAGATGGCTAGACAGACGAAGCAGCGACTATATGCTCGCCCTTCGGGGAGCATAAAAAGAAGTCTTTGTCAATGCTTTGTCCAAACTTTGATTATGAACATCTTTCCTTTGTACTGAAGCTGCCACTCAACTTTGATTGAAATATGTTGAGTAGTTACTGAGGAATAGAGAGCACAAAATTATACATCAATGAGCCATAACTATTGGCAAATCATTCAAAAATAACCAAAATGGAACATCCACATCTTTGGTCTGTAACTATTACTTTACCAAACAATAAATTTTTGACCAAATTTAAAGCATCTGCAGACAACAAATCAAATCTGGTTATCATGTTGATTTCGGATTTTCACAGGGTAGAAAATATTGTGGAATAGGAGAAAATGCTGTTTACCAGCATTTTCTCCTTTTCCCACACTATTTTCTATGGGCTTCTTTCTCAGGTTCATTATAAGTAAGGATTGTGTGGTAAAAGGTTAAGCTTCCTACAAAGTTTGATTGAAATCTGTCCAGTAGCTATTGAGAAATAGCTCAAACAAAAAAAGCTTGGCCTAAACTCAATGTTTAAATCATTCAACCTTTACCAAATGACATAATGCTGGTCTTCATCTTGTATTGACACTTCCTTTGATGTTTGATGGAAATCCGCCCAATAGTTATACAGAAATAAACAGGAAAAAAAAAAAAAAAAAAAAGGGGGCATAACTCATTGGAAAATCATTCAATCATAACCAAATTATAATATGGACATCTAAATTTGCCTAATTTTGAAGTTTGCTATGAAATTTGATAAAAATCCATCATGTAGTAACTGAGAAATGAAGTTTGCTTAATTTTGAAGTTTGCTATGAAATTTGATAGAAATCCATCATGTAGTAACTGAGAAATGAAGTTTGATAGAAGTTCCTTATATAATTAAAGAGAATGACTTGACAAATCAGAACCATAACTCAAAAAAAAAATTCAACCATAACAAAATAATAATATGCACATATTTGCTTCATAGTGAAACCTCCTATTAAGTTTGACTGCAATCTGTCCTGTAGTTTTTGATAAGCAGAGCAGACAAATAAACCAACTTACTTCATTGAACTTCAACAAAGAGCCTTCAGTCATTGGAAAATTTGTTCAACCATAACCAAAATGATATCATGAACATCTTCAATTTGTATTGAATAGTCATACCTGCTTCACATTTCTTATAAAGTTTGGCTGAAATCCATTAAATAGTTTTGAGAAATAGGGTTGAGAAAAAAAAAAAAAACTCATTTCATCAAACTTCAATAAAGGCCCTTCAATCATTGGAAGAATCATTCAACCACAACCAAAACTATATCATAAACATCTTTACTTTATATTGAAACTTCCTATGGCACTGGATGGAAATCTGTTTTGTAATTATTGAGAAACAGCTTGGATTTTTCTTTTTCAAAAATCATCAAAGGGCAATATAACTCATTTGAAAATCATTCAACCATACCCAAATTATAATAGGAACATCTTTGCCTTATATAGCATCTTATTATTCAAGATAATTCCATTATATAGTTACTGAGAAATAGATTGGACAAAAAAAATAATGAAAGGGCCATAACTCCAGTAAAAATGTTTCAGCTATGACTAAATTATGATATGCACATCTTAGCTTCAAATTGAAACTTCCTGTGAAGTTTGACAGAAATCCATCCATTACTCTTTCAGAAATATTGGGAACAAAAAAAGCTACTGTCTGACCGACCAACGGACAGACTGACGCAGTGACTCCTATACCACCTTTCCCCCATATTGTACTTCTAACCTTGGATCATGACTGGAAATTGTAATTTAGAAGAGGTCAAACCACTCACCAATATATTGCAATTTTGTTGACATCATAATATTTAGACAACAATTAGATAGGCAATAGGTCCCCTAAAAAATTTGTAAATGGACTGTCATTAGTTGGCTACTGTCCACATGCAATAAAATCTTACTTCTGTTACTGCTTTGCATTTGCCTTATAGGCCATTTTTTTGCCATCTTGACCAATAAATCTCTATGCACAACTTTTGGTGATTTTATAGTCAGTGTAGATGAAGATCAGACTATAAAGAATATGCAGCATGATCTCTCAACTATACAGTTCAATAATTGTGTAGTTAGATAATTTGACAAAAAAAAAGATCTGCCTTTTTTTCTTACTGAAATGATTTAGACCACCTGTGAAGGCAACTGAGACAGAAATGAAGAATTTACACCGGATAAGATCTTTCTAAAATTTTACCTGTTGACCTTCTTCATGAACCTGAGTAACCTAATATCAAACTTGTAAATTGAACTATCACAATGGTCAAGGAAGACTTACCTGGAGGAAGACATACTAGTATACAAAATTTCCCTAGAATTATTTTAAAAAGTCATTGGGAAAATAGTGATCTTCAGGGCAAGATTATTAATGTTCTTCTAGGCCGAAGATGATGCTACATGCGTATACAAACTAAAAATATTCTAAGTCATACTTTTTGGGAAAATATTTGTTTGTATCACAGTTACCAGCATTTTTATTCTTTTTCCACAATGTTTTCTAAAGCTCCTTTCCTGGTACTTCAAAACTCATCAGTGTGTGGTAAAGGGTTAAGGCATTCTAAAAAGACTCAAGAACAAACAAACCTTGGCTCACAAGGACTTACTACTTTCATGCAAAAAGCACCTTTTTTCCAAATGAACCTTTCTCAAAAAATTCAAAATTATATCTGTACTAGGGGACTTGTGTAAGAAATATTAAGAGCCTGCCTGATACTTGATAATACAATGAAGCAAAGGTTGTATTATTCTATCATATGGCTACAATGAAAACACTTTACCCAAAGTGGTACTTTTTTCGCAATCTGTGGGCTTCACAGACTGCCTTTATAGTGATCTGTTATGTATTCATACAAGACATAACAAAGTATCTGGATATTATACATGACCACTGCATCTTTCGACCTTGGGAAATTATAATGCAACCTAAGTTTTGCTGACATAGTAATCTTGATCATGTAACTTGAGTACCCTAGAAGTTACAGGCAAAGTTACCAAACATCAACATTATAATTGAGTACATATACCCTAAAAGTTACAGG
Source organism: Tridacna crocea (assembly GCA_943736015.1). Taxonomy (NCBI): domain Eukaryota; kingdom Metazoa; phylum Mollusca; class Bivalvia; order Cardiida; family Cardiidae; genus Tridacna; species Tridacna crocea. Next base: position 31,219,147 of record OX031057.1, on the reverse strand, counting down.
CAAGGTTAAGTTTGCTAAGATGTCAGACAGACAGATAGGATTAAATTAGTAAGTCCTGATCACAGGATCCCTGGAAAAGAATCTGCTATTTGAGCACTCACACCATCCTCTTGCATTCTTTTTATTACTTCTTCTGTAACTCCCCTTCTTTGTAGAAACTCCTCCATTTGTGACCTTTTTGGAGTATAACGAAAAAGGATAAGTTGTAAATTGTTCAAATGAAAGGACAGTCCAAAAATAACAGCATTCCTATTGTCTGCATCCTACCTCTTGCATTTTCTCCTTTTCCCACAATGTTTTCTAAAAGGTTCTTTCTCTGGTAGTCAAAGTTGGGATTGTGTGGTACTGGGTTAAATAATGTGATTTTTTTTATTCAAATCATCCAAAGGGAAACTTGTGGGTGAAGTTCAGTTTGATAGTCAATAGATGACCATTCATTTTGCACAGCAAAACATCACAGCTTCATTGGTACATGACATCTATTGATATATAGACTAGACTAGTAGCCTGAGAGTAAGTTTTCTTGACCTAGTTTTAATTGATATCTATGCCAGGTCTCTATATAACAATTAATTCAGTTTGGAAAAATCCCTGCAGCTGATTTTAGAGCATTTTGAGTAATATGAAACAACTAGATCCAATTGCAGTGTGCAAAAACTCTCATGGCGTATCCAAGGCGTATAATGCTATAAATTCTCTATGGCGAACGCGAGAAAATAGGTTGGGTTGGAATAGCCTACATGTATAGATCTACACACAACGAGGGAAAAGAAGAAAATGCTCATAAAGACAATATTTTCTATCCTATCAATAAACTTTCCTCAATGTTTGCCACTTTTAGAACTGTTGTAATCGTAACGTTACTTGTGACAAGTTGTGATATTGCCAATATCTCATACAGACACGAAAACTAATGACACTTTTAGTCAAGATCTGCCACCATCCCAATTTGACAAAACTTCTCGTCATTTCGATAATCGAGAACACCATTCTTGTTTTCAGCATAGACTGTCACAGCACCTTACCTTTAAGCTGATCCATACAATTTCAAATTCATTCAAACGGTTTGCCTAGGTTGACCTCCAAGTGGCTGTTCAAAGTGTTGTCATGCCAGGGAACAACAACAATCAAACTAACAACGACGCAAAACACTTTGCAGAGCTTTACGTAGAATAATTATAACTTTAGGCGACAATGAATCTTGCAATCACGGTGTTCAAGTCAACATGGCGTTCTTTCAAGAACGAAATAATTATTTCGTAATTACGAAATAATATTTCGTAAAAACGAAATAATTATTTCGTAAATACGAAATAATTATTTCGTAATTACGAAATAATTTTTACCAGCCTGTATATCAATGAGGCCACATAGCCTTGAATCACATTTTTGACTGGTTTTTACGCCGCTGTCATTACTATTCTAAATCTATGCAAATACATCCTAAATTGTGCTCACTGAAAAGGATGCTTTTTGTACTTGAGGAAAAAATCGACACATACCAGCCGGCATAGTCTGTGCAGGCTGACATGGGCCGATACATTTTCAATATGATCTTCCAATTTTCTGCACGTCAAAAGGATATTCGAACTCATTATTCGCTTGCTCATATTAGACAAAATGGAATTCATGGATCCATAACATGGAATCACTCATTTGCATAACATGGAATCACTCATTTGCGAAAAGTACCGACCAGGAAAGCCTGCACGGATTTCGCAGGTTGATCTGGGCCAAACTTTTCGCTATCAATAAATTTTCAGTATATCAAAGGACTAGAACTACTATATGATTCCGTCGGGCGTTCTAGATAAAATGAATAGATTTTCTATGTATCCATCAGTATGTGAAGGCTTCCTTGGTGTCATAGATCACGGGGATTCAATTAGCCTCATTTTGTCAGAGCATGGCTCAATTTCAAATTTGCTAACGTTACTGCGTACAACTTTAAACATTATTCCTTGACGCAATTCAGCTAGTTAGAAGAAGTTCTTTGTCGATTTGACTTATGTCTTTGCATAGATCTAGAGAATTTGGGGGACCGGATGCCTTCTCCCTCAACCCCCCCCCCCCACACTCCCCACCCCCACGCTGATCCGCCTATGCATAATCAGGTGATGTCTTGCTTGATACCATGGATCATGCAGATGCATTAAGCCCCCTTTTCATGAAGCACAGCCCAACCATGTCTGATTGATTTGCGTTTTACGTCGCATCAATCTTTTAAATTTAAGTGTAACACTGAGGCAGTCATTGTGCTGTCCTAGAGGCCCTGAGTACGAAGGAAGGAATTCCATTACTACCATATTAGAATTTGTTTGTATCAGCACGAAACCACTAACGTTACCCCTCGCTGTTCTCCACCCCCGAGGCGGTCTCTTAAGAATCTGATCTCCGTCTCTCCGTCTCTTAGTTTAAAAAGAATGTTCTGTCACTACTGGTGTGAGAAAGCCAGGAAACACATGGCTGCATCGCTTATCACCGTGATATTACTACCTGTCTGTCTGTCTGTCTGTCTGTCTGTCTCTCTAAATTATCACTCTACAAATCTCTTTGCCTTGAGTCTTAAGCGACAGTCGTAATGTTATCCCATCTTTCCAAGAGCAAAGAAGGTAAGAAATAAGGAACGCGCTTTTAATACCATATTATAAGTCTTAAAAATGGATTTGCAGAGTATCGACCCCACTGTAGGCAATTCAGGACAGCTCAACTCGGAATTCAAATCTATAGCCTATAGTGTGAGAGGCTGTCAATCAACCCTACAATGTAGCCCTATCGCAAGGCAGTCAAAGTGCCTCGAACCCGAGTCGAATCAAGGATGTCGGTATTTCAACTTATCAGATTATTTCGTATTTACGAAATAATTATTTCGTTTTAACGAAATAATTATTTCGTTTTTACGAAATATTATTTCGTAAAAACGAAATACTATTTCGTATATACGAAATACATGTAATATTTCGTTTTTACGAAATATTATTTCGTAAAAACGAAATACTATTTCGTATATACGAAATAATATTTCGTATATACGAAATAATATTTCGTTTTTACGAAATAATATTTCGTAAAAACGCAATAACTTGAGAAATTTGCATATTAAAAAAAAGTCGAGTATGTCACTTTAGGGGTTCCGTACTGTACTGACTTTCGGTTTCGTCAGTTTTATCTGTATTGCATCGAAATGTAAATAACTTTTAGTAATAAACATGACCAAGAACAAATACATGGATCCGTGGAAATCGATAGTTGACCAATCAGGACATCGCATTTATTCTACCCGATGTCCTACCTTGGTTTCTGCTATTTCGGCTCACAAATAAACGACTGTTAACGCTGGGAGAATGCAATTCTCTTTATTTATGTTGTGTTTTTAACGTTTGAATTTAAAAAAAAAAAGGTTAAAAATGTGCTTTGCGAACGTGTACCGATGACGTGAGATCACGCAGAGGCTATAGACAAGTCTAAATTGTGATGATTACTGAAAATTTGAACTTATGCAAAGAGCTGATCATGGCAGCGCTGGATAATGGATTAATTCAAAGTATTCTATAATTTTTCCTCTCTGAAAGAGAAAACTGGAAAACAAAGGTAAAAATAGACATATATGAAGTATAAATAAAAAGAAAATACTTTTACTTGAATATTAACCTTGTTCAATAACCTATGCACATCCAAAAAGTGGCCGCGTAACTTGTCACCAATGTTTCAATTTGACATTAATCTTAACCCATGGTGCATGAAGAATATGCTGAATGTGTACTGGGATCGTATATACGATCTCTGATGTGTAGATGTAGATCAGATTGCAAATTACATGATGATTAGTCTTGGATTTAAAGAACCTGCTGATTACAATAAGCACTTTGCCGTGTAGTTCTACTAGGAGTTTATTACAATTTTAAAGAAAAAGTCTAACTTCTGATCTGGTGGGACTTGGAAATTTTTCTCTTGACTTATCTGTTTTAACCGTTTGCCACATAACGGGTTTTAACGACCCGTATGAAGCTTTTAAAAGCATTGCGGAGAAAGGAGAAAATGCTTGTAACATTCATTTTATCCTTTTCTCACTGTGTTTTGAGCTCTTACAAAAACAAATTTCAATTTATGAATCATTTATTTTGTTGTCTGCAAATATTTGAGTTTGGATAGCTCTAAAAAATTTGTCATTTGGTGACGAGTTTAAATGGATTAGCACATCTTCACAAAGGGTGTGTTGGTAAACTGTTAATTTGATAGGAAGTGTGTTTGATTGCAAAGCAAATTACCGCTCTAATCAACTTGACCACCCGTTGTCATCAGTATATCATATGATATACTACCGTCAATGATATTAACAATTTTCTTAAATGACAACACACTTAATGCATTTTATAATCCACCAGACAACCCTTTTCTCCTTAACCTGATATTAAAATTTTTCATTAACTTAAACCTCTCTGTAGAATCAGACATTCTATAAACTTTTCGAAAGATTTGTAATTCAGTGTTATTTAATTTGGTATGATGCTGAGATGACTTTACTAGCCCAACGAAAGCAATAAAAAGTATCGTTAATTCTATTATTCTGTGGCAAAACGGAAATTTGTTGATGTTTTTTATATGTTCAAATTTTTGTTTAACTCATTACCACACGAGAAAATTTTAGACTGGTCCAAATTGTAGGCATTTACAGACGACAAAATGAAGGTGACTGAAAAATGGAAAATTTGTTCTGGAAAGAGTGGAAAACACTGGGGGAAAAGGAGAAAATGCTGGTTACCAGCATTTTCTCCTTTTCCCACAGGGTTTTTAAAAGGCTTCTTTCTCAGGGGAGTCAAAAGTAGGGATTGTGTGGTAATGGGTTAAACATGTAAATCTGTTACATTGTACGTCGCCCCCGTACATCGGCGTGACGTCACATTCCCTGGCAACGAGCGGCCGCTATTTTATACCATAATTATGTTTTAGTGCTGTTTGCAATTTTTTATCCTTGAGCAAAACTACGTTTTTCGCGAATCAAAGCTTTTAACAGTAACGATGACTATTAGAAATATACTTGAGAATATGAATAACTAGTTGTCAATTTTTTTTTATACGATTTTCTTTAAATATGACTGCACAAATAGACCTACTATTCAAATATATAGTGGATCTAGACGCTTCAGACATAGAAATGAATGTTCATTTTTTCTTAATCTGCTTCATGTCCGAGCCTAAAAAGAGTGTAAACACAGTAAGTTGTTAATCAGATTTAAAGAAAGGTCGAAGAATTCCATGGTTCCCAAGGATTTTCTCTCTCTTCCTCTCTCTGACCAGAGCGATTTCCTGAATTTTCAAAGGCTGATAAGCTATTAAACCTCTCAAGTATAGTCATTAAAAATTACTATACCTGTAAAATATCTTGGTATTTGATGGTGATCATTTTAATTCTCTAATATTTGAGCGAAAAAAAAAGAGTAGTCTGATATAACTTTTTAAACATTGCCCCCAGACGGAATTATACTCCTCAAAATAAGTTAAGGACCACATTTTAAAATCAGTTTTCTAGACTACAGCAAATATTATGATTTATTATTGCACCATTCTAATGTACTTACGTGTACTAACAAAGGGTAGAACATATGCATTGTCATATGCCTGCACCGATTAATTGGGTAAACTTGTCTTCATGTATACACCCCTCATTATGCATCATTCTCGGGTCCTTCATTGTTAGGTGCTTTCACATTGGAGCTTAACTGCAGACGTTTCTGTGAGTTTCTGGAAGGATTATACCCTTTTTAGCTCTCTTTACACACATTATGCCACAGGGAAGGCATTCACCAGTTCAGGATATGGGGCAAATCGTCGGAATGCTCCGTGCGGGCCTAACACAACGTAACTTAGCACGTCAGTATAACGTCAGCCATACTGTCATCGTTAGGATATGGCAGAGGTACCTTGACACTGGCTCTATTAAAGAACGCCTAAGAAGTGGTCGTCCAGGGAATACTACAGACATTGAGGACCGGTACATTGTCACAATGGCTAAAAGAAAGAGGTTCGACTCTGCCAAAACCCTCAATACAGACTTCCGGCGAGCATCAGGGGTGCGCATTTGTGAACAGACGATTAGAAATAGGCTCTATGGCGTCAATATTCGTGCAAAAAGGCATGTTGTCCGTCCTCCTTTGACCCCAGCACACAGGAGAATAAGGCAAGAATTCTCCTGCGAACGTCACAATATTCCGCTTGGGAGATTGAGTTGTGTACTGTTCACGGATGAGTCAAAATTTTGTGCAGACTTTAATGACGAACGAAGGCATGTATGGAGACAACGAAATGAACGATTCAGGGACTGTTGCTTCGTGGAACATGACCGTTTTGGTGGTCCCTCAGTGCTTGTTTGGAGTAATGTTTCTTATGATGGTTCCACAAATCTCTATGTCATAAAAAATGGGTCTTTGATTGGTGAATGCTATCAGGACGAGATTTTGGCAGAGTTCACGCGTCTTTTTGCTGGTGCAATCGGTGACTGTTTTGTTTTAATGGACGATAATGCCCGTCCACATGGGACTCGTTTGGTCAACCAGTACCTGGAGCAAGAAGGGATCGAGCGAATGGACTGGCCTGCCCGATCGCCCGATCTTAATCCGATTGAACATGTGTGGGACATCATTCAGAGACGCATTTGCGACAGACCAATACAGCCAAAGACCCGGGAAGACCTCATAACTGCCTTACGTGAAGAGTGGACAAGAATTTCTCGCGCACTTATCCGGAAGCTGATTAACAGTTTTAAGTCTAGGTGTCGAAATGTTATACAGGCTCGTGGAGGACATAATAGGTACTAAAGTGTAAAATCCTGAATGTGCAAGACAATTTAGCCAATAGAAAAGCCTGGGAGTACCCCACCCACTACCTGCTAGAGTAGCGACTTTTTACAGCGAATTCACTTTTTGCAATTCAATGGGATTATACATGATATCTTTTGATATCCATCTTTACATTTGTTAACTTTAAGCAATGAAATTCTGTTTTACACATTTTCAGACAAATATCAATAAAAATGATGAAACTATCGGATACTAAATATGTGGTCCTTAACTTATTTTGAGGAGTATAATAAGATCTAACCCAGTACAAAAGAAATCCAGGGGTTTTCCGACCATGGAGAGAGAGAATTCTGAAAAATATTGCAGTGAAAGGAAAATACAAATCAGCATCCTTTCTTTTTTCAACAATATTGCTACGCTATCAAAGACAAATATCGCTTTGGTATGTCTCGTTCGAAAATTCTTTCTAATTGTGATAAATGTGTTAGTTTGAAGAATGAACTTACCCTCTGTAACCTGCGAAAAATTCCAAATTTTAAACACAAATGGTCACCATAAGGGTGAAAGACATAAACAATGTAATGTGACACGTGTGCGTTATTTTTTTTATTTCCACCAAGCAATTACGTTACAGCTCTTGGGTCGTCCACCCTGCAGTGCGATACCGAGATCAAAGGAACACGGAACACCCTTCACCCATTTTGTGAACATTCATATGACACGTAAGGCATTTCTTAAGACTTTTGCGAACTTAACATGGATTATAAATAATTTGTGAATGGGGATGGAAAATTAAAGAGTTGAACTGAGGCCATGTTTAGGAACATGACTAAATTATGCGCAATATAAAAAGTTCGCAGTTTTTTTTAAAGGTCGTAATTTTCTTAAAATTCAAAAGTATGCTTTCAGTAGTGTAATTTCAGTAAATTGACTGTCCCTATTTCTTTCAAGAGACCGCAAAGCTTCTAAACCCTTTAACCAAACGATACCGAGTTTTAACAACCCTGGAAATGAAGGATGCTTGAAAAAAAAAGTATGATGCTTGGAAACAGGATTTTCTCTTTTTCTCGGGATATTTTCTACTTTTTCAAAAACAATTTCAACAATTTGACCCACGTCTAAACTGTCGGCTTCAAATGCTATGGATTTTGATAGGTCCTAAGTTTTGCAGTTTACTAAAATTTTTAGTCAAATAAGCCATTACTCTCATTGATCAAAACCCGACTTTTGAAGACCCCGAGAAAAAAATCCTTCACAAAACATTGTGGGAAAAGGAAAACATTCTAGTTACAAACAATGTCTTCTACCCTTTTTAAACGAAATTCCAGTTTTGAGCCACACTTATTTTTGTTATCCTCAAATGCTTTTAACTTGGACAAGTCAAAATTTTGTTCTGCAAAGGATAAATTAAGTTTATACAAATTGCCATAGATAGTCCGATTGTTCAGCACATGTCAGAGATTGCTAAGTTTGCAGATTGCAAGGCTTGAAACCCAGGGATAACTGGTTCAATTTATTTTAACTATTAACCTTTTACCACACAATCCCGAATTAAGTAAAGAAAGAAAAAGAAATCATTGTAGGAATGGTAGAAACTGCTCGTGACAAGCATTTCTCCTTTTCCTATGATGTTTTCTATTCAATTACATTAGTTAAACCAAATGAAATTTAAATGTGTAAATGTTTTCAATTTGGAGAAGTCTTTTTATTTTTTCTTTGAAAAGGATTAGAGTTGTGATAAATTTCATTTCTGTAATAAGAAAAAAGAGTTTTATTGTGTGCAAAGCGACACCAACAGACCATTTGCTGAAAGTTGGGACACGATAAAGTTTGAGTTTCTTGATAAAATTCTGGCCGAAGAAGATATCATATCTTATAAGTTGCAATTTTTTACACCCCTCTTAATCGATGACTATCGTAACGACGAACGTCCGTTCAAATTTTAAACCTTTCTTTCCCTCTAAAAATGGTGCTGTCAGTTTCATTTTTAGGGAAAAATGTGCTGAAACTGTTTTCGTATTACAGCTGGTAAAGGGTTAGCCGGGTGTTCCTTTGATCTCGGTATATCACTGCAGTACTTACACATAGTATTTGCTAAACACAGACTAACACGTACACGTGTCATAAAAATGTGTCTGTCCTGTTTAATTTTCACTTTATCATGTGTAAATACGGATGACAGGATTTGGAATAATCAACTTATTTTTTACATAAGGTAAGTCCGTTCTCATTTTTGAGTTCCGAAAACTTTCGTTTTCAAATGCATTTTTTATCCCAGACTTAACCACAGTTCGTATTTCATTATTTTTTTTAATTCTCGTCTTATACATCTATGGCAGTTTGCCAGAAATTATTATTTCTTTCTCAGTGTTAATAATGTAGTTTGCACACGAAAGTTTCTATGAAAACCAAAAGCGGACAGCGCTTTCAAGAGTTATAACTCTTTTTTCTGTAGGATACCTGAAAATTGATAAATTGACACTTTTTGCCTCTTCGAGAGTGATAATGGATACAACTACCGACACGGCCGATTTTTGGCATATTTATAGTTTTTACGGTGAATTTCATTTCTAAAATGTCATCAAATAACTATACGGGTATATTCAGATGGCGTTTGATTTCACCTCCGCCCTTGTTGCTATCACGTGATCACCAAAAATGCCCGGATGTCCGACGCTATCAATTCGCCCTTTTAATACATCTCCGTATGTAAATTAGTTAAGCATCTTTAAATTGCTTTCTGAGAATTTATCATCGATAGAAATATATGATTAAAATACTTTTTCCGGAATTTTATTGAGAGAAACAGTTATGACAGCACGATTTAAGTAGCCTATCTGCTATACTGTATATGTATTGACTACGTTTGTTTGTGAGACCTTGGCAATAGTAACTAAGGTAGTCGTTTTATCTTATCACCACGGACCCATGTATTGTTAAACTATTCATGACTTAAAGAGCTTATAGAAGTCGTTTATAACATGTTTATCTCGAAAAATCACGGACGAAATTTATCGTGTGTGGCGGCCATTTTGTATGTTTTCGGGAACGTAAACAACACGAGTTACTGATGAAATGCACCGTGTTTTCTCATGATCAGCGTTTAAATTGAAAATATTTGTATGTCAAACGAAGGAATATTGAATACGCAAGCAATAGGTATGTTCAAATCCTAGTTTTGTGCTCTATTAGCGAAATTATGGGAGTTCAAACTTGCGCACAAAATCTGTGCGGAACTTTCAACCGATTTTGTCCGGATTGGCTCTATACCCAGAGGCGACCAGTCGAAAAGTAACATAGCCATTGGGGACAGTTATCTGTACTAAGAGAGAGAGATGCTATTTGGTGAGGACAATTGTCCCTGCAAACAAAGAGAGAAAAAAGAGATACTGTTACGTAAGGACACTTGTCCCTACAAAAAAGAGAGTAAAAGGAGATACTGTTACGTGAGGACACTTGTCCCTACAAAAAAGAGAGAGAAAAGAGATGCTGTTACGTGAGGACACTTGTCCCTACAAAAAAGAGAGTAAAAAGAGATGCTGTAACGTGAGGACACTGTCCTCACACAGTATGAGATAAAAAAGAGATTAATGTAACGTGAGGACAATATTGTCCACACAGTGACTCTAGTGACTCTCTTTTTTTATGATGATTTCTAGCCAAAATCACAACAAGGTTCCTTTTGGATGGTAGAAGTGAAAACTGAAAGAGAGTTTTGCAAAAAAACACTCAGAAATGGTTGTCCTCAGATCCCGGTTTTTTGGCTAATGTCCTCTCTATTACGGATTCGTCGGCTAGAGAGAGAGAGAGAGAGAGATTACACAGACGAATCATGGAAAAAAAAGTAACGATAAGGATAACACTGAACATGAAAATAATAAAATGGAAATAATTAAGGTAATATTATAAATACCACTTAAATGATGCTAAAACAGTTTATCCCGCGAACTAGTTACCTGGGTAAAATGCACGTGCCTCACAACCAGATGGAAATATGACGTAATTATTTCTTGAGACTGATGTAGTCTTGTAATGCATTGCTATGCGGATTGGCTACGCCACTGGGAATAATCGAAAAGAACTGTACAGGATTTTGATAAAGTTCCCGCGGAAAGAGTTAAAAGCATACGATAAATAGAATATTTGTATTTTTTGGCCAAAGATCGAAGTTGATTTTATCTCGTGAACATCATCGATAATATTTTCACTCTTGGCCGCGCCACTTGTGAAAATATTACCGATGGTGTTCACTAGATTAAATAAATTTCGATCTTTCACCATAAAAATCAAATATCCTTTATATATTTACAATCACCAGTGATGTTATTCACTGTGAACACCCAGTAATACTCTGATATAAATATAATAAATAGAGGATATTTATCTATTTCGGTGAAAGATCGAAATTAATTTCATCGAGTGAACATCATCGGTAATATTTTCACGACAGCCACGCGAGAAAATGTTACCGTTAATGTTCACTCGATGACATAAATTTCGATCTTTCACCAAAATAAATCTATTTACTAGTATTTCATGCTTTTGACCCTGTCTGAGAGAAAATTTATCAAAATCCAGTACAGTTCAATTCAGTTATTTCCCGTGGCGCACTCCCTCTGCATAGAAACGCATTACAATATTACGTCAAGCGCGAGAAATGTAAGGTAACTGACGTCATATTCCATCTCAGTTGTGTGTCACGCCCAAATTACCTAGGTAATTAGGAATTAGAGATCAGTATTTTCACTGGTCTCACCCGTGCAATATCGCAAAATATTTTCACTGCTATTTCTCGATATCCTACCGGAAAGCATGAAATAATATTGATTACTTCGATAATTTAGAGATTTACTTGTTTGCCAACGATCAAACATCGCGGTATAGATAATCTCATTTGATCTTTAAACTTGCAGCGAGAAAAATCCCCTGAAGAGGCTGACCTCACTACATTAACCCATTACCGCACGATCCCTACTTTTGACGACCATGAGAAAGAAGCCTTTAGAAAACATTGTGGGAAAAGGAGAAAATGCTGATAACCAGCATTTCGTCCTTGTCCCACAATGTTTTCTGCCCTTCACGAAACAAATTCCAAATTTTTAGTCACTTTTATGTTGTCTGCAAATGCCTACGATTTGGACAAACCTAAAATTTTGTCGTTTGGTAATGAGTTAAACCGTCTAGTGACTTGACTTTGTGGACGCCCGCTTTCAAGAGTGCTTGAAATCTTAGCTCTTCCTTTGTTAATAAGCCTTGCTGTCTTGAAAATCTAAACGCCTCAATATTTAAATGAATTTCTGAATAAATTCTGATGAAGGGATACATGAGTGTAATAATGACCTATAAAACCACGCAAGGTCGTATATACAATATATTGTATGTATAAAAGAGAAGTTAAGATGCTGTACACAAGGTCGACATTTTGGATATTTACGAAGTTATTCCACATTTTCCATTATGAAGAGGCTTTTTTTTTAATGGAAGTAATTATTTCCTGCCTATACTTGTGTACAATTTATTCAGCCGAAGGAAAATCGAAGCAGCAATGGATATCGTTTTTGGCCGTTGGTGAAACCCGCTGTCATAGTCCCCAGGTATGAGTAACTGATTTTCAACGCCTACGATATTTATCTAGATCGAGAATTCTTGCATCCGGCAGCTTTTTCCTGGATACGCGAGGTAAAAAAACATGATTCCTACGTGTGACTAAATAGTTCCCCCATGAATACCCAAACGATCATGTATAAATGCGCGCTACTCGCGCAGACGACACCCTTCAAAACCGCCTTACACCTAATGAGTTTATCCGTAATGTAGAATAGAAATGGAAAGAAAGCGTCGGTATCTACATAGACCGAGAAAGTGCAAAAAGAAAATATTTTCAGGGCAAACGTTTTTATCGGTGTTTGTTTGCATGATGAATTTTGAGCATAGGGCACCCTAATGGGATTCATGTAACAACGCCTTTTATCGCCTTTTATCGTCAAAGGCTATGTTACACGAAAAGTCACCTGCAGTAGGATTAAGCCTTTAGCAGACGTCAAAATTTCAGCTGTGTTCAAATTGAAAGCATTTGGAGACGACAATTTCACCGTGGCTCAAATGGTACAATTTTTATTTTATAGGGTAGAAAACATTGTGGCAAATGGAGAAAATGCAAGTTCCCAGCATTTTCTTCTTTCCCACATAGTTTTCACAAGGCTTCTTTCTCATAGTTGTTAGAAGTCGGCATTGGGTGGTAAAGAGTTAAGAGTAGTTATAAATGCTGATTATACATTTACTTGTACAATACAATCCCAAGTTTTAACGACCCTTAGAATTTAACTTTTTTACAAAGACTGCGTCTATTGAGTGCCAGAAGGGGCTATCAACACTTTTCACCAAAATTGACTTTTTATCATATTTCAACTCATTTTCAAGTGTTCTTCAACCCCAAAAAATATTTTAATCATATTCCGATAATTAGTATTATTCATGACACAACACTGTTAGGGTCTAACAACAAATGCTAATTATTCTGTCCGCCAGAAGGGGCTAAGAGTACATTGAGGGCTGCCAGAAGGTTCCAACAACAGATAAAGGTGCTGATAGCACTTGTGGTGTTTTTTTACTCTGCTGCCATAAAGATCAATTATTAAGAAGTGCAAATGAATTCCCTGACCAGTGAATGATATAATAACTTGATCTTGTTCTGATAATACAAATAGGTTGAGCAGAAATATTAACTGATACCTTGGCCTGAGTGTTGTGAAAATGTGTTAAGTGTAGAAAAGTTTTGCAGGTTCTACATTAAAAGGTGAAGTTGTTTTTAGTTTTTTATCTGGGATTATCGGTGAATTTTAAGGGAACAATATATATACTTCTAACTAAATAGTTCACTTTAATGTTAGTAGATTGTTTTTGTTACAATTGTTTTCCATTTATTTCAATACCCAGCAAGCATGACTAACTGGGCCCCATGTGGGCAAATTCTGGGCTCAATAACTATGTGGGACCCATGTGGGCCCTTTGCGGGAATTTCAGCCCTTCTAGAAACCACATAGGGCCCACATTATTTCAATTCCCGTACATGCCTGTCATGTGACGAAAATTAAAACCACCGACATTTATCTTACCCGGCGCATCATTTTCTCGAAAGAAGAAGACGATTCAGCGATGATTTTCACCCTAATCCCATTACACGACATTTACATGGGTCCCATTTGAATCCCGTTTACTCACAGCGATGACGGAAGGAGACGGAAATTACCGATGAAGTTCGGTATGGGAGATTTTTTTCTACAATTATCACCGATTTCTTTCCTTTAAATCGTGAACAATTACACAGTATATATTTCTCAATTTCAAAGATATTAGGAGAAATTTTAGGTAAAATAAAACGTGAATAAAAAAAATAAATAAAAAACATCGCGCACGATCACATGATGTAAACACAAAATCATGGACCGCAAAATCGTTTGTTGCTGAGAGGGAAAATTGAATCTTAAACTGTCGAATGCGAATTCATAGAAAAAGTCTTAACTTTCAAGCACAATTCTTGCTGGTCACAGGCATCTTAAGTATCTACTTTATTCTTTAAAATTTGTACTCTCTGAGGTATATTTTCCCATATCAATCATCTTGTTGATTAGAACCGAGAGTCAACTCACACCTTAGTATTTTTACATCTGTTAGTTTGCAACTTTTATCAGCTTATCAGTATAGTAACACAAATTTTTGTCAAAGACAAAATATAAATGGGTAATGAATGGGTAGTATATTGTCGTCGGTTTACTTCTTAAACCTCATAACTACAGATTGTAACAAGATTGGCAACCAACGTTTTATCCTTTTTCCACAATATTTTCCACCCTATCAGAGAAAAAATGTACCATTTGAGCCACACTCAAGTGATAATGTCTACAAATGCTTTAAATTAGAAAAGGCTAAAATTTTGGCCTAAGGGTCAAAAAAGTCTAAACTTTCTTAGTGCTGTTGACTATGATCAGACTGCCCCTAGGTCAGCTGTATTTGCTCATACCAGACTGTAATAAATCTGAGAATCAGACAGTTTTGGTTACTGCAATTAATGAATATATTTATCTTGTTTCCATGTATTATCGAATATTTTTACTCATTTTTTTTGTTTTAGGTTCTTTAGAAAGAGCCAGAGAAAAACTTAACAGATCTGAACTTACATCTGATCTTCAGTCAGATGATGAACCACCAGCAAAACGACAAAAGAAGTAATATTTCTCATTCTGACATTTTGAAGCCATTTATTTAGTCTTCATTTATCCAACATTTAGCATAACATAAAGACTTAAATGTACATCTATCTGTTTACAACACCGCTTTAGTATAACAACACAGTTTTAGCAAAGTCCAATAGCTCATATGTTGGTAATGTATAGGACTTGAAACCCAGATGTCACTTGTTTGATTCCTAGCTAGACAGGTTTATGTTAAGAATTGATGATACACATTGCAACCGAATTTAGTCCTATCACCAATGAGCAATAAACTTGTCAAATTTACTAATTTTGCAGACCAATACTCCACTTTTTTCTAATCCTTCATAAAACACTTAGTATCCCTTACATAATGCAAAAGACATTTTATAGATACATCTGAAACATTACATATTCTGTAAATAAATTTTTACTGATAGGATTTCTGTTTCAGCATACCAAGACGGCTACTGTCTGATGAAAGTTCAGAGGACAGTGACCAGGAATATCAAACCCAAGCATCAAAGAAAATTCCCTCTAGAAGCCAGGAATCAGAAACAAGTCCAACTCTGGCCACTTCCTATCAGCTTCCCGTGCCACCTCCTCATATAGAAATAACGCCACCCACAGGTTTGAGGAACTCAAGAACAAGTAGAGTAGAAGAAGGTTTGTTTGAGTTCAGTGTTTTGTGTAGTATTTTTTTGTCAATATCACCAGTAGCTGTATATATTTAGCTGTACAACTTATTCACAACTTTCCAGGGTTTCAAAGGGAAACTGGTATAAAAGGTTAGGTAACTATCAAAATATTTCTGACACAAATATGCACCTTTTCAGTTTTCACTGAAAAGCACTTACAGTCAAGTGTTGCCCGGACATGTAGTACTCTTGTTTTTCTAGGTCATGCACCAGATTATGATGGATAGAATATGCATTCCATGTGTTTTTATCTAGCTGTAAGGGTGTATCCCTAAGTTTCCTATCATTGATCACAGAAATAAAATTTGTCTTTTTACAGGGAAATTTTTAGATCAGCTTGGCTTTTGAAATCACACTACCAGTAGATTGTTTGCAAACTAGGCACTTAAGTGACTCTTTACAAACAATTTTCACTGAATCTTAAGTCAGTAATGAAAATTGTTATGATTGTAACACTGGAGAGCTAAGTAAATGTCTAAATGTAAAACTAGTCCATCTATTGATAGTGTTGTGCAAAGTAACACTGATATTGTATCTCTCCTTTAAGTCATGATTGGTTCATTGCTGTTTCAGTTCGAGATGTTAGAATGTTCCGAATGCTGGAACAGCTGCAGGAACAGATGAGAGAGCAGACACGGCTGCTCCATATACTGGTCAGTAGATCTGTTCAGTTCCAGGAACAGGCACCCAGTGAACTCCCTGAGGGTGTATCATTTCCTCTGAAGACCCTTGAAGATGTGGCACAGTTTGAGGGCTCCTTATTGGACAATAAATCAGCAACAGCAGTTGTGAGTATTTTGTCACCAATCATTTTCAATTTCATTGCGAGTTCAAATTCCAGATTTTAGAAGTAACACAACTTGTGTAGTGTTACTTATCAGAACTTAAAAAAAAAAATTCTTTACAATATTGATTGAATGGTGTTTTACACCACTTCAGTATTATTTCAGTCATATCACAGGAGCAGATTGCCTACTCAATTGTTTCGTATGTATCACCAATACTAGGCATAGCCCCTGAAGTGTGTTGCCCAAGGACACCCCCATAAAAAACCCAGTGCTTCCAGTAATGCACCAGTCTAGCAGTCTCACACTTTAAGAAGCAGGTATGCAGGAACCTCTTGAGAATAAGACTAAAAAAAAATGTTTTAAAAATGTTTGTTGAATACAGGTTTTGTACCTTTAATGCCATTTCTACCATAAGAACTTGTGCTTCTCAAACTTTCATGATTTGTCTAATGGGACAAGAGTTCTGGCTTTGCTTTTTTCCCCTAGTGGATTGGTCCCATTTTTATGCTGGTTAAGGGTATAATGGAAACATGTTTTGTTTACTGTTATTATAATAATAAATGCTCTTGTAGGTTAGGTACCTAGCTGAATATGGTGGGAGTACTGTCAAAGAAACAGTAGAAAGAATTCTAAAGATAGTCCTTGTCACTGACCTTGCCAGGAAGTACAATTTAAAGGGCAAAAAAGGAAAACAGAAATTTGAAGACCTTGGATTGACCTCCATTATTTTCAGTGAGTTGAATTTTGTTTCTGTATTAAATTGAGTTATAGTTTAGCATGTGCCTGTAGGATTCTACTAAAAACCTGCTCGTGGTTCACAACAGTAATCAGGAACTTACTACTTAACTGGTATGGTCATGTATTAAGGATTTTCTCTCCCTTTCCTATGTACATAAATGTATTGACATATAGCTGAAGTTAGCTCACTTTTTCTTCTTTTGTTTTAATATTTGAATTATATTCAACATTGAAAAGACATATTAACTTTTACATTGTGATAGTAATAATAATAACACAATGTGAGAGGAGGAAAAATATTTCATAAAATGCTAAGTAAATAACTATTTTCAACATGTCTTTATTAGCAAGATTTTCTCCTTTTTCCCCAGAAGGTTTTCTACCCTTTAGATCCAACTTTCAGTTATGCATGCCACATTTAATTTTTTGTTTGCAACGGTTTGAATTTTGACAAGTCTAAAAGTTTGCCATTTGGTAAACAGTTTCGAAATCAAAACTTTCAGTAGCTGCCTACTTAGCCTAGTACTGGTGAAACCCTGGAAATACATAAAGTTGTGAGCTGTTGACCGAATATAACAAAAATAATGCTGAAAGCAGTGCAAAACACCATTAAATTACCAATAGCTCTTGCAGTGATATTAGTGCAATGTTTTTAAATGCTGCTAACAGCATTTTTCAAATTACGCATTTTATGGACTTACAGGATGTCTGCGTGTGAACTCGGCAACACATTATTCAACTAAGAGTGACATGGAGGGGGCAGTGAAAAAGTGGTTAAGTGGTGCGCGTGACAGAGATGGGGGCCGGGAAGAGAGAACGAGGATACCACCTGAAAATCTTGCAGATGCAAATTGATTTTTAACGTGGAAAGGGCATGTCAAGAATTTAATTTTTCAATTTTCCAACCAACATAAAGTTCTTCATCAGTATAGACAACAGTTCATATTAACCGTTTAATCGTAAAATTTTCAAATGACCAGGAGTAAGTAGGCATTGTCGGACAAGAATAAAATGCTGGTAGGCACAATGTTTTCTATTTAACAAAAAAACACACACACACATGTTCTTTGAGTAAAACTAAACTTTCTTTATCTGCAGATGCTTTGATTTTTTGACAATTCTGACATTTTGTGACTCTAGCAGACAGATAACTACTTAACCCATTACCACACAATCCCTACTTTTGACGCCCCTGAGAAAGAAGCCTTTAGAAAACATTGTGGGAAAAGGATAAAATGCTGGTAACCGGCATTTTCTCCTTTTCCTACAATGTTTTCTACCCTTCACAAAACAAGTTTCATATTTTCAGTCACTTTTATTTTGACGTCTGCAAATGCTTTCAATTTGGACCAGTCTAAAATATTGTCGTTTGGTAATGGGTTAATAGTAATTTTAAAAAAGTAATGGTCAATAATTTTGTTAGATTTAATTTTAAGTTTGTTCTCAGGAAGTTTATTTTCATAAAGCCTTCTTTGAGCCATTTGAAGGGGTTCAAATAACCTTTTTACTTTTCACATTTATGAGATAACCACACTATTACTCAACTGTTTTTATTTACTTTTATGCTTCATAATATCCATAAGTTGTTTTACATAAATATTAATATTACATCACAAAGAATATTAAAAAACTATATATGAATGTTATAAACAGTTTATAACACAGAAGTTAGGGGCTAGAGAATGATATCTAGACTTGCCACAATATCTGCATTCAATCAGATTTAGAGGTGGCTGGCCTGTATTATTCTCTGGTCCTCATCACCTGTGTAATAGTTATGCATGCAGAAATGCAAACCTGACAAGTAGTCAAGTACTGATTTTCACATCCAAAAGTTACACATAAATGTTATTTTGCAGTACTAAATGTTTCTCCTGACAACCGAAAAAAGAAATAGTATGACAAACATGTTTGATTTGTCTGTAATCTGATATTACCATCTGGAGATTATTCATTGATTGTGCAATTTCAATAATTCTAGTCACAGTATTTACTCTTGTAGTCATATCACCTTTTTGTCATAGTATTTGAGCTGGAGTACAGCATTTCCTTGTTCTATATGTACTTAGTGGCAGTGCATCTGGGTAGTATGTACCATAGTGTCCTTAACCCATTACCACACAATCCCTACTTTTGACGCCCTGAGAAAGAAGCCTTTAGAAAACATTGTGGGAGAAGGAGAAAATGCTGGTTACCAGCATTTCCTCCTGTTCCCACAATGTTTTGTACTATTCACAAATCAAATTTCAAATTTCCAGTCACTTATATTGTCGTCTGCAAATGCTTTCGATTCGGACAAACCTAAAATATTGTCGTTTGGCAATGACTTAATGGACTCTTGATTTTGTTATTAGGTTGAAGATTTGTTTAACCCATTACAACACAAGCCCTACTTTTGACGCCCCTAAGAAAGAAGCCTTTAGAAAACATAGTGGGAAAAGGAGAAAATGCTGGTATCCAGCATTTTCTCCTTTTCCCACAATGTTTTCTACTTTTCACAAAACAAATTTCAAATTTTCAGTCACTTTTATTTTGTCGTCTGCAAATGCTTTCAATCTGGACCAGTCTAAAATATTGTCGTTTGGTAATGGGTTAAATCTATACTAGATGCATGTATATAAATTTTTCAGAAACGGGATACCTTGGCTGATGAACGTGCTATTAAATAGAGTCAGTCTTACTTTTAGTCATAATAATGGGACACTTACTAGTCAATGTTTACTGTGTAATTTTGCTATGGTGTTATTTTGTAATTTAGCTTACATGTAAATGTCATAATGTGTACTTGTTTTTTAGAATAGCTTGACCCTATACTAGATGACAAAATTTAAAATGTGCATATTGAAAACATTTGCCATCAGTGATAGATATTTTTGTCTTTGAGTGGGTAGAAAGCATTAACCCATTACCACACAATCCCTACTTTTGACGCCCCTGAGAAAGAAGCCTTTTAAAAACACTGTGGGAAAAGGAGAAAATGCTGGTAACCAGCATTTTCTCTTTTTCCCACAGTGTTTTCTAGTTTTCTACCCTTCCCTGAACAAATTTCAATTTTTCTGTCGCCTTTATTTTGTTGTCTGCAAATGCTTTCAATATGGACCAGTCTAAAATTTTCTCGTGTGGTGAAGAGTTAAGGGAAAGGGACACATTGGTCATTAGCATTTTCTCCTTCCCGCTCTAAATTTCTTCAAAAGCCTTTTTCCTCAGGCATTTTGAAAACTGGGATTGTTTGGGAAAGGGTTAAGTTACACTGCAAGCAACGATTTGTCCCTACCACTTCAGTACCACATATCATTTTGTAATCCACATATCATTTCAAAGCAGTATTATGATTGTTTTTTGTTTTATAACTTATTGTTTTGGACTATATACATATGTAAAATATGTAATCCACATATCATTTTGTAATCCATATTTTATTTCAAAGCAGTATTATGATTGTTTTTTGTTTTATAACTGTTGCTGTTTTGTACTATATTTTTGTACGCTTGTGCCATTGCAATTTCAAATTAAAATACAAAAACAAATACTGAAATTATTTGTCTTGAAAATACAATTCTTGTTATTGTACACTGGTTTATGATAGTTGGACCTAGATATTAGGTCATTTTAAGCAATTAAGTTCATAATTATGCATTCTACTTAGAGGAGCATATTAGTCAATCAACTCCCCTCTGTTTTTGAATCCATTGAAGTGGACATATAACTTATGAATTTTACCTCACCACAGCATAAAATGCTTAAGGTGAGCAACTGTGATCACTTAGCTGCTTGCTCTCAATCTGAAAATATCTAAAATCTTTTTATGGCTAACAAGGCCAGTCTCATACATTAACCAGAAATCAGACCCACAAATTCCTATGCAGCCTTTTCTATTTACTAGTATATCAGTACCAAACGAGAACCCATAGAATTCCCATGCAAGATCTACAGGACGTACAAATAATAAAATTGGACCCACATGATTCCCATATTCTGGCCTTATAATAGAGATCAGAGCACCATAAAGGTCCAGTGTGGGTAACAACATCACCCATATCGGACCCACATTATTCCCACATAACCCGTTTATAGAGAGCATGACCCGTTTATAGAGAGCATCCAGTAACAATGGGCCTATATGGTTCCCATATCCTGCCCCTATAATGGAAATTTGGGTATCATATGGGTCCAGTAAAGGTTATAACATAGCCTATATTGGGCCTATATGGTTCCCATATCCAGCCCTTATAACAAATTTAGGAACCATATGGGTCCAGTATAGGTTGAAAACAAAGCCCATATTGGACCCATATAATTCCCATATATGACCCATATATGTTTGCCCTTGTGGGTCCCTCGTGGAATCCTGTTGCAAAAACCAGCTCAGTCCCACATCGGCAGCCCATGTAGGGCCCATCTTAAATCCGACATGGGGCCCATATTGGTCCCATAATTTTTGCAGGCTGGGTAGCTGTTAGCCCCTTCTGGCTGCCAAAGTACATAATAGTATTTAATTATTAATTAAGCATTTAAAGTTAATTTACTAAATAACATCGTTAAGTTTTATTTCAACTAAAGCAATATATCTTCATTGGAACAATAACTATTATTAAATAAACATATTCTACTAATTTTGTTTGACTGATAGCCCCTTATGGCAGCATACATTTTCATATTCTAGAAACCATGGCTTCAGAAGTTGAATGGTCTATCGTGAAGAAGTATTTGATTACATTAGTCATAATGTCTGGCACAATTAGATATGTAATCAAATCAGAAAGGAAACCCAATAACCAACTCCATCGAAAAATTGTGCAAAATGACAATCAGAAGTATTTGACTAAAACCCCAACAAAATGATTAAACTCGAACTCAAATAAATGTGCAACACCAAGGAAACGGGCTATGTGTCACCAAAATGATCACGGACGAAAACATCCAATAGTTGTAGATGGAAGAACATACGGAAATCTAACCAAATTACTGGCAAAGCTTACATTTGTGATAAAAGCAAAAATGTCATCAAGCAAAGAATGTTGTTCCTGCGACTTTTAACAACTTCAAAAAACAAGTGTTCTGAAAAAGTAAATGAAGAAATCAGACAGAGCATTTTTAGATCTACTTATGATGAAACAATGACATTTGAACCCAAGTGTGACTTGATTATGCCAACTCATCGATGTTCATTCTAAATGAAAGAGGTATCTACGCTGAAGAAAACAAGAAGCAAAGAAGTATTATCTGCCAGTGGAAAAATAGAGAAAACAAGTGCTAATTTCTTTCCAGAATATGCTGAAAATAGGGAAAAAAAGAGAACTTAATTCTTACTCAAAAGATAATATGGAAACTTTGTTTAAATTGACAGGAGAGGAAGGCACACACCAGCTAATAAGATGGATGATCAAACAATAAAGGGTATTGATCAGAACTCACATAGAATCATTTCCTGCTGTTGAATCACAATACACGAGAAAATCAATGTCGAAGAAATTCCTAAGTCAAGATCTTTCAATCAGAATAAAGTTTTACCTTTATGTCCGTAATAAAGAAACAAATAAATGCATAGCTGCATCTGGTGGGATTCGAACCCATGAAGGGCTAATATCCTTGGTTTTTGAGGTTTAAAAGACCAATATCATAACCACTAAGCCAAAGAGAATTCTCTCTGACATAGTTGTCAGGTATTGATTTTATACGGGAAAGCTATACGGTAAGGAAGGAGTGATCTCCTGTAATAAACTGTAAAGAGGACAGAATGAATCCAGTTTCAGAAAAAGTTTATAGAGATGTTTTCTGCAAGGAGTACAATTTTTTTGTTCACAAACCACAAAAAAAGAGATGTCAAACATGCAACATACACTATGAAAGAAAAATGGTAATATATCGGAATTAGACAAAACCACTTGTATGGATCACATGAAAAGAAAGAAACAAGCCAGAATGGAGAAAGATTATGACAAGGAAAAGGCAAAGAGTGACAAAAGTATCTTCACCGCAACTTTCGAGTTGCAAGCAGTATTGCAATGTCCATGTTCATTATATTTCCCAAACATATTTCAAATGAAAACTAAATAGCTACAAT
Source organism: Tridacna crocea (assembly GCA_943736015.1). Classification (NCBI taxonomy): domain Eukaryota; kingdom Metazoa; phylum Mollusca; class Bivalvia; order Cardiida; family Cardiidae; genus Tridacna; species Tridacna crocea. The sequence goes on along the minus strand of OX031057.1, from coordinate 31,195,852 downwards.
TTAACAATCTACTCTCTCACACATGCAAGAGTAACACATATCATGTCCTATATCAATTCTTTACCACCAAACATAAGCTATGTTATTCTGTACCCAGAATGCTGTTTAGGGCAAAACAGAAACACGTTTCTAATCAGGATTGCTGCATGTTATTTCGCAAAACACTAACTTTGAAATACTCTAGCAAAAATGCCTATACTCAGGCCATACGCATATGGAATGCAAAAGTATGCATTCTGCAACTGAACATGCAAAAAAGCAGATCCCACTCTATATCCCATTGGGATTGTTTTGGAAAGGGATCATTTATTCAAGTTCTTGTTTTCTGCTTGTGCACCTGTATATCTGTTTAAGCCACAAACAAATGAGCTGTGCTTAGGCAAAAGGGGACTTCTTGCATCCTCATGATGGATTAAACCAAGCAAGACATAAATAATTATTGATCCATAATAACCTATTCTTTTAACAGCCCGCTGCGTTTTTGGGTAGACCGATCCTTCGGTGTACAGAAAATTGACCTATGGCGAAAAGGTTCAGCCCAGGTGAGCCTGTGCAGTGTGCACAGGCTGACTGTCTGCACAGGCTGAACTAGGTCTATACTATTTGCAGATTGATTAAGGCACATTTTTACTTTTTTCAGAGTCAAGTATAAAGGAAAGCTGTGCAAAGAAAATAATAAGATCTGTAGCTGGCACAAACCCGTAGCATTCAGTGCGTCAGCGCTTTGATTTGCTTTTAGTATTCTCTCGGACACATGAATAACACCTGCTGTCCTTTCCCTTTTTCAATTATTCCTTGAAATTACACCGTGGAAGTAGATGGCTTCTGAAACATCGTGGGAGTAGAAGAAAATAATGGTTACCCGAGTTTTTTTGGTCCTCCCCCTCAATTAAGTGGTATACTTGTTTGTTTCAATGATAGATGTAATACAAGGGTGACAACCTACGTCATAACAGAGATGTCGGAATAGCCGCCATTTTGTGCGCAAAAAGCAGATTAATAACTTTAAGAGGTATCTAAGATTTACTTAGAATACCTATTTCATCTGATGACGGTAAATATATTTGTTCTATTCGTGAAATCAAAATGCCATGAAACAATGTTGTAGCTCTAAACACTTCAACACAATTATTCTTAACGGCATTGTATACGACGTCTATTTTTAAATTGCACATGTGTCATCGGCTTTGAAAATTGTGCGGAGGTAATTGCAAAAACAACGAAACTAATGAACAAAATACTCGTATTAATGTATACTAACAAAGAAAGTTTTCAGGTACCATATGCACTGCTTTGTTTTGACAGATCTTCAATAACAATAATGTACAAGCTGAAAAACTTACCGTTCAAAACGAAAATGGCAGATTTAAAATGTCTCCGATGACGTATGCTATGACATAGGTTGTTACCCCTGTAATAGTATTGTTTAAGTTTGTATTTAAGTGGATGGCTTCCTATGGCGACGTTTTTGTAGCGACGTAATAGAGCATTTACCTTGGGATGTAGAGGTCATGGGATCAAGCCCAGCTGTGAGAGGTTGTCAGAACTCTTACAACATTATTTTCTAACTTTACAAGACAAATTTAATGTTAAACTTCTATATCAAATACAGGCATTTCGGCAATTAATAAATACAATCCTACTTATTGGATTTTATAAGTTCTTTCAGTCGGGAAAAAAAACCTTCATCGTGTCTCTGTCACCCCATGTCGATATTTGAGCCATGCTTTAACCCTTTACTCCATAGATACTCATTTCTACGCATTGCTTTTAAGAGCATTTGGAAAACATTGTGGCAAAAGGTGAAATTGCTCGTGACGAGCAATTTCACCTTTTGTCACAATGTTTTCTATGCTATCAAAAGGTGTCATATACACATAAGAAACGGCTTCATCCTTGCTGTTATTTAGGGCCAATTAGAGATACCATAGAAATGCCTTATGGGGTAAAGGATTAACAAAAGATACCATGGTGTGTACACATGTGTAATGTATCGCACCAAGCAAGGCTTCACATACTTACCGATCCATAAAATCCCATCTTTTCAATGCGAACTAAATCATGAGAAAGGATGACCCTTGGTCATGCAGAAAATTGACCAAAAAGCAAAATGTTTCGACACAAGTCAGCCTACGTGGACCACGCAGGCTGACCTGGTTCGAAACATTTTGCAGATGCATTTGTCCAGCTATCACATCTAGCTTAGCTCGTTTACTCTTTGCTACCCTTACCGTATAGTGTCGCCTTTAGGACGGAGATTTATGGTTTAGATCTTAGTGCGAGAACCGTTTTCAGTTGGGCGGTTAGTAAGCCAACTAACAAAACAATAACTACCAAGTAAAAAACCTACCTGGTGTCATAAAAGGCATTCAAACAAAGACCAGAAAAAGACATTTGATTCACCTTTCGCTTTTTCCCACTTGACTTCGATGCTTTACTACTACGTCCTTGATAATGGTAAATACTCTAATAAACAAACTGCTTTCTTTGCGTTTGCTTTATTCGATACATTTAGTAATCACACTTTGAAAAGTTACTTACAATAGAAGGCTGTACTGGTAGAGAATTAAATTTTGCTTTTAAGCTAGCATACATTATGAATTCTTGATGCTAAAAGACAAACAAGAAATGGAAATTCTAAACTTGAAATGGCTACTTGTCCCATACTGTTTTTCAAAATCGATAGGGTTAAAGCTATCGATGAGACAAACAAACTGTAAGTTTCACGGAAATCTGACCAAAAATGAAGACTTTATCGCGTAAACAAGAAATGAAAGTTTTCAACTTGAAATGACTACTCTTCTCATACTGTTTGTTGGATTTTTTTCAAAATCATAGAGTTGAAGCTATTGATAAGATAAACAAACTCTGCAAGTTTCATGGAAATCTGACCAAAAATACAGACTTTATCGCATAAACAAGAAACGAAAGTTTTCAACTTGAAATGGCTACTTTTCCCATACTCTTTGTCGGATTTTTTTTCAAAATCGATAGGATTTTACCTATTGATAAGATAAACAAACTGTAAGTTTCACGAAAATCTGACTAAAATTGAAGACTTTATGGCGTAAACAAGAAATGACAGTTTTCAACTTGAAATGGCTACTCTTCTCATACTGTTTGTTGGATTTTTTTCAAAATCAATAGGGTCAAATCTATTGATAAGATTAACAAACTCTGCAAGTTTCATGGAAATCTGACCAAAAATACAGACTTTATCGCGTAAACAAGCATTGGAAATTTTCAACTTGAAATGGCTACTTTTCCCATACTGTTGGTTGTATTTTTTTTTTTTTTTTATCAATAGGCTTAAAGCTATGGATGAGATAAAAAAAAAAGTGTGTAAGTTTCACGAAAATCTGACCAAAAATGAAGACTTTATCGCGTACACAAGAAAAAGACTAACGGACGGACGGACGACGGAAACCACGCCATGACATAAGCTCTGCTGGCTTTCAGCCAATAGAGCTAAAAAAGTGAGAACGAGAATACAATTTGTAATGTTATGGCTACAGTACAATCGGAATAACTGCAAGACGAACTGTCTCAAAATGTTCAAAAAGATCGTTTTTGGTTGTTGTTCCGTCGTCGTTGATACGTGAAGCAAAAACTGGTTTTTAATGTATGAAGATGACTCTTCATATAAGCCGATACATCTCGATCCAAGAGAAAAGATGAAACTATTACGATGTTGTTACGACAGTCAGATGATCGGAATACACGTCAAACAACTACCCGTCATTGATTGTTTAAACGTTGCCTCTCAGACGATTGGAACACTGGCTAAAGTCGCAATCCCACACTGGTTGTTTTTATTTCTTGCCATCTTTACATAACCGTCAAGTCCCCAGCCGGTACCCCAGCTGTAAAAGAAACATAGATGTTACTATTAAAAGAGTACTACTTTGTCAGTAAACCTTGAGCCACCAATAGGCCCCCCTCCTCCCAACCCCCATCCCCCGGGTGAATTTTCGGCACTTTTATTTTCTGAAACCCCAAGGTTTCCTGAGCACTTTGTTAAAGTGGCAATTTTATAAAATCATCAATTATGATCTAAGTGATACAGAACAGCTTACATAACAAACATTGTGCCTTACAATTATAATTTATCTCACATTGTTGGTCTAAGTGGCACAATTCATTAACTGATCTCAAAAAGCTTTTTCCCACTTGACTTCGATGCTTTACTACTACGTCCTTGATAATGCGCGAGTAAAATGTTGGAGCCACAAGTTGAGCTACTTATGATATTTTTTGAGACACTTTATTCTTTTTTCAGCAAATGGATCAAGCGGCGAACAGCAACCCAAGCCCTGAATCATCTGGTGGTCACTGAGACCTTGACCCTTCACGGATTAACTTCATAATCGATTGAGATCATTTACACTCCAAAAAGAATATATGTAGAGAATCTGAAGGGCCTAGGTCAATTCTATGTCTAGTTATCATCTGGACAATATCTGGTCTACATATCATTAACTCTTTACCAAATGAGCAAATTTTAGACTGGTCCAATTTGAAAGCAATCGCAGATGACAAATCAACTGTGAATTTGCAATTAAGTTAATTTTAGGAAGGACAGAAAACATTATGGGAAAAGGAGAAAATGCTGGCCATCAGCATTTTAATCTTTTCCCATAATGTTTTCAAAAGCTTTTTTTCTCAGGGTCTTAAAAGTCGGGATTGTGTGGTAAAGAATTAAGCTGAAGGCCACTGTGACCTTGACCTTTGATGGATAAATCTCAAAATCGATAGGGATCATCGACATTCCGAGACTAATGTCTGTGCCAAATTTGACGAACCTAGATCAAGTCTGTAGATTAGTTTCAGTTTAGTTTATTTTCTCTTAAGTTTACATGAAAATGGGGTTGGGTCACAAATTGAAAAAACTTAGAAATCGACCCTCCCCGTACAATATAATAGATTTACAAGTGTTCACACAACTGATTATAATGTAATCATATGAGGTTTCAACGCGGCGGCTTTTTTACTAGTTTGTTTACATGTACCAAAATATATTGAAATTGAAAGCCAATAAACTATTTGAAAACATTGATGCTGACCTCTCCTGGCTTCTTTTTTAAAGAAGCCAACTTGTCTTCTTCGAAGTGGGGGTATATTGCCTTGCTAATGTCGGTCGGTCGGTCGGTTAGTAGGTCGGTAGACCTTACCATGTCCGGATGATAACTAGATACAGACTTTTAAAATCTTCTAAAGTCCTTGGAATTATGAGAAAGCTGAAATTTACACTGAACAGAAAATCATTAAACCAAATTTACCTATCTTATGTAGCACACAAGAGACATATTACTTTATTATTTGTAAATTTTCTGCATGGCAAAGGGCCGATTTACCTGAGAATTTAATCAGTTAAGTTTTCAAAGTATCTGATCGGTTTCTTTGTCAAATAATTCTGTTATATCAAATAAAGTAGCTCAATCTGGCGTTTCTACAGAACCAACTGTCAATCAAAATATCATGAAGGTGAAACATATTTATAGGGGAAATAGTTGTCTGATACCTGTTTTTCACTAACCAATGGTCCTTTGAAGGTAGCCTCTATAGCCGTTTGGTATCCTAAGTACCATGGCGGTATTAATAGTTTAAGCGGGATTTACAGTCTCTAACCTGTTTTTCACGATCCAATAATCCTGGTCTGTGCAGCCTGCACTGCCACAGTCACTATCGTATCCCACAACTAACATACCATGGTTCAGTCTGAGGTGGCTACAGAACCAACTGTCGTAAATACCGTGGGAGTAAAAGTGAAAGCCAAATCCATGAGCGTCAATCCCTACGGACACTGGTCCGAACCTGCCCACAGCTTCCTGAAAAAATGGATTGTGGATAAACTTAACCCTTACCCTAACATAAGATGATACGATTTTAGACTAGCCCAGATTTAGACGCCAAAATAAGTGGACTTCAAATTATTCAGTTTGGTTTTGGAAGGATATGAGCCATAGTGGGAAAAGGAGAAATTATGTTCTTCAGCATTATCTCCTTTTCCTACAATGTTTTCAAAAGGCTTATTGCTCGGGGTCCTCAAAAATCCGTCAAAAATTGTGTGGTTAAGGTTTAATTGTGAAAAAATCTGATTGGATAAACTTTATGCAGATATATTTGACATGGATATACTAAGAGTATGTATGGATAAACTTATAATAATATGGATTAATTTGATATTGAATAATTTAACCCATTTACACCGGAATTTTCATTTTTCATGACTTTGTCACAGACTGTGAAAAACTTTGTATAATTATAATATATGAGTTACTTTGTATTAACAGACAAATAATTTTTTAGTTTTTGTCCTCAAAAGTAGACAATATGCACAAATGGGTACAAATATTATAGTCTTTCTCAAAAGTCAAATTACATATAGCAAACGTCGCTGAAACACACACAGAATATGTTTTTGGCCGACCCCCCCCCCCCCCACATTTGACGACCTTATGAAAGAAGCCTTAACAAAACATTTAGGGAACAGGAAACATGCTGGTAACAAGCTTTTTCTGCTTTTCTAACAATATTTTCTACCCTTCACTCACAAACACACACAAAAAAAGAAAAATTCAGTCACTTTTATTTCGTCGTCTGCAAATACTTTCGAACCTAAACATTTGTCGTTTTGTAATGATTTAAACCTTTTTGATCATTTAAACATCCATAATAGACTACCAATTTGTGTCTTTGGTAATAAATATGTGACCAGGGTATAACATAATACAACAGAAATATTTACTCACAATCAGAGGTATAACAAATTCAACTTTATTCAATATGTTCTACAGTAGTTGTTTAATCCTCTACATATTAAAGGTTAACTTAGTCTGCATCAGGTAAAATTCCTCAAACAATTCCGGTGACTGTTGATGTCATTTGAGATTTCCCTGAAACAGTACACATCTCACTTTTGCAGATGATGCTGAATATTGATGCATTCTTTCCTACCTCATGTTGTCAGGTACTCTCTTTCTGAAGGACCCCCTGAAGACCCCTTAGTCTGCAAAATGCTTATGAATTTGGCTTCAATAAAAGCCAAAGGACACAACTGCTAGAGCTTGTCAGATCAAGGGGAAATGACTGGCCAGTGTATTCAGGCGCCATGTTTGTTGCCTTTCTGACCTTATCAGTTTCATTGATGCTTGCACTGTCACTGAGGTGAAGGCTAACATTCTCAGCACTACTCTAGTAAAGCCATCTGCACAGAACTTAGCTATAGCTAGATATCAAAGAAGTTACTTTGAATACTGGATATTATTTGTACTAATATCACAAAATTTGCATGATTTTGCAAACTATCATTTCAGTCACATCAGCATCGAAGAACAAAGCTAAAATCCCATCTACAGTTGGGGAAGCCAGTCTGTATTCTTTGCTTGGATCGTGCTAGATGAACCTGCCAACATATTTCTGTGGTATGTTAAAATCATTGCAGAGCTTTGAAAATGGATATCTTCAGGTACCTCATTCGTCTGTGCCTGGACAGTCTTCATTTACCTAGAATGACAGAAGTTGCTCATAGAACATGTAAACAATGCCACACCAACCATTTATTGCAACACAATTTATTTCAGCAGCTGGAATAATTGCCCTATGAAGTGAATGTCTGTTCTTGTAAACCCACACTTTTCCGCTAGTAAATCACGTCATTTACTTTGAATTTCCCTCGGTAAAAGTTAAATAATATAGTTACTGCAAGTGAAAGTAGACCTAATCTCTGGCTCCAAACTGTCTATTTTCGTAGAAAAATCCTTACAAAGAAAATACTAAATGTAAATCTAATTTTGAATAGTGCTGTATCAATTAAGATAGTGTTAAGTGAATGAAACTTTTCTGTAAAAGAAAACAATTTTATAGAGTAAAAAGGCATGAAAAAAAGCCTTACTCTTTTCTATTTGGCATCTTCCATTTCTTGGCGACCAAAGTTTTCAATCTCCATGAGTAAAAATTAGTTTGCCTAACACTCATCCGCATTTTCTCAGATAGACTTGCTAATTATGACTTATCAAAGGTTTATTATGAGACTGGACATCAAATTGCATGAATACACACTTACATGTATCTGTATGTGGCCAAAGAAAGAAAATGTCAACAGAAGTAGACAACAGGCATAAATGGAGTTATTTTGAGAGAGTAAAGTAGTCAGTGGCTTTGGAAAGAAAGTTGTGTCAGTACTGGTGTGAGAAAGCCAGGAAACACACTGACTGCCATGATATGACTTGAGCTGTTATTAAAATGGCGTTAAACTCCAGTACAACCCAGACCAAACTTAGTCTTAGCTTCAGACAGCCTTTGTAATGCAGAGAAATGACCCAACCCTACAAAATGAACCGGGTCATTATTCTACGTAAAGAAATTACCCCATAAGTCAATCCTCTACGTAGAGAAATGACCCATGGGTCATTTTGTAGGGGAAGGGTCATTTCTCTGCGTTAAACTTTATGTATATAGAACAAGGGGTGTCTGATAAACTATACATTTTACAGAATTATTGATGTTCTTTTTTACAGCTACATATTGTAACAGGAATTTATATAGGGCCGTTCTTTCTGGTAACTATCCTTCTTATATATTGAAACCTCCGATCCCTCGCCGAATCCGAGATTATTAAACAAGAGGACAATGATGGTCCTATATCGCTCACCCGAGTACCAAGCAGTAAATGTCTAAAATAAAGATAAATACCAAATATCAAGGTTCAAGGCCAAATGACAATGAAACAAAAGCAGCAAAATGTCACAATTTGACCCAAGACTTCAGAATTCTGTTGCGTACAAGAAGAAATACTGTAAAATGAAGATCAAAGTGGAAATACTAGAAATCAACGCTGAGCAGAGTTATTGTCCTTGCGCACCGTACTCGATAATATTGCAACAAACATGCATAAGAAGTCTGAAGTCGTTCTAAATTGAGATGACAAAGTTATATTCCAGACAGGCACTAAATGCTGTAAAAATGACATTCAAAGGGAAATAACTCAGTACAAGGTAGATTCTTGTACACTGCACTTCCAAATATTGCAACAAATAAGCATACCAAATTTCGAGTCATTCTTACTTAAGATCACATGGTTTTGCTCCGGACAAGCAAGGAATGATATAAAAATGAAGTTCAAGGGGGAATAACTCAAATTTGTGCTAGGAACAGTTATCGCTCTTGTGCACAGCACTCCATAATTTTTCAACAATTATGCATATCAAATTTGAAGATGTTCAGGCTGTAGATGACAAAGTTATCTTCCAGATGAGCAGAAAATGCTGTAAAATGAGAATCAAGGGAAAATAACTCAGACAGTATGAGGTAGAGTTACTGTTCTTTCACAATGCACTCTGCATTATTGCAAGAAACAAAAATGCCACGTTTCAAGTAAATCGGATCAGAGATGACAAAGTTATGCTCCGTACTAAGAAGTATTCTAAAGAATTTCCTAATTCAAGGACAAATAACTCCAGTCGTTCAAGTCCAATTACACCCATAATCGAACTAATCCAAGATCTTATTGTCATATATATTTTGGCCATGTTTGGTGGTGATTGATTGATATTTGTAGATGCTAGGGTGTAAACAAATTCAAATATAGCGATTTTTTCTAATTCAGGGGCTAGTAACTCAAGTTATTCTGGTCCGATTATACCTGTAACGGAACTCATCCGAGATCTAATAGTCATATAAATTTTGATCAAGTTTGCTGCCGAATGGCTAATAATTGTAGAAGCTAGAGTGTAAACAAAGTCAAATAAAGCAATTTTTCTAATTCAATGGAAAATAACTCCAGTCATTCTAATCTGATTAGACCCATAATCGAACTCATCTAAGATCTTATGGTTATATATATTTTGGCTAAGTTTAGTGCTGATTGGTTACAAATTGTAGATGCTAGAGTGTAAAAGTATGCAAATATAGCAGTTTTTCTAATTCAAGGGCAAAAAACTCCAGTTGTTCTGGTCCGATCAAACCCATTATCGAACTCATCCGAGATCTTATTGTCATATAGATGTTAACAAAGTTTGGTGCTGATTGGTTTATATTTATAGGTGCTAAAATGTGAACGGACAGACGACGGACGGACGCCAGATATACGGACGGACGGACCTCGACGTTCGGTGAGTGATCACAATAGCTCACTCTGAGCACTTCTTGCTCAGGTGAGCTAAAAACTGGATGACAATCTAAGACTTCCCGTGAGCAGACAACAGGAATTGATTGACAAGAATAAAGGGGGGGGGGGGGAAGGGTCAGACAACAGACTTAGTGAATAAGATTAAGAAAATTAATTTCAATGAATAAAATCTATAATTCAAGCTTTACTATTGTAAATGGAGAGTTATGATTACGTTAAATCGATATCAAAGATTTCTTAGATAATTAAAGAGTTCAGTGTTGTCATTCACATTTTAATCCTCTCTTTCTGGTATCCGATCCTAGTCCGGTGACTGTGTCCTGTAGTCCTAGGTCCTGATCCTATAACTATTGTTTTAAATATTGAATACTTTTATAGTAGGAAAATATAAAACTAAAAAAAATCAGAAATTTAGAGGTAACTAGAGAAACGGAGTTTTTGATGGGTAAGGCCGAAATCCAAAGTGAAAAAGCTTCCTTGTGCACTTTACCTTTTATAATAACGCGCCCTTGAACAGTTCGAAACTTCCAACTGCGTACACATGCATAGGCTCTCACAGAGTCTATATTAAGCTCGTCCAATGGTTCTGCTTTCCGAAATATGTGTAAGTCCACCGTACAAAATCTAGTCCATGTTCGGATAACAACATGCTCCTTTCGGATTTTTAAAAGTAAAAATAACTGGCAGAGCGCTAGACTTCAGATATTCTAGTCACTCATTAATACTAAAATAAAGTCAGTGTAACATGTCTTTTTGTACAAGGGAGAGTAATTCTACCTTACAAGTAAATTTCACAAGAGATAAGTAGTTCCAAATGACCGGCTCGCCTTACGACCATAAATCTAAACAAGTTTTACAAACAGGAGCAGGTCAAATGCTATTGATTGCAAGAAATAATACATACAATTAAGTAATTAATTTCTAGAGTCAATGTGATTGCATGAAATACATTTCATGCGCTTTTTAGGCGTATGGAATGACTTATGTTCAATTGTAATGGATTTTCATGACCTGTCAAATTTGAAGTTGACAATGTGAGTTCCTCCCTCCAAGCAATGTAAAAGAATAAGTTATCAACTTCTACTGGTTATAATCGTCAGAGAAACAAGTATACGATGATCATAGAATCATTACACATGCTTTCTGACCAGCAATGGTCATAGGTGTAGATCACATTACAATATTAATATGACTCATGCTCTGGCAACCAGTATTTTCTCCTTTTACACCATTGTTTCTTCCACATTAAAGATAGAAATCTTCACTTAAACTTCATTTATTCTGTCATCTGTAAATGCATCCAATTTGACCAAGTCCAAAATCTTGTTGTTTGGCAGAGTTTATAATAATGCTATTTATTTACAGCAGAAGACGTGAAATAAAATCATGTAGAAAATTAAAGACAGAAAGATACCTTTAGTTTGATTTCGTCACCACGTGGAAATATATCTATATAGTTTCGCGCAGTCGCTCCAACATCGGTAGATTTGAACCTGCACTTTCCAACCTGAATGAACAATAATACTATAATAAATGCTTCAAGATGTGAGAGATTTGCTATAAAACTATCCTTTAGTGTCACTAGGGTAATTAGATATATGAAATGTGAAATTGAATTCATGATTTTCTTTTCCAGGTAAATACAGGTCAAAGTATATTCTCATACGCAAAAGAATATTCATACGCAAGAGAATTTTTGCACAGAATTTTACGCTAATTTCCTGGAGATTCAGAAATGAGAGTAAAATTTAAAAAAAAATGGTACAGAGTTTTAGCTTATGTAACTTTCTACAAGGTGGTATTAAGTTTTTTTTTAAACTATTTGTTCGTAAGTGGTATTAATCGATTGATTGTAGTAAGTGTCAAAAAAAAAAAATAATAATAAAAACGTAAATAGTGATATTGGCGTAAATGTAAGTAAAACTAAGGTTAAAGACTTTTCTTAGGGCGTATTGTATAAATTTTCGATAATGACTCTCATTTGGGCGCATTACCTGTACAATGCACGTCTCATGGAATCGACGTAACGTTTTACGGCTAGCAGAGGAATGTTATTTCATTCGACCTGCAGAGCACGCTCTAGCTCCTCCTGCACGATACCTTGATCGACCAAGAAGATCTATATTTGCTCAATGAGATTTAGGTCTTGGGAAACCGCAGTCCAAGCAAGACGTTCACACCATTTGCATTCAGATATTGTCTCGTGATACGAGCGGTATACGGACGCGAATTGTCGTACTTAGATGTAGTAGGGACGTCCTTGAAGATGAATGGAACAGCTACAGGTCTCACCAACAGATTTATGTACCCAGCAGCACTGAGATTGTCATTTACAACTGTCAGGTCGGTTTTCCTATTCCTTTTTACTATAACCCACACTATCACGCTGCCCCTGCCCAACCCATTTTTTTTTTTTCAAAAAATGCAGACGTTGGCGAGTCAGCAGTCTCTACTTCTACTTTTAAACATCCACACCCTACTGTCATGGTAACTAAGTTTGAATCTGGATTCGTAAAAAAAAAACACAGTTTCATTCCACAGCCAATGCAGACATTGCCGTTCAGACGAGCAACGATTATTTTTCAGACGGGATCGAATTTTGACGATAACTTCCAACTTTCCTCAAGAGTAGCATTTTTTTAAATAGTCATTTCACAAAGTTAAATGGCTCTCGAGCACATGTAAGCAAAACAAGACAAAAAAAAAATGACTGATGAAAGTCAATGCTACAGGGTTCACTACTCTGTCACTGCTCATCATAGTTTCCACAATGGTTATGTGAAAGCAGCAGTGGCTTCGGATGACACGTATTGGTAACATAATCTGAAGTCAAATAATGGATAGGTGTACGTGCCGCCGCGATATAACTGAATTAATATTGAAAAGGCCCAATGCTTACTTTCGAGATCACATAACCATTGTCAAAACAGTGATCAGCGATGAGAGAAGAATGCCAACTTCAATGATGACTTTTAACCCTTACCACACGACCCTGAGAAAGAAACCTCTTGAAAACATTGTGGAAAAAGAAGAAAATGCTGGTAACCAGCATTTTCTCCTTTTTCCACAATGTTTTCTATCCTTCACAAATCTGATTTCAAATTTTCAGTCACTTTTATTTTGTCGTCTGCAAATGCTTTCCATTTGGACAACCCTAAAATGTTGTCGTTTGGTAATGAGTTAATAAATCCTCGGAAAGAAATCAGCCAATCTAGGGATTGCTACCAAGGATCCTGTTGTCAAGTCCTATGTGCTATGTTGGACCGAATTATGGGGTTTTGGGTTGAACATTTCCAACCCCAAAGTCCGTACGAACTTTAGGGTTCAAACCCATAGTTCGGTCAACCCCATAGTTCGGTTAACCCCATAGTTCGGTCCAACAGTACTACCGCCTGCGCTACAGGGACTTGGCTTTGAGTTTGATAAGAAATAAGCTGTAATACAAACGTACCCTTGCTTCATAAGGATAGGACGACTCTGTATCGACTCCGCCAACATCAATGACGTAACGAAAGGCATGATCCATGAGGCCACCATGACATCCGCGGTCACCTGACAATTTTAACTGATTTAATGATTGACCAACCGACAATTTTGTTTATTTTTCCAAATCAAAAACATTTGCAGACAACAAATTAAACAGGGCTTAAAAGATGGGATCAGTATTTGAAAAGGTAGAAAATATTGTTGAAAAAAAGAGAAAGTGCTAGTTACCATCATTTTCTCAGCTTTCCTTAGTTTTTTTTAAAGTACTATTTGAGCAGGGTCGTTAAAATACAGTAGTAAAGATAACAACCGATAATGTTACTGTTACGGGAGACCACTCCTTCCTGCATGGCATTCTCCCGATTTAAATACAATACCTGGCTACTGCGTCAGAGAGATATCTCTTTGGCTCAGTGGTTATGGTATTGGCCTTGCGTCCGGGAGTTCGGGGTTCGAATCCCGCTTGGTACCTTATTTCTGCCATGCATTTATTCATTTGTTTCTTTGTTACGGACTTTGTTCGTAAGATGGGGGCTCGTCCGGGATTGGCCATTGAGCCATTAATCCCATTTGTTGTCCAAAAATCGGACTTCCTGCCTAATAAGGCTTTGAGTCATCAATAAATGATGACTTTAAGAGGGGGTGTGTTACGGGAGACCACTCCTTCCTGCATGGCATTCTCCCGATTTAAATACAATACCTGGCTACTGCGTCAGAGAGATATCTCTTTGGCTCAGTGGTTATGGTATTGGCCTTGCGTCCGGGAGTTCGGGGTTCGAATCCCGCTCGGTACCTTATTTCTGCCATGCATTTATTCATTTGTTTCTTTGTTACGGACTTTGTTCGTAAGATTATGATGATAGGGGTTTGACAACTTTGTATTAGACGTCAAATGTCTCATATCGTAGTGTAGTTACTCTTTGTAATAAAATTCTTTGTCTGCCACAAGCCAAATATTTCCCGACTACTTTCACTTGAAAAATGGTGGAATCTTAACAAAGAAGATTGTATGCTGCGGTAAACCCTTATTCTGCTAACTAGGTGAATTGAAACTTTCTACCTGATTGTTTGAACATATACATTCAATCAATAATTCAAATACACAGACTATACTTTTTCGATAGAGTTTTTAGATGACTTAACATTTTACTACACAGTGACGACTATTAACGCCCCTGAGGAAGAAGCGTTTTGAAAACATTGTGGGAAAAGGGGCAAATGCTGGTAAACCAGCATTTCCTCCTTTTCCCACAAAGTTTTCTACCCTATCCGGAAGCAAAATTGCACCATTTGAGTCACTATGAAGTTGTCGTGTGCAAATGATTTCAATCTGGATAGGTCTAAAATTTTGCTGTGTGCTGTGCCGGGTTAAGTCCCCTCATAACAAAGCATGCGTCATATTAATATTCGGAATCTAAGACACTACATGTATAATTTAAATCAAACGGTTTAGTTTCACGATAGCTTATAATATTTAAAGGTGACCTACGGTATTTATTGTGGAAGGTACAATCGACGATGTTCTGTTCGGAGAGGGACACCAGTTTGCCAGTTTTTCGAAAATGCTGTCCTTCCAGAGCTCCAGTGGCAGAAAATGCGTAACATGAGCCACAGAATCCCTAATAAAATAAACACATAGTAAAAAATCACAGGGCCCCTTAGTTTCTGAACACAAAATATAATTACAAAATATCTGAGCAAATGAACACAGCATAAATCAATAAATAAATAAACGAACCTAGAAATACACATAGATACGGAATCCTGTTTCCGCCATCCACTTTTCGACCTACGAGGAACTCGAAAAGTAGAAATTAGGCACATTAACTTCCACTTTTCTAGCAAAAAAGTCACCTCGAAAAGTCGAAAAGTTGAAGTTTTTGACCTGACAATTGTCATAAAACTTTCCACTTTTCGACCTCACGTTTGTCTAGAAAAGTAGAAATTAGGAAGCACTAACTTCCACTTTTCGCCTTAATATGCTAGGTCGAAAAGTAGAAAAGTGGAAGTTTTTCACATGACAATTGTCAATAAAACTTCCACTTTTCGACCTAGAAAAGACAAAGTCGAAAAGTTGAAAAGTTGAAAAGTCGAAAAGTCGAAAAGTTGAAAAGTAGAAGTTAGCGTTAAAACTTCCACTTTTCTAGTTAGGACTGATTATCACGGGATGTTTGTTTATCAACACCGAATAATGTTGGAGCCGGTGTAGGGGTAAAAATTCCTGTGTCACCTATTTTGTCCCGGTGAAGGCTAAACGTCTACCGAATAAGTATACATGTACACTGTTTAAGTCGGACGTCTATCTTTATCCGATACCGCCTATGGGCTGAATTTATAGTTACACAAATCTAGTCAGGAACTGTGCATCAAGCGTGCGCCCAATTTGACATTTTCAAACCACGTTTAACCTATTACGAGATGACAAAAAATAAAAGACTGTCCAAATTTAAAGAAACTGAAGACGACATTTCAAAGCGTGTATTGAAATCTAAGTGTAATATAGAGTAGACAACATTGTGAAAGAAATAGTTTGTAAAAAGTTATTTCTCCTTTTCTAACAATGTTTTCCTAAATAATATTTTGCAAAGGTGTCGAAAACAGAAATCGTGTGGTAATGGGTTAAAATGTATGACTTGTCAACATCTGGGTCGCTGGTTCGAACACTGGCTTGGCGTGGGCACTGGGATCTTTCATAATCTTTGCAAGGTTAATAAAAATGTCGATGTAGGCCTATCTATGATGCTGATCGGAGTCGATTATGGATTTATGTCCTCCGAACTCGATTACGGATTTCTGTCTTCGGAACTCGATATTTTCCCCATTGTTACATTAACATCAATATGACCTCCCCGAATCTGCCGCGTTGGTATTTCGGTAGAGTACTGTCTAGTAGTATCATTTCATGAGATGCAACCCGTCACATGAAAAGGGACCATCTCGATCTGGTCAGACTGCAGGAATTGTGCCATGTTGAAACTTTTCGCCTATAGCAGGTTTTCTCAAAGTAAATCCGGGTTGGATAAGATCCCTTAAAAAATGGTTTAACGGATGATCTTTCGGCAATCTATCTGCGATTTTCCGGATCGCACAGGTCGCAGCTTAGTTTTTTGACATGTCAAAAACCTAGTTTCGATCTTTTTTTTGGGGGGGGGGATACTTTCCCTCGACCTTGTGCGACTACAGAAGACCAAGGTGTGTTCAACCGCCGATTACTTGCGATCAGCGGCGATCAAGCCACATTTTGAGATCGCAACTCAATCTTCAGGGAATATTTTTCGGTGAAATGTGTCCATTAAACTTTAAAGACTAATCAGTGTCCAAAGTATCAACTATCTATGGCTTGCAATATGCGAAAAAGGGCATTCCGACATTTCCATAAAGTGTCGTCTCGGATCAGCCTGCGCAGATCGTACAGGCTGATCCGACACGGCACTTTAAGACCACATTAGATTTTGTGCCACAGTAGACTTGCGCTAAATTGAAAATTAAATAAAACGGAAAGTGTTGAACTGCGAGGGCTGATGCGAAGCGACACTTTACGCAAATGTCCGTATGCCCCTTTCCGCGTGTTGCAGGCTACATGATTTCAATACATCTAATAATGTGTACACCGTTAAAGCCTGTACCCTGAAGGACGTAACAATGCGATATGGGCGGATTTCAAATGAAAACAAGGGAGTTGCCGTATTATGGCTGACATCAGACTTATTCGGTGTATATTTAACCCCTACCATTTGCTCCCGCCATTTTCCTTTGTCTGGTGTACATTTAAAATAATAACGCGACCAATTTATCCTGAGAAAAATTAGTCCTAACTAGAAAAGTGGAAGTTTTAATCGGCTAACTTCCACTTTTCGACTTTTCGACTTTGTCTTTTCTAGGTCGAAAAGTGGAAGTTTTATTGACAATTGTCATGTGAAAAACTTCCACTTTTCTACTTTTCGACCTAGCATTTTAAGGCGAAAAGTGGAAGTTTGTGCTTCGTAATTTCTACTTTTCTAGACAAACGTGAAGTCGAAAAGTGGAAAGTTTTATGACAATTGTCAGGTCAAAAACTTCAACTTTTCGACTTTTCGAGGTAACTTTTTTGCTAGAAAACTGGAACTTAGTGTGCCTAATTTCTACTTTTCGAGTTCCTCGTAGGTCGAAAAGTGGATGGCGGAAACAGGATTCCGTACATAGAAGTAAAAATATAATGATGTAGGGATATCGAAGAACAACCAAAAGTGCAATGCTACGGAATCCTGTTTCCGCCATCCACTTTTCGACCTACGAGGAACTCGAAAAGTGGAAATTAGGCTCTCTAACTTCCACTTTTCTAGCAAAAAAGTTACCTCGAAAAGTTGAAAAGTTGAAGTTTTTGACCTGACAATTGTCATAAACTTTCCACTTTTCGACTTCACGTTTGTCTAGAAAAGTAGAAATTAGGAAGCACTAACTTCCACTTTTCGCGTTAAAATGCTAGGTCGAAAAGTAGAAAAGTGGAAGTTTTTCACATGACAATTGTCAAAAAAACTTCCACTTTTCGACCTAGAAAAGACAAAGTCGAAAAGTCGAAAAGTTGAAAAGTGGAAGTTAGCGTTAAAACTTCCACTTTTCTAGTTAGGACTGGTTATCACGGGATGTTTGTTTATCAGCACCGAATTATGTTGGAGCCGGTGTAGTGGTAAAAATTCCTGTGTCACCTATTTTGTCCCGGTGAAGCCTAAACGTCTACCGAATAAGTATACATGTACACTGTTTAAGTCGGACGTCTATCTTTATCCGATACCGCCTATGGGCTGAGTTTATAACAAATCTAGTCAGGAACTGCACATTAAGCGAGCGCCCAATTTGACATTTTCAAACCACGTTCGACCCATTACGAGATGACAAAAAATTAAAGACTGTCCAAATTTAAAGAAACTGCAGACGACATTTCAAAGTGTGTATTGAAATCCAAATGTATTATTGAGTAGACAACATTGTGAGAGAAATAGTTTGTAAAAAGCTATTTCTCCTTTTCTAACAATGTTTTCCTAAATAATATTTTGCAAAGGTGTCAAAAACAGGAACCAAGTGGTAATGGGTTAAAATGTGTGACTTGTCAACATCTTGGTCGCTGGTTCGAACACCGACTTGGATTGGCGTGGGCACCGGGATCCTTCATAATCTTTGCAAGGTTAATAAAAATGTCGATGTAGGCCTATCTATGATGCTGATCGGAGTCGATTACGGATTTCTGTCCTCGGAACTCGATATTTCCCCCATTGTTACATTAACATAAATATGACCTCCCCGAATCTGCTGCGTTGGTATTTCGGTAGAGTAATGTCTAGTAGCAGCCCCCCCCCCCCAATAATTTGATCACCAATGAAATGACTGTGTTTGGCCAAATATTGCTAGGCAGTCGTCGTATATAAGGAGGATAAAATAATATGTCAGAGTAACTTAATGCAATACGCTGATAGAAAATTTCAAACAAATTGATATAGTTCTAAACAAACGGAAAAGAGCCGCAGAATTTTTTCATCTACTATTGTTATCTGACATACACCAAACAATTTTCGACATCACATTTCATTCAGTGTGATTTTCTGCTTTCTTTTTTCTCCAGATCTCATAATTCACCACATTGTTGAACAAATTTCCTTCTATTTCGGTCCCTAGTATTAGTAGGTGGGTTATTTCTCACTGCATAACGAAACACACTATATGTCAAATCGGGACAAGCCAATTCTGAAAAGTTTGCTCCCCCCCCCATCCGAAATTGCTTCCTACGTCCCTGAGTAGTATCATTTCATTATATGCAACTCGTCACATGAAAAGGGACCATCTCGATCTGGTCAGACTACAGGAATTGTGCAGGCTAACCATGTTGAAAATGTTCTCCTACAGCAAGTTTTCTCAAAGTAAATCTGAATTGGATAAGATCCCTTTTAAAAAAATGGTTTAACGGACGATCTTTCGGCAATCTATCTGCGATTTTCCAGATCGCACAGGTCGCAGCTTAGTTTCTTGACATGTCAAAAACCTAGTTTCGATCTTTTTTGGGGGAATACTTTCCCTCGATCTTGTGCGACCACAGAAGACTAAGGTGCGTTCAACCGCCGATTTCTTGCGATCAGCGGCGATCAAGCCACATTTTGAGATCGCAACTCAATCTTCAGGATAATCAGTGTCCAAAGTATCAACTATGTATGGCTTACAATATGCGAAAAAGGGCATTCCGACATTTCCATAATGTGTCGTCTCGGATCAGCCTGCGCAGATCGTACAGGCTGATCCGACACGGCACTTTAAGACAATATTAGATTTTGTGCCACAGTAGACTTGCGCTAAATTGAAAATAATATAAAACGGAAAGTGTCGAACTGCGAGGGCTGATACGAAACGACACTTTACGCAAATATCCGAAAGCCCCATTGCGCGTGTTGCAGGCCACATGATTTCGATACATCTAATAATGTGTACATAATGTCTGTTCCCTGAAGGACGTAGCGATGCGATAAGGGCGAGTTTAAAATGTAAATTAGGGAGTTGTCGTATTATGGCTGACATCAGACTAATTCGGTGTACTTTTAACCTCTACCATTCGCTCCCGCCATCTTCCTTTGTCCGGTGTACATTTAAAATAATAACGCGGCCAATTTATCCTACGAAAAATTAGTCCCAACTAGAAAAGTGGAAGTTTTAATCGGCTAACTTCCACTTTTCGACTTTTCGACTTTTCAACTTTTCGACTTTTCTACTTTTCAACTTTTCGACTTTGTCTTTTCTAGGTCGAAAAGTGGAAGTTTTTTTGACAATTGTCATGTGAAAAACTTCCACTTTTCTACTTTTCGACCTAGCATTTTAACGCGAAAAGTGGAAGCTAGTGCTTCCTAATTTCTACTTTTCTAGACAAACGTGAAGTCGAAAAGTGGAAAGTTTTATGACAATTGTCAGGTCAAAAACTTCAACTTTTCGACTTTTCGAGGTAACATTTTTGCTAGAAAAGTGGAAGTTAGTGTGCCTAATTTCTACTTTTCGAGTTCCTCGTAGGTCGAAAAGTGGATGGCGGAAACAGGATTCCGTACAATGCCCCTGACTGGATAAACAAAACACACGCTATTATGCTGCAAAGGTTTCTCACAGTCTGATTGGATAATATTCCCTGAGTACATATATTTGTATACTGGCAAAAAACACGTAAAAACAGTTTCCCTTTCAATACAACATCCGAAAGGGCGGCGCCGATCGATACGAGCCACTAACAAGACAAATGCACTGAGTAGCATTACATTATTATAAAAGCATGGCTCATAATCTTACTACATCCCCGTGATTGTTGTTACTAAAACGGAAATAGCAGGTATTTTTTTGAAACGTTTTTTGTAACGCATGACAAAACTGTAGTCATGTAAAAGTTTAAAGTATTTACAGACGACACACTAGATATGACTTATACCTGTGAGATGCGCCCCTAGAAGGGGTAGAAAACACTGCAACGTTGTTTCAAAAGGCCTCATTCTCAGCGTCATTAACACTTAGGATGATATGATATAAGGTTTGAGTCATACCATACACTTATTGAAGCCAGGCGTATTTTTTGTCCCTCGAGAGCAATATACAAAGATCTAACCTAGGAGAAAAAGGTAAGCTCGATCTGATCATACGTTAGATTACTTACAACTAACTTCTTTGGCCCTTTCTTAGAGTCAATATCTTTACAGGAAGCTTAAAACGTATCTTAAAGCTTCACCACTTAACAGAATGTAGACTGGTCCAAAATCAAAGCGTTTTCAAGCTTCAGCTCAAATATGGCACAAATGAATCAACAAGTCTTTGAAAGGGTAGGTTTGCAGCATTTTTTACCTTTACCACAGTGCGTTTTAAAGGCTCCTTTCCTAAGGTCGTTGTGATGAATCTGTCTTTGGAAAAGGAGAAAAATCGAAAAGGGGAAAGCAACAGTTTGTCCTTCTCCTTCATTCTTTAATCAAAACTTTCTTACACAGATGTTAAGACTATAGATTTTTAGTACTTATACGGACCTGATACTTAACAGCAGTGACGTAGCCCTTTTTCCTCCAATCAATTCTGTCCGGTACGTTCGTAACATTAACGACATCAGCATGGTGCTCCTGCTCTTGCTTGTTAAAATCTTGTTCAGTTTGTTGGTCTATTGATGTAAACTTCTTGGTATTTTCACTTGGTGCTTTGTTCATGAGTTTGGTTTTCAGTTTGTTCATGATTAAATTTATCTCATCTGTTGTCTCAAAATATATAATAATATAGATGTAGTAAAAGCATTCTAAAGAAATCGTCAACCCCATATCACACAATGTTAAGTTTTGAACGATTCTAAGAATTAAGGCTGTCAGAAATATTGTGGGTCAAAGACGAAAGCGCTGATTCCCAACATTTTCTCCTTTCTCCCACAATGTTTTCTACCCATTCGAAGACACTTTTGTCTAAATGAACCATTTCAAATTTGTCCTCTGGAAATGATTTAATTTTGGAGACTTCTAAAATTTTGTTATTTATCAAAAGTATAAACAAACGCAGATAAAGACATGAGTCATGCTCTGGTAAGAGAGACTTGAATGCATCTCCGGAAAGCGTTTACTGGATATGAAATAACCAAAGTGGATACAAATGATCAAAGTGAATATGAAATGAAAAAAAAAAGTTAAAGTGGGTACGAAATAACCAAAATCGTACAAAATGACATAGGTATAAATTAACTAGAAGTCTAGTAAACAATATGGCTTCTTCCACAAGCATTTTTCAAAAGCTGAAAAAAAATATAGTGTCGCCACTTATGCTGCGCCACACTAAAGTTTTATGGGTCAGACATGGAAATGAGGAGAAATGTATATATGAGCCGTGCACTTTGAAAAGGGGGGGGGGGGGAGATAATCCGAGTATTGTTCCTAACCAAGGTCTCGAAGTGAGCAGCCATTGAAAAAACTACTAAGTGCATTTGCAAAAAGTATCGATCGAGGACAGGTGAAACTTTTCGCTCCTATTTTAATCTTCTGGATGACTTGCTTAGTATAGTAAATCACTGAGATGCAATAACCCTTTTTCGCCAGAGCACCAGTCATATTGTTTGTTGATTACCATATCTCCCAAATGGTTCATTTCTACCCAGAATCTGTGGAAACCTTTGCTAGCTGCATTGTTGTGTTGATCAATTCGTCTAAAATTATCCTCCCATATAGAACGTCTGAAAGTATAATAAATATTAGATATAAAGTTTGGTTGCAAACGTTTTTTTTTTACTTTTGGCAAACGGCACCTAGCCGTAGTAACCACTGCCATCACTGTGAACATCATATATAAATGCAAACTACAAACTCTTCCTAATTTACTGGAGCTAAAACTGCTGTCTCTGATAGGCTTAAAGCGACATACCCGTCAAAACTGCCTTATACTTTACAAGTTATTTATCCGTGATATGAAATGGGAAGAGGTGGTTGGTATTTACATATACCGATAAAAGCCTAAGAACATATTTTCAAAGCAAGGGTTTTTCACGGTGTTGTTTGCATGACGAATTTTAAATGAGAAGCGCAAAACAATTAAAAGAAAAATAAGCTGTAAATTTCGCCAAATGTTCATGCAGAGCATTATGCAACCAATACTCTTGTTTACTTTGGGTCTCCACTGTCAGCTCACCATTGGATGTAGATGGGCGTGTAGGAATTGGCATTCAATATTTTTGTAATACATATACAGGTAGAGCAATTGTTGAGGAATTGGTGTATTCCCGGTGCATGGAATTCCGGAATGGACATGGAAAGGCCGGAACGGGCTGAAATTGACTTGGTCACAGATGTAGACGCTTGTAGCCGCACTTCATTCATTTGACAAAATGTGAAAGCCTGGACATACTCATATGAAGGATAACGGGGACTTGCAAGAAATACGTCTGCAAGGAATGGACCTCAATCTTGAAGGAAAAATACTTTTTCCAAGTAGAACACTTATATTTATTTCGGAGGAGTCAATTGTATAGTTTATTCTTCAATCATATTCTTGTACATTTATAATCTGTCTATTGATTAGTACGATTGCCCCTTGGCAAAGACTGGTAACTTGGTATATGCTAACGAAAGTTTTGTTTTCTGGTGGTGTAAATCTACAGAATTTATTTCTGTAACCTTAGGTGAAACCAAAGAACATGGAGAAGAACCACATAAGCCTCGCTCTCGCTTTAGTCCATTTCATCAGATACTTTTTGTTATTCTACTAACTCGTAATCAAATCCTTATATTGAACTGATGAATAAGATACGTTTAAACTAATTAGATGAAACCCGTCTATTTGACACTTCAGAATATCGCATTCAAGAGTGTCTGCACTCTGCAGACATTTTTTCTTGGTTGATGATTACCGTTCCAGATATGATCTTTTGTATACCGTTGACATACTTCATTTTTAAATGTAGCCGGGTACAGGTATTTGGTGATTATATCGTGCAGCCGTATCGACATGTGGTTCGGTAGCTCAGTTGGTTAGAGTGCAGGAACGGTATTCCTGAGGTCCTGGGTTCGAATCCCGGTCGAGCCGCGATATATTTTTCACCACCTGTTACATTTGGCGCCCAACGTAAATAACCCACGATGTGGATGGCTACTGCTTAGGCACCTCGAGAACGTTTCACAATGTTTCTCTGTCTCCAGAATTCGGGACGAATTCTAAATTACCGAACCACATGTCGATATGGCCGCACGATATATCACCAAATACCTGTGCCCGGCTACATATACCCCCTCCAGATTTAGACCGGGATTCGAACCCAGGGCCTCAGGAATACCGTTCCTGCACTCTAACCAACTGAGCTACCGAACTACATGTCAATACGGCCGCACGATATAATCACCAAATACCTGTACCCGGCTACATAAACAATGCCTAGTATTAAACAATCCTGGTAAATTTCAAAGAAATTTGACTAATAATTTGGACTTGCTGATCAGAAAACGATACTAAGTCATCAAATGGCTACTTTTCCTGAAAAATTTACTAGATATTCAATCCCTTGATGAATCTTCAAAAGAAATGGATCAACACTGTGAACTTCATTGCCTAAACAAGAATTGGAAATTTTCAACTTTGAATGCTTACATTTCCAAAACTGATTGTCAGATTTTTTTTAAATTCAATAGGGTTCAAGCTGTTTATGATACAAAGCAACTGTGCAAGACTCGTGCAAATCTAACCAAATCTGCTGACCTAATCACGTAAACAAGAATTTGAATTTTTGAACTTTAATTGGCTTTTTTTCCCATATTGTGTATTGATTTTTTTTTTTTTCAAAATCGATAGGGTTGAAGCTACTGATCAGACAAACAAACTGTGTGATTTTCATGAAAATCTGACAGGAAATGCATACTTCATCGCGTATACAAGAATTGGTAATTTTCAAGTTGAAATGGTTTCTTTTCCAATACTGTTTGTTGGATTTATTTCAAAGTCGATAGGGTTGAAGCTTTTGTTGAGATAAACAAACTGCAAGTTTCACAAAAATCTGACAACATATGCGGACTTTATCGCGTAAACAAGAAAAAGACTAACGGACGGACAGACGGGCAGCTATTACTAGAACTGGCCTGGACTTTGACTACGAAGCATTTGGAAAGATTTGTGTTAGTAGAAGTATCTAGTTACTGTTAGCCCTTGAAATGGACTGTCCCTATACATTGCTATTCCTTCTATATTTGCACTTTCCACTTGCTCCCTAGCCATCATTGCTTTCAGCTTTTTTTATTTAAAATTGCTAATACAGTCTTGGTAGTTGTAATGTTCCATTTATGAAATTTCAGTAGTAACCACCTTTAGTTAATCTATCAAAACATTACCACACAACCAAACAGACTGTTCAATTTATCAAAAGACCTATTTTACTGACCTTAGCGTCTCCTCGTCATCATCCACGTAGGTTTTGTTAAATACAGCTTTATATTTCGTCCATTCTTCCGATACATCAACCTGCACACTGTCTTGTACCATCAACAATAGTATGATTACAAACACGAAATGCCTAAGAAAAAAGAACAGACAAAGCCAATCGTAGATTTTCATGATTCTAGAAGAGATGTAAAATTTTTGTGTGTTGTGTAAACGCTTTATGAACAGCTTCACGAAAACAATGAGTGTTGATTGTCTCTGTGCGTGTCTGTGTCTATCTGTCTGTATACCTGTCTGTCTGCCTGTCTGATAGCCTGTCTGCCTGATTGCCCGTCTGTCTGCTTACTTGCCGCTTTGTCTATCTGTCTGCCTGTTTGTCTAATTGACTGTTTGTCTGCCTGCTTGCCCGCTTGTCTGTCTGTTTGATTGCCTGTCTTTCTGCTGTTTGTCTGTCTGTCTGACCTCTGGCAAATATATGACAAGTGTGTGTGTGTGTGTCGCTCTCTCTCTCTCTTTCCTTTTTATTAACATATCTTAAACATATTATATCATATCATTCACTGGAAGGAGTAAAGTTTCTTTCCCGAAGAAGCTTAAAATCAAAATAAAACCTACATTTATATAGATCTATATAAAAAACATTATAAATATCACAACTAACCCAAGGTCCATGTTTACAACTACTCACTGAAACATAAAGACATTAAGCAGGAAATCCTAAATCAGAAATTCAGATTCGATATAAAATTACAAACAGGAAATATATCATCCTTATTCAAACGATAAAATGTTACAGTGGTCCAATTAAAAAAAAAAATCAGACGGCAAATTTAAAGTAATCTACATGATAAAACATGTCCTTGAGTGGGCTGAAAGTATTGTGAGAAAGGGAGAAAATGCTGGTTATCAGCATCTTCTCCTTGTCTCACAATGGTTTAAAAACCGTCCGCCTCAGGGTCATGAAATTCACGATTTTCTGGTAAAGGGTTACTATATTCTATTGACTGTACATCCTTTACAGTTAGTGACTCATTTCTCCTTAACTCTTTACCACGAACTCCAGACTTTAATCAGCTTAAACGGCCCTGAAGAGGGAGATACCTAAAAGAGTTGTTGGAAGAGAGTAAATGCGGCGGACAACATTTTCTCTTATACCGTAAATGGTCTCTATCCTATCATAGACAGACATCATCAGAATTTTGCTTTATATTTAAATCAAATTTGTTTTCTACAAATGATATTAATTCAGTCAAGTTCTATTTTGTTGTTGTTGTTAGGTAGAGAGTTTATCTCTCTCTTTACCGAACAACAAAATTTAAGGATAGTTGAAATTATAAATACATGTATGTACAAACAACAACTCAAGTATGATTCAAACGACGATATTTGCCTTGAAAACAGTTAAACAATCGGTGTGGTTACAGTATTTCTTCCTTATACTGCAATGTTTACAGGAGCCTTTTATTTCGTCGGGCTAGTTAAAACTGGGGGTTAATTTTGTAAAAGGTAACAACTACTCTGCTTGGTTAATTCAATTAAGAAGATCCAGCTTTGTATATTTAAACTCATAATGCTGCAATTTCGAAAGTCTTTTTTTGCGGGAAAAACACCTCTGTTTTGCGCCATGCACATTCAAAATGTTGAACTACGCAGTCTGTTCAAGTGCAACTTCTAGGCTGCTAGGCGCGACTCACCGACCCTTTGCGGACAGCGAAGAAGAAGAAGATCAGACTGATCTTGGATTTAAACTGTTTGACAAGGAGATATCATTACCCAAAACACAACTTTGTAAATAATAATAGATCAATCTGTGTTTTTTTTTACTATCGAAATGAAAATCTTATTTTAGTTATTTAGCAGGATAAGGGTTGATTCACACTCGGCAACCTTCGGGTCATTTCTCCATGCTCTGTGATCAATCAACATTCAATTATGCCAGTATAAAGTATGTCTAACATGGACTGAAACTTTACGCTGAATTCAAATTTGCTGCACCTCAGAGGACAATTCTACCGCATGATTTAGCAGGTGTTTTAAAAAGGTTGAATTCTACAGACCCATTATAGTGGCGCTGCATGATCAGCGGCACTATATTTTTATTTCCTTTTTGGGAAATATCTATGGAGGCAGCCATATTATTCATTCGGCTTCAAGTCATTTCGTCACTGGATCATTTCGTAGAATTTTTTGTCACTTCGTACCCACCTATTCTTTATATTTTGGTCATTTTATTCCCACATCGATCATTTCTTACCCACTTTGATCAATTCATATCCAGTTATTAACATCAATTTGGTAATTGAGAACCTAGTTTACCATGTTCAAGTGTTGTTTCTCGAATGACAACTGCTTTTATAAGCAAGGCTGACACTTGCACGATTCTTTGACACGCATTGGCACGACTCGAGTCGTGCCAGTGTGCAAACTAGTCGTAAACTGGCGTGAAGTGTGCGTAAACACGTCGTGACTGCGTGCCATGTCGGGACAAAAATTTTGAAATGTTCAAAATTTTCGTCACGACAAAATTTCGCGACCGGGTCGTGAACTATGCGCAAACTGTTCGTGAAATCGTCGGGACGATGCAGGAGGATGCGTGCCAGTGCGCGCCATGCCACGATTGTCACGAAAAGTTAACGAACAGCTCACGTCGAGTTCACGAATAGTTCACGACATGTTCACGAGCAGTTCACGACTACTGCGCGACAGTGGCACTCGCGTCGGTGCGGGGGTATATATATGGCTTCCTGAACACTGCTCCAGAGATCGCCAGTGAAGAGACAATTTATATCACAGAGACAAGATGTCTAAAACAAAGCAGACACGAGCCTCCCAGTTCGTGCCCCAAAACGGCACGACTTGTCAAGACAGAATCGTGGCCAAAAGTCGTGCAAGTGTCAGCCTTGCTATACATAGCTCAATTTGAACTTATGTTAAAGTTCGCCGAAGAATGGCTATGATTGTGTCTTACCATTAGTGGTTCTTTTTTGAAGTTTAAAGTTTCATTCTAAGGATTGTTTAAGACTTCTCAGCTCACTGAGTTCTGCAAAAATTTACTTCAGTCAATTTAAAATGCTGAAATGTGCCTCATTTTTTTTTAGAAACAACTGATTTGCGGCGCCATTGATGTTATGCATCAACATTTTATTTTTATGTTATGAAATGCTCCAGATAATACATTATTAAAATGCATTAAGTCCCCCTCCCCCGCTTTTAACTTCGGTATATACAAATTCAACAACGGTATCTACGTCAAATTTATCATTATTTAGCATATTAACTCTTTACCAAACGACAAAATTTTAGACTGGTCCAAATTGAAAGCATCTGCAGACGACAAAATAAAGGTGAATGAAAAATTGAAATTTGTTCTGGGAAGGGTAGAAAACACTCTGGGAAAAGGAGAAAATGCTGGTTACCAGCATTTTCTCCTTTTCCCATAGTGTTTTCAAAAGGCCTCTTTCTCAGGGGCGTCAAAAGTAGGGATTGTGTGGTAATGGGTTAACTATTTACCAAACGACAAAATTTTAGGCTGGTCCAGATCGAAAGCACTTGCAGACGAGAAAAATAAAAATAACCCAAAAATTGAAATTTGTTTCCAGCAGGGTAGAAGACATTGTGGTTACCAGCATTTTCTCCTTTTCCTACAATGTTTTCCAAAGCATTCTTTCTCAGGGTCGTTAAAAGTCGGGATTGTGTGGTAAAAATTAAATTAATTAATTGCCGAACAGATTTCGAGGACCCCTACCGATGGTAAAAAGCCAAAATTTTCGATTTTTAAGTTCTGCTAACCGAAAAAGAAATCGTTGGATAGAATAGTGTATCGTCACAGATTATCGTCGTTTTTTTTTTATAAAACCGGTAACTACAGCTTGAAACAAGCTTGAAACCCAGTTATACACTACATTCTGTATATTCTGCAAAGTCTGATGTTGATGTGCACTGTTTATCTAAGAAAATTAGTTGACTACCTAAGGGTTTCATATCCGTATACATCATATCCGGACTAATATCCTCTTTAACACTTTACTATAGAAGGCAACATTTTGAACTCTACTATTTAGTAAGCATTTACAGACGAGAAATAAAAACTCATCATTTCTCACATTGATGGGATAGAAAATGTGGGAAAAGTGGAAGATGCTGGTGACTAGCAATTTCACCGTTTCCAACACCTCCCCCCCCCCTTCCCCTCCGTCAACTCCTTCTCTTTTAGGGTCATTTTAATTCCGGTTTGTGAAGTAAACGGTTAATTGACTCTTTACTCGACTAGAAAATTTCAGACTCATGAGGCTGCTTGTTTTGAACGGGAAAAAATGCAAGATGAAATTATCTCTACTTTTCTCTTTTTTTCTCAGAGTGTTATACAAAGCCTTCTTTTAGAAAGTTCTGAAAAACCGGGCTTGTGTCAAAAACGACGCATAAAATATCGAGCTCTTAAATTTGATTATTCTATATATTTGTCATTTTTCAGAAAGAGTCTTAAATGTACACAAACCTTCTAACAGGACTTATTCCCTTATCCTGCTAATTCAGCGAAATGAAACTTTAAAGCCCATATAACAACCAAAATTTTGCTATTTCAAAGGTGCTTTCTGAGGAAAAAGAAAGACACAGCGCACAGTGTAGATCACAGACTAGACTGCACGTTCTGTACAGTCTGATTTTGATCCACACTCTCCGCTATAGGTCAGCGAGTCGTGTTTAGCAGCTTAAACAGTAAGTCCGAACCGCCCTTCCGCCAATAGCCAAATGCTTGTCACAATTGGAAATAGAACGAAAGATTATATCTGTTGAGCTTCAATGGTAAAATAGTTAAGGCCCGGTCACACCGCCCGAACTTTGCTGGAGCATTTCTGGAGCGGTGAAAAAAATTCATCACCGCTCGTAACCGTTTACCACCGTTTAACAAAGGTTGGCCCCCGTTAAAGCAACGCCGTATACGCCCGGGCACCGCTGATGTTTCTCGAGGAGCCCTCCTACCGCTCCGAAAGTTTTGAGCTGCACAAAATATTGCGAGCGGTGAGGAGGGAGCAATTTTCCGCCCCAGCAAAGTTCACCCCCGCTCCACCCACGCCGATTCAAAGTTTGGCACCGGTAGACGCAAGTTCGTGGACGCTTGGGTCTGCTAGGCCAACGCAGAAATCTTTAACGCTGGACCACCGCTGCTTCGCCAGCGTAGCCCGGGCGGCGATTAAACGTTGCACAAACTTCGGGGGAGCGTTTGTAAACGTTTTACGGACGGACACGGGGTTGCTGGAACGGTGTCAGGCGTTGAAGCAGCGAGCCATGGCGGCGATGAACTTTGGTTTGGCGTTGGTATAGAGGTGTCGGAGCGGGACCAGAATTTGGCTATAAATACGGGGAGAAATGGACCAGGTGCTCATTTGGAATCCAGCTGCCTTTGAGTTCAGACCTCATCTATATCGAAATTGCTCAAAGTTACAGTAAAGTGTATCGCCATGGATGCTGAGAGACTTGCTATGATTGGTGCACTAGTCCAGCAGCAGAATCAGAGGCTCCTCAGATTGCAACAAGCTGTTGACACTAGGTGAAGAGAGAGAAGAAGGAGAGACAAAGTTGTGTGGGTCAGACAGTGGATACTGAACACGATCCGTTCAGCTCCGTAGTCACAAGCGGTATGCCGCTAAACCAACTTTATACACCCGCCGAGCCAAAGCCCGCATGCGCAGATCGCCGCTATACCAACGCTCGCGTCACCGCTAAACCAACGCTCGCTACCGCTAAACCAACGCTCACTACCGCTAAAGCAACGCCGGCTTCAGCGGTGCACCGCTACACCAACGCCCGTGTTTTCGATTTTTTTCCCATTTTGTGCGCGGTGACGAGCGTTGTCGAAATTCGTCCCCCCATTCCCTACCGTTCAAGGAACGCTCCAGCAAAGTTCGGCCGGTGTGACCGGGCCTTTAAAGAACACACATTGATTTAACGTTTTCTCCTTAAGCAAGGCTGACACTCGCACGACTTTTGGCCACGATTCTGTAGTGACAAGTCGTGCCATTTTGGGGCACAAACTGGGAGGCTCGTGTCTGCTTTGTTTTAGACATCTGGTTTCTGTGATATAAATTGTCTCTTCGCTGGCGATCTCTGGAGCAGTGTTCAGGAAGCCATATATATACCCCCGCACCGACGCGAGCGCCGCTGTCGCGCAGTAGTCGTGAATTGCCCGTGAACATGTCGTGAACTATTCATGAACTCGACGTGAGCTGTTCGTGAACTATTCGTAACAGTCGTGGCATGGCGCGCACTGGCACGCATCCTCCCGCATCGTCCCGACGATTTCACGAACAGTTTGCGTATAGTTCACGACCCGGTCGCGAAATTTTGTCGTGGCCAAAATTTTGAACATTTCAAAATTTTTGTCCCGATATGGCACGTAGTCACGACGCGTTTACGCACACTTTACGCCAGTTTACGACTAGTTTGCGCACTGGCTAGACTCGAGTCGTGCCAATACGTGTCACAGAATCGTGCAAGTGTCAGCCTTGCTACAATCCTTATCCTGCTACGGAACTAAAATTAAATGTTCAATTCGTTAGTAAAATCCCAAAAATTGTTATTTCAAAGGTATACATGTATTTGGGGGAAAAATATCTCCAGATCGGACAGCGCAGATCCAAGATCAGACTTCACATTTTGTGCAGTCTGATCTTGATCTACGCTGTCCGCAAAAGGTCAGTGAGTCGTGATAAGCAGCCAAAGGGTTAAACTTACCCTGCTTAATAACCCAAATGAATTTTCGATTCGATAGTAAAAACTCCAAAATTAATATTGTTATGTCAAAGGTATGCCTTGGGATTGATATCTCCTTTTCGGACATTGTAGATCTAAGATCAGGCTGCACGTTCTGTGCTATCTGATCTTGATCTACACAGTCCGATAAAGGTCGGTAAGTCGCATTTAGCAGCCTATGGGTTGAATTCTCAGCAGCGGTCACTTTTAAGCCTGTTTCACATCAGCCTTACGACAGCCGTACGGGAACATATTTTGACAAATTGCAGGACTTCGCGCGGACTCCGCAAGACTGCCTTATGAATTCGCAACGCCATAGACGTCGCAAGCTGGTTCTTCAGCATGTTAATTTTCTTTGCGATTTCTCTGCTATTTTTTGAGTTTGCATGGAAACTGTACGGTTGCCACAAGGCAGCCGTACGGCTACCTTGAGACCATCGCACGTGAATCATACGGTTTTATACTTGCGTCTGTCTTGCGAATGCCTTGCGCTTGGTAAATGTTTGTCTGAAGACTACTGCAGAACGTACGAACAACGTAGAGATTCTCATGGCTGCCCCGCAAATGCCTTGCGAACAGTTAGCGCTATTCCTCTTGTTTTAAAAGGTTTATATGTCTTGTTCGTCACCCCGCCCCCCCCCCCCCCTCCCAGTTGAACCCGAGGCAACCAAGGTACCACGATTCAGATGAAGAAGGCACCTGCTGGTACAAGAATGACAAAAATGCTTTTAGCATAAAATATCGTCGTCCCGGTTCATATCAGCGAGTATTTGTGTAAATTGCTGCAATATTCAACCTATGTTCCGCGGTAGCATTGTGATATATATGTCGTAGTCCAAACTGCAATCTAGGCAGATCCGGAATTGGAATTCTATTTTGGTTCAGACCAAATTAGAATTCTACTTTGGTCTAGACAAATTCAAGATCTGCCTCGAATTTTATTTATTTTTTTTGTATGATTGTTATGATAGAAATGAAAAAAATTATTAATAAATCTTGTAGAAATTATGATGGGAAAAGGAGAATAGTTCATACTGTATTCTCCTTATATTTTTCCCCAATAAATGGTAAAATATAATATGTGATGGGTCAACCTGTCTACCTGGCACAAGTATGATGTGTGAAGACTAGTGAAAGTTGAAATTGTGAAAATACTAATACTAGTAACCCTTTACCACTCAATGCTATCTTTTAACGAACCTGGGAAAGGAGTCTTTTGAAAACATTATGTGGAAAGACGAAAATTCGGGTAAATAGCATTAATTTTTCTCCTTTTCCAACAATATTTTCTACCTTATCAAAGAAATAATGCTCAATCGTAACCACAATGAAATCACTGTCTACAAATGCTTTCAATTTGGAAAAGGCTAAAATTTTGTTGTTTGATAATGGGTTAATTGCCAAATTAGTTAGCTGTAAAAGTATGAATGTGTAATATCTTTTTGACCAATCACACAAACAGGGACCATCTGGCAACCCCTTACATAAAATAAGAGAGATCACAGACTGTGTATGGGTCATTAGTTTTCAAATATGTGACTGTTTTTTAGATGGGTAAACATATCATCCACAGAAAATCTACCTGAAGTGAAATTTTAGTCTTCGTCAGTGCAATCTGACCGGTGTCAATACTTATTGCAGTTTCTGCATGGTCCTTTTTCACATGAAGGGCGTTTTTTTTTTTTTTTTTGTTTTGTTTTGTTTTTGAACTAATTTATCATGATTAATTAAATTGCATTGTTCATGAATAATAAATGCCGAAATAAAAAAAAAAGATAATAAAATGTATACAAAAGACCAAACTGTAATAATGTACATGCTGACGTTTGTCTACATTTCCTACAAAATATATTATTTAAGTTGGGAACTACATAAACAGAAGAATGAGGATAAATTCATAACTTACTACTTTTTTCCCGTGTTTACTTAATAAAGAATTTATGGAAAAGGTGTAAAGATAAAAATTTAGGTGATAAAGAAATGCCTTTTTTATGCTAAAATGAGTATTTACTGAAAATATTCTAAAAAAAGAAAAGATTCCAATTTGGTCTAGGCGGATCCTGTATCTGCCTAGCCAAACTGGAATTCTAATTTAGCCTAGGCAGATCTGGAATCTGCCCAGACCAAACAAGAATTCTATTTTGGTCTAGACCAAACTGGAATTCTAGTTTGGCCTAGGCCGAATCCAGATCTGCTAAGGCCGATTTCGGATCTGCCTGGGTTCCAATCTGGTGTACGGCATATATATATCCGATCTGGACAAGAGCAGATAATTCCCCCTCGTTATGGCGATCGCACGAACACCGTACAGCTGTCTTGCAAAATCGTGGTTGCCGTGCGGCGGTCGTAACAAACTTTGAAAATTCTTACGGCAGTCTTGCGGGTGCCTTGAGAATTTGTGCGGCAGCCTTAAGATGGCCGCACGACAGCCGTGCGAACACGTCGCTTTGTTTTTTTTCTGTGCGATCAACCTGCGGACACCGTGTGCGAACGGAGATATCTTTGCAAATTTGCAGTTTGTGCAACGGGTACGAATAGGTAGCGATTGTGTTTGGGGCTAAAATCGTACGACGAAAAAATCGCACGACTGATGTGAAACAGGCTTTAAATGAACTTCCCATGCTTATTAATCATCTAGCTTTGAAGGTTGAGGATATAATTGTTTCGTTGTTTATTAGTTCGTCTGTCCGGACAGATACCTTTTAAGATCCTTGACCATAAACGGTGAAACTTTATTCATGTGTTCCTTGTGATAGTCCACTTTATTTTCCCTCTTCTGCCTTTCTATTTTTTCTTGTAATTTGGAAATAGGGTGTTTAATGTATATTTTCATTATGGACCATATCATATATCATAAGCCAGAGACAATGATTTTATTGTTTTTATTTTATGAAATACTATGTAATTGAAAAAGGGGGATAGCAAGTGTTACATGGACATATAAAGTGAAAACTTTAGAATCTTAATTCTCATATGTAGCTGTAACGCCCAGGGATACCAAATTTTGCATATAGCTTTATCCAGTAAGCCTCTACCAAGAGTGTCAAAACTATCTCCCTGGGGTCAAATTTTGGGTATCGAGTTTTACATAGGCGTACAAGGGGAAAACTTAAAAAATCCTCTCGATCCTAGCCATAAAGCCTGGGGCTACCAAATTTTGCATGCAGCTCTATCTAGTGAGCCTCTTACATGATGGCCCATATTATATCCATGGGGCCAATTTTGGCTCCTCCACAGGGGTCACAAGTTTTAGACTTATTTAGAGAAAACTTAAGAAATCTTGCCGTTCCTAACCATAGACATACGGCTACCAAATTTGCATGTATACGAGGGGAGGTCAATAAGTTCGTAGAACTCGGTATTTTTCTATACAATTCAAAATGTCTTCTTTTATTTTTTGGCAGTATAAACCTTTGTCAGTTGAATTATAACAGCCATTTAGTCAGCACTTACTTTTTTTTTTGCTCTTACTTTTTGTTGGAAAACCTATATCCATCTGCAAAAATGGAAAGTCAGAAGTCACTCTGTAGCAGACTTGAGCTCATTATCGTCAGGAATTCTCGCTCCAAGTAAGTGGGATATCAAATTTCAGAACAGACAATAATCATTTGGGGCCAGGTCTGGACTATATGGTGGGTGATTTAAGTGCTCGAGCTTGCACTCATGAATAGCCGCTTGTGCAACTCTGGACTTGTGCTCTGAACTCAATATTCTGACTTTTCACTTTTGTCTATAGGTATTGGTTTTCCAACAAAAAGTACGAGCAAAAACTGTAAAGTGTTGACTAAATGGCACTTATCATTCAACTGGCAAAGGTTTATACTGCACAAAAATAAAAGAAAAAAACATTTGAATTGTAAAGAAAAATACCGAGTTCAACGAACTTATCGACCTCCCCTCGTAGTTATCTTATGGACCGCTACCTGGATTGCTCAAATAATGGCCCTAGGGTCTCAATTGACTTTCATTAGCTTATTTTGCGAAAGCTTTAACAATCTCAGTGTCTCTGATCTTGAGCTATAGATGTAAAATTCCATGAGTGTTATCATCTAGTAGTCCTCTTCTAAAATTGGCCCAACCCCACCGGTTAATGCTTATAAAGTGAAATTCTAAAAATCTTCTCGCTCCGAACAATTATAAATCTTAGGGCTACCAGATTTGACACATAGCTTCATGTTGTGGTTCACTTTTGAATTTGTTCAAAATGTAGCCCCGGGATTGAAATTAGCCTTATCGCAGGGATGTAATGTTGTACAAGGCCTCATATAAGAGAGGGGACTTTAAATTCTTCTTGTTTTTAACTATACATTTGGACCTGTATAGTTTTGTAGCCCTGTAGTCAAAAATAGCTTTGGCCAAAGTTCATAACTTTCTAATAAAGAAATTCCAAAAGGATCATTCAAACAATATATCAATGCACTCTGTCACACAGCTCCTATTTGTTATGCAATATTGCCAAACATTTAGAAGCAAAAAAAAAGCCAGTTAATTAGGCATTTGGTTAGAACAGATGTTTGGGCAAAGAGGACAGTGTAACAGCAATATCAGACTGCACGTTAAGTACGGTCTACTCTTGATCTATACTGACCGCAAAAACAACTAGAGCTCTGACACTTGTTTAGATTATATTGCTTGATTGGTTCCCTATTTCTGCTCACTACTCGTGTATTTTCGACTTATTCCGAAAGCGCTACGGAAGGTAATTGAAACGTGCGTAACCTCTCCACATGGCAACCACTTTTGCTAAGTACCAATTAACGCTTGACAGCCGGCTTCTGAATTGGAGAGTGAAAAAATTAAACAAATAGAACGAATTTATAAAAAGTGTAATTACATCGAGCAATGAAAAATGAATGTCAAGTTAGGTATCTCTTTTAGCACATGCAGTAATTGCTATTTCATATACTTCTGGTAGCTTCCATAACCAAAAAAACACATCAAAACAAAGTCAGTTTAACCGGAAGTGAAAGGAGAAAGAGAATTAAGCGTTTGAACTGAACCAGACCTCTTATGATCCTTCACCAAGTATTCCAAAAACTGATAGAGGAGACGGCACTTGAAAACATTATGGCAACAGAAGAAAATGCTGGTAACCAGCATTTTCTTCTTTTTCCACATTTTTCCATCTTATAAAAGACACATTTCATAATTTCAAGCAATGTTTGACTTGTTGTTCATTAAAAACGCTAAGTTTGGACCAGTCTTTTATCTAATAGACTGGTGAAGAAGTTAACCCATAAAACTAACACAACAGACTAGCTTTCACTTCTATTATCCTTTACACTGGGTTATGTTTAGAACCTTGACCCAAAAATTCTCTTTTGAATAACTCTATAAAGCTTTTGAAAACATTGTGCTATCGGAAGAAAATGTAGGGTAACCACCATCCCCACCCCAATATAGTCTCGCCTTTTTTAGATAGATCCGGTCAATCGAACCGAACATTACAATACGCTGTCTGCAAATGCTTTGAATATAGTCGAGTCTAGAATTGTACCGTCTGGAAAAGATGTGTATTTTTATATTATCAAGTAAATTGAAGATTTAGTAGTTAATGCAACTACTTTGTCCATCATGTCATGCGACTCGAACACGTTCTCTGGTTTTAGAAATGTTCTTTTCCAAACAAGTTCCTTAAGATTTCCATAAATCAGATTAGTTTTTCTATCAACCAGATCGACTCCTCAAAATTCTGGCTTTAAAAAAATGAAGCATCATTATCAAATGTTGAGCTCTTATTAATTGCAATTTGGTAGCGGACTATGAAAGTCGAAAACCAGACAGCACAATCTGTTCTGTCTGATTTTGATCTGCGGCCTCTGCTGCAACTGCTTTTTTGGTCATCAAAAGGATTTAACCTTAATCATTCGTTTCTTTAAGTACATTTTAACCACGCATCAACATTTTATAGTCGTTCTAACCAAGATAATTCGTAAGCTCTTTGCTCTTTGCTCTTTGCATGATGTTATAAAAAAAATCTACTTCCTCAAACGTTAACTTTTACGAAAAAACGTATTGAAGGAACAGCAGAAAAAAAAAAAAACCTGCAGCAACTTTCATAACACCAGTCTCTTATGAAGCAGGTATGGATCAAGATAAGACAGCACACATCGTGCAGTATGATCTTTGAGCCACAGTGTTCGCTTTGATGACGTTCTGCCAACAAAAAGGCAACTTTCATAACAGCGATGAATCGGAGTTCAAAGGACAGGCCTAAAGCGTAAAACTCTTACATTTTTTCTGACACAGTAAACGTTTATATAGACAAACGAAACTGTTTCTGTTTGTATATTTGTGTTATGTGTAAATATAATCTGGAATTTGTTGAAAAATGGATTTTTGTACAATGCTTCTTTTCTTAATGGTTTTAATCACAAGTAAGTATACATTACTCATTAGTTGTTTCTATCCTTTGTAAAAATTTTCTCTGTGTTTTTGTTCCTGTCCCATTCTCTCAAGCCTCTGTCTCTCTGTCCTTCTGTCTCTCTGCCTCTGTTTCTCTCTCTTCTAGCCTTCTTTTTTGGCTCTTTATGTCTTTAGTCTCTATCACTCCTCATCGCTCTTATTTCTTTCTCTCTTTATGTCTTTAGTCTCTGTCACTCTTCATCGCTCATTTCTCTCTCTCTCTCTCTCTCTCTCTCTCTCTCTCTCTCTCCCTCTCTCTCTCTCTCTCTCTCTCCCTCTCTCTCTCTCTCTTTCTTTCTCTCTCTCTGTCTCTTTCCTTAACTGGCTCTCAACCTCGTCTTTGTTACCCACCCTCCCCTCCTCCCCCACTCTCTCTCTCCCCTTGCCTGGCTCTCTGCCTCGTCTGTGGCTCTCATCCCCCTCCCCCTCTCTCTGTCTCTCTGTTTTCATTTCTCACACCTTTTCTATGCATCCCTATATCTTTTTTTTTTCTCGCTGACTGTCTGTCCTTTTTCGCCCCATCCTATCTACTTGCTTTCATTTTCTCTCTCTCTTTCTCTCTCCTCTCTCTCTCTCTCTCTCTCTCTCTCTCTCTCTCTCTCTCTCTCTGTCTCTGTCTCTGACTTATTAATTTAAGCTGTATATAGTGTTCGTTTATTGCAATGTCTTATCGTTTATTTCTATATTATTCATTTCAGGCTGCTTTCAACTATTTCGTCGTTTGCTGTAGAATTAAAGATATTAGAAATAGGCCTCTAATATAAAAATAGAAAGAAAAAAAAAAAGATTGGTCCATCCTTGATGTTTCGAAATAGAAGGCTTTATCCCCTTCTAGGTCAGACAAATGCGCTTTGCTGTGTGAAAAGTAGACTTAAAGCATCTACGATAAGTATCGACTCAGGTCAGCCTGCGCAGTCAGTCCGCGCAGGCTGACCTGGGCCAAAACTTCTCACAATTTTCAGTTTGTCAAAGAACCAACCTACCTCATAATTACATGTAGGTATGTAATAAAAAAAGTGATTCCTGTGGAGACATAATCATGTGATGACTTGGGCTTGTATCGTGTATAACGGAGATGTATTAACCCTTTACCTCACAATTCCGACTTTTAACGACCCTGAGAAAGAAAGCCTTTGAAAACATTGCGGAAAAAGGAGAAATTGCTGGTAACCAGCATTTTTCTCCTTTTTCCACAATGTTTTCCACCCTGCTGGAAACAATTTTCAGTTTTTGAGTAACATTTAATTTGTTGTCTGCACTTTTGTTTACAATTTGGACCGGTCCAAAATTTTGTCATTTGGTAAAGAGTTAAGCCTCCGCTTTCCAAACAAATATGTAGGGCAACAATCATGCTTTCATTACAGCCTCACCAAGAAATTACAATCGTTCACAATTTCGTTTTTTCAATGGAAATTCTAATCACTTTTCATGGAAGTTCTAGTTTGCTATGATTTCATTCATAAATGCTTTCTTTTTCATTGCTATTTGGTTGAAGGCCTAGCACATGCAAGACTACCGGAAGTTGATATTGTGAAAGCAGTCGCGTTGTCGCCTGGGAAGATCATGTTGTCATGGAAACCACAGTATATTCCTAAGAAAGGAAACCTAAAATATATAATACGGTAAAAGCTTATATTTGTCGATATTTTCCATATCACTTTACTGGTCCACGGATTTTCA
This sequence comes from Tridacna crocea, assembly GCA_943736015.1. NCBI lineage: Eukaryota > Metazoa > Mollusca > Bivalvia > Cardiida > Cardiidae > Tridacna > Tridacna crocea. The sequence continues at coordinate 31,155,525 of OX031057.1, read as the reverse complement.
TTAAGAATTATATTCATACTACAAAATTATGGAATTTCTGGTTCCTAAAACCTAGATAAAACAATTTAGTTTTAACTTGCAAATAGATATGATCCATCCTCGGATACCCCGGGATCTCCTATTTGCTACGCTACATCGACCCCTGGGACAATTAATTGAATTTCCCTTGCTGTACCGCTGGCCGAATGCTGGCTTTTCATTGGTTCCATCATCATTTTGTGATGGGCGAGTGGAGTGTACGCTATGACGTTTCGTTTCGATTTTCTGCGGCTGATTCAAAGTTTTATTAGTCAATTGTCCCAGGGGTCGATGTAGCGTAGCAAATAGGGAGACCCCGGGGTATTCGAGGATGGATATGAGCAACCTGTATAAAAAAATGAACGATTCCAACTTACAGATCTATATCCCAATTTAAATCCAACACTTTTCAGTAATTCTGTATCCTCAAAGCCACAAGTCTAAGTTCTGGACCCCCAAATCATGAGGAAAGTCACTCCTATTTATATCAGCTTGAAAGATTTAAGATTAACCTTCTAGAAATGTGACAACATGGATTGATACACAGCTTGTTTACTATCTGTTTCTAGGCCCACACGGGTGGCTCAATGGTGTGCGTGTCGGACTCATGATTTTTTGGTTGCGAGTTCGATACCCGGTTGAGGCGAACTTTCTTTCCGGCGTATTTTCGCCTCTCAACTCTGCTGAAGCATGTGAGAAAAGTAGCCGGTGGCTTTGGAAAGACAGTTGTGTTAGTATTGGTGTGAGAAAGCTAGGAAACACATGAGCGTCACCGACCGCCGTGATATGACCTTAGCTGTTAAAGTGGCGTTAAACCCAATACAACCAAGCCAACCAAATCTGTTTCTAAAAATAACCACAATGTAAAAAACAATAATATTCTTTATGTTTCTAGAATATTCTGAAAACAGGTCACTGTACATCCTATTTACATAAAAGCCTACCTCACAATTCTGTTGATTGACTAAATGTATTTTAGGGATCCAAGGTCATGAAATGACTTCAAAGTTTTTACTGCATCACAGAGATGCATTGACGCTTTCCCAAACAAGCCCTGGTTTTTACGTGTCTGCAGTAAAAGTCTGTGAACACACGGTGGGAAAAGGAGAAATTACTCGTAACGAGTAATTTCTCCTTTTCCCACAGTGTTTTCTACCCTTTTTGTGAACTTTCTGCGATTTTCTCCAAATCTAAAATTGTCGTCTGCAAACTCTTTCGGTTTGTAAGTGTCCAAAATTTGTTGTTTGGAAAAGGGTAAGCCCCCATAAATTTGTCAGCGATTGGCTCACTTCTATGATGCCATATTCTAAGATTGTAATCTTTTAAGCATGGATCCAAAAATACCATTTGATCTAACAAGCAACAAAATTATGAGACATAACGGTCCATTGACACACAGAAAAGTAGCCAAAAGCAATGTTTGACACACAGAAGCCTGCGGGACCTGCGTAGATTGATCTGGGTCGATATATCATGCAGATGCACTTAACCCCATTTTAAAAGAGCATTTGTCCTATACATGTAGCTTGTGAGGGCTTGTTTCGTAGTAGGTAAACACTGATTCCATGTAAAAAGACAAAACTTACTTGTGCGCATCTTCGCAAGCCAAGGGTTACGATCCACTACGTTAATCTACCAAGCCCTGGCGGATTGGGCTTGATTTCGACAATCAGCCGATACGCATTTTCATTGGTTGCAGCTAGCTCTAACTGCATCAAATCAAATCGCTCGTAGCATTTCATTTTTGATAAAAATAGAACAGGGTCGCGTTAAAAATAGAAGGTAAACATGAATAATTCCATGGATGTGTGCAGGATCTGCAATGATTTATTACCGGAGAAAACATAGACGAACAATATTTACATAAAGTTTCAACATGATTAATCAATTATCAGATGTTTTATGCTATATCCCAGCTCCTGACCATGGAATGTCGAAGTACGTTTATGGTTATTGCTTCATTTTGAATTATTGTATTCTTAAGCGGTTTGTAAAACGACATTTCATTGGCTATCAGAAATTCAATGTAAAGGGAGATAATAAGCAGCATCCAATAGGGGGCGTGTCGCGGGAATCTGGAAATCGGGCTCAATCCGCCAAGGTAAGATCCACGTCGTGATCGTAACCTTGGCTCGCGAAAGTGACTTGTGTGTGAAGGGGCATTGAGCGTATCATCTTTAACTGTTTCTTTCTGTGAAAACTTCAGATATAAAGAAGACAAAGCCCAGTTTGAACGTGTGACTGCTGATAAACAACGGATAGTACTCAGGGATTTAAAGTCAGACGCTTTGTACACGATTGCGGTCAGAGCAACGAAAGGCAAGGAGAGGGGTGACTGGTCTGCGTCAACAACGGTGAAAACGCTGCCGGGAATTGCTGCGAAATCGGGTATATGAAATGTATATCTCAATTCAGCAGTGTCTGATTATGTATAGTTTTAAAGCCGTTTTCAATGTCATTTCAGTTTTATCGCGGCAGTCAGTGCACCTATCCGTGCTTTCCGTCTTTTGTTACCAGTACTTCGCATTTAGCCATTAGCCGCTTTCCCACATGAGTATCTTCAAAAACAGGATCTGTGGCGAAAGGAAAATAAATTTTGATGTAATGACTATCATCATAGGCGGGAAAAAAATGGCCAAGCTAGTAGTTCGAGCCTGCGACACTTTGCTCTCAACTCGTGTGTGAGACTGACTGAGTCACCGGGGCTCGTCAAGTTTAGTTGTTATCGCTTGCAGAATAACCACGTTTATGTTTTTTACGTAGGTATATAGGATAGCGATGATGCGTTTCTACTGAAGTCTGTTTATATGTCCTACTGGACGCCTTGGTCGTGTTTGTCCGGCCTGTCCTATGTGGTTTTAGTTGTGACTTGACTTGCTGATCATTACAGCTTCTACTCACTGTTTAACCCTTTATCAAATAATCCAAAGTTTTAATGACGCTTGGTAAGAAGTCTTTTGAAAGCATTTCAAGAAAAAAGAGAAAAAGAAAACTTTAGCAGCATTTTCTTTTTCTTTTTCCACTTCGGTATGTTTCGATCACTGGCTCGGCCAATTTCTTTCCGAGGATTGATGATACTCAATGGATTCATTCCTCTCCCACCACCTCTGACTATTATTTCGACGATGGTTATTTGGGAAAGCAGCCAGTGGCTTGGAAAGAGGATTGTGTCGAATACTAGTAACAGAAACTCCAGGAAAGCATGGATAGGTGCACTGGCCGCCGCGATATATGATTGAAATAATGTTGAAAAAGGCGTTAAACACTAATCAATCAATCATGTTTATTGAAGGACAGGTGTCATGTTTTGAGTAACAATAAAGTCGTTGTTTGCAAATGATTTTAATTATGAATAAGTCGTTTGATAAAGATGAACATCTAGGCAGCTTGGCGTTTTTGCACCAAGAAAATGTATCAAACTGCAAAAAAAAAAAAAAATTATATCTTTATACAGTAAATTGAATAATATTTGAGCTATCTGTACCATTACAGCAACAACTACTTCTACACCTGATAATCACAATGATTTTAGATTATTGCTTCTTTAAAATTCCATTCTGAGCTTGCCAGTTCTCTGTTAACGTATGAAGAATGGGAACCAAGCTTTTTCGATACAGACGGGACAGGGTCTCTGGTAGCAGAAACTATCGTTTATCCGGAACAATTGCATAACTTGGCAAAGAATGACGATGGAAGTGACCAGAGTACCCCAAGACATTCGTCTTGGAGCTTCCTTAAATGCTACATCGTCATGTGCTCCGACCGAGAACGACGGAAAAAAAATTTTGGTGCCGGTGTAATGGAGAGAAATGACCCTTCCTACAAAATGACCGGTGGGTCATTTCATTACGTAGAGAAGTGATCCCGTAGGGTTATTTCTTGACGTAGAATAATGATTCGGGTCATTTCTCTACGTAGTGAAATGACCCATGGGACATTTTGTAGGTGATGATCATTTCTCCGGATTACACCATCAGACAGACAAGGATTTCTGCTCACAGAATTTCTGCTCACAGAAACTATCACAGTTACCAAGGGCTCTTATTTTGCTCAGCTGTGAGTGCGTATAGAAGTGACATAGGCGCTCCGAGATCGCAGTATGCTTGCTTCTTTTAATAGAGCACTTTCCTGTTTTTCAACAACTCTTGACAGAGCACGGTTCATTCTTTAAAGATAGATAAAGGAGTCTCCGATCGGGAAAAGATGACGGTCCCGACTGAACAATCTTTAGATAATCCAGACATTTGGATAAGTACTCTTGGGTATCAAATAATGATATAAATAGAAGTTTCCATCATCCTCTTAAAAAGGTCCTTGCTACCTCCACCTGGAAGACGATATCTTTTGAAAACATGTGAGGAAACTTTATCAAGATGAAAACCGCCTCAGAAAGTAGTTTATAGACGTGAAGAAAGAGTTCAATGTTTCTGCAAAAAAGTTCCAATCAGGTCAGCCTGCACAGTCTTCAATGTTTTACAAAGATTCCTGTTTGTTTGATGGGGTCAAACGGTTAGTCAATCATAAAAAGAAATCAAATTTGGCTTCGATGTGTACGGTGAGATTTATCTTAAAAAAGAAAGTATTGGTCATTGTCATTATTTTCTTTAGGCCGCTGTGTTTTCAAAAGCCTCTCCTTAACCCTTTACTCCACAGATACTCATTTCTACGCATTGCTTGTTGGAGCCTTTGGAAAACATTGTGGCAAAAGGTGAAATTGCTCGTGACGAGCAATTTCATCTTTTACCACAATGTTTTCTATGCTGTCAAAAGGTGTCATATACATATAAGAAACAGCTTCATCCTTGTTTTATTTAGGGTCAATTACATATACCATAGAAATGCCTTATGGGGTAAAGGGTTAAGACTAAGGGTCGTTTTACAGGGGTTTGTTTGACTAGAGATTAATTATTCCACCTGAATCTTTCATTACAGATATAAAGATTGTAGAGGGAAATGTAACAGTTTTTGATATTACAACAAGTTCAGCGACTCTCGTCTGGACTGTTGATATAGACCAGGATGTTTCTAATGATTTTAAAGGTAAGAAAATTAATTACATCATAAGTTAAACTCTTACGTCTGCGATTGGCCACCAGGGTTTACTCTGTACATTACAAACAAGGAATATCTTTCAAAAAGATAATTGTGAATAATTGTCAGAATAATTGTGTCGCAATATATTTGACCAATCACAAATTTGATATATTCATTTATTATAGTACCAAAAAGTAGGTAAACAATTAGCACAAACAGCAATGCCGAATAGAAAATATCTTTAGACATGATGGACGACAAAAAAACCATTGCGAGAATTAAGAAAACGATCACGATCACAACACAAACTTTGCCTGAATTACTATCTAGATAGTTAAAAGTTACGCAATAAAAACATTGCAGTAATTCTAAAGTTTATTACATTTTTTGGAGGTTATGCAAACAACTGACATTCACAGTATCTATAAATGAATACAACAGGTTATATATGTACATATGTAAATAGATTCACTGTTTTCCCAGAATGATTTTTAAGTCGTTTGTAAGAAGTATTTCGAGTCGTCTGAATGCTTAACAGACTTCAATTTATTTCCTGTGTAGCCAAAATTTACCAAATTGACTTACAGTTGTAAACAAATCGAATGTTAACGTACTGCCATTTTGTAGATTCTGAGGGAAACGCAATTTTTGATTTCTAAACGAAATGAGACATGCTATATAGTACCGAGCAAGCATCACAGCATCACAGAATAGGACACCATAGGAAGAAAGATGACTGGTCAATCAGGAGTTTTGTGTTCAAGTGCTGGTTATCTTATATGACAGTAGCATATATATAACATTTGGGATGGTGTATGATCAGATACACCTTTCTTTTCCGTCGAACCCCATTTTTTTCTGCGTGCGACAACATGTTTTCAAACATGAATACGTGAAGGTATATAACATATGAAAATGAAGTATTTTTACAGCATTCCGGGTTGTGTGGAAGAACAAAAAGAACAAAGAGGAAGAGGAGATGACGAGTCAAAATTTTACATTAATGAGGCTTGAACCTGACACACGATACATCGTCAACGTGTACTTATTCTCAAAAGCAGGTATGTGAATCTTTTATCCGAAGAGAACATAACTGTGACCCATCACGCAAAAAGGGACCATCTGAGAATTCTGTACTTCAATTAGATGAAAACAGACCAACGACAGCGGAAGTCAGTTTAAGATGATAATTCCAAACTGATTGTATAACAAGGTACAATGAACGCTTTTCATACAGGAAATGTCATTAAAGTGAAAAGCATCAACCCTGGTCAACATGCCTAATTCGCGCAATCTGACCAGGGTTGACGCTTTTCGCAGTTCCAAGAGGGTCGCTTTTTGCATGACATTATAACTGATCAACAAACTGTGTTATCGAGTGCATTTATATCATGAAAACAGTCAGGTTAATACCAAAATGATTAATATGGCCAATAAAAAATCAGCGATTATCAAAAATAAATCGACCAATGTTAATATCATTTTCAAAATGAAGGACATAGCCCGGTTATATTTTTCTTTAAGTTGTCATTGATCAATTTATTTCAAATATGCTGAGTTGCAGGTCTTAGGTCTGCTATATAAGGACTCGGCCTTTGACACAGGGTTATACCGCAAATCTCAGACTTGTAAGTCGGCCAGTTGCAAATACCTTTTTAACCCTTTCCCAAACAACCAGTTTTAGACTTTTCCAAACTGAAAGAGTTTGCAGACATCAATTTTAAATTTGATGAAAATGGTAGAAAGTTAGTCTCCTAAAGGTTAGAAAACACTGCGGGAAAAGGAGAAATTGCTCGTTACGAGCAATATCTCCTTTTCCCACAGTGTTTTCAAAAGACTTGTACGGATGACACGTAAAAACCAGGGCTTGTTTGGGAAAGGGTTAATAACATTATTTCAGTAAAACGTTATTTAGCACTTAGCCATCTCTATCAACCATAAAACAATTTTTTTTCATGTAAATATAGTGTAATTATAGGGGTTTTTTATATTGAACTTTGTACTCTTTTCATATTATTATAGTCGTATCATGGTAGTCAGTGTGCCCATTCATGTTTTCATTGTACTTTATTATAAGAACGCCATAGAATGTGTATCCCAAGCCGCTAGTTGCTTTCCGACATGACCATGGGTAAAACAATGCTTAGCGGTGACAGAGAAATTAATTTTTATCGCAATGACATTTACCAATCCTAAGAAAACTTTGCACGGTTTGGAAGAATAAATAGAAAATTTCAGAAAAAATCTAAAATGTTGAAATGTACCTTGACCAATGAAACAGTTGTTTAAATATTGCGTAAATACTTACCTTTACTGATTGGACTGTTAACGACGTTTGGTATAAATGTTTACGCGCATCCATACTGCGCATGTGTATTTCTCACAGAAAGTAAAACTATCAGCGCTATTGTGTAATTTTCGCACATATGGCAATAGTAACAGCGGACCGAACATTCTACAGATAGTACTAGCACAGTTGCACTAGCCATGGTATTCTATGGTAGAAATAAAAAGGGGAAGTTTTCATCAAAACGAATGCTTATTTGTCGTCGAAAAAGAATTTTTTTTAACGCAATGTCAGCCATCCAACGCTGAAAATGATACAGCTTCTGACGTTTCCCTGACACTGGCAGGCCAGTTGTCATGCTATCCTTTCAGGATGAAGGTGATAGAATCAAAACTGGCCTGCCAGTCTAAGGATGATATGACTGGTAAAGAACTAGCTGGAAAAAAAGTCCAGTTACACAGCAAACAATGAAACAGGCAGAAAATTGAAGCTGTTGAAGTATACATATTTCTGGAAGTATGGCTATTTCCTCTTTGAAAAATACTGTGGGAAAAGGAGAAATTTCTTCTACTGAATAAGTTTTCCTTTTTCCATCATGTCTGCTGAGCTTTTATCCCATTTTTTCCAGAAACATTTCCCTTTTTTTGCATTTCTAAGAGCCGTAATCATGTATGCAAATTAAAAAAAAAAAAAAAAAAACATGTAGATAATGAAGAGTTTGATATAAATTTGAGGTATATAGGCTATGTTCATTTTTTGAAGGGGTATAGGATCCAAAATTAATGTGGGAAAAGGAGAAATCACTTTCATTGAGCATGAGCAATTTCTTCTTTCCCACTATGTCTGCTGAGCTTCTATTATATAGTTTTCCTCTGAAAAAATTAACGTCCAACGTGACCTTTATCCCTGTTTCCTGGGGAAAAAAGCACGGGTAGGTGCCATTTTTATTTTTTCTTATTGTCAAGATTTAGAAGTACTATGATTGTGGAAACTTTAAAAAAAAAATCTGTCCGTTAGAAAGTATGTTTTTATTGAAAATTAACCCTTAACCCGGTCAAATTATCTCCCTTTTTAACTCAATGGTCTATAAATAAAATGCATATTTGTACATTTACCATGCTCAGAACCAGGCTTTCATATGTTTTTTGTGCAAAACTGAATTATTTTACTTTAAAGTGATGTATATTTGTATATTCTTCGGGCAATTTTCCTTTTTAATTGACTATTAAAGGAAAGTGTGTTAAATCTAGTATATGCTGAATTTTGGAACTGTATATACCTTTTTCAAAAGCGAATTTCTCAGAAACGAGCACGGGGACCCCCTTTTTCTATCATTATAATCTACAAGAGACATGATGAGCTTTGTATGTGCAAAGTTTAAAAAAAAATCTGTCCGTTGGAAGAATTTGTCACAAACGTCTTTAAAATACTCAAAGGACAATGAGTTTTTTTTGTTTTTTTTTTCATGAGAGACCCTAACACAGGTTGCAACTTGAGATTAGAAAAAGTCATCAATCGAATCTATACAAATGTTATCAAGCGACCCTTACTGAGTGCTCATCAGCCTTAATTTTGTTCTGTAGGATAAATACGATTTTACCGCAAAAGCCAAAAAAATTCAGATTATTGTTATCAGAAAACGATAGCACATGGGGTATAGTTCAGATTTTGCAACTTCATATATACATGCACACATGGAAATATGTACCCGTCAACAGCGACCTTCTTTTTTCAACATTACATCTAGTTTACAATGAAGTCACACAGGACAGCACATACTACTTACCCCCGACTACAACAAACAACTGAAAAATCTTGACGCAGAGCCTATCTTTTTGCAATGGCCAGTGGAAATTTCACATTATACACAAATGCATTTTGATAGGAACATTCTCATAACTGTCATTATAACTGGTCATATGAAACATAAACAGAGTGTACTTTTCACAACGACCATCCTTTAATCTTAAACACTAAATCTACAAAGTTCACTCAATATTTTAAAAAGTATTGGTCAATGAAAACATGTTGTTTTGAAAAATGATGCGAAAATATTTTTTTTTCACAAGAACATTACTAAATGTACAAAGCGGGCACTGTAGATTAAAAAAAAAATGACTCCACTTTTGTGCTGTCTGATCTGAATTCAGACTGCCTGCAGGGCTATTAATTGAGAATGTTGCTTTCCAGGTTTAACTCATTACCAAATGAATGAATTGTGGGCTTATCCAAATCGAAAGCATTTACAGACGACAAAATAGAAGTGACTAAAAATTTGAAATTTGTTTTTTGAAGGATAGACAACATGGTGAGAAAAGAGAAAATGCTAGTTACCAGCATTCTCCTTTTCCCACAATGTTTTCGAAAGGTTTCTTTCTCAGGGTCGCCAAAAGTAGGGATTGTGTGGCAATGGGTTAAGTGTTCATCTTGACTTATTTTACAGGCACCAAAATAAAAGTTGGCAATGTGAAGTTTGTTACAAGAGAAGAGCACATAAAAACGCCTAAAAATTTCAGACTCAAATCAGTCACAGATACGGTAAGGTTGATTAACAGATAGAACGTTGCTTTACTCCGTCTTCGACCATTTTTTTTCCGACAAGCTTTTTAGTACATCTGGTAAACCTGATATCTCGAAACCTAGATTGTCACTGGCTAGATTCCAAAAGTCGGTCAAAATCTTTCTTACTGTCAATGATGGTCTTGGCAAAACTATAGATTTCTCTTTAACTGTGCATCATTATTATGCCTTAGGAATGATGATCTGCCCAGCATTGGTAAAAGAAACTCTTGGCAAGCATAGGAATAACAGTTGTTGCACTGGTCACCACAATATTACCGAAATGATGTTGAAAATAACATTACTGACCAAGGAGAAAATCAAACAGTATATTTTCAGCCACGTTGCACCACTGTTCAAGAATTCAAGTGGCACTGCTATCTGACACTTTAAAGTAAAGTGATTTCAGCAAGGATTAACCCCCCCTCCCCCCTCCCCCGAAAAAAGTGATATCTTTGTTTAGGATCAATCCCAGGACCGCAGGGTAATTAATTTTTGTCATCACTCACTGAGCCGCACATTCGCAAAAGGCATTATACAAATAAACGTACTGCCGCGTTGGTGAAATTAAAAGACTAGAAAATACATGTATTTACTTAGATCTACAAAAAATAAACTTTAAAATATGAAAATATCTGCAGACATTTAATAATGATTCTGTTTATGACATTTGTCTCTAGAATAGTAGGGAACGGGGTGGGTAAAAGATAAGGAAAAACATGATGCTTCCAGCAGTTTATGTTTTTCCGACATCGTTAAAAATCCTTTCCGGTTTGGGTCATTGAAGCATGGAATTTATCTGTAAAGGTACACTAATTGAAATATTTTGAATAATACATAATGTATGTATTACACTTTTCTCAATTCATGTTTTAAGAGTCTAAAGTCTGCATACAGTTTTGGAAAAAATCAGCCAATTTAATAACCATTCTAACATGACACGTGAATTCGGCTCCATAAATACAGCGCAACGAAAGTGTGGTAAAACCTATGTCTTTCCATAAAGAGTGACGTCATTCTGTATAAGATAAGTCGCTGATGGCTGTTCTCTGTCTTAGCCCTCCGATATTTTATCAGTTACGGTCACTTTATATAAACAAATCGTCGTTCCCGTTCCTTGAAAGGAGAAAGGTAAATCCTGAACGCTTTACTAATATTAAATGTTTGAATAAAAACTGACCACGCTGGAACTATGTTAAATGTTGCCAGTAATTATAATTATGTAGATCAATAAATCAAGTGTCTTTTCAAGTTGAAGGTTAGTTTAGAAATAATAGTAATCGTCTTTCTATCGTGGTTTATCTTTCAATAAATTACGGTCGGGAGTTATGAGGCACGATAAAAATATTGATTAATAAATTTATACTATATTACATAGAATTGCGATTCCCTACTACCCATTACTTACCTTAACTCTTTACCAGACAATGAACATTCAAAGTACTCAAAATTGAAATATTTGAAGAGGAAGAAATTAATTTCAAATAATGGAATTTGTCTGTTGTGGTTAGAAAACATGGTAGGGAAAAAATGTATCTACTATCAATATCTCCTCATACAACAACAATTTCAGAAGCCCTCTTTCTAAAAAGAGGTTAGAACATGTATTTTTTTTTTGTAAAAGGTAAAGTGTTTTACGAAAGACATAGGAAGGAGATTTAATCTTCTCTCAATGATAAGCAATGCCTGTAAAACCTTAAAAAGGAACAATATTATATTTTTTTCTTACCGCCTTAGGTGTTAATTTCTCACCTGACGACAGCATTTTAGCCTGGTCCGTGTTGACAGCATTTTCTGACGACACTTACCATCGGCTTAAATTTTTTTTTTTTTTCAAAGGTAGAAATAATAAGGGGAAATGGATAAAATCCCAGTCACTTGCAATTTCTCCCTTTTCGTCTGCATTTCAAAAAGGCTTCTTCCTCAGTGACAAAAACGGAATTTTTGCTAAACAAGTTCAGAAGTTTTACTGAATGCTGAAATAATATTACTGTTGGTTATTTTAGTCTATAGAAGTAAAATGGCGAAGACTGGACCGTGATGACCCAACCAGCACAGTAACGTTAAGAAGTTTTACTGAATGCTGAAATAATATTACTGTTGGTTATTTTAGTCTATAGAAGTAAAATGGCGAAGACTGGACCGTGATGACCCAACCAGCACAGTAACAGGATACATTTTAGAGTACAAAACTAGAGGGGACATGGAATCAAACACATGCTCTTTGGAAACGGATAAAACAGAGAAAACCTTCAAGATTGAGGGTGAGTAACTTTTGCGCAGAGGACATTGTACACTTGCCTACAAGCGGCTAAAAATTGTATTTTGACCCAATGTTTTTGGAAGGGGAGGAGTAGACATATCATATCATTTCAGGAAAAATAAAAATAATGCAACTGTTTACCTGTAGTTTTAAAGAAAAAGAGGAAAACAAGTTAAAAACAAGAGGGCCAAGATGGCCCTGGATCGCTGACTTGAATTTTTGAGAGGACCATAACCATTTTTTTTTGAGATATTGAAACACTGGAAACAAAATCATTATTTTGCAAGGCAATTTTCAAAAGGTCACCTGTAAAAGTCCTTTCAAAATCTGACCGGCAGTTTCAGAAAAGAAGAATTTTTAGGAGTTTCTTAATTTCAGTACAGTGCAAGTAGCCCCCATTCACCACAGCCATGTTTCTTGACCTTTCAAAATTTCCCGAACATTTTTTAAAAGGGTTATTCAAGAAACATTTTTGTGAATTTTTTTTTAAATCTGACCAGCCGTTTCAGAGAAGAAGAATTTTTCAGAATTTCTTCATTTCCCTATAGTGCAAGTAGCCCCCATTCACCAGAGCCATGTTTCTTGATGAATTAAAATTTTACGAACATTTTTCGAAAAGGGTCACCCAAGGAACATCTCCATGAAATTATTTCAAAATCTGACCAGCGGTTTCAGGAAAGAAGAATTTTTAAGAATTTCTTCATTTCTGTATAATGCAAGAAGCCCCCATTCACCAGAGCCACATTTCTCGACGGATCATAATTTCGCGAACAATTTTTGAAAAGGGTCATATAAGGAACATCTCTGTGCAATTATTTCAAAATCTGGCAAGCGGTTTCAGAGAAGAAGAATTTTTAGTAATTTCTTCATTTCTGTATAATGCAAGTAGGCCCTATTCACAAGAGCCATGTTTCTTGACGGATCAAAATTTCGTCAACAATTTTTGAAAAGGGTCACCCAAGGATCATCTCTGTGAAATTATTTGAAAATCTGGCCAGCAATTTCAGAGAAGCAGATTTTTAAAGAATTTCTTAGAAAATTCGATTTGGTTGTCACGGCAACAGGAGGTTTTGACGGAATCAAATTCTGTGAACAATTTTAAAGAGGACCTCCCAAGAAACATTCAAGCCAAGTTTGGTCCAAATTGGCCCAGCGGTTCAGGAGGAGTTGATGTTTAAAGAATTGTAGACGACGGACACCGGGTGATCCTAAAAGCTCCCATTGAGCACGTTTTGCTCAAGTGAGCTAAAGGAACCCATTGCTATTTAGTATTTTGTGTTCTTGCTATAAGAAACCAAGGCAGTTGGCGATAATTTAATAATGGGAGTCGTTTTTCGAAGTTATTAATGATACCGGCATACAAAAGGTTCTTATCCCTTGAAATCCCTTTAAGATACGACTTTTCTTTCTGTAGGCAACCGAAAGACTACCAAAAGACTGATAAAATGACCTGGTTCTTTTTTCGTGAGTTTGGGGTAGATAATACAACCAGCAGCACGGCTGGGGTTTTTTTTTTTTGCTTATTCATCGCATTTAGGGGGAATATTAGGTTAAAAAAAATTGATCCTATAACTATTCGGGTATATTCAAGACTGGATTAGCTTTTCCGGTCGACAGTAAGCACAAGGAAAGTAACTCTTGCTGATGCGTCAGTATCGATAATTGGCAAATTGTCTATTTAGTGATACATGTAGAAGTTTAAGGAGATGATACAAGTCCGAGTAGCATCATTTGAAGGTATCTTTGCATGGGAATGGTTTAAGAAGTCAAGCCGTGGCACTACTGTTAGCTGTGTTATTATTATTATTATTATTATTATTATTACTATCATCATTAAATAATTAGGCATGAAGAAAAGCAACTGAATAAGAGTATTTGCTTACTTTCTAGTTTTCATTAGATAAGTTTTTTGAAAATTTATTTTGACAAAAAAAAAAAAAAATCTTTTTTTGTGTATATGTTTTTTTTTTTTTTTCGTACTACATTAATTTGTAATAAAAAGAGTGACTACTTACTTATTACAATTACTTAAAGAAATCAAACATAGGAGATGAAAAATGGCTTGGTTAAATTATTTCAAATTTTGATCATATAAGATTCTTAAGGATACCATTTTGATAGCGAAAGAGATCCAATTTCACCATGACTTACCTTACACAAGGTAGATATGAATAGTTTGTTACTACCCGGTATCAAACCGAATAGGGAATTTTAGGAAAGAAAGACAGGGGTTCATATTTTGGCATAATGTTTTCTATAAGTGTTTCATTCTATATAGGATAGTTGTAAAGTTATCTTTGCAGGCTAATAAACTTTATCAGCCTTGTGGAATAAAACCGTGTTGTATGAAAATGGAAGTTTTTCAGACGACACTTTAATAAATAGATATTGGAATTAGCCTTTGAAAGGATGGGTATACTGCGGAAAAGTAGAAATTCGTGGTAACAAGTTTTCTTCCTCAAGTAATTGATTATTAAAGGTTGAAAGATTTGTTTTGCTGAACACAAATTGCGTGTACGTATTCTCTTATGCCTGCTTGTCTGATCCTCTAGTTAAGCGTTCCAATTTTTAGCCTTTGGTTTTTGCATACAAAAAATTAGAATCGTCCAAACTGAAAACATTAATATACATGTTATACGAAATAAAATTTTGCTAAATAACAAGGTTTGTCTTTCAAATGAGAGAACATTTTGTGGGCAAAACAAGAAGTTGCTGGTTATCAGCAGCAACATTCTGTGACAATGAATATTGTTAATGCAAAATTTAAAAATAAATAAAGAATACAAAATACAAAAACGGCATTGAACTAGGAGGCCTTATATGACGAGTGTTTGAACAGTTTAAGCATTATAAAAAAACGCTGCTTTACAAAAATACTATTGTAATTTCCTTTTTTGTTCAGAGCTTCAGCGTTACTTAAGAAAAAAGTACATATTATACACCAACAGTGATAATACTATGGGTTCAGAATTAACAAACAACAATACAAACAAAGGCAGTTCACCCTTAAAATCGAGAAACTTTTGATTCAAACAGCATATGGCCAAATTATCTCAGTGACCTCAACAGTTCTGGGTAATCTGTTTTCGCTCTAAACTGGCTTCGAAACCAACAATAGTTGAGAGATTCATTTTCAGTACTGTACAAAAAGACGAAGATTTGTTGTGTTTTAAGCTGAATACTTTACTTGCTTCACTCCTTGTCATGCTGAAATTCAAAATGAATATTTGGTAAAAGCTAAAACGTAAAAAAATTGAATAACACAAAGATGATATATAAGAATTATAAACATGAGAAACACATATGTAATTGACGGCGATAAAAAGTAAATGAACAAGAGGACCATGATGGTCCTATATTGCTCACCTGGGTACTAAGCTGTAAAATCAAACTTGTGACCCCTGGGCAGGGCCAGTTTTGACCCCAGGGGCATCCTAAGAAAACAAATTGGTAGAGGTCCACTAGGAGATGCTACTTAAAAAATATCAAAGCTCTACACCTTTTAGTTTCAGGGAAGTAGAATTTTAAAGTGTTCCTTCTTTGTACCTACGTTTCGAAATTGTGACCCCTGGGGCAGGACAAGTTTTGACCCCAGGGGCATCATATGAAAAAAATTTGTAGAAGTCCACAAAGAGATGCAACATACCAAATATCAAAGCTCTACACCTTTCAGAAAAGAAGAATTTTAAAGTTTTCCTTCTTTGTTCCCATGTTTCGAACTTGTGGCTCTCGGTGCAGGGCAAGTTTTGACCCCTGGGACATCATATGAACAAACATTGTAGAAATCCGCTAGGAGATCCTACTTACCAAATATCAAAGGTCTACATCTTCTAGTTTCAGAGAAGAAGAATTTTAAAGTTTTCCTTCTTTATTTCTATGTTTTAAATTTCTAACCCCCGGGGCAGGGCCAGTTTACATCCAAGGGACATCATAAGAACAATCTTGGTAGAGGTCCACTAGGAGATGCTACATACCAAATATCAAAGCTCTGCACCTTCTAGTTTCAGAGAAGAAGAATTTTAAAGTTTTCCTTCTTTGTTGCTATGTTTCAAACTTGTGACCCACGGGGCGGGACCAGTTTTGAACCAAGGGACATCATATGATAAACCTTGGTAGAGGTTCACTAGGAGATGCTACATACCAAATATCAAAGCTTTGCACCACCTACTTTCAGAGAAAAAGGATTTTAAAGTTCTCTTTCTTTATTTCTATGTTTCAACCTTGTGACCCCCGAGGTGGGTCCAGTTTAAGCCCCAGGGACATCATAGGAACAATCTTGGTAGAGGTCCACTAGGAGATGCTACATACCAAATATCAAAGCTCTGCACCTTCTAGTTTCAGAGAAGAAGAATGTTAAAGTTTTCCTTCTTAGTTCCTGTTTAAAATTGTGATCCGTAGGGCGGGGCAAGTTTTAACCCCAGGGACACCGTATGAACAATCTTGGTAGAGGTCTACTAGAAGATGCTACATTACAAATATCAAAGCTCTGCACCTTCTAGTTTCAGAAAAGAAAAATTTTAAAGTTTTCCTTCTTTGTTCCTTTGTTTCAAACTTGTGACCCCCGGGGGGCAGTTTTGACCCCAGGGACATCGTATAAAAAAAAATCTTGGTAGAGCTCCACCAGGAGATGCTTCATACCAAATATCAAAGCTCTGCACCACCTAGTTTCAGAGAAGAAGAATTTTAAAGTTTTCCTTCTTTGTTCCTATGTTTCAAACTTGTGACCCCCGGGGAGGGGCCAGTTTTGATCCCAGGGGCATCATACGAACAATCTTGGTAGAAGTCCACTAGGAGATGCTACACACCAAATATCACAGCTCTGCCCCTTCTAGTTTCAGAGAAGAAGAATTTGAAAGTTTCCATTCTTTGTTCCTATGTTTCAAACTTGTGACCACCGGGGTGTGGCCAGTTTTGACCCCAGGGGCATCATATGAACACTTTTGGTAGAGGCCTACTAGGAGATGCTACATACCAAATATAAAAATTCTACGCCTTCTAGTTTCAGAGAAGAAGATTTTTCAAAGATTTTGCTATTTTTTTCCTTTTAGTTGCCATGACAACCAGAATTATGGGTGGAATTTAATCTCTTGAACAAATTTGGTAGAGCTTCACCTAAGGAACATTTCTGTCAAGTTTCATCAAGATTGGCCCATTGGTTTAGGAGAAGAAGATGTTTGAAGAAATTGTGGACGACGCACGATAGACGACGGACGCCGGACATTGGGCGATCCAAAAAGCTCACCATTAGCACTTCGTGCTCAGGTGAGCTAAAAACATGAATTACACATGAATATCACATTTCGATAATATAAGCATGGTACAACTGACTCACATATAAATAACGCACGAATGCTATGTCCACAGATGAAGCAAAAATATCTAATTTGAAATAAACATAAATTCTATACAAGAATACGGCTTTGTCTGTCTGTTATCTGTGATCATGAAGAAACACTCTGTCAAGTTATCACGATAACAAAAGCTTAGCACATGAATAATATACCATGAAAAAAACGCGAACGTTTTACAAGAATAACTCACTTTCCGTCATCTATGATATTTGGTTACTTAACATTTCTTATATGAATAATTTTGTTACATAACAAACTCTTGCCTAACGCATGAAACACGTGTATATCAAGAATAAGACTTTGTCGGTTTGGTAACATACTCTGTCCATAAAACAATCCATTTATCTATATTGGGGTGATTACCTGACGAAATCCATTTAACAAGTATTAGTAATATAACTACTGTTCTGGGGCTTCTTGAAGAAATGATGTTGAAAACGGTAGTATAAATAAGACAGACACCTCCCAACAGGTGTTTGAAGTTATTCACAAATAATGAGTTGGAGGCCATGAATAAATGTGTAAAATTCTCAAAAAAAAAAAGCCAAAACTTGAATGAAAAACTGTTGGGTCATTAACCCTTTACCAAACAGTCTTTTATTTTCAATTATGCTAATAAAAGAGATTTTTTGAAAATATTGAAGAAAAGGAAAAGGAAATCGCTAATCAACATTTTATACAATTTCCACTTTTTTTCCCTTAACCTTGTCCAAATTGAAAAGCATTTGCAGAAAACAAATTTAATGGCAATCAAAACAAAATTTGTCGTTTAACCCATTACCACACAATCTCTACTTTTGACGACCCCGAGAAAGAAGCCTTTAGAAAACATTGTGGGAAAAAGAGAAAATGCTGGTACCCTTCACTAAACAAATTTCAAGTTTTCAGTCACTGTTATTTTTGTCGTCAGAAAATGCTTTCGATTTGGCCTAGCCTAAAATTTTGTCGTTAAGTAATGAGTTAAAGGATAAAAAAAAAAAAAACGAAAAAGACTTTGTTACAAGTATAGTTACAAGTATGTTACAGCATTTTTTTATTTTTCCTACAAGGTTTTCCGAGGGCGTCTTCCTAAAGGTCGATGATGGTAGGAGTTGTGCGGTAAAGAGTTCATATATCGTTTGGATGAAATATTGCTCCTTTTGGTTTACCTTATTTCATAGCTTTATATGTTGCTAATTTCGTTACACACGATGCTCTTTAAATAAAATCGACCACTAAAGTGAAGTTTTACGTTGCATTTCTCCAGTCTCCCATTCTGAAAAAAAAGGGAAAAACGATACATTGCTTGATTTTATGTTCTCTGGAGTCATTTCGATATGGAGAATAATGACCCGGGTCATTCCTCTACGTAGTGAAATTACCCATGGGTCATTTTGTAGGGAGAGTCATTTCTCTGCATTACACCGGTTGTACTGACCCTGGTCCATCCAAATATACTTAACTGATATAATGAGAGGATATGTAGTAGGCAACTTCAAAAAGTCCTTGACCTTGCTAGGAAAACGCCAAGGAGCGGCCATGATTGATGCACCATATTTCAGTACAGTCCTCTAGCATTTCTTTTTTCTTGTACTATCTACGCTTATCCTTTTCAATCCCTTCTAAAGGGAAATATAGATTGTGTCTCTAGATTCTCTGTTGTAGCACCACTGACATCATTACCACTTAGAACTGCGAAGATGGAATATCTGTTTGATCCTAGGTTGATGTCAAACATGGTTTAATATCTGCTTAAAAACGAGCACTGAGCAAAACCTTAAAGATACATGTCAACTTCTGCGGCCACCACTTTTTTCTGCGTTTACTTGGTGATTATATGATTTTTTCCCAGATTTTCTGATCTCTTTTGGTATTAAACTGTACTGTGTGACTTTCCATAGTGCAGCACATATATCAATTAAATTGCACAATCATTCTTTTCTGTGTGTGGATTAAATAAACCCTTTACTAGACAACAAAACTTTTGATTGTCCGATCGGAAAGCATTTGCATGCGACCAATAAATCGCCAGTCAAATGATCCAGGACCTGTCGTTCAAAGGGTAGAAACAATGTGTTAAAGCGAGAAAATGCTGGTTATTCTCTACCTTTTTCTCAGGTTTTCACAAAGCTTGTCTCTCATGGTTGTTCCAAGTCGGGATTTTAACTTATAGGCCTCTATTTGTTGGGTAAAGAATTAATATATAGTTTTGGTAATTGAGGAACTGCCAGACAGACACTTTTTGTATTCACAGGTTTTTCTAATTCATAGACACGTAAATTTTGAGACAGTGGCGTTTCTGAACCGAATACCTTTCAGTATGTCAATCTAACAATCGACTGACAAGTTTTAACGACCAATTTTAGCATGCTATAATCCAAAGTGTACGCAAAAGCGACAATGTATCAAGTACAAATTGGACTAATTTTAACAATATTTTAATGTGGTCCTCATTTTCTCAATTTCTTTGAAGTATCTATACACTAACGTATTCGTAAATACTCTCACACTATTATTCTGTTGACATTTATTACATTACAAGATAATTGTATACGAGAGTGTAGACTCACTTTCAGACTTAATACTTTGAAAGTCTTTTTCTGACCTGTGCAAGCCTCAAAAGCTACACAATGAAAGCAATAAATTATGTGAAAAAAGACTAAACGTTTCTCACCTTTTTGACAACTATGGACACCAGATAAATGTCAGTCTGCAAGTAAAATATACCTTGGTTAAATCCATGACACACACACACACCCACACCCACCCACACACACACACACACACACATATATATATATATATATATATATATATATATGGAAAAATCAACTGGTTCCGGCTCAAGGATATTACATAAAAAAGAAAAATAACATCACATGGGAGTATATATCAGTAACATTTATTGTCAACCGGTCTCGCTTTCGCTCATCAGGGCAACAATAACAATAAATCACGTAGCAACGTTACGTTGCTACACACATAACGCAATAATTGATGACGTTATGGCTTAATGTTCAATTTAGGCATAAATTTATTGATAAACGATTGTTCTTTAAGTAACCTAGCTGAAACATTGTCGCTATGCATTTTAAAGAAAGGAAAGATCGAGAATTTTGGAAAAGTTTTGGAACATTTGTCTAAATGCGAACTTAAAGGCATTTGTCTTGTTAATGGGTCTCTGACTTGTTGATAATGTACTGTTTTTCTGTTTCTTAATTTGTCACCGGTCTGTCCGATGTAAAATTCCCCACACCCATTACAAATTAAAACATAAATAACATTTTTAACAGTGCAGTCCATATTTTCCTTAACAAAGAAAGTTTTATCATTTAATTTAATGTTGTTACCTTCAATGATATAATCACACAGTCCACATCGTGGTTCTCCACACTTTTTCACGCAAGCGGCTGTGTCTTGATTGAATTCCGATCCTGTAATGAGGCGTTTAAGATTAGGGAGCTGTCTTTTACATTTAATGATTTTAGTGTTTGTGATTATATTATTCATTTTTTCATCGCCGTTAAGAATAGTTAAATTAGATCTAAGTAATCCGAATATTTCACCGTTTTTTGGATTATGGGTGGATACGAAAGGTAAAATAGGTTTTTCAGTCTTTTCTTTAACTGTTAAAAGACTGTTTCTAGGGATTTGTAAAGCTTTAATAAGTCCCGCTTTTATAACCTGCACTGGATAGTTCCTGTCAATCAGTGAAGAAGCTAATTCTTTCAGACGGGAATTACGAACATTTATATCAGAAACAATGGTGCATATTCTACGAGCTAAGGAAAAAGGGATGTTAATTTTAGTATGCTTTGGATGGCATGACTTGAAATTTAAATACTGCTTAGAGTCTGTGGACTTGAAATATATGTCGGTGGATATAGAAGTATTTATTTTAATGACCATAACATCAAGAAAGGGTAACTGATAATCACTGGATTGTATCTTAAACATAATGTCCTTATGGAGAGAATTAAGGGTCGTACAAAAATAAGCTACATCATCCGATGATCTTTGCCAGAATATAAAACAGTCATCCAAATATCTTCTCCATTGATCCCGTACGAATTTAGCAAATACGTTACCCTTTTCGTGCTCTACTGTTTTGTAGAGTATTTCCTCTAAAAACCCAAGGACAAGAGTAGCATATGTAGGGGCCACTTTAGTTCCCATCGCTGTACCTTTGGTTTGGTAAAGAAAACACAGATAATTTTATAGTTAGAAATAAATCCAATTTCGACCCACCGAGCGGTCGCAATATTGTGCTAGATTCCTATATATCCACCAGTAGAGTGTTATGTTCTAATGCTATTAGGAACAATAAGCACATCAAACATAATATAACATTACAACAACGTGAAGCTATTAAATCTTTGGCACATGACACTTCTATCATCATTAAAGAGGCAGATAAGGGAGGTGGCATTGTTATAATGAAAACCGAATTTTATAAATCGAAAATTCTTGAAATGCTCGGGGATGAAGCTTATTATAAAATTATTCCAGAGAGTAATCAATTACAAGTTATTAACAAAATCAAAAATCTTATAGCAGAAAGCAAGAGAATGACCAATCAAGAAAAGAATTTTTTATTAAGATTCGAATGTAAAACAAGTACTTTCTATGGCTTACCTAAAATACATAAGAGCCAAATTATTCAAAACTCTTGTTCTAATAGCCATTTTGACTGTATTGAAATTCCTGATCCAGTGGACTTAACTCTTAGACCTATAGTAGCAGGCCCTTGTTGCGAAACAAGTCGCCTGAGCTCTTTTTTGGATACGTTACTTAAACCTTATTTGCAAAAGGTAAAAAGCTACCTACGTGATAACATTGATTTCCTTAACTTCATTCCTGAAAATGTTCCAGCGCAGACTAAACTCGTTTCCTTTGACATAGTAAGTCTTTATACTAACATTCCACACAGACTAGGACTAAAGTCTATTTCCTTTTGGCTGGATAAGCATCCAGAATTGTTGCCAGAACGTTTTAGTAAAACGTTTATTTTACGGGGTCTTCAAATTATCCTTGAAAATAACAATTTTTCATTTGATAAATCGTTCTATAACCAAACCAAAGGTACAGCGATGGGAACTAAAGTGGCCCCTACATATGCTACTCTTGTCCTTGGGTTTTTAGAGGAAATACTCTACAAAACAGTAGAGCACGAAAAGGGTAACGTATTTGCTAAATTCGTACGGGATCAATGGAGAAGATATTTGGATGACTGTTTTATATTCTGGCAAAGATCATCGGATGATCTAGCTTATTTTTGTACGACCCTTAATTCTCTCCATAAGGACATTATGTTTAAGATACAATCCAGTGATTATCAGTTACCCTTTCTTGATGTTATGGTCATTAAAATAAATACTTCTATATCCACCGACATATATTTCAAGTCCACAGACTCTAAGCAGTATTTAAATTTCAAGTCATGCCATCCAAAGCATACTAAAATTAACATCCCTTTTTCCTTAGCTCGTAGAATATGCACCATTGTTTCTGATATAAATGTTCGTAATTCCCGTCTGAAAGAATTAGCTTCTTCACTGATTGACAGGAACTATCCAGTGCAGGTTATAAAAGCGGGACTTATTAAAGCTTTACAAATCCCTAGAAACAGTCTTTTAACAGTTAAAGAAAAGACTGAAAAACCTATTTTACCTTTCGTATCCACCCATAATCCAAAAAACAGTGAAATATTCGGATTACTTAGATCTAATTTAACTATTCTTAACGGCGATGAAAAAATGAATAATATAATCACAAACACTAAAATCATTAAATGTAAAAGACAGCTCCCTAATCTTAAACGCCTCATTACAGGATCGGAATTCAATCAAGACACAGCCGCTTGCGTGAAAAAGTGTGGAGAACCACGATGTGGACTGTGTGATTATATCATTGAAGGTAACAACATTAAATTAAATGATAAAACTTTCTTTGTTAAGGAAAATATGGACTGCACTGTTAAAAATGTTATTTATGTTTTAATTTGTAATGGGTGTAGGGAATTTTACATCGGACAGACCGGTGACAAATTAAGAAACAGAAAAACAGTACATTATCAACAAGTCAGAGACCCACTAACAAGACAAATGCCTTTAAGTTCGCATTTAGACAAATGTTCCAAAACTTTTCCAAAATTCTCGATCTTTCCTTTCTTTAAAATGCATAGCGACAATGTTTCAGCTAGGTTACTTAAAGAACAATCGTTTATCAATAAATTTATGCCTAAATTGAACATTAAGCCATAACGTCATCAATTATTGCGTTATGTGTGTAGCAACGTAACGTTGCTACGTGATTTATTGTTATTGTTGCCCTGATGAGCGAAAGCGAAACCGGTTGGCAATAAATGTTACTGATATATACTCCCATGTGATGTTATTTTTCTTTATATATATATATATATATATATATATATATATATAAAACTCTAAGCTAATGGAGCATCACTGAGAATCCTTCGAATCCTAATGCCTTGTTAATCATAGATGCTTATTGGCAAACGAAACATGTCATAGGCTTCCTGACCTTTTACAAGTATATATCAAAAGAAAAACAAGTGTGCAAAATGTGCGTAGTCTTAGCCTGATAGACAATAAAGATATTTTTTCATCATCTCATAATATTTATCAATTTAAAACACTAGATTAGAATTACAATATTTAGGAATTTTATACAATTTGTGGACGACAAGTATTAGATGATGCGATTTCTTTGTAAAACGCTAAGAAACAGGGTGAAAATTGATTTCGGAATTTCTAATAAGAAAAAAAAGTGATGTCTCCATTTTCCATGACATATTTGAAAGCTTTCACTTTTAAAGTTGTTAAATCACACTATGTCCTTGATTAAAAAAAAAAAAAAAAAAAAGAAACAAACAAAGGTCTAAAAGTATGTTTCTTTCTAAATTTTATTTCATCACCCTCATCTCAATAATTCGAATTTAATAAATAGATGCGAACACAGTTTCTTTGCGCCAGTGTTTAATCACGTTAGTCTTTTCTACGAGAGAAGATGCCAAATGCAAAATTAATTTCCCTCAAGAGGAAGTCAGAGGGAGGGGAGGTTAGGTATAAAGGGAAGGAAATTGTGAGGGGAACGTGATAGAGAAAATCAAAGATAAACAGGGAGAAGGAATGCTGATTAAGGGAGTGAGAGAGAAAAATGGACAGGAGCTCAGAAGGGAACAGGGAGGCGTAGACGGGACAGGGCAAGTGTGAGAGATTTAGAAAAGACCGAAAGAAGGAGGGAGCAATGTAGGAAAGGTGATGCATGGGAGTTAGAGATAATTGAGGAAGTGAGGGAAGGAGAGGACAGGTTTAGGGGTTGAAGGAAAGAAAAACATGGAAGAGAACCGGGATGACACAAAAGAGGGGTGAAAAACTAAAAGGAGTGAGGGATGGAGAGGATGGGGGCGATGAGAGAGAGAGAGAGAGAGAGAGAGAGAGAGAGAGAGAGGGGGGAGTTATGAATGAGTAAAAACCAATGAAACAATATTTTCAAGGAAAAACCTCAAAGATAATAGAACTTACTTGTCTCGGTGCAAGAGATGTCAGAAGATTTCTTTTAACCAGAGTACCATTCGAATTCTTGACAGCTTCCTCTAATGCCAGTTGTATAAGACTCTGATCCATCCGTTCTTCAGGAAGACTGCTCATAAGCCCAGCTAATATCAAATGTAACACCGCAAGCCTATAAATTTTTTTGCAGCTCCATTCAAGCAGTGGATGTTCCATATTTTATATGTCCTCTGTGAACGGTGAATAGTTAATGTTGACGAGCGAAAGTTGCTGGTTTATTTATTGCACAAAGTTGCGCTGACCCTTTATCAAGCGATATTTTGGAAAAGGGCTTTTGAACACATTGGGGTTAAAGAAGGAATACTGGATAACAGAATTTCCTTCTTTCTCACAATGGTTTCTCTCCTTTCTTTGAGTACATCCACCATCCAAGACAAAAAGAAGTTGGCGTCATATATTTAATTTGAACAAATCTAGAACTAAGTCGTATGTTAAGGAGCCAACTACGGCGACAGATCTTAGACGTTTTCGAATGAAGATAAATAAATTTTGAAGATGACAAAATAAATGTGCCAATGGGCATATAGAAATTTGTCCTTTGAAGGTTACAGAACGTTGTATATATGCGCCTTAAAAAAAGGGAAAGTGCTGGCTTATCGACATTTATCCTTGAGCAACAGTGATTATGAGGTTACTTACTGAACAAATCTTATAACCTAACCCTTTTTTTACGATTTTTTTATGATTTTACGCACAAAACAGACATATTTTCATGTTTTGTTTTTCATGCCACAATCTCGTAGAGAGGCCATGTGCACTACACACAATTGCAGTCATATTTGACTTGTAATTGATGGGGTTTGCGGTTCAATTGAAATATTTGCTTCAGATTTAAGACGATGGGTTAGGCGAGTCGGTTTGTTAGTTGGCGGGCCCTTAAACCAACGATTTGGTTTGGTTAGTCTGATTTTTTTTGTGCATTGACGGGATTTTGTTTTACATGTCTATTAATCAAAACACTGATAATTAATAAAAACTTTCAGTGATTTCAGTTTGCAAGAAGAACCGGAAACAGGTCATTTAATTATAACAAGGTTGTGATTACCTCCCTTGTATGAGTTGAATTACACATTTTCTCCCTATTATATCCATCCAAGGCGTTACGATTTCTATATGGACTTATATAGTGAAAACTTTAGAAATCTTCTAGTTCATAACATGAAGCCTAGGGCTACCAAGTTTTGCATTTCGCTTTAACTTATAGGCCTGTACCAAAGGTGCCCAAATTATAGTCCTGGGGTCACAAGTTTATATAGGGAAAACTTTAAAGATCTCGCTCCTATCCATAAACCTAGGGCTGACAAATTTGGCATGTAGCTCTATCTAATGGATAATGGATAAGGCTTCAAGGTGGCCTAAATTATAACCTTTTGGTCAAGTTTGGGTCCGACCCAGCGGTCACAAGTTATACACTGGCTTTTATGGTGAATAAATCATCTCGTTCCTTACCGTAAAACCTAAAGCTACCAAATTCTGCATGTTTATTTATCTTATGGACGTCTACCTAGGTTTTTCAAATTATAGCGCTAGGGTCTTTATTGGCTTCACCCCATATGTCACAAGTTTGATATTAGCTTAAATAGTGAAAACTTGAAAAAACGGTTTGTTTCTGACCGAGAGCTATATAGATGTGATATCTTATTGGTGTTATCATCCAGTAGGCCTCTTCGAAAACTCGCCCCCAACCCCGCCATGAATGAGAATTGCATCCATTTGGCCAGGTGTATTAGATCAGAAAGTAAATGGAATGTAGCGATGCTTTGAAGAAAAGGGTCATGGTATAAGCCAGCCATTACACAATTCAATCCACTTCATTGTACAAGCAACTAATATATAGGGTACAATCGTCCTTTGGCACCCAGAAAAATCAAAGCTAGCAAATTATTTTGGCCTGCATGGACTGCGCAGTCTGACATGTACGATACGTTTTGTAGATGTTTAAACCCCTTTTCAAAGAGCATGACACATCCATTTAGCGGTGCAAAAGATTAAGACACCTTGGTATGGCAATGAAAATTAGAAGACGAATTAAATTGTGATGTGTCAACATTTTTCAAGAGTGTGGTTTTGCGATATTTTTATCTTTTGACTTCTTATGAACATTATGTCTTGCTTTGTCATAAAATTTTGTATTTGCCTGACATCAAAATGAGTTTCGTTCTGTTATCTTACTGAAATAAGATATGAGCTTTTGAAAGTGAAATCTTCTAATTAAAAGAAAACTTTAATGGCGTGGGAAGAAAAAAGCTTCCTTTTTCCGACTTAATTCTGGATACAGATTGATTGCCTTTAAATTCTTTGAGGCTCTTGCAACACTATCGGGTACAGAGAAGATGCAGAAGAGGACCGATGTCTTTTTTCAGCATCGAATTTTAAGTTTCTAAGTTATGGTCGGGAAAGGACTGTGTAGACTCCCTGTATAAGTACAAAAGTGTTAATTGCATTATAAAGTAGTGAAACGGTTCAAATGAAATATGATAGGTTAAATATTACGCAGTCGATTTCGGTATATCAGCAATAGTTTTGTTTACATTAGTCTGTTTTTGTTTTCATAAGGTGTCCAGACAAAGAGCTTAAATTCTACTTTTTTTTCAAAATTATTTTTCTTTCGACCTAACGACCGGAACAATCGACAAAAATACTAAATAGAATTCAAAAGATTCAAACAAAATTACCATGAAATGTGACTGCTTTCACCATTTCTAATTACTTTGCAAAAGGGCCAATGTTTAATTCAAAACATACGACATACTCTTACTTAACCATTTACCCCATAGATACTCATTTCTACACATTGCTTTTAGGAGCCTTTGGAAAACATTGTGGCAAAAGGTGAAATTGCTCGTAACGAGCAATTTCACCTTTTGTCACAGTGTTTTCTATGCTATCAAAAGGTGCCATTTACACGTAAGAAACGGCTTCATCTTTGCTGTTATTTAGGGTCAATTAGAGATGCCATAAGAATGTCCCATGGGGAAAAGGCTTAAAGTGTTTCAAAATTTGTTAGCTACTTTTAAACGCAATACTCTAGACTGAGAAGCTGCATGCTGCATTTTCCTTCTGTAAAGACATGTTAAAAGCGAAAATATCCGAGAACATATCGAACATGCCTCTTAGTGTTATACATGTACTTATGTTTGAAATGACAGGAAACATGGAAGAAAAATGTGAACATCCTGCTTACCAGATTTTGTTTTTCCTTTTCAAAGAATGTTTTCAAAAATCGTCTTTCTCTAGGTTGTTAAAACAATGCATTGTTAAGTAATTGGTTTGAAGTAGTTTGTGAAAAGGGAAAATGCACAATACAAAGGAATTAATGCGATGTCAACATGATGGAAATGAAAGACTGTTGATAGTGACAAATCGCATCATTCATAGAAAACAACGTCTATATTTCCCTCTTACGAAAACCAAAGCTGTATGACTCATATCAAGTTTACCGTCTAAATTGTATTGAGCAACCACCCTGTGGAAGTAACAAGACTTGGTCTGTATTTAAAAACAACTAATAATTCCATTCTTAGTTGTTGTCTAATTTTGAAAGTAACACGATTGATTAGGTAACTTTGATATCTACAGAGTTCTTGAGAATCAGAATAAGAATGCATTTAAGAATGATTGTCGGGCCATGTCTCTTTCAGTAAGAACGGTCTGTATGTATATATTGATAAAATGGCGTGACAGGTTTGTGCACCTATCCGTGTGTTCCTTCTTTTCAGCATTTTTACACAACTTTCTCTCCAAATCACTGGATCATGTATCACATGACCATTATTTTCTACGTACTACTCTTTATATGGATGTCCTCAGCATGTTAATCTGTAATGCCATTTAATAAAAAAAAAAGATATTTCAGAATATATAAATGAAAAGAAAAAAAGACCAGCCTAGACCTTAGCACAGGTGAAAAAATGCTCAACAGTAAACTGCAAACACAGTGTGTTACCTTCTTTATTGAGAACTAGACAAAGAGTATGATTGAGAATAGTTTGTGACTATGTACCTTGGTCTTTGTTTTAAAATACCCATAGGCGAGGAAAGAATGTCCAACATAACACAGGTGAAAACAGACTAAAGAATATTAAATGACGAAAGTATAATTATTCTAAAACGTCATACTTTTGAAGAAAAGAATGCATTTATCACGTAAACATATGGTTTATTACGCAATTTTCACTTAATTTTCTTGTATACATGTAATGCAATTTTCATACAAAATTTATTGACGTAAAAGGAACGCTATACGACGAATGACATCATTTGCTAAAGCAGGACACACAAATTCTCCTGTCAATTCAACTGGCAAATTTGATTTCTTTCGAAAATGCAAGGTGTATTTATACCTTGACCTGAAAGTTTGTAGTTTTCTTTTATGTAACGTTGTTTTGAAATATTTCTTTCTCAAACGTTCCTACTATTAAAAGAAGAATTTTGTGTTACTCGTGAACTTGTGGGTTGGCAGATAATTATATGTTATAATGAGTACATGCAACTCTTAAGATGGTTATATAATGAAAAGAATCTGAAAGTAGCTGTCTTTGGGATTAATTTAGTTAGATTTATAAAATGAAAATACCTTGTTTAATATTTTTTTCAATTACAAGTATCTAAATTTGTTTTTCAATTTTTGAATTAAGTTATCTTGAAAATGGCCACTCTATGTCATATCCAGTATGACCTTTAAAACTGAATGGAAGGTAACCGTCAAAAATACATTTTCAGGATTACTGCCAGATACCAAATACAATTTACGATTGGCTGGGCTATTTGATGATTTGGTCGATCATGTGACCGGGCCGTTTTCTGACTGGTTGAAAGGAAAAACAGAACCATTTAAAGGCAACAGAACAAAGATCCAAGTATACAACATTGAACCAACAGAGATACTTGTACTATGGAAACCAACTATGGAGTTCAACTTCAGCATCATTGAAATCTTTGACACTAATTTTCCATCACATGGTGAGTAGGTTTTCTTTTTAGAATTGACCAAAAAAAGAAAATTTTGGACAACGCTTTCAATTCCAGTATTGTTTTATGTAGTTTCTACCTTTCTTATACAGTTCCTATCACTGAAATACATAATTATGAAAAAAAATACAAAACACTAATAGTTAAGAATCATAAAATTGAAAAAAAAAAATGATGGTGTTCCCTTGAAAGGCGAAGTAGCCTGTTAAGATATTTTTTGATTTCGCGCCAGAAATCAAAAAAGCGTTATAGGAATGTCAAATGACTGGCACGTGACAAATGACGCTTGAATTCCATAACATAATAAATGTAATTATTTTCCATAGTGGCTTCTTCGGACCCTATGTTTGAAGCTTCATCAGTGTACTTCCGGTATGTAAATGAGCGAGCTGTTCATGTAAAAATAGACCGTGTTTCCTGTAGGTGTCGACCTGGGCCATAATACTAAATCTCTAAGTTTTCTTGATGTCTGATAGTTTTGGACTACTTGGGCTAAATGAATGAAAATTAAAAGGCTTTGGAAGTAAATGGATGATTTTTTGGTAACATTTTCGTCCCATAATCTAAGGGGCCACGTTTAAATCAGAGGAATATTCATTAGTGAGCCATGCTCTGTGCGTGAAAAGAGGGCGGGGGGGGGGGGGGGGAGGGGCAAATGCATTTGCTAAAAGTATCGACTCATGTTAGGCTGACCTGTGTCGAAACTTTTTGCCATTAGTCAATTTTCTGCTCTTAGAAGGACCAGTATACGTCATGATTCATTCGTTTCTTTGACCAAATGTATTATATGGATCCATAATACCGTTTGACTGGCTTTGGTATAATACATAACAGAGACGCATTAAGCCATCTTTTGCTAAAGCTTGGCTGATTTTTATATGTGATCGTTTTGTAGGTCCTGTATTTCAACAAGAGCTCGTGGAGGAGTCTAACTCTTTATCAGCTATATTTGTACATGAACTAGTCCAAAATACAGATTACCAGTTACTCATATCTGAGTATAAAACAGTCACAAACAGTGCAAGTCAGCAGTGTCCCCGAAGAGAGATTACATACTTTACATGTCAAACAGGTCTGTAAACACTTTTTTAAACACACAATAATTATTATCCTATAGGACTGGGGCATTGAGAAAATAATGTTGGAGAAAAAAATGGCAAGACTTTACAAAAAAAGCTATGTCCTGAGTGAGAATAAGTGGTATGATCATGTGCCAAAAATATTTTACTCAAGTCAGCCTATGCAGACCTGGAGCGAAACTTTTTATTATTGGTTAATTTCTAAATGTCAAGGGACCGGCGTTATTCACAATTCTGTCGATTGCAAGACAAAAATTATTTTTCTGGATCCATAATTAGGTGATGACCTGCTTGGTATAACCTTTCACGGAGAGGGACTCAAATAATAATATCACACTATTACAAGAACCCTGAAAAAGAATGCCTTTGAACAGTTTATTTACGTAGATAAATGTTGCTATCTAGCATTTTCTTCCTTTTTCCAAATTTTTGTATTCTATGTACCATTTGAGGCACGTTTAAGTTGAGCGTCGCTTGTGGAAAATGTTGTTTATGTATCACCACATTTTCAAATGCAAACCTCACTTTTCTGTCATTTCATCGACTAATGATTTAATATCAGCTGTTTTCATGAACATTAGCGAGTTATGATTGGATGGAAAAAGAAAATTCTATGCTCCATGTAAAAACAAAAACCACAATGTGCCGGAACTACTTCGCAGAAGGTTACTTTTGCACCGTACACAGTGCTTTGCTCATTTACATTCATTCTATTGGTTAATTTTCAGTATTGGGGATCTGAAAACTGCTTCCCTTTTTTTATTTTTGCACCATACGAATATGTGTGGAAGGGGCTTTGGAAACTCAAACGTTAGAATTAAGAATAAAGAAAGTGAGTGTAGCTTGAATTGTCTTTAATATTGAATTATAAGGAATTAAGAGAATTTTATTTTATTTATTTATTTTTTTTTCGTAGAGGTATAAAATAACCGCAATCACATTATGTATCAAACCGCTTCTTTTTCATACTTTCACAAAAAAATAAAATTCTCATAATTCCTTAAATATTTACATGTTATTTCATTTAGTATTTTGCCTGCAAAGGAGGGGTGTCCATAAGGCCCTTTTCATGGCCACTACCGATTTTTTTTAAATTTTGTACACTGAAACCTATACATATTGGCTGTAATTTTATGCAATATTGAATCAATTGGTAAAGGTTTATAAGATGTGTGCAGGTTCAAAGTGGGTGGGGTAATTCTGACCCAAAGAGGGGTCTGTTTGGAAATCGATGATATTTTCATTGTTATTCAGAGCTCAAATTTAATAATTTCATGAATTTTTAAACAATATCAGATAGAACAGCTTATGCTAAAACTTTTGTAAAATTCTTTTAATAAATGTGTTTTTACACAATTGACTGACATGCCTAAATTTTAGCTTTTTTCAGTTCTTGAACTTTACCAAAAACCACAACATCGTTTTATATATGGAGGGATTCCAATGATATTTTGCATATGTACAGTATATTAAATGGTTATTGTAAAATTATGACGAAAGTTTTCTATAGCTAGCTGTTTTTGAGTTATCTCCCCTTGAATTTTCTTATTTTTTTTACAAATGTTTAAGGTTTTCATTTTTCAGTTGGCCACCATGAAGATAAAGTTTTTTAATGCAGAGTAACTTATTCTATTACCTATATGTAGATTTCTGATTACAGATTTATCCCCATTTGATTTGGACAAACAGGTTATGTGCTTCAGTGACTTTTTGGGTGATTTTAACTTTTCAGTTCAAACTTTAACTAATTCAGCCTTAAATTGATAACAAGAATGTTTCCTTCTAGGAGCAGATCTTGAATGGTTGTTTTTATGGTGCTCAACAAGGTGTCCAACAACATTTCAGTTATGTCACGGCAACCAGTGTATCTATTAATGCTTCCCTAGATTTTTTCCCCACCAATCCTCTGAAAAAATGACCAATCCAGGGATTCAAACAACAATCCCCTAGTGTCCAATGAACTATCAGGCTAGGCATAATCTAAATATCAATCTGTTTCTCTGTTAGGAAGTACTTTCGTTATACATGAGCCTGTGGATATTGACTTATCTGTAGTTTATAGGATTAATGTTCAATCTCTAAGCCAAGAAGAGTTGATCTGCCAAACAACTAACCATTTTAAAAGATATCATTCCTCTACTTTTGAATAACTTGAGGAAGTGTAGTAGTTGATAATGGCATCTCATAGGCTTTAAAACTCATATGAGATATGTTTACCTTTGATGTCAGTATTTTCTGACTGGTGATAATTGCAACCTACGTACCAAAGCTATATGTGCACAACAAACAACTATTGTGTGTGTGTGTGTGGGGGGGGGGTGCTCTAAAAATGACAACCTCTTTTTTTGTGAGCTATGATTCAATGGACTATATTTTAATCAAAGTGTTTTTATATTTAAGACCGACCTTTTCTGGGGTAATATACCCCCATTCGTAATTTTTGTGTCACTTGTTTTTAACGTGCCCATGTTGTAAAAATGAAACCCTGTACAGAAGTGTAGAACAAGCATGCTTTGTCTGACACTTTTCAAGTTTGTCATTAGTAGTTATTTGTACATATCAGTTAACAGGGAATGGCAACATACTGTATTACATGAACATGTGTAAATTACAAAGAATGGACTTCCACATAGATTGAGCTCGCTTTGATAGTCGTTGCACATAAAGCACACTTTTGAAACATGCTCTGTAGTTTGCATCCAAGTTACAAACAAACGTAGGGCCTCCTGAATTTTTAGTTAAGATATGCAATACAGTTTGAAGTATTGAGGGAAGCACAAAACATAGAAAATCCTTAAAAATATGACGGGCTATTGTAAAGTTGTCTTATCTTACAATATTATTTTGGCGAAAAGTCAAGAGCACTGAGATGACAAATGGAGGTATTGTGGAAGTATAACCTTAAAAAGGTTTGCAAGATAAGACACTCGCAGTACATGTGATAAGAATTAATGAATGATGGAAAGCCTCTTGATATTTTTATTGAATTCAAAGAGCAAAAGAATAGAATGAATAGCATTTTAAGGCCTGTCGACAACTTAGGTCATATTGGGCACACTTATTACTTAGTAAACAATAATGCAAAGTGAAAATAACATACATGTGCAATAACATAAGACAAACATGATAAATGAGGAATGGACAAAACACAAAATAATGCCCATTTTGTCGCCTTTTATGACATGCATGCTGTCACGTTTGTTCCGCAAAATTAAATGGCAGATATGACGATTGCGGGACTGCAGTGGTTTATTCTTATACCCCTGATTAAACCACACAGGGTCCCACAGGCCAACTGATTCCCATTGCAAGCCATATTTACATCGAGAAAAAAATATAGGATTTGGAACAAGAACTACCCAGCCTGCTGCAATCCTATGAATTACGAGGAAAGCAGCCGTTTGTTTCTAACTTTAGTCGCCTTCTACGACATGCCATAGCGAAAGGCCGAGGTCCTATTCTATACAGTTAAAAAAAAACCCGTTACCCCACGGGGACCAACGAGCAAAGTAAAGGCATCCGAGAGAAGGCTTAAAGTCCAAAAGTGTCCCAGAAGTAAAAGTGTGGTTGTTAAAATGCATTTATATTTAATTCGTGTCATTTAAAAAGAATAGAAACTATTGTGAAGATAACAGCCTGCTCTTGTACAGTCAGTCTAAGTATTTTTCTCTGACAGAAAAATTAATTTTGAGGGTAGGTCAAAAGATGCCAGGTCACTTCATTTTCGTTTACTTTTTACCATGTTTTAAAACTCATTTTGCTGCCGGCGATGAACGATTGGAAAACTGTATGCCAGATAATAGATTGTCATCTTCAGAATAATTTTATACTTTAAGGTATGGTCTATATTCAAATATACTTGAACACTCACATTGTATGCTTTTAGACACTATTGGGGCTTTCAGCCCTAGCAGCAGAATCAACCATATTCCAATAAAAATATTATTATGCCAAAAGAAAAGTGACAAAAATTAAAATCAGAAATTAATTCAATGAAAATGTCTGAAATGAGTTATATATACATGTATTGAATTCATTGCTGTCGAAACAAAACAAAAAAGGTAAAAATCAGAGTAATATCTGCCTTTAATTTCAAAACATATTTCAGGACGAAAACAATCGGGGAAAGAAATGAATGCAATATTTAAGTCACTAGAGACTATGTAATATAACAGCACCATCTGATTGATTTTCAAAGTTCATCTGTTTGAAATTTCAAAAAAGTTGTTATGTAAGCTGCGGGTTAAAAACAGTAAATAATTTAGGAAGGGCAAATTTAAATTGAAGAAGTAAAGTATCGTGATGACTCAAACTACTCTGAAGACTTTGTTTAGAGAGGAAAAAATGCAGAAATAAAAAAAATAACTCTGTCACTCTGATAAAATAATGTTAAAAAAAAAAGAGGTAAAGTAAAGGGGAGATAACTCAAAAACAGCTAGCTATAGAAAACTTTCGTCATAATTTTACAATAACCAATTAATATACTGTACATATGCAAAATATCATTGGAATCCCTCCATATATAAAATGATGTTGTGGTTTTTCGTAAAGTTGGAGAACTTAAAAAAGCTAAAATTTAGGCATGTCAGTCAATTGTGTAAAAACACTTTTACAAAAAGAATTTTACAAAAGTTTTAGCATAAGCTGTTACATCTGATATTGTTTAAGAAAGCATGAAATTGTTGACTTTGAGCTCTAAATAACAAAGAAAATATCATCGATTTCCAAACAGACCCCTCTTTGGGTCAGAATTACCCCACCCACTTTGAACATGCACACATCTTATAAACCTTTACCAATTGATTCAATATTGCATAAAATTACAGCCAATATGTATAGGTTTCAGTGTACAAAATTTTTAAAAAATCGGTAGTGGCCATGAAAAGGGCCTTATGGACACCCCTCCTTTCAATGTAAATAAGTGTTAATTTTTGTTGTCTGATCAGAGCTGAAATAGAAACAAATTTCAAAATAAAAAAAAAATCGAATTTGTTGTTTTTGCATTTTTTTCGGCAGCTTGTGAGAATAATTGCAATCAACATGGCAGACTTTTTAGCGCCGATGTGAAAGGAGAATTGTATGACCCTTACTTGAGGCTTTTACCACTTCCGAATAAAGAGTCACATCTTGTCACATGGTCCACCTATACAGATTATGAAAGCAATGACATTTACTTCTATGTGTTGAAAATTTTAGGTAGGTCAACGATCAGGGACATTACTTACATGGACTGCTAAATACATATATATAGATGGCGCATTTAACTCTTTACCACACAATCCCTACTTTTGACGCCCCTGAGAGAGAAGCCTTTAGAAAACATTGTGGGAAAAGGAGAAAATGCTGGTAACCAGCATTTTCTCCTTTTCCCACAATATTTCCTACCCTTCACAAAACAAATTTCAAATTTTCAGTCACTTTCATATTGTCGTCTGCAAATGCTTTCGATTTGGACAAGCCTAAAATATTGTCGTTTGGTAATGAGTTAACCTTTATACTCCTAAAAAAGTTGAATGAAACTTTCTAGTCGATAGTAAAAGCCTAAACGTTGCTCTTTCAGATTTACTGTTTGAAGAAAAAAGATCTACTTCTCGGTCAGAGTAGATTCAAGTTCAGTCTGAATATTCTGTGCGGTTTGATTTTGATCTATGGTGTCAAAAGAAGCCGTTGAGTCGCGCTACTAGCCTTAGGGTTAAACTGCCAAATAAAGGACATATAACACCACTAGACAAATCATTTTGTATTGGCTGTAAGAATAGAATTTGAAACGTGTGGCTAACAGTTGTCCAAAATTATTTTTAATTATACCCTACTACGAATTGGAGGAGGGTATAATGGAATCGCTATGGCTGTCTGTGCGTCTGTCTGTCCGTCCGTAGACACAAATTTGTCCGGAGCAATACTCCTACAGTTTTTCAGGTACTGAACTCGAATATACACACAGGGTTCCTATATGTATAAAGTTGTGCATGTGCAATTTTCATTACCCTGCTGCGATTTGTTATGGAGTAATCTTCCCTTGAACTTTTTTCAACTTTTACTTTTATACTAAACCATTCTGTGTTCTGTTACAAAGACCTGTTTTTGTGACAAGGAGCTGGTGGTGTGTATAACTACGTTCAGTGATATTTCTAGTTTTATTTGTCTGCAGCCTTTTTAGCCCACCTGAGCACAACGTGCTCAAGGGGACCTTTAAGGATCACCCAGTGTCCTGCGTCCGTCGTGCGTCGTGTGTCGTCAACGATTCTTTAAATATCAACTCCTCCTAAATCGTTGAGCCAATTTGGACCAAACTTGGCTGGAATGTTCCTTGAGAGGTCCTCTTTAAAGCACAGAATTTGATTCCGTCAAAAACGCTGATTACCATGGCAACCAAATGGAATATTCTACG
The DNA here is from genome assembly GCA_943736015.1 of Tridacna crocea. Classification (NCBI taxonomy): domain Eukaryota; kingdom Metazoa; phylum Mollusca; class Bivalvia; order Cardiida; family Cardiidae; genus Tridacna; species Tridacna crocea. Next base: position 31,117,998 of record OX031057.1, on the reverse strand, counting down.
AAATGTTTTAAAAATCTTCTTCTCTGAAACCACTATTAGCCAGATTTTAAAATAATTTCACAGGGATGTTCCTTTAGTGACCCTTTTCAAAAATTTTTCGCGAAATTTTGACCCATCAAGAAGCATGGCTCTGGTGAATGGGGGCTCCTTGCACTATACAGAATTGAAGAAATTCTTAAAAATTCTTCTTCTCTGGTCAGATTTTGAAATAATTTCACAGAGATGTCCTTTGTGTGACCCTTTTCAAAATTTGTTCGTGAAATTTTAATTCGTCAAGAAACATGGCTCCGGTGAATGGGGGCTACTTGCACTATAGGGAAATGAAGAAATTCTTAAAAATTCTTCTTCTCTCGAATGGCCGGTCAGATTTTGAGATAATTTCGCAGAGATGTACCTTTGGGTGACCCTTTTCTAAAAGAGTACGTGAAATTTTAATACATCAATAGACATAGCTCTGGTGAATGGGGGCTACTTGCACTATAGGGAAATAAAGAAATTATCAAAATTTCTTCTTCTCTTGAACGGCTGGTCAGATTTTAAAATAATTTCTCAGAGATGTTCCTAGGGTGACCCCTTTTAACCCTTTTCCAAACAATCCCTGGTTTTTACGGGTCTGGAATAGTAGCCTTCTGAAAACATTGTGGGAAAAAGAAAAAATGCTGGTAACCAGCATTTTCTCCTTTTCCCACAATATTTTCTACCCTATCATAGACAGAAATCATCTCTTCAGCAAGAGTTGAATTGTCGTCTGCAAATGCTTTCAATTCGGTCTAGTCCAAAAGTTTATCGTTTGGGAAAGGGTTAAAAACTGTTCGTGAAATTTTGTTTCCACAAGAAACATTGCTCTGGTGAATGGGGGCTACTTGCACTATATGGAAATAAAAAATTCTTGAAAATTCTTCTTCTCTGAAACCGCTAGTCAGATTTTGAAATAATTTCACAGAGATGTTCCTTGGGTGACCCTTTTCAAAATTTGTTCTCGAAATTTTGATCTGCCAAGAAACATGGTTCTGGTGAATCGGGGCTACTTGCACTATACAGACATGAAGAAATTCTTGAATATTCGTCTTCTCCGAAATGGCTGGTCAGATTTTAAAATAATAATGTTCCTTGAATGACCCTTTTCAAAAAGTGTTTGCGAAATTTTGATAGGTCAAGAAACATGGCTCTGGTGAATGGGGGCTACTTGCACTGTACGGAAATTAAGAAACTTCTATAAATTCTTCTTTTCTGAAACTGCTGGTCAGAGTTTGAAATGACTTTTACTGGTGACCTTTTGAAATCTGCCTGGCAAAATAATGATTTTGTTTCTATTGTTTCAATATCTCAAATGAAAAAACAATGGCTATGGTCCTCTCAGAAATTCAGGTGAGCGATCCAGGGCCAATTTGGCCCTCTTGTTTGAATTGTTATTCATAAATCTACGTGCATAGATGCATCATAATAGTGCTTTATCGATCCTTTGTTTCATGGACATGTATACGAAATGCATACTTTATCCATGTTGCTCAGTTCTCGAGTTCTGTTCTTTTATGTTGCATCTCAGATAATCCAAATTCGCGCATTCCTCAGTTAATAGCCAAAACCGACCACTAACGATGATTTCCGACTGACAGTTTTTTTTTTTTTTATCTCAATCTAAAATGCAATGATTTATTGCTCCGCCCTGACAGGTCTTACAGCATATATCTCTATATCAGCCCGCGCGTGTATTAATTTACGACTGTATTTTTAGCTCACCTGAGCACAACGTGATCAAAGGCAGCTTTTTGGATCACCCGGTGTCCTTCGTCCGTCGTCCATCGTGCGTCCGTGCGTCGTCCGTCGTGTGTCGTCAACGATTCTTAAAATATCAACTCCTCCTAAACGGCTGGGCCAGTTTAGACCAAACTTGGCTGGAATGTTTCTTGGGAAATCCTCTAAAAATGTTCAGAGAATTTGATTCCATCAAAAACTATGGTTGCCATGGCAACCAAATGGAATTTTCTAAGAAATTCATTAAAAATCTTCTCTAAAACCGCTGGTCAGATTTTATATCATTTCACAGAGATATTTTTTGGGTGACCCTTTAAAAAACATGGCTCTGGTGAACCAGGGCTACTTGCACTCTTCAGAAATGAGGAAATTCTTAAATTTTTTTCTCCTCTTAAACCGTTGATTAGATTTTGAAATAATTTCACAGGGATGTTCCTTGGGTGACCTTTTTCAAAACTTGTTCACGAAATTTTGATCCGACAAGAAAGATGGCTCTGGTGAATGGGGGCTACTTGCACTATACAAAAGTGAAGAAATTCTTAAAAATTATTCTTCTCTGAAACCGCTTATCAGATTTTGAAATAATTTTTACAGAGATGTTCCTTAGGTAACCCTTTTTGAAATTGTTCGCAAAATGCTGATTCGTCTAGAAACATGGCTCTGATGGTGGGGCCTATTTCCTTCAGATATACAGGTACATGGAGAGGAATTTCTTCATTCTACCTCTCTTGAACTGATGGTCAGATTTTGAAATATTTTCACAGAAATGTTCCCAGAGTTACCCTTTTCAATATGTGTTAGGAAAATTTTTATCAGACAAAAAAAAAACTAATTATTAGCACCTGCATGTGGTTGAGCTATGTTTTTAGTCACTATTGAGCATGTGCTGTTCTTCAAGAAATTTTCATTGGGTAATCTACCCGAAAATTTATTTGCAGAATATGATTCATCAAAATTATCGCTGTGGTGATGATTGTAGGGGTGGGGACAGATTTTTAAATGACTTTTACTGCTGACATTTTTTCGAAATTGCTTGGAAAAATGATTATTTTGTTTCCAAAGTGTCAATACTTAAAATGATAATGATTATGGTCCTCTCAAAAATTCAGGTGAGCGATCCAGGGCCATCTTAGCCCTCTTGTTTAAAATACTGCAGTACATCAAAAGTGGAAAGTGTTTAGTGTGCATGTGTGTTTGTTTTCAAGTGTTATTTATTTTCTCATTATTGCATGTAATGTTGAAGTAACTGGCAAGAAACTTTTCTCGTGTGTATATATACGTTCACACCGAACTGAGTCTGTAAATATTGTTAAGAACCAAACGTAACGAGAAAGAAAATCAGCAACAATTAAGAATATTTATAGATGAACAAAGACAAAACAGTACCATAAGTGTTCAGTTTGGATGAAATGTGATAATCTTTAATCTTAGAACAAGAAATAGAATAAGTTTCTCAAAGTCAACGATAAGGTTAACATTACAAAACGAATTAAATTTCTGGTTCCTAAAACCCAAATTAACAATAATCTAACTTGCAAGTATACATGAGCAACCTGTTTGAAAATAAAGTAATTCCAAGCTACAGATCTAAAATCCAAGTTAAGTCCAACATTTTTCACTAATTCTGTATCCTCTAAGCCACATGTCTAATTTCAAGTCCAAAATCACCAAGTAAGTCATCCTATTTATATAAGCCTAGAAAAATCTAGATAAATCTTTTCTAGAAAAATGGCATCATGGATTATTAAACAGCTTATCTATTAACAAATTGTTCCTAAAAAAAACACAATGGAAAAAAAAAAATAATAATTGTTCCTCATTTTTCTAGAATATTTTGAAAACAGGTCACTGTACATCCTATCTACATAACAACATCTACTGTATAAAGGCTGAATATGATGATGCAAGATGTCATTCCGTATGTCAATCAGTTTTCGAGAGAGAAAAAAGAAACTCATTATCGTATTGGTGTGCTGAAGGTCGAGCGTATTCGTATAAGCAATTATGGCCATAAATCTGGTGGTATAAAAGAAATGAAATTTTCGATTGCGAAACAATAATCTTTATAATCATCATTTAACAGGGTAACAAGACAGTTTGATACGTATCAAAAAGGGGTATCTTAGATCTAAAACCTTTATTTATTTTTTACAAAAAATATCTTATCGATAGTGTCCTCTTTTATTTCACAGGGGAACCCTTTCTTTCTCATTTATCGTCCCATTTCATTCCCATTGGACAAACCTATCATGTGATCAACGACCTTGACCCGGAAAAAAGATATTCAATCTCTCTTATTGTGTTCCAGTATGGCAGCGACTCACCAATATTTACCTCGGAGTATCTTCTTGTTGTTCCATCAAAAGGTTTGTTTTCCTTAATTTTAGATCAATACTATTGCTCCCATTAGAACAGATTTAAGGGTTTTAATATACATATGTGTTTCTGTATTCTCTAAGGTCTAAAACGTTCCTGTTGCAGTTATTGAAGATGTTTGTAACAGTTAAGCATTAGGTATCGGCCGAAAGAGATCCAAGATCAGGCAGCAAGTTCTCCACCGTGGGATTTTGATCTATGCAGTCATAGAACCTATCAAAAATCGCCGACTACATTAAACCGATAACTTGTTAATTTGATATCTAAAGCCTTATTGTTCTGACATCTTTAATTACAACTATGTAACAAAAATGTATCGGTACAGTCAACATGAATCTAGCTTCCTGGTATACTGTTTGTTTGGAATGCATTACCTAAAAATGTTCGGAATTCATTACATTACCTCAACATACTTCTGCACGGTTGCACGTTTAGATCTGGTATTAACAGTGAAGGGGACAATGTTCCTGTTGATCAGTTTTTGGAGGAACACAAAAGAAGACAGGTTTTCTTACATCAACTTAACTTTTTATTGTTGTTGTTGTTTTTTTTTTTAAGGATATTTCCCACACCATGATATATCCTCTTCTTGAGAAATGTAACTTTTAATTATAAAATATACACGAGCTTTCGCCGGTACAACCGCCTTCTTCAAGTGTGATCCTGTGATAGAATGCCTGCAGTAATGTTCAGTTGTTTACGCAACGTCAAGGTCACGTTAACGTCACGTAAACAACTAATACAAAGTCCCGGGATGAAGTCGTTACAGCTTTCATCCCGCCAAATGGGCCCGAACCCAGACCAAAAATGCACCCGAACCATGCTCCGGCAAAAGGGTACCCAATGCATCTCCGTGATACAGAATACCAAGCAATTCAATACATAATCACGGATCCATAAAGTCCACCCTGTCTAATACCCGACTAAATCAGGAGGTAAAGCATTACTTGGACATACAGAAAATTGGGAGATTCAGTCCATGCCATCTTGCGCAGACATGGGTCCATACCTTTTGGAGATTCATCAATACACCCTCCAACCCACAAAGCATGGATCATACTCACCAATTGACAGAAGATCGATAATTTAGAATCTGTTTCGAAAGAAATTAGAATCTGTTTCGAAAGAAATTATCCAAAATATAAATCGACATCCACAAACCAATATGACTGACAAAGAGTTAAGAGCAATACAAGAACTAGTAATGGACAATTCGATTATAATACGTCCAGCAGACAATCCATAAAGTCCAAGGGTAGTGGCATTGCTATTATTGACACAGATGAGTACATTAATGAAATAGAAAAGAATCACAGGATACAACAACATACAAACAAATGGATCGAGATATCACAAAGGATATCGCTAAGAAAGCGGACAAATCGTAAATAGACTACACAGAAATGGGTATATTACTAAAGACATTCATCGAAAAATTATATGCTACCTAAAAATGCCCGACCGGGAAAGAATGAAGGCAATTAAAAAATCCACAAGCCAGATATACCATACAGAATTATTATTGGTGGTATCGGGCATGCTACGGAAAAGATAGCAGAGATAGCAGAAAAAGTGCTCGACCAACATGTTAAATGATTACCTTCTTATATTCAGGACACTTTTGATTTCATTAATAAACTAAAAACTTTGCCACAACCCTTACCGAAAAACGCGATACTTTTCTGTATGGATGTTAAGTCCCTTTACCCAAGTGTACCAAAATCAGAAGGGAGAAGAGCTTGAAAGATGGCCCTTAATATCAGGAGTGATCAAACAATTCCAACTGAGGAAGTCATAGAAATGATAGACTTGACGTTAGAAAATAATAATTTTGAATTCAATGGGAAACATTACTTACAAATTGATGGAACAGCAATAGACAGTTGGCTAGGAATTAACTATGCCTCCACATATATGGGGGAATGGGAAAAGAACCTTTTATCTAAAACTAAAATGGGTCCGCAAGCATACTTCAGATATGTGGATGATGTATGTGGTATTTGGTTACACGGTGAGCAATCCTTGAAAGAATTTCATGACTTAGCTAATTCTATTCATCCAAGAATAAAGGTAGACCTTAGATATGCTTACGACAAGATAGAGTTCCTAGATACATTGACGAAGATAGAAAATGGATTTATTACTACAAGGCTGTATGAAAAGCCAACCGACAGACACTTATACTTACATCGTTAATCAGACCACCCGAGATCAGTGAAAAAGTCAATACCATATGGATTAGCTATTAGGGCCAAAAGAATTAGTCAGAGGTGGAATATGTTAGAGAAAGAAAAAAAGATAAAAGAGAGGCTGGTTCACAGAGGGTATAAAGGGTATGAGGTGGAAGTTGGTTTTTTAAAAAAAAGCCGATGTGAAGAACCGATATTGTCTCCTGAAACACCGAAAGAAAAGTAGCTCGAAAATGACCTGGGTTCCTTTTGTACTGACATACTGTAGATCCCTACCAAACATCAAACAGATTTTAGAAAGCAATCAAAGAATTTTAAAGAAGTCGGATAGGCTAAGGAAAATTTTCAAGGACTTACCAATAATCTCCCACAAAAGAGACCAAAACTTAGCTGATCTGTTAGTCCACAAGAAAACAAACAAATCCTTAAAAGGTAAATCACCAATTATAAAATACAAGGAACATGAGATAAAAGGATGTGGTAGGAATTGTAAAATCTATACAATGCATGTTATTTCAGATAAAAAAGGCAATCCGGTTAAAAAAGATGTATCAATTAACTGCCGTACGCAAAATATCGTATATGGGATCTATTGTGCCGAATGTGAAAGTCTTGTGTACGTTGGTGAAACAAGGAATATGCTCAGGACCAGAATCCATAACCATATGTCTAATATAAGACACAATAATATACACGAACCTGTTCAAAGACATTTCAATCAAAGTGACCATAGCATCAAGTATTTCTACTATGTCTGGCTGGAGCGGATGAAAGAAGAAAGGACCCTCTACCGACACCAGAGAGAGGCTCGATTAATACAGAAACATTGCCTGGCAGAACAAGGCCTGAACATTAGGCAGATGAACATTAAACATTACTAACTATATTTGTCCTGCTGCTGGTGGGTTGGTCCTTGGGCATTTGCGCGGTATCGCCTCGGATTACCCTGCAAACCCCTCGCGGGTTGATACGTGGCGGCACATGACGTCGACATTGGATTTTGTCTTGGTGTGGGCTATTGTGGGACGGTGATTCAAACGGGTTTGGACGATGTCGTTTCGGATCGGCCTGCTAGGTATGCGCAGACTGATCGAATGCGTCACCTTGGGTAGATGCCTGGGGACCTGGGTATGCTTGTCGCAGGTCATTGTTTCTTTACTGTTCGAGTTGTAGAGATTCTTGTATGTGTTGTACTGAGCTAAGGCCGCCCTTCACGGTTAACGCAGGCTGTCTTAGATCGGTACAATACTCATCCTTTTATTTGACATCTTGTCAAGCGACGGGATTTCGGATTTGGCCTGTTGGAGGGCATTTGCGGAAGATAGACTGGATGTGTGACTGAGGTTGTAGTCTGTTTTGTTGAGGAGTGGGAGAGTATTTTCTTCTTTTCCCGTGATGTTTTTAGAAACTTTCTCTCTCGGAATCCTTAAATGTTGGGATCGTTCGGTAAAGGATTAAGTAGAATTGGAGATCGGGTGAAAGTCGAGGGCCCTGGGAGGAAAGCCTTTTTGGAGCGCTATGGGAGGGGAGGAATGCTGGTTAACTAGCAATTTCTTCTTTTCTTGCAGTGTTTTCTGCCCTTCTATACACGGATTCTATCATTTTGGTCGCATCTAGTTTCCCGTCGGTAATTGATTTCAATTAGGCAAAGTCTACAATTTTGTGATTTGGTAATGAAGTAAGAAAAATATTCAATGCTGTATGAAATTGATGTTTTTTTTAGAATGTATATTTCTTCCCTTAACCCTTTACCACACAATCCAGAGTTTTCACGACCCTGAGGAAGAAGTCTTCTGGGTACATTGTGGGAGAGGGAGGAAATGTTGGCAATCTGCATTTTCTTCTTTTCCCACGGTGTTTTCTACCCTTTCCAAGTCTGATTTCAACATTTGGGTCGGATTAGTTTTGTCGTCTGCAAATGCGTTGTATTTGGACTGGTCTAGGATAATGGTGTTTGGTAAAGAGTTAAATCTATGCAATGAATTTATACTTGATAAACCTATATTGGTAATGTCCAAGCATAGGCCTGGTCCTTTATTATGGGCTCGATCCTCTGGCAATTGGTGAGTATGATCCGTGCTTTGTGGGTTGGGGGTGTATTGATGCGTCTCCAAGGTATTGACCTATATCAGCGCAGGCTGGCATGGACTGAAATCTCCAAATTTTCTGTATGTCCAAGTAATGTTTTACCATTTGATTCGGTCGGGTATTAGACAGGGTGGACGTTATGGATCCGTGATTATGTATTGAATTGCTTGGTATTCTGTATCACGGAGATGCATTGGGCTCCCTTTTGCCGAAGCATGGTTTGGATGCATTTTTTGGTCTAGGTTCGGGCCCATTTGGCGGGATGAAAGCTGTAACGACTTCATCCCGGGACTTTGTATTAGTTGTTTACGTGACGTCAACGTTACCGTGACGTTGCGTAAACAACTGAACATTACTGCAGGCATTCTATCACAGGATCACACTTGAAGAAGGCGGTTGTACAGCCGAAAGCTTGTGTACATTTTATGATTAAAAATATTTCCTAAACTAAGGAGAAATATAATACAGAAGCACTTTATTTTGGTACTATTAATATTTCTACTTTTCATGCATAAGTATTTGCTCTACGATCCACGAAGAACAGTAATTCTGAAATAAGCCAAGCTCCATGCAAAGAAATAGTAAAGATCTGCATTATACCAAACAAGTCATCACATAAATATGAAATAAAAGAGCTTCACAAAATATTCTGTATACAATCAACTGTATCATAAAAAAAATTCCACCCAGATCCTTTTTTCACAGATACATCAAACCCCTTTTGAGATAGTTTGGATATTTCATGCACTGTTATAAGTCGTCAGAGCAACAGAGTAATTCTGAAAAGGAATCTAGATTTGTGTCGGAAATTGTTCTTGTGCGAAAGCAGAATCACGACGAAAGAAATTAGACAGAAAAACGTATCAAATTAGCAGTATGAACATGTGTATGAATCAACTTTTGTTTGGAGAAAAATGGTTTGCCTATACCGTTTACAGGCATTCAGTTATCCGTGACTACTTCTGTTTTAAGATAAATATTATTATAGTTTCATTGCCAACATAAACTGTTCGTAAGTCATATGAAACGGATAACTTGTACCCAAATAAGAGTGTGGAAATGTTTTGGGTACCGCTACTTGGGTTGGACAAGGATACTTCTTTCTACCTGCTAATAGAAAGCTTAAGTAATGGGCCACAATGCAGATATACATGTGTAAACAGGTCAAAACACAAACTCAGCATTGAAAAATGATAGCTATTGTTCAACATAGATAAATTTGTCGTCCATACTGGTAACAGGTAACCAAATGTATGTGATAACTTTGTAAAATTTTAGATAGATTAACACAAGAAACTATAACAAAAGCAGTCTACACAGATAGAGGGTGACCTGTCAGCAGTTAGAACTTGTATGTTATAACGGCTACTTTGGCTTGGACGAAGACGTCTTGGCCACCAACAAACTCTAAATCAATATTTTAATAAAAAAATTGTTCAAAGATACACATAATTATGTAACATTGCAGATTTATTGACTACAGAAACGACAGCTACAGTTGTTGAAACAGATACATGGATCTGTGTTAGCAGTGTGGACATGTATTTGGTAGCACATTATGTGATTGGTTCGGAAAATGATTCTTTGGCAAGAAACGGTCTGTATGTTTATTGATACATCGTTTATTGTATCGTGTTTGTTACAGAGTTTAGAGCACGACGAAAGAAATTAGATAGACAGTTCAACATACTTTTTAATCGTAAAATAAGCTTTTCATTTCTAAGAATAGACACTGGAAGTTAACCAGTCCTGGTACTTTGGTGTTTGCAACTTTAACGTTTGACCCTGCTTATCAGGGTATTTTAACTCGGACGGAGCTTTATACGCGAGAGGCTCTTTGTCTCAAATATTATTATTATTTTTTTTTTGTTTTTTTTGGGGGGGGAGGCAAGCATTTTTGCAAATGTTATCTTACATTCTAGCTACATGTATTTGTAGACCAGTATCTTCTTGTACTCTTTATCACCTTTATCGTTTACACAATTTTTGTTTTGTCTGAAAACAACAGGAACTGTATACTGCATAATGTTGCTTTGAACGGAACAAAATATCGTCAAGTGAAGTTGCCATTAGATATATGTATCGTTTATATTTGGTGTAAGTAGTGTAGAACTAACTTGAGATCGATAGTGTATCATGTACGAGGGTTGTCCCAAAATTCCGTGAAAATTTCAATTGCAAAAGAAAATGAAACGCAACAAATGCAATATTTCGATATGTTTTTATACACATATACCAAACATGTATACAGAAAAATCATACAGAAACGTTTACAAATAATAAATTTATAGCATAAATACTTCAATAAGTACCCAAACTGTGGCGCATATCAAGCGTTAATTAACGACGTCATGGTTAAGAGCCTTGTCAAGGTGTTTTTCGTGAAATTCAACGTTTTTGCCATGACGTTTAATCCACGGCCGCTGAAAAACGTTTCTAAACCAAACTCCTGTCAGACATCTGTTAAAAGCAAATATAGCAGACACCAGCTCATTGCTGAAATACAGCTTGCTACTTTATAAATCCTCCTTAATCTGTGAAAAGTAGGCAAAGTTGTAAATCCGACTAGAAGTTTTTGCCTTCTTGGACGGAGGGGTCCGATGTGTCTTCCATGTCGCTTCCTTCCGGGTTTAAAGTAGTTTAACAACCTCTCATCTGCTGTAAATAGAGGATCAATAGAGTGTCGCCTGCTGTAATTCGAGCAAGAAACTCTAGAAATGTGTGAACTTTATTCTGTTTGTTATCAGCAGATAGCAGACGTGGAGCCCAGCTCTCGCAGACTTGTGACATGTTTAGTTTGTTTTTAAATTTTCTGTGGAACGAAGACGTTGAAATGGCGATTGTATCCAATCTTCAAAAACACAACTATTCACCAAATCAAACAACTCTTCATCTAAGGAAATCGGACCACCGTTTCTTGCTTTGTCCTCTTCCTAGCGTCCACCTGTCCTTAAATCTGTTTTACTGCTATGGCACATGTAAGCCAGCGGCCAAATAATGTTGTAAACTTTTCAGAACGCCAAATTTGTTCTATAGTCTAGCCGAGTGTTATTCCAAGATCAGCACAAATTTTTATAACTTTTCGCTCCGCCGCTAAATCTTCTGACGTTGTCATTTCAAATTTCCTATTTTCTGTCGGTCTTTTTCGTATGTTTGTATACTGTCTGTATATAGTCCAGTCAAAATAATGAAAAAAAGGGCTTAACCCAAAAGTAATTGCAACATAAGCCATTCTTTGATTTTTATGAGGGGTTACCTTCCCTAAACAATATATAAAAAGTAGGACGAAATCGGAAGATATGAAATTCGATTTTTTCGCGCGTTTTGTTTCCAGCCGCAACTTTGTGTACAAATAGTAGCTTATGTGTAAATTTTACATTATTAGAACTGTTTTGAGCTTTCTATATTGCATGTAACATTTTCTGATAACTATGGTGTTGAATTATTTAGTTATTTGAAATATTGTTCTTTCTTCTTTCTGGTTTTTTACTTAAAACAATGATAGAGCCAATATCAACTTACCCCACCCACTACTTTTTGTATTAGATTTTCAGTGTCAATTTTTTGGGGGGAAGTGAACTGCTATGTGCATGATCATTCCATTTATGATAATAATTGCTTTTTAAAAGCCTACACACCTTCTTTCAATGGCTGCCATTTGATAAAGTCTGGCACAATGTCTTGTGATGGAATCGTGAATGCCGAATCTGGGTCTTATCATAGACCTTGTGAAACAACAAAATCTTTTATGAATAAACTTGAATGTTTGGTTGAATGACTTTTTATGCAACAATCAGCTTGGTTTCAATCATACCACTGTGACATTTCACATATTGGTGTATTTCTTTGGGTTCACCAGTAATAGGCTTGGGATCTAAAGTGTCCTGCCAAACAACACTCCCACTAAAAACGTAGGAATAAACTTGAATTATTGTGTTTAAGTTTAGAAAACTGTGTTAGGATGTTTTTGACAAGATGCAGGTAATAATTCCACCTATGATAATTAAAAAATTACAACATCTTTTTGGTCTTATACTTACTCTATTGCTTTTTCTATAAATAAGCAAACCTTGAACCACCATTTTAATAAAAGGTGACATACCACTATTAACTGCAGGGTCATATTAAGACAATCAAAGGTTAAACACAAGTGCTCCCATAAATGTATTCAAGCAAAGCTGTCATATGAACCAATGATTGTAAGTCTAATAACTTGGTTTTGTAACCCACACATACAAAGTTCCAACTTTATGGTTTCGTTATTCAACCATATAATGTTCTTTTTCTTATCTTATTTTGAATTCCAGCAACAATTTCTTGTCCAATTCGTTGCCATTTTAAGTTACGGAAAAGCCACAATACTGGTTCTGTGATTGGTGTCTGTCAAACTTGATAAGGGACTCACTTTCCAAGTTAAGCAAATGATATTCGCATGCACGTGTTCAAAAGCGATAAGCAAGCGTTGTTCAAAATGTACTCTTGATAAAAAAAAATGCCAGCAGGTCTTTTATGATAACTGAATGACATCGGGCATTTTTTGAAAATAATTAAGGTTCTACCGCATCTTTTGAATTTAGGTGTGCACTATATGGTAAATATTCCCTAGCCAACCAGTAGACACATGCCTCGGACGTATCTTATATAAAGAAAAGACTAATTGATAAGTTACTACCATGCAATGAATGCTAAAGTACATCTGCATAAAAGCTGACGTTATGAAAGCAGAGTGTCTACAGAGGTACGACAGTATCTGCAACAGTGTTACCATGGAGAAACTTAAAGCTCTAATAATTTCAGAGACATCATGCAACCAGCCAAATCTGGTTCTTTGATGATGAAGTTGGATAGATTTCAGTGAATTATTGACTTGGACAGGTTGCAGTTTGATCCAGTATGATTTCTTAGCGTGTTTATAAATAAAAAGAATCGTTGGATAGGATTCAACCAAGTTTGGAAACAAGCACTTTAGAATGCTAGGTGACCTTCTGACAATCGAATGACGTCCGCGTGGTGAATATGTTAGTTGATCTCCGTGCGTGAACCAGGAGGTAACTGCACTGAGACCATCTAGGTTACTTCAGTCAATCAGTAGTTTTACATCGACTACTTAAGATAAAATTGCCACCAAGGAAGGACAAGGTAAAGCCAATAGCAAGACTGCAGTAAGAATATAATTTGCCAAGAAGCGCAGATTCTTGGCCAGTTTAAATAAGGCGCCAACCTTTCGAGAACCTCAAGAATCTTATCCGGTTTCAGGTGAAGTTATGACTTGGAATCTACTCATGACTCCCACAATAGAGCAAGGCTTTCACTTAAACAGAGCTTTCTTCGTGGGCTTCTCCAGCATTCCCAATGTAAACTGCTGTGGCATCAAGTATGTTTCTTCTTTGCTGAAGAAACGCTCCGCACAACCTCCGTTTCAAAAGAATGTTTCTTCTGATTATAATGCAAACTAAACCCCGACAATAGAGAATTTGGAATCTCAACTTTCATTAGTTACATGTAAGCCGGGCGGCTCCAGTCAGACAAGACTTCTACTGCCTAATGCCTACACAGAAATCGCCCGATACCCTGACAATAAGTAAAAGGCAGTGCCTATTTGAAAAGATGCCCGGATGACGTGAGTTTTGTTGTTGTTGTTGCCGTTAACTGTTAAGTTGTACCTTAACCTCCAACAAACTCTGTCTACTGACAAGATTTTCAGCTGTTCTTGTTCATTTGCAACTGCCGCTGGGCTGGTGCAATCCCATTCTGCCCCGATTCCGGATAAAAGCGCACTGTCCGTTGGCAGTTCCTTTAATTTGTGACCGTACCATTAGAAACGGCACATGAACCATGTACACTCTCTCTTTGGAAATAGGAAAACGCTATATACACACATGTACATATTGTGGTCTGATGGATTATGTATAAGTACATGTATACGAGTAAGGTCAGTGCAAGTTCAGATCCTTGGCCCTCTGTCCTGTGAACAGAGGCAAAATGATAATGGGGTGTTCTGCGGAATTTCAGAATGGTTACAAAATGGGTGAATTTTTTACGTTATCACCATGAATGGCAGGTGGAGATGATGGGAAAAATCCTGAAAAGTTAAATTATCCATGTAGGGTTCACTTAAATTTAGGCCCCTAAAGAAGAGTAGAGTTCACAAGTCCAGTGAAACAAACAGGTTTGATAATTTTTATTGATTCCAGTTACATCTTACAAGTGAATTGAGGACAGAGTGAACTGAGGACAGACGATCATGACGTATCATATTTAAACAAGTTTTTCTTTTATCATACAATGCTAAAATATTAAAAGATTTATATATTATTTTGATGATACTTTTATATGCAACATAAATGGAAATAATTATCCCCAGTGTATCTCTGTGGAACTCTGTACTTAATATCTGTAAAGAATAAGTCAGTATCTGCTAACGTATCCATTTGTAGGAAGAATACTAAAAGAGGTCTCTTGCGGTATCGTCTTACACGGATACGTAGCTACGATTTATTGTAAATCTAGTTTTCATGCTTATTTGCAAATGCAAGTTGGAATGTCACATGATCATTAGCCTGCAACAATTGGAATGGCAGTCAAATGGGTATATTATAATCGGACCTTCTCGCTTCTTCGGCACCAAATTTATACCACTTAACGTAGTGGACCCTTAGTAAAACAGCTATTTCCACTATATTATTATCCTACAAAATTTGCTATATTTTAAAAATGAGTAGTATTGTATTACTTTCACCGAGCCACTTTTTCATTTTTGTCCTTCCTGGAATTATCATTTATAAATCTAAAACCTCTCTATTCTCATTACTAAGAGATGTGATAATTACCTCCCTTTTCTGGAGACTAACAAAAGTATCAACATATAATTTGAAGATAGACATAAAGGAATTTCTGGTCAGTTGAAAATGTGCAAAACTATTATGTCTCTATAAATTTGTCTTTATCAACTGTCAAGAAATTTTATGCCATGCTGCACTAGAAGTATTACAAGTCCTCTACACGTACCTTAACAAAGTGTTACCGCCAAGTTTCTGTACATTTAAAGTGGAAAAATATGGTCTGAAGTACTAATCAGTATTTCAACAAACAGAAATTTATTCACGATAAAAAAATGTAAGTTAACTATTTCAACTGTCCAACCTTAGTTTACTGTATATACATGTATACAGTTGTCCCTCCCTTTGTAATGGTGGGTGGGGTAAACCAACTCCAGTGTAGAACTAAATTGACAGAAGGGATGCTGCCTTATTTGTAAATCATGGCGGGCAGGTTGTAACAAGTTGCTAGTGGGTTTTACTGTTACTTTCAAGAGAAAAACTGAGTAGGAATGACATGTAAAACTTGTGAGGTGAGCTTTAATACAGTTTAAAATGGCAAAATTCATACGAATTCGAAAAAAGCTTAAAAAATCAAATTTCATATCCTCTGATTCCGTCCTACTTTACATATGTTAAAAAGGTGTCCCTAAGGATGTTGAAAACGAAAAAAGTGTTTGTGTTGCAATTTTTTTTGGGTCTTCTCACAATTTGACTGGACTAATACTCGATCACATTTAAATTTTCTGTGATGAAATCAAAGTTTTAGAAGAAAACGTCCATGTTATATGAAGCAGAAATGATATCAAATGTCGAAAAATATTCGTACGTGATTGGCGTTCAAACAAAAACGTACATGGAGAAAATAACTTACGACGATGTAATGCAGAGAAATGATCCTCCACTATAAAATGACCCTTGGGCCATTTCACTACGTAGAGAAATGGCTACATAGTGAAATGACCCATGGGTCATTTTGTAGGGGAGGATCATTTCTCTGCATTACACCGGCAAACGACACCTCCTTATCAATTTTATGAATTTAAAGTAAAAATAAAGCTTATATTTCATTATAAAGTAAAATAACATCTTCATGGATGACCACAGACTTTGGTTGAACAAGACGCAAGTTTTAGATATCTAGCTTGATACATTTAAGAAACTTATTCCTTTGAAATAAGACATTATTTGCCCTATAAACATCAGTTTTAAGCATTTCTCTTTTATCAAAAAGCTAAGGTGGTGTTCAAAGTCACCTCAAGGTAAAGGATGAGTATTTCCATAAAACTATGTGTTTTATCTAATTGATGAACAAAAATACAACTGTTACTTTGCTCATTTTCAAATTTTGACTTATTTTCTATATTTTATATTCTGATGTGTGAATGTTGTAAATTTCTGTATTTGGGAAGTAACTTTTACTATCTACATAATCAAAGTAAAATGATTATTTATCGTAAACTATGATGTAAAGGAAGCCATGATCAAACACTTTAAATCGGTGAATTTTCTTTAACTGCCTATAGTTTGAATTAAAGGTAATTTGTGGGAATATTATAAAACAGACATTTAGCTGCCCACTGACACTTCGCTGTTAGCGGCAATTCTGTTTTTAGCTCACCTGAGCACAATGTGCTCAAGGGGAGCTTTTAGAATCACCCGGTGTCCGTCGTCCATCGTGCGTCGTCCGTCGTGCGTCGTCAACAATTCTTTAAACATCAACTCCTCCTAAATCGCTGGGCAAATTTGGACCAAACTTGGCTGGAATGTTCCTTGGGAGGTCCTCTTTAGATATTGTTCACAACATTTGATTCCGTAAAAAAACTCTGGTTGCCATGGCAATCAAATGGAATTTTCCAGGAAATTCTTTAAAAATCTTCTCCTCTGAAACCGCTGGTCAGATTTTAAAATAATTTCACAGAGATGTTCCTTGAGTGACCATTTTCAAAAAGTGCTCGTATAATTTTGATTCGTCAAGAAATGTGGCTCTGGTGAATGGGGGCTACTTGCACTATACAGAAATGAAGGAATTCTTAAAAATTCTTCTCTGTGAAACCGCTGAAAAGAATTTGAAATAATTTCACAGAGATGTCCTTGGATGATCCTTTTTAAAAATCGTTCGTGAAATTTTGATCCATCAAGAACCATGGCTCTGGTGAATGGTTGCTTCTTGCGCTATACGGAAATGAAGAAATTCCTAAAACTCTTCTTTTACAGGTGACCTTTTGAAGATTGCATGGCAAAATACTACTAATGATATTGTTTCCAATGTTTCAATACCTCAAAAAAAAAAAAAAAATGGCTATGTTCCTCTCAAAAATTCAGGTAAGCGATCCAGGGCCATCATGGCCCTCATGTTTTTTTTATGTTTTCACTTGCTATACGCTAATGAACAAATTAAATTGACTGATATATTGTAGATTTCACCATACAAGCTATTGAAGATTTTAACTTTACTCTGGTATCCAAGGCTTTTCCAGAAGACCAGCTTAGCACATTTGATGTGTCACTATCTCTAGATAACAGTTCACAACAGTTACAGTTCTTAAAACCAGGTAAGAGCAGTAATTACATCTAGAAATATGTTTGAGGTCCATCGGCATAATCTTATTAGCTTGCCTGTGTATCCAAGTGTTATTGTGAGCATGGCCGTTTTCTGTGGAAGATTTGTGTGTCCGAGCATTCATTTCCTTTAGACGCAGGTTTTAGATATCTAGCTTGGTACATTGAAGGTTTGAAAGTTTCTGTGAAAGATTTGTGTGTCCGAGCATTCATTTCCTTTTCATCTTCATGTCTTAGCAAATCAGTGTAAGTTGATAATAGACCGGATTACAAAATTACAGACTTGTCCATAATTGTTTATAATTTTTAGCGGATTTGCTATAGCAAATCTGCTTACTGTGATCGTTTTGGCCTGAACCAAATACATCATGCATAACGACGCATGCGCTCTCACTTTCAGTTAGGCATGGCTGATGAACAGGCGATATAAATCTATAAATGATATTCAGCTCTGACTTTAAACAATTCATACAAATAATGTATAATTCCGTTATTGAAATTTCGTTAGAACTAAAAGTCTATCAGTTCAAAAGACTATAAATACTTAAACATACCTTTTTTTTTAATATTGCCATGTGCGTATGAACATCATTTACATAAACATTCATTCATAACTTGTGCCGTCCGCTGTTAAAATAAACAAAGCGATTTTAAGCACTTAACTTAAAATTGAACATTTTCAGCTTAGCATTTTATCAAATATCTTTCACTGTTCAGACAGCTAGCTAGAATTTGACCGTAAATAATTTAAAGCCACATCGATAACCCGTAGGCATAACGTCAGTTTTGTACCTCAGAATGAGGACAGTTTATTTGTAATGTAGCAAAAATAGATTAAGTTCAGACAGCCGAGCATAGCAAAATTCCATTTATATAGGCACAATATTTTAGATTTGAACTGTTCGCAGTCTATATGATTACTGGTATATCCACCGTATAAATATTTAGAAAGTGTTGTGTTTATAGTCTGCGCAGATTTGTAATGGGTTAACTCTTTAACAAACGACAAAATTTTAGACTTGTCCAAATTGAAAACATTTGCAGACGACAAAATGAACATGAAAGGATAATTAAAATTTGATTTCAGAAGGATTGAAAACATTCTGGAAAAAGGAGAAAATTCTGGTTACCAGCATTTTCCCCTTTTCCCACATTGTTTCCAACAGGTTTCTTTCTCAGGTTCGGTAAAAATCGGGATTGTGTGGTAATGAGGCAAATGCTACGGAAAGGAAAGATGTAGCCATCATGTTTATTGTATATATTTGAGCTCCCATGTCTACAAAACCCAGGATGAGCTATCAGTATTTCCAATCCAATATTCAATACATAATCTCAGACCAAAAGCACCTTCACTAGTTTTCTGAAAACCCTTAATTTTTAATGTAGCTAAATAAAGCTCAGCCAATTGTATAAACTGTGTGAAAAGTTTTTCTGAACATTATTCAAAATAGGATGATATAGCCACACTTACCTTAGTTAAAACACTTTGTATCAATTATGGTGCAATGGTACAGGGAAAAATGACTTTAGTAAGAATGAAAAAACTGAACATTTTGTTGGCCTACCAGTGTTTTCAAATATTAAAGAGCTACAATTTGTAAGACTTAAGGAATGTTAGATAAAGGTTACCTTTCCAGCAAGTTGCAGGCCAATTTTAGATCCACATTGTCTAATTGAATGGTGTATAATGTTGCTTTCAATATTATTTCAGTCATATAACTGCTACATCTAGCTTGACTTTGTATGTCTAGGTTCCAGCAGTACTAGACTAGGGCTCTGTTCAGAGTGTCTTGCCTAAGGTAACTCCCACAGTAAAACATGCAGCTTCCAGTAAAGCTGGAACCTAGACTATTAGGAAAGAAGTCCCACACATTACTGGCGAGCCATGCAGGACCCCATATCTACATTTAGAGGGGAGTTAATTTTTGTGAACTTGAATAGATAAGTCTATGTCCACATTCCACAATCTGTGCATAAGTTACTTTTTGTTTTAATAAAATTGGTAATCAAATAGATGCGGCAACAAGCCAGAAACTGATACAAAATGGGCTGAATTTTACAAAAATTACTGAAAACAATGTTAGAACAGGAGAAATTACTGCATGCAAAAACTAACCCATTACCACACAATCCCTGTTTTTGATTGATCTGAGAAAGAAGCCTTAAGAAAACATTGTAGGAAAAGGAGAAAATGCTGGTAACCAGGGTTTTTCTCCTTTTCCCATAAAATGTTCTACTCTTCACAATACAAATTTCAAAGTTTCAGTCATTTTTATCTTGTCGTCTTCCCATTACCACACAATCCCTGTTTTTGATTGATCTGAGAAAGAAGCCTTAAGAAAACATTGTAGGAAAAGGAGAAAATGCTGGTAACCAGGGTTTTTCTCCTTTTCCCATAAAATGTTCTACTCTTCACAAAACAAATTTCAAAGTTTCAGTCATTTTTATCTTGTCGTCTGCAAATGCTTTCGATTTGGACAGGCTTAAAATATTGTCGTTTGGTAATGAGTTAATGCCTTTAAGGAGCCACTCATACTGTCTTGCTACAGAGCTAGCTTTTATAGCAATATGGTAGAGCATTTTCCTCAGGACCTGGAGATTCTGGATTCAGTCCCAGCCTTGAACAGAACTCACAGATCTACAGATTCATGTGATCAGTATTCAGAGGGCATAATGGTTTATCCATTAGGCCTATATTTGACTCTTGAATTCTGTATCATGCAAAGTCAAATTGTGACAATTTGAGGATTTTTCTGTTTTAAGCCCTAGACCACAGGATAAACCTTATGTTTTCTGAGTTCTGTGTGAAAGGCTTATGAAAACATTGTTGGATAGCAAGACATCAGTATTTTTCTTTTTCCCTTCCAGAATTTTTTCTACCCTTTACCAATACAAATCACATAATCTGAGCCATATCTATGGTAATGTTTGTTAATACTACAAAAAAAGGGGAGCTATTTATTTTTAATGCCACAAATCAATTTTTCTCTGTAAAAGGCCAGTAAATATTACCACATATAATACGTTTTCCTATAAGTGTACGGAACGATTAAGTAAAATGATGCAATTTTGGGCATTTTATCATGGTATTGTGCCTTAGCAGTGGGTCACTCTGTTTATTTTTTGTTACACCACGTATGGTGTCTTGATACTTATTTAAAGATGAATCTTTGTTTCCAGATATGATTTTTTTCAGGACTGCACAATGTTATCAGTTTGACCCATACCAGATACTGTCATGTGTACACATTTGCACACTTGCCATCTTACTTTAACTTTTCCTGGTACATCCCATCTTGAATTTTTTTTTTTTTTATACACAGCCCTAAGCATGTTTAAAGTCTGAAATACAATACATAAAAACGTCAAATAGTTGCATCAAATTACAACTCTAATCAGTAGCAAAAATAATTGCTGTACAGCACACTCTACTAATTACTTGCATATTATACATGTATTACGTGTGATATTTTTTTCGAAAATTTCATTCCATCTAACCGTAGCTTAAAACTGTTCAACACATCCGCTTTTCAGTACTTTCAGGTCTTTGATTTTAAATTTTATCGATCAGCGGATACAACGCATTATCGTAGAAGTGGAAAATGCCGGAAACCAGAATTCTCTTTCTTCACAACGATTTCAACAAAAGAAGAATTATAATCTGAGCACCTCAAATAAAGGAATATTTTAAGGTTTTTAAAAGAAACATTCGCCCTTAGTATAGCAAACGAAAATAACTTAGTAAAGGTTTAATGATGGAAAAGTAAATCGCACTTGAATAGTCATACAAAGCTCATGACATTATCTACTTGTTTGTTTAGTTTTAAATCTTATCCAGACAAATCCTATCTCATAATTAAACAATGTGGGAGAATAAGTTACAGAAACAAATAATACTACTGCTACCCTCTTTTCTTTATTTTTTTCTGTTTCTAATGGTATCAGCAAAAGAAACAAGAGGGCCATTGGCCGTGGAACGCTCACCTTAGACTATAGCTTATGAGTGAAATTCAATTCTTTGAGCAACTTTGGTAAAGCTTCACCGAATGAACATCCCTGCCAAGTTTCATCAAGATTGGCCCAGTGGGCTAGGAGAAGAAGATGTCTAAAGAAATTGTTGACGGGAGACAGATGCCAGACATAGCGCAATCAAATATCAAAGCTCTACACCTTCCAGTTTCAAAGAAGAATTTTAAATTTTCCTTCTTTGTCCTATGTTCGAACTTGTGGTCCCCGGGGCTGGGTCAGTTTTAACAAAAGCAGCATCCTTGGAACAAACTTGGTAGAAGTCCACTCAAAGATGCTATATACCAAATATCGAAGCTGTACACCTTCCTGTTTAAGAGAAAAAGAAATTTAAAAGTTTCCTTCTTTGTTCCTATGTTCCAACCTGTGACCGCTAGAAGATTCTGCATGCCAAATATCAAAGCTATGCAGCTTCAAGTTTCAGAGAAGATTTCTAAAGTTTTCCTTCTTTGTTGCTCTGTTCAAACCTGAGACCGCCCGGGGCATCATATGAACAGGTAGAGGTCCACTAGGAGATATTACATACCGAATATCAAAGCTCTGCACCTTCTAGCTTTAGAAAAAAAGATTTTTAAAGTTTTTCCTTCTTTGTTCCTATGTTTCAAACTTGTGACCCCCGGGGCGGGACCAGTTTTAACCCCAGTGGTATCATATGAACAATCTTAGTAGATGTCTACTGGAAGATGCTACATACCAAATATCAAAGCTCTGAACCTTCTAGTTTCAGAGAAGAAGAATTTTATTTTTTTCTTCTTTGTTCCTATGCTCAAACTAGTGACCCACGAACTGGGGCCAGTTTTGACCCCAAGGACATCATTTGAATAAATTTGGTAGGGGTCCACTAGGAGATGCAACAGACCTAATATCAAAGCTCCTCGCTTTCTGGTTTCTGAGGAAAAGAATTTTAAAGTTTTCCTTCTTTGTTCGTATGCTCAAACTTGTGACCCCCGGGTCGGGGCCAGTTTTGATCCCAGGGGCATAATTTGAACAAACTTGGTAGAGGTCCTCTAGGAGATGCCACATACTAAATTTCAAAGCTCTACGCCTTTAAGTTACAGAAGTGAAGATTTTTAAAGTTTTCCTTCTTTGTTCCTATGCTCATACTTGTGACCCCTGGGGTGGGGCCAGTGGGGCCAATTTGAACAAACTTGGTAGAGGTCTACTAGGAGTTGCTACATACCAAATACCAAAGCTCTACGCCTTCTAGTTTCAGAGGATAAGATTTTTAAAGTTTTCCTTCTTTGTTCCTATGCTCAAAAAACGTTATCCCCCATGCGGGGCCAGTTTTGACCCTAGGGGCATAACTTGAACAAATTTGGAAGAGGTCCATTAGGAGATGCTACATACCAAATATCAAAGCTCTACGCCTTCTAGTTTCAGAGAAAAAGATTTTCAAAGATTTCGTTTTTTAGCTCACCTGAGCACGAAGTGCTTATGGTGAGCTTTTGTGATCGCCCAATGTCCGTCGTCCGTCGTGCGTCGTCCACAATTTCTTAAAACATCTTCTCCTCCTAAACCACTAGGCCAATCTTGATGAAACTTATCAGGGATGTTCCTTGGGTGAATCTCTACCAGAGTTGTTCCAGAGATTGAATTTCACACATAACTCTGGTTGCCATGGCAACCAAAATGAAAAATATAGCAAAATCTTCTTCTCTGAAATAAGAAGGTGCAGAGCTTTGATATTTGGTATGTAGCATCTCCTAGTGGACTTCTACCAAGATTGTTCATATGATGCCCCTGGGTCAAAACTGGCCCCACCCCGGGGGTCACAAGTTTTAAACATAGGAACAAAGAAGGAAAACTTTAAAAATCTTCTTCTCTGAAAAAAGAAGGTGCAGAGCTTTGATATTTGGTATGTAGCATCTCCTAGTGGACTTTCTACCAAGATTGTTCATATGATGCCCCTGGGGTCAAAACTGGCCCCACCCTGGGGGTCACTAGTTTGAAACATAGAAACAAAGAAGGAAAAAATTAAAATTCTTCTTCTCTGAAACTAGAAGGTTCAGAGCTTTGATATTTGGTATGTAGCATCTTCCAGTGGACATCTACCAAGATTGTTCATATGATACAACTGGGGTTAAAACTGGCCCTGCCCCGGGGGTCACAAGTTTGAAACATAGGAACAAAGAAGGAAAACTTTAAAATTCTTCTTCCCTGAAACTAGAAGGTGCAGAGCTTTGATATTTGGTATGTAGCATCTCCTAGTGGACCTCTACCAATTTTTTTTTCATATGATGTCCCTGGGGTCAAAACTGGCCCCGCCGGTGGGGGGTTTCAAGTTTAAAACATAGAACAAAGAAGGAAAACTATAAAATTCTTCTCCTCTGAAAGTAGAAGGTGCAGAGCTTTTATATTTGGTATGTAGCATCTCCTAGTGGACCTCTACCAAGATTGTTCATATGATGCCACTGGGGTCAAAACTGGCCTCTCCGTGGGGTCACAAGTTTGAAACATCGGAACAAAGAAGGAAAACTTTAAAAATCTTCTTCTCTGAAACTAGATGGTGCAGAGATTTGATATTTGGTATTTAGCATCTCCTAGTGAACTTCTTCCAGTATTGTGCATATGATGCCCCTGGGGTCAAAACTGGTCCCTCCCCGGGAGTCACAACTTTGAAACATAGGAACAAAGAAGGAAATCTGAATTATTAGGCCTTGAACTTTGATATTTGGTATTTATCTTCATTGTAGACCTTTACTGCTTAGTACTCAGGTGAGCGATATAGAACCATCATGGACCTCTTGTTCTTTTTTGTTGCCATGGTAACCAGAGTTATAAGTGGAATTAAATTCTTTGAACAATTTTGGTAGAGCTTTACCCAAGGAACATTCCTGCCGAGTTTCAAGATGATTGGCCCAGTGGTTTAGGAGGAGAAGATGTTTAAAGAAATTGTTGACTGACGACGGACGCCGGACATAGGGCACTTTGTGCTAAGATGAGCTAAAAATGACACACTGTTCTATAAATTGGAGTCAAGGGTTGTTGGAAATATATACCTCCAGAAATATTAAGCTACTTCATTAAAATATTACTAAGCTTGGGATCCTTTATACCGCAATGAGGTCTTTCATTAGGTCTGTATGGCCGTCAATAAAGACATGTTATTATGTACTCTGCTCCTCCTACAGATTTTTAATAAATATGGCAGATTTTTTGCACGCCTTCCCACTACAGGAACGTGCGCACCTGCAATATTAAGTGACAGGAAAGAAAAGGTTCCTTTTTCATGCCGCGATAACATGTTCATTTTTTTATAATTTTTATTTGGTTGGTTGTAAGTTGTATTGGGGTTTAACGCCATTTTTACAGCTAAGGTCATATCATGGCGGTCGGTGACGTACATGTGTTTCCTGGCTTTCGCACACAACTTTTTTTTCCAAAGCCACCAACTACTTTTCTCACATGCTTCAACAGAGGTAAGAGGCGGAAATACGCCAGAAAGAAAGTTCGCCTCAACCGGGTATCGAACTCACAATCACCGGGTCATGAGTCCAACACACTCACCACTGAGCCACCCGGGCGGGTATATTTTTCATTGGGGCAAATATATCTGGTACAACCCCGCCTTACGGTATACAATGCTATACCTTTAAGTCAACTTCGAAGGTCATTGTGATCGGTAACACCAAACTCTCAACTACGCGAACTGTGTTATCTAATTCAGTAGCACCAAAAGTTCACCCTGTAGAGGACATCACAGTTGAGGAGGGAAAATTGACCGACATTACATGTATGTCACATGGTGATCCGTATCCTATCATGACGTGGCTAAATATAACATCCAATGACAGTTTAGCAGATGTCAACACAAGACTAAGAGTATATGTAAGTATCTCAGCTTTGTTTCTCTTTTCTCCGTGAGTTTGCGCCGTGTTTATTTTGATGTTTTCAAAAGCTTTCAATATGGATAAATTTATCATTATGTTGTGTTGTGTTAAACGGTTTAGTTTACACCTCTAGCAAGAAAACTATGATTTAAGATTTCAGCTTTGACACTTGAACAGTAAAATGTAGCAGACCGAACTCAGCACTGGCTGAGATAGGTTTTGTTTTTTCGAAAATCCTAGAAAATGACATAAAGTAAGATCATATAAAATTTTGTAGCCACAAGACCATACATCTTATTTATATTCTTATATTGTACTTTTTTTCAAAATATCTTTCATGATTTGGCAGTTGAAAGTTGAAATGCATCATTTTTTCTAACTCCAACAGTCTAATGGAGACTTTTGGAAAAAATTCAAAGGTACATTATGTAAAATGAATTAAATTATAGTCTTGTAGATTCGAGGTTTATTTAATACCAGCACAGTATTTCCGAGTGTAAAAAGATGGGTAGCCAGGCGAATGTTTATAAGCAATAATTTTATTT
The DNA here is from genome assembly GCA_943736015.1 of Tridacna crocea. Taxonomy (NCBI): domain Eukaryota; kingdom Metazoa; phylum Mollusca; class Bivalvia; order Cardiida; family Cardiidae; genus Tridacna; species Tridacna crocea. The sequence goes on along the minus strand of OX031057.1, from coordinate 31,091,809 downwards.
TCCCGTTTTGAGTAGTCCCGAAATAAAAACCTGGGAAAAAAAGACAAATACCTAAATCTCAACTCTCACCATAATCATGACCTTTATTTTTTAATACGTTCGTACAAGTTTATACCACCCGATATATGTAATGAAATTATACTTACACATACTTCCTCAGTTCATGAATTCACATTAAATGTTTAATGTGATACTCGATTTCATAATCTGGATTATCTCAACTTTCTTGGTGTACCTCTGTGGAAAAACGAAATGTTCATGAAGACATTTTTGTGCCATTTTCCATATTTCTACCTCGACTACAAACGAGTCACAAATCACTGCTGAACTATGCAAGGATACACAACTGCATGAGTAACCCATTCAGCACCATTGCTGGACGAAAATATGGATTTCTGTGGACAACATTAATTAAGATCAGACCACACAGGATGTGCAATATTATCTCCAATGTTTCATATCTGCTTGTTTATCCAAGCCTGTAGGACGAAATATCTTCCTTAGATGAAGTGGATTGTGTTTTCAGCAGTCGAAAGAGATCGAGTTTATCTACTGGGCGTTGAAAGGGGTAAAAGCAGTTAAATGATAAAAGTAATTGTCGACTACTTTCCAGACCACCCTCCCGAAGTATGTAGGCTCATCACAACAGTCTAATGCCAGAGCGTTTTTTGGAGTTAGAAGCTTTCTTACCATTAGAAATATTCGTTTGTCTGATTCCGGACAGTATGCTTGTGCAGCGGAGAATTCAGCAGGAAGAGACATTCACTATTTTCATATCACAGTCTTGCGTAGGTTGTTTCTTAATCTCCCTTTTTAGTTCACCTGTGCACGGAGTGCTCAGAGTGAGCTATTGTGATCACTCACGGTCCGTTGGCGTCCGTCCGTCCGTCCGTCCGTTCCCATTTTCTTGTTTACACTCTAGCATCTACAAACATCAACAAGTCAGCACCAAACTTGGTCAAAATATACATGACCATAAGATCTCGGATGAGTTTGATTCTGGGTCAAATCGAACCAAACATCTGGAGTTATTTGCCCTTGAATTGGAAAAATTGCTATATTTCACTTTGTTTACACTCTAGCATCTACAATTATCAACCAATCGGCACCAAATTTGGTCAAAATATATATGACCATAAGTTCTCGGGAGAATTTGATTTTGGATCAAATCGGACCTGAACATCTGGAGTTATTTGCCCTTGAATTAGAAAAATTGCTATATTTCACTTTGTTTACATTCTACCATCTACAAATATCAATCAATCGGCACTAAACTTGGTCAAAATATATATAACCATAAGATCTCGGATGAGGTCGATTATCGGTCTAATCGGACCAGAACATCTAGAGTTATTTGCCCTTGAATTGGAAAAATTGCTATATTTGACTTTGTTTACTCTCTAGCATCTACAATTATCAACCAATCGGCACCAAATTAGGTCAAAATATATATGACCATAAGATCTCGTATGAGTTTGATTTTAGGTTAAATCGAACCAGAACATCTGGAGTTATTTGGCATTGAATTAGAAAAATTGCTACATTTCACATTGTTTACACCCTAGCATCTACAAATATCAACCAATCGGCGCCAAACTTGGTCAAAATATGTATGACCATAAGATCTCGGATGAGTCCGCTTATTGGTCTAATCGGACCAAAACGTCTGGAGTTATTTTTTCTTGAATTTGAAAAATTGCTATATTTGACATTGTTTACTCTCTAGCATCTACAATTTTCAACCAATCAGCAGTAAACTTAGCCAAAATATATATAACCATAAGATCTTGTATAAGTTTGATTATGGGTCAAATCGGAGAAGAATGATTGGAGTTATTTGCCTTTGAATTAGAAAAATTGCTATATTTGACTTTGTTTACACTCTAGCATCTACAGTTATTAACCAATCAGCACAAAACTTGGTAAAAATATACATGATCATAAGATCTCAGATAAGTTTGATTATGAATGTAATCAGACCAGAACAACTTGAGTTATTTGCCCTTGAATTTGAAAAAAAATGCTATATTTTGCTTTGTTTACACTCTAGCATCTACAAATATCAACAAATTAGTTCCAAACTTGGTCAAAATATACATGACCATTAGATCTCGGATGAGTTCGATTATGGGTGTAATCAAACAAGAACAACTGGAGTTATTTGCCTTTGAATAAGAAAGTTCTTTAAAATAGTTCTTAGTCCGGAGCATAACTTTGTCATCTCAAGTCCGATTGACTTGAAACTTGGTATTTGTGTTTGTTGCAATAATACAGAGTGCAGCGTGGAAGAACTATAACTATACCTCATACTGTCTATGAGTTATTTCCCTTTGATTATCATTTTTACAACATTTTCTGCTAGTCTGGAATATAACCTTGTCATCTACAGCCTGAAGATCTTCAAATTTGATATGCATGATTGTTGAAAAGTTATGGAGTGCAGTGCAGATGAACCATAACTCTTCCTAGCACAAATTTTGAGTTATTCCCCCTTTGGCCTTCATTTTTATAGCATTTCTTGCTTGTCCAGAGCAAAACTTTGTCATCTTAAGTAGGAATGACTCGAAATTTGGTATGCTTATTTGTTGCAATATTTAGAAGTGCAGTGCCTAAGAACTGTAACTCTACCTCGTGCTGTCTTTGAGCTATTTCCCTTTGTGAATATCATCTTTACAGTGCATGACCGAAATAAAAAGTCATCTCAAGTCAGAACGACTTCAAACTTGGTGAGCATTTTGTTGCAATATTACGGAGTACAGTATGCAAAAACAATAATTCTATCTAGCCCGAATTTTGAGTAATTCCACTTTGATCTTCATTTTTACAGTATTTCTTGCTTGTCGGGAACGGAACTTCGAAGTCCCCAGTTAAATTGCAACACTTTGCTGCTCTTGTTTCATTATCATTCGACTTTGAACCCTAATATGTGATATTTATCTTTATTTAAGACCTTTGCTGCGTGGTACTCAGGTGAGCGATATAGGACCATCATGGTCCTCTTGTTTTCTTTTTATCACATTGAGTATTTAGTGTACAAAAGGTGAAATTGTGTTTGTGAGAATCAAAAATGATGTTATTTTTGTCTTCTTCTTTACCGGCGAAGTTGTTCTATTTAGCCATTTACAGTAAGATTTTGTATTTCTTATTTAATTTAATTACGCTGACCGAAGTCATTTCGATTTTTTTCTCCGGCGTAGCTGAAAGCCGTGGCTTTTGATCTACTTTTTGGAACTGGGAAAGAATGAATATATGGTAAACCCGGGGCCTTGACTTATACCATTGCAAATTTATGTAACAGGGAATGATCATTATTTTTGTTCTTTTTTGATAATTTAATATTTTTAGAAGCTTCACACAATAACCCAATACTACTTTTCAACAAAATGAAAACCGTGAGGAAAAAGAGACAACAAACAAACGCTAGCTCCGCCCACTGATGTCACGTGGTCCGCGAATCAAGTTTTCGGGACAAACAACCTAGACACCAGGGCTTGGCTTATATATACAGTATATGAAATTTACTTAGGAGATTTATTCCACCGTAAATTAATAATTCTAGATAGCATAAGCATGAGACAAATTTAAGAAAAGGCACTTACATATTTTGCATTAGGTATATAGGAGGTATAGAGAGTGATAATTGAAACAGAGGCTGGCTTATTTAAGAGTCATGTGAAAAAAAGCAGTCTAAAAGGGACTTTCCCACTTGGCGCACGAGCAGAAGCGACAAAATATTCATGCGACCGATACATTTTGATTTGCATCGTAACTATTACCAGAATAATCACATATGAAAAAATATTCGTACGAAATTCGCACGATCTAAAGCGACCGTTGTGCAATGCAAATGTATTAATCTTGCGATATACATGTACCTTGCGTCTATATACGGCTGTTGTACAATGAAAGCGAATTGTGTTAGATAATGTGATAATTATGATGGCGCAATTGATCACGCGATCGGACGATTGAACGTGGGTCAATGCGATTGGTCGTGGTTCGCTCGTGCAATCATGCGTTCAATGGTATGAGTGCTCGTGTGGGTTAGAGGGGATATATACCGCTCATTTCCGACGCTCTTTAGTTGACACAGTTAAATGCGAGAGAAGATTCAGCAAACTCAGCAGACGGCGACGAGATATTGGCGCAGCAGCATCCAGGGTCTATTGTGTTCTGAAACAGAAATGGCTATACAGGGTATATATATTAGTGGCAAAGCATGGCAAATTGAAGCTGATAAATCGTACAATGATTGTAAACGTTGCAAGATTATATGCGACACGTTGAGCAACAGTCTCATGGTTTGCAAAACACACGCATAGACCTTTAAAAATCGTGCATCACTCTTACGAGTACACAAAACGCTGCAAGACCCTCGTACTAATGTTCGTGCGTTGCATTGCGATAATTTGGATCGCATTCGGTCGCGTCTGAATAATGTGCATATCCATTATTTTGAAGAGGCTTGATTCAACCACTAAAACGCATGCAACGAATGCGAGACATCTTGCAATTTCTCGTAATTTCTGATACATGTCTAAAAATCATAGATCTGCTGATACGATTCATCTGTTATCTGGACAAAAGTAAGGTTTTGTTTTAAAGTTCAAACCTGCCTCAGACAGATTCTTCATTGCGGTTTAGTCTGCAATATGTTCCTCATTAATTTAAGCAGAATCGCGAGCTTTGAAATTTCCAAGCGATATATACATACATTTAGCAGTGCAAATGGTTTCCCGAAGTTTGGCTTGACATTGGAAAACATCTATGCCAAAAACAAATGATAGGTAACCATTTTTTGTTTATTTGGATATCAGTATTTTCATGTAATTAATCAGATGTTTTAAACATATCCAGTAGATATTTATATATACCTCCAATGCAGAATGTCTAGGTTTTGATAATGGCGAGACGGTTTCCGCTCTGAAATGAAAATGCTGACAGCTGATTGGCTTATTGGTTTTTGAGTGACAGATCTGGCGTTTTGTCAATTGATGGCGAGGCTACTGACCATTATTTTATTTCATATGGATCCACAAAAGAATTTCAATATTCATATTCAAGTATCTTTGAGGACGTCTTTCTTTTTTAAAAGATATTTCTTGTTTAGAGTTACTTCCACGTCTAAGACACCCTGCAGCACCCTTTTCAACATGTTATCATTTCACGACCCCATAATACATGTGTCTTTATACACAATGGTATTAAATTTCGAGGCACCAATATGAAACGACCGAAAGGCACCCAGCAATCATTTACACTGCACGGGCCATTTTCAGACATTCATTTTACTTACAATTAATATATAATCAATTCAATATATAGAAATGTTTACAACTGTCAGCAAACTTACCTTAAATTCAAATGAGGAAAACGAGGCAGTAACTTGCATTGATACCGCTCACAATGTTCCACATATTCAAAAGTTCTTTATTAAGAGGAATACATATATCCAACAAATCAAAACGTTTGTGATCAGATGAGTGTTCTATGTATGCGTAGTGAGTGGTGTGTCTTCCGCATGTCGACATGTATACCCCCTTTTCATCCGAAGATTTGTAATATACTGAACATACTTTACATCACTAGACAAGAAGTACATGTAGTCATAAAAGACATAAACAGTACTTTAGATGCAAATGAAGCAGCATGCCCCGATTTAATCCATCATAAATTACTGAAAAAGAAAATGAACAGAGTGTATCTAAACCTTTACAAATAATATTCAATGAGTCGTTACAAGACCAAACTGTCCCTAAAAAATGGAAAATTTACTATAGTTAATCAACCTTTCAAATAGATATATAAGTCCTCATTTTACAATTATCGACCAATATCTCTTTAAAGTTGTGTCAGTAAACTGATGGAAAAGTGTGGATTCAAGCATCCGTACAACCACCTACACTCAGATCATCTTGTCTACGAAAAGCAGTCTGGTTTATTGCGGGGACATTCAACAGTCCATTAACCGATCGAAATAAACCTTCAAATTGTTTCTGCTTTAGATTCAAAATAAAACTTATATATGGTATTCTGTGATATATCGAAGGCATTTGATATAATCTGGCATAAAGGTTTCATCTTTAAACTTTGCAAACTTGGCATCGATGGTCCCCTTCTTCAATAGTTTAAAAATTGTTTGTCCAATCGTCAACAATCTGTTATTATTATAGAACTGCCAGATCTAAACAACACCAGTAAGTACAGGCGTTCCCCAAGGGTCGGTTCTCGGGCAATTACTTTTCCTTGTCTACGTGTATGACATTTCAGACAATCTCTTAAGTATATCTCGTTTATCTGCAGATGACACCTCACTAGCTTGTACAGCCACCCAAATTGCAGACATTGAAGGCATCCTAAATCATGACCTGTTTATTCTATCCAAATTAGCAAAGCAGTTGCTGGTGTCATTTATTCTCTCTAAAAACGTAGTCATGCACTTCATCAACACAAATGTTCAGCCACCAGTTTTATTGTTTAACAATGATCCAATTCAGTTTGTTACGAATCATACACCTTGAATTAACTCTGAGTGGTAATGGTAAATGGCGTGAGCATATTAATAATGTAACTCAGTCTGCAAACAAGATCCTGGTTATTATTAGATCTTTATAAAATTTAGACTAAAGAGAGATTCTCAAAACCAAATATATAATTATCACGACCACTTCTTCAATACACCACAGTAGTTTGGGATAATTGTACTGTGACATAAGGGATCATCTGGAAAAATATCATTGTAATCGGTATTACAAGATCAGCTTCTGCTCTTGACCTGTACAAAGAAAGTGGTTGCTTAACGTTAAACAGGTGCAAATACCAGAAACTTGCACTTATTAATAAAGTAGCCAACGGTCAGACTCCACAGTAATTAAATTCGTAACAGATGCATCGATCTGCAATCTGACTTTTTCTTGATCTATATATCTCAAAATCCAAAGTGTAGGTGCGTTTACGATTAAGAAATTGTTGATCATTATTTCTTCAGATGCATATAATATACAGAACAGGGAAATAATCTCTTTCAAAACATACGCCGATTTCATCCATTAAATATCAACATTCTATTGTATGGATCCGATAATCTCAGTTTCGAAGACAACTCAATGATATTTATGACTGAACAAACTTATGTAGAGGATACTGGACGATTCATGAAATCCTGCAGCAGCAAACGAAAAATATATAACCAATTCGCCCGAATCTTGAGACCCCACTAACTTACGATTCATCCAAAATCTGACGTTTTTTTCCTTCACATTCTTTTATTTCAAGAATTGTATTTTATCAATAGAACTTGACTTAATATTGTGTAACTGGAACAAAATTGTCGTCCAAAATAAAATGAAAAATAAGTGCAATATTACAAAACCAAAAGTGAAAATGGGCGACTCTAATAGGAATGACCGAATCTAAGTTGCGAGAACTTGTGGCAGATTCTTTTGCCTAGTCGTTTGATTATGTAAATTGTTCTGTATTGTGAATTTTATTCTTGTAACCTTACTTAGCAATAAAATATGTTTCAGCTATAAAAGCAAATACCTTGTGTGCACCCTTTTTCAGTTTAATATTTATAAAAATTAGAATGTTTACCTTGATAATATCTCACAGCTTTTTAACATTTGGACCATGCTTAGTCAAAAAACAGGTCACAAGGAAAAATCTTAGACAGCATTTTGTGCACTCTAGAGACCACATTTTCAGTCCGTTTTCTATCAAACTATTCGGCGTGTTTGTCTTAATATTTTCTCGAAAACATCGAAGTAATGTCATTTTGGGTCAAAAAGTAGGTCACTGGGGCAAATCTTAAGAGCATTGCAGACTCAATATTTTCAGTCTGATACTCATGAAAATTGGTTATGATAATATCTTGATAATATCTCGGAGATATTTAAAATTTAGTCACATCGGGTCAAAACGTAAGTCACTTGGACAATCTGATAAAAACAACCTTGGTGACACTCCACAGGCAAAAAATACCTCTGATTATTTTAAAGATAGGTCACTTCAGGTCAAGAAGATTGTGAAGGGGACAAATATTTAAAGAAAAAAAAGAACGTGAACTCTAGAAGCGATAGCTTCAATCTGATCTACAAAAACATTGTTAGAATGTTTGTCTAGATGCTTTCTAGGCCCAATATAGATTTTATCGTATCAGGTCAATAAAGTAGGTTACACAGAAGGTTACACAGACAAATCGTAGAAAAAAAATAATGACATCAAGCGTCATAGGTTGTCCAGGCGACGGACCTATCCTCGTGTACACTCTACGCGCCAGATTTTCGGTCTAGCGCTCATGAAACGTCGTCAAAATGTTTGTCACGATAATATCTCGGATACATTTAAAATTTGATAGTTTTAAAAAAGTAGGTCACCAGATGAACTATAGAAAACTTAGGAGCCAACATTTTCAACTCAATACCCATGAAATGTCGCGAACGTATTTATCCTGATGATATATTGGAATAGTTCAAAATTTTGATACATCGGGTCGAATGATAGGGTCTCCAAGTCAAATTTTAGAAAAAAAAAAAAACTGCTGTGCATACCAGGGACCAAATATTTAGTCCGATACTTATAGAGTTGGTCGGAGAATTCGTTTCGAAATTAGGCCCTGATCTGTCTAAAAGTAGGCAACCGGGGCAAATCCTAGAAAAGCCTTGTGTGTACCCTAGAGCTCATACCTTTGGTCTGATGCTATTCATGAACTTTGGTAAGAATGTTTGTCTTGATGCTATCTTGTGCTAATTCAGAATTGGTTCACATCAGGTCAAAAAGTAGGTGAAAGGGACATATCGTAGGAATACCACTCCAAAAGCCATGTTTCCACTTTGATACTTATGCGACTTAGTCAAAATATGTCTGCATGCAACTTAGTACCAGGTTTAAAGCATCTTCGCGAGCCAAGTTTACGATCACTACGTGGATCTTACCTTGGCTGATTGAGCCCGATTTCGAGATTCCTGTGATGCGCCCTCTATTGGATGCTGGTTATTACTCCCCTTTACACCATGTTTCTAAAAGCAAATGAAATATCGTTTTACAAATCGCTTACAAATACACATGAAGCGATAAGCAGACATCCACGTGGGTTTCCATGTTTTACCTATTATTCGAAAAGTAGATACCGTGTCCTATTTTTATCAAAGATGAAATGCTACGAGCGATTTCATTCGTTGCAGCTAGACCTGGCTGCATCCAATGAAAAGGCGTATTAGGGGGTTGTAAAAATCAAGCTCAATCCGCCAAGGTAAGATCCACGTAGTGATCGTAAACTTGGCTGGCGAAGATGGTTTTAAAGTTGATCACATCAGGTTGAAAGGTAGTATATAGGGACAAATCGTGGAAAAACTTCTTGTGCGTCCCGGGAGCAATGTTTTAGTCTGATACACATGAGACTTGAACAGAGCGTTTTTCTTACTAATATTTTGGACGGACTTGAAATACGGTCATGTTAGATGAAAAAGTCTGTGTAACAAATCCTAGAAAAAACGTGTTAGTGCAGAGGCCATGTCTAATCTAAAAAACTAATCTAAAAAAGTATATGTATTCTAGGAGCCATATTTTCATTCTTAAATTCATAAAATCTGATCAGAATCTTTGTCTTGATTTGAAGAAGTATTTAATTGGTCAGTTTGGACACTGGCGCTCGATCTTAATTTAGAATCGTTGTGTGTATATAACCTAATATATAACATGGTAAGACAGGCAGAATAGACTCACTTCATTTCAGACGGTTGTAATTTGTATCACGAGCGAAATTGGCCCCATAATTGAATGTTATTAATCAGAATACATGTTTAAATCAACATTTACACAGTAAAATTATTCATAAAAGTTCAATTAGAACTATGACCGACACTTTTTTCGTTGTACTCACAGTTTTAACAGATTTACATCAGTTTCCCCACTGGCTCACTTCCGGTAACCTCGTATGACCTTTTCAAAATGATACGGCTCATCTGATTGGTTCAACCTTTAACGTTCTATTTCATGGTTGTTTTTACGCCTGACGCACCTTTTCTATTAGCCCAATCAGATCGCATGTTTTAAAAAGAGTCTGATGAAGTCGGGTAAAGGTCGCACAAACCGGAAGTTGACTGCAATTGAATCTTACAGACAAAATCCACATGTAAGAAAACATTCAATTTCTTCTATAAATGTAAGTAAATTACATGATTCTTACCATTTCTACTTAAAGAAATGTATCTTCTCTCCAGCCAATTTATACTTTTTGCACTCGACTGCGTTTTAATTGAAAAGAATACTACGATATGGGAGAGGTCATTTTGCCTGTCTTACCATGTTATATATTAGATTATATACACACAACAATTCTAAATTAAGATCGAGCGCCAGTGAGTTTGGACTAAAAAATAATAGGTCACCTACATGTATACTCATGTTGTTTACATCATCAAAACCAGAATTTATGCAACTTTATTAATTCTACATGACTGAATTACTTTACTCTGGTGAGCAGTTTTAAAGGGCCAATGACCCTGAAGAAGATTGTTTGTTTATGTTGTCTTCGTTACGGTTAATATCTTAAGGTAAGACCTGTTTAATGGAAAATAGCTATTTCCTCTAAAATATCATCCTGCAAAATTAGTTATAATTAAAATTGAGTATTATTGAACTACTTTCACCAATTTATTTTTTTCCCCATTTTTTTTCCCTCTTTGAATTATCATTTATAATTCTAAAACCACTATATTCTCAATTCAAAAAGAGAAAATAATTACCTCATTTTCAGAAAACTAACAACAGTATCAAAAAATAATTTTAAGATAGACATAAACGGAATTTCTGATCCGTTAGAAATGTGCAAAGATATTATTTCTGCATAAATCCTTATTTATCCTTATGTATCAACCAATTAGAATTTTCAGCGGAAGTGCATTACACAGGTCTTAACTTAAAGTCTCAGTAGCGTCTAACTGAATAAACAAACTATTTATAAAATTAAAGTAAATTTTATTTTTACCACATAAAAATATGGCGATTATTATGACTTTCGCAATATGTAAAGGTGCAGTTCGGAATGTTCCAGTCAGTGACAGAAAAAATAATTTTGAAACTCATTATCTGTTTGTTTACATCGGTAATTGCCGACGATTAGCTGTCCTTTCTTCGTAAATCTCCACAGTGACGTGTTGGTGATGTAAACATCACGTGATCATTCAAAGCGTCCAAACAAACCTTTCATTTACTTGATAGTTTTGTTCCCATTCTAGGCTTGAATAACGTAAGTTATAGACATCGTAAACAGAAACAACGATACAGGCTGATCATCGCTTATTCATCAATACATTTAGATAAGAAAACAGGTTCAGAATGAGCAATGTTGCTCAATTATCCTGTCTACTACGTCATAGCACTAATGAGATGCAATGTTATCACGTGACGTTCTCGAAGACCTAGTTCGAATAAACATAAACGATAACGCAGGTTGTCTCGCTCAATGGCGTCCATGAAATCGACGGGCTTCTTCATGCATTTTCGCATACGTATATTATGGCAACAAATGAAGTAACTGATACGTTCGGGTTTTCTCCGATCTTATATATGCGTTATCCAATATATTTTCGAGATATTAACGGTGACAAGTACCTATGCTTGGCTTTACGGCTGCTTTAACATTTACCTCGAACAAGTGCCTTATCTAATCGCCTAGCCAAGAATGTAAGAGTGTGACTTTAACGACTTTTGATGCAGGGATCATGAGTTTGAATCTATGGTTGCGCAAACTTTTTATAGACTTTATGATAGTCATTGCTACAAGGTCTTTCCCTATCTTGCTCCTGTGTCTGCATTTTACGTTAAACGGTAGCAAGCGGCTTGAAAAAGGTGCTATAGAAACGCTAATGGAGAAACCGTCAAGATGAAAGAAGAGTTAAACTGACTGATATGATATGGATAATATATTAAAACGGCGTATATAAACAGCAAGCAATTAAAACTAACATTATCAAACCATTCTATAAATAATGGATGCTTTTCCCTTTGCAGCCCAACCACCAGGTCCAGTGCAGACTCTTGCATCAATGTCCCCAACTCCATTCGATATTGATGTGATGTGGAAAGCACCGATTCAGACTCCAAGCCAGCAAAGAGTGTGTCCTATAATTGGTTACAGACTCGAACTTCTGGATGAATTTAATGTTGTACTGAGAGAAGCCAACAGTACAGCTACAAAGAGTTTGTTTAGTAACTTGGAACCAAACACTGTATACAGGGTAGGTTTTTATTCGATGCCATGCTGGACTTTCCATTAACGATACTTTACACAAATATGAAACAATTTAAAAACCGCGGTTCTTTCCAATGTTCATATCAATACATGCTATACTGCTGTTAAAGAAGAATGAACCGCATCACGACCATCTTTAATACACAAAAATAGTCTAGCCTGTGTTCCCAACGAAGTGCATTCATTTTATTCACCAAGAAAACTTGGAGCTGTAAATATGCAAGACATAATGTTCTTATCTTAAGCTAATCCTCTAGCCTGTGTACCCAACGAAGTGCATTCATTTCATTCACCAAGAAAACTTGGAGCTGTAAATATGCAAGACATAATGTTCTTATTTTAACCTTATCCACACAACCCCTAATTTTAAGGAAAAAGGGCTTTTGAAAGCAATATGGAAAAGCAGAAGGTGTTGGTGACTACTTATTTATCTTTTTGTCCACAATATTCTTTACCCTTTGAAAGATAAATATCAAATTTTCAGTTACACTGAGTTATGGCAAGTCTAAAATTATGCCGTTTAGTAAATTGTTAAGAATTGATTTCTTTGAAACAGCGCAGATCAGATTTAAACGTGCATTTTTCTTTGTCAGGGAAGAGTGTGAATATCAGGGCCTGTATTCACCAACCATTCTTAAGAGTATTCTTAGTCTTATTCTCCAAGTTTTTTTCTGAATTGGTAAGTAACACAACTTCTGATTGGCTAAACCATTCATAGGAATCGTTGGTGAATACGGGCTCAGGTCACTTACTGTGAAAGTTTTGCTGTCTATTTGTTTCATTTGTTAGGTTTTGCGTTTTTCGAAAACGTCGAGGTATTGTCAGAGCCCTGTTGTTGGAGAGAACTTAGATGTTTGCTGATATTTACGTTATTGTTGAATACATTTTCTAACAATGGCTGCTTGTTTACGTCCAAAGGGAAGCAGCATCAGAATGAAAGATCACTGTTAACCCATTTTAACATATTTTTGGCCTTTTTTTCCGATGTAGATTTTCATTATAAAACACCAGAAGGTGAGCGCTGTCATTGTTTTGTTGTTTAGATCCAAGTCCGTGCTTACCATGATTATGGAGAGGGAATACTACTACAAACGGACACTAAAACCCGCAGAATACCGATCCTTGGACCTGCCCACAATGTCTCAGTCATTACATTAAACAGTACGGTAAGAATACATTAAATCGGTTGATTTTTCTTTGCATCTGCGGTCACTTAACAGGGAGAAAAACTCTAATTTCTATCCTAGGCCTTACCTTCTATGTTTCGGTGTTGTTACAATGAATAGTCTGGTCAGCATATAGAGTGTCGGAAAAACTCCGCGTATGCTGTCTGATAAATAGAGTTCAAGATTACAGGGATTCTAGGTACGGTTTTTTGGTTAGGAGTTCTACTAAACGGAACGTCTAGATTTGTGTTACTTCAGATCAGGTTAGTTTACGAGCATAAGTAGGAGTTTAAGTTAAATAGGTGTCGAGATAAAAAAATAAAATTGTAGATTAAGTTAGGTATAAGTCAAAACAAGTGAAAGTCCAAAAGAATTAAGGTCAAAGAAGAATTTCAGATTTGTCGGACTGGCAAGTCTAGACACGTAAAGGCCTATATTAGTTTCATTTAGTATGAGTAGGAATCTATACGAGAGTTGGTCAATAAATTCAAGGACACCAAAGGCTTCTTTTTGTGTTTAAAAACAACGCGAAATTTCTTTTGAAAAAAGTATCTCTGATCATTTATGAATATTGTGTATAAATGTCACATAAAAGATAAAGTAATTTTACACAAAACAGGAATTACTACACTTATATCATTGAGATCACCGCAGATCAAGCGCAAAATAACGTCAAAAGGACTTCAAGGTTACATTGCAAATAATCACATAAAACGACTTGTCGAAAGATCTCAACACTTCAAGTGCCTTGCTCTGTAGGTGGTCGAAGCTTCTAACTATACGACCCTTTAACTCGATCTTTAACTTAGGAAAAAAGGCAAAATCGTAGAGCGCAAAGTCAGGTGAGTATGGTGGGTGTTCCAAGATCTTGGCCCCTTGCTGGCTGGTGATGGTTGTCTTTTCCAGAAACCTTCTCAATATTCTATTTAGTCTGTTGTATCGTAATTTCTAATTTCACAAAAAATCATCAGCTCTTTGCTCCAATGACGTCGCATGTCGCTCTGACGCATACACACCTGTCTCCATTGACATCATCAACAAATCAAGAAATCGATTTTGAATGCTTGTTTTTTTTTTTTTGTTATGAAGGCGTAAATAGAGGCTATTACACGGCTGATGGCCGGAGAGTGATATCGGCTTGCCACCTTGATATGTGCCCCGAGGGCTTTAGCCCGAGGGCTGATTTCGAGGTGGAGTGCCGACATCACTCTCCTGTCCGCATCAGCCGTGTAATAATCTATTTATTACATTCATGGATCAATTGCTCGATAAACGTCACGTTCATGACGTCATTCATCATCGCTATCGTAGAGCTACATTATGTGTAGTGCAGGACGCTCTAAATAAACAGTTCTTCATGTTTGTTGATTGTCAAAAAGATGATGCCATTATTGTTTCTCAATCTTATTATTCAATTTAGTGTGATAAGGATCAAAACTGAGAAGCAGGATAAACAGAATAGATGATTGGTGCCTGGAATTATGAAACTTAGAAATCAAGCTCGGTTCTTTCGGCTCAAAAATCGTAGAACTACTAGCCTATAGACACTACACATTGCCTGATTAGTTTCCCATTCCATGACAACAACAACCTATTCTCTATTAATAACGTCTTTGTTGGTTTAACGATTCAACGTTGATTGTGGTTCTGAAGACTTGTCCACTAACAATTGATGGACTGATTCCGCCATTCTTTTTTTCGAAATGGATGTTTTGAGAACGTCAGTGTACGATGAAGTGTTCTGTTGCTATAGATATAGAACAATATCTTATTAACGAGCAGGATATCAGATAACAGCCCGTTGCCCCGCCATATCTGCCCTTGCGTGATACTGATATTATTCCATTTTCAGTGGAAAATGTTACCATTATTAGTAACAGAAGATAATACATAGAGGTTATTACACGGATGATGAAGGCCGGAGAGTGATTTCGGCCCGCCACCATTATATCTGACCAACAATTTAGTGTGATATGCTGATCAAAACTGAGAAACAAGATAAATAGAATAGATGATTGGTGCTTCGAATTATTCAACTTAATCAAGCTCGGTTCACCCGACTCAGTGGATACGATTCGTTTAATTAACTACTAGGCTAGCTATGGAGACACTACACATTGCCTGATAAGTTTCTGAACCAAGACAACAACAATCTATTCTCTATTTATCATGTCTTTGTTAATTAAACGATTCAGTAATTCTCTATAGTTTTAAAGATTTGTCCGCTAGCGATTGTCGGATCGATTCAGCCATTTTTCTTTCAAAATGAATGTTTCGAGAACGTTAGTTTACGAGCGAGTGTTCTCTTGTTATAGATGTAGAACAAATATCTTGTTAACGGGCAGGATATCAGATATCAGCCCGTTGCCCCACCATATCTGCCCCCGCGTGACACTGATATTACACCATTTTCAGTGGAAAATGTTACTGTTATTAGTAACAGAATGTAATAGTGATGTTTATGTCACTTCTGTTACATGTATGTGCGGGTACGCGTCAAATTAGTCTTAAATCTAATTATAAGTATGAGCTGCTGTGGTCTTAACCCTTTCCCAAACGACAAACTTTTGGACTAGACCAAATTGAAACATTTGCAGACGACAATTCAAGTCTTACTGAAAAGATGGTTTCTGTCTATGACAGGGTAGAAAACATTGTGGGAAAAGGAGAAAATGCTGGTTTCTCCTTTTCCCACAATGTTTTCAGAAGGTTTCTATTCCAGACCCGTAAAAACCAGGGATTGTTTGGGAAAGGGTTAATGCACTGGGGTACCATAGGGATTCGTAGTGTCCGTATACCAAATAAAGTTCTGTTAAAATTTATAGGTATGTATTGTCATTTTATAGTTCTACAAAATAGTAAAATTCAATGGCAGTGCAATTATTTGTGACGGAGATATCGACGGTGTCAGCGAAATTACTGATAAACCCTCGTACAAGTTGAAATTTAGATCTGTAGATTTCTAAAAAGTCAGAGGTAGAAAGTCATATTAGTGGGTGGAACTCAAGATAAGTGGAAAGTTGGCCTAATAGAACTTAAGATATGACGTCTCCTTATTTCATTGATTGCAACATAAAAAAATCCTGTTTCTTCTTTTTAGCTCACCTGAGCACGAAGTGCTCAGAGTGAGCTATTGTGATAGTGCTGTGTCCGGCGTCGGTCGTCAACTTTTACCTTGAGTACGCTCTAAAGGCCACATTTTCAGCACGATACTAATGAAAATTGGTCAGAATGTTTTCCTTGATGATATCTCGGACGAGTTCGAACATGGGTCATTTCGGGTCGAAAACTAGGTCACTAGGTCAAATCTTAGAAAAACCTTGTGTACGCACTAGAGGCAACATTTGCAGACCGATACTTATGAAAATTGGTCAGAATGTTTGCCTCGATAATATCTCGAAAATTAAAAATAAAAAAAAAAAAAGGTCATGTCTGGTCAAAAACTAGGTCACTAGGTCAAATCTTATAAAAACCTTGTGTACGCTCGAAAGGCCACATTTTCGGTCTAAAACTCTTAAAATGTGGTCATAATCTTTGTCTTGATGATATCTCGGACTATATTGAAAATGGGTCATGTCGGGTAAAAAACTAGGTCATCAGGTCAAATGTTAGAAAAAACTTTTGTACGCTCTAGAGGCCATATTTTCAGTCCAAAACTCTTGTAAGTTTATTTAGAATGTTTGTCTTGATGATATCTCGGACGAGTTTGAAAATGGGTCATTTTGGGTCAAAAACTAGGTTACCAGGCCAAATCTTAGAAAAACCTTGTATATGCTCTGGATGCCACATTGTCAGTCCAACACTCTTGAAAATTGGTCAGAATGTTTGCCTTGATAATATCTTAGATGAGTTTGAAAATGGGTCATGTTGGGTCAAAAACTAGGTCGAAAGGTCAAATGTTATAAAAACCTTGTGTATGCTCTGGAGGACACATTTTCAGTCTGATACTCCTGAAACTTTTCATAATCTTTGTTTTGGTGATACTTTGAATGAATTTGAAAATGGGTCATGTAGTGTCAAAAACTAGGTCACTAGGTGAAATATTAGAAAAACCTTGTGTACACTGTATAGGCCACATTTTCTGCATGATACTTTTCAAACAAGGTCTAAATGTTTGTTTTGGTGATGTCTCAAAAGAGTTTGATAAAGGGTAATTGTCGGATCCAAAACTAGGTCAGTTGCTCAAATCTTAGAAAAACCTTCTGTACGTAGAGGCTACATTTTCAGTCCAATACTAATGAAACAAACTTGGTCAGAATGTTTGTCTTATTGGTATCTCAAAGGTGTTTGATAATAGGTAATGTCTGATAAAAAAAATAGGTCACTGGGAAACTAGATTGAAAATGAATCATGTTTGGTCAATAGACGCAGATGAGCGATTTCAGGGCCATCATGCCCCTCTTGTTTTAAGATGAATAACATTTTGCAGACAGACTGCAGGATATCACTATATGGACCCTAGGATTTTAAGGCTTATTAAACCAGAATAAAACTAGATGTGGGTTTTATTTATAATATCTGCTAAAGAACTAAATTTTTCGGTGGTTATATAGTTGTTTTGATTTGAGTCGCAAAGCCATTATTATTTAAACCCAGCCTAGTTAGAAATACTTGATACATACTAAATACGGTCATCGACTAATACTCACCACATAATGCTAGTTATTGATTCTTGACAGGATCCACACCATATAACGCAGAATCAAGGCGTGCCTTGGAAATTATTAAAGGTGACTAAGGCTCGTATGTTGTTTCTGATTTGCTCGCAGTAGATACTGTGTGATATTGGACTTTGAGGGAGGGTGGTGGAATTGAAATTTGATTTATTAGCATTGTATAGTGTACACGCATGTATGATGTGTAACTGGAGAAAACCTACTAAATTCACTATTTATATTGGTACATGGAAGGTTTACAGTCAAATGCACTTCTAAAATTCAAATTATACTCCTTTCTCTTCTTCATTTAAAATAGTTTTTTTTTTATCATTGTATTCATTTAGTCTCCAGACAAAACTCTTTCTATTTGGCGAAAATATTAATGACGTCGGGTGATTTCCCGCTACTCGTTTATAGTAAGGGCATAAGACGATGGGGTGTCTGGGTATGAAAATAAAATTTTGGTCCAATTGGGCACTTTTATGCCAGACTTTATCCGTCAGTGACATCGCTAATTGCAAGAAAAACAATGCTTTTGCTTTTTTTCTCTCTCTCTCTCCAAAAACAACTAGATAGTGCAGATAACTTGGGATCATCCAGTGGCTGTTTCGACCAATCAGATACGTTTACGGAAGTATATAATACATTTGCGGAAAGAAGGCGACAGGAAATCAGTAGAACGTCAAATTGAGCGCAACAGAACCAAAGTTATATTTCAGGGTAAGGTTGTACCGACTTGTACTTGGCTTTTTTTTCCCTTTGACCCGATAAATATATTCTGAATAGTTGGTTAAAGGCTAAAAAATAAAATCTCAAAAATGTTTTGATTCAATAAGTTTTAGCATTTTTCCTTAACCAATTCATTGAAAAAACGTTCAGTGGCGGATTGAACGAGTAAATTTCCTACTTTTAAAAGCTTCAAGATATATGCTTTTTGGATAAACAAAGCTTGTCTGAAATTTAAGATTGGAGATTAAATGCAATTAAAATTGAAGGGACATGTCTTAGTACATCAGAATTTTGACGACCGTAATAAACTATAATCAAGTCAGTAGGCCTACCTCCATGCCTCAAGGCTGATTTTTTGAAACCAATCTCGAACAAAATGTGTTTAAATGTAGGTGACTCAAGAAATGCTTAACGGAAATGTTTGAGACTGCAAGGAGGAAGAATATTAATTAATTGACAGTTTTCACAATGTTTTATTTGCAAGATCTAGTTATGGAGCAGTTTTACGATTTTCGAATCATTGCAATGTCGGAGGACGGACAGGTTTCGTACTCAGAGTGGGTTCAAGGTTCAACATACAGGGAAGCATATATGGATGGTATTATAGCTTTGATAGTAAAATTGTTCTGTTTTCTTCATGTTTGTATTTCATGTCTGTAGACAATATACTTAAAAATAGATATTGGAAAAACAGAAAAACTTCGCATTTGCATAGCAAGGAGTTATGAATTCTACCATTTACTCATACGATACTAACAAGTGTGTATGTTTTTTTTTTTTTTAATTCATAACTTTTGATTCCTAATCCTTTCAAAGCAATGCATTCTCTCTGATCTGAAATTTTGCATGTTAGGACTGCAGACCCAGTATTCGAGTCAGATACCCGTTCGAAGAAGGTCGGAAAACGCACGAAAACTCATTACACTGGAGATAAGGGTACGAGCTCTCCTGGTAACCTTTTTTTTTTAATCTAGAGCTTGTTTTTCGGACATAAATGTTTTCGCCACTTATACACAATAGATTTATTTTATACCCTATAAACTTATTTAAGTACAATATATATCTTTTTACCCAACGAATATATATTTTTTACCCAATAAATATATCTTATACGCAATAAATATATCTTATACATATAAACTTAAATATCTTTATAGATAATAAATACATTTTTTTCCAAATAGTTTTTGTACCCAAGACATATTTTTATAAGCAATAGTTTTCTTTGTACAAAAATGTACATGTATATGACTTTTGTTCTTCGTTTTTGATTCTTTGTTTTTAATACACAATGAATATATTTCATACAATATATACATGTATATATATTCCTAATAAATATAGTTTATAGAAAATAAATTTCTATATATAAAAATACATATAACCAGATAAAATATTACAACATATTTTACACCATAGTCATTAATTAGGGAAAAATACAGTTCAAGATTGGTTTGCCGGTGCATTTCTTAATATAGGGTTGAGTGCAGATTTTTGTGTTTTCATCGAGATATAAAATCCAATTGCCTTATTACATGGCAAATAACGCCGAAGGGCGTTATGTTAAGCCATGTAATAAGGCAATTGCATTTTATATCTCGATGAAAACACAAAAATCTGCACCCAACCCTTATAATTGCACTCGCTGTTCTCTTGAATCACTTTTCGAAAATGAAAGAGAGACAAAATCACGGACAAATACGACAGTAAATACGACTTAATTTCCTTGGCGGATACTTGGTATAACGGACATGAATACACAATCTATTTTTAGCTTTTCAACATTTTTTTTTAGTCGAAGGCGGCCATTTTGCTGGCTTTGAAATCATAATTTCGATGATTCATCGAACAAAATTTAAGAATAAAATAATTATGTAGATCTATATGAACAATACAATCAACTATCTAAACTTGAGGCTAAGCGGAAGATGTGTTCTTTCTAGTGACCTTTTTATAGATAATTTGTAAAGTATATGCGTACGTTCCGTCGGCAGATCTGTTCTCGATGAGTATCTATCTGTTACCAAGGATATAAGACTTGGTCTATCCTATGTTTCTTGTAAGATATAAATCGAATGACGCCAACATTTTGTGACCCACTTATTAGAACATAAAAAAAACAGATGTTAATTTTTCAATAATGTATTTTTGGTTTCCCAGTTCTAGGCTTGTTTCTAATATCGTTCCTATCACGCCAACATTTCAAAAATTCTTAACACAGTGTATTCACTTCTTTCGATCCTTTCTCCAACCGTTCCTTTACTATATACATTCCATCAAATCCACGATAACTTTTTCCTGGTCAATAGCATTTATTATACGCCCGTCGAAGACGGGACGTATTATGGGATCACCCGTGGCGTCCGGGCGGGCGGGCGGGCGGGCGGGCGGCGTCCAGTTCTTTGTCCGGAGCATATCTCCAAAACTATTCTAGCTAGGGTTATGAAATTTCATGGGTGGATAGATCTCATCGAGGGGGAGTGCAGTGTACAGGAACCATAACTCTTGCTTGCTTAATTTTTGAGTTATTGCCCTTTCTTGTTTTTCATACTTGAATTTTGTCCGGCGCTTATCTCCAAAATTATACTACCTAGGGTTATGAAATTTTATGGGTGGATAGATCTAATTGAGGGGGAGTGCAGTATACAGGAACCATAACTCTTGCTTGCTTAATTTTTGAGTTATTGCCCTTTGTTATTTTTCATACTTGAATTTTCTCCGGAGCATATCTCCAAAAGTATACTAGCTAGGGTGGATAGATCTCATCAAGAGGAAGCGCAGTGCACAGAAATCATAACTCTTGCTCGCTTAATTTTTGAGTTATTGCCCTTTGTCGTTTTTCATACTTGAATTTGGTCCGGAGGATATCTCCAAAACTATACTAGCTAGGGTTATGAAATTTCATGGGTGGATAGATCTCATCAAGGGGGAGCGCAGTGCACAGGAATCATAACTCTTGCTCGCTTAATTTTTGTGTTATTGCCTTTTGTTGTTTTTCATACTTGAATTTTGTCTGGTGCATGCCCCAGCTTTACAATTTGGGGTAAGACGGGCGTATCTTGCGACAATTTGCCGCTCTTGTTTAGTCTTTGTCCTACTTTTCTATCCAATCAGAACGCTCATATTTGAAAAAATTTTGACCATCTATCTTCCATAAACTACCCAACGCAGGTTTATTTTGATCATTTATCCATTGAAACGTCGCAGTTTATCTGGAGTTTATCTGGATTTACTGCGCATGTGTACCTAAACCCTAACCCGCTCATTGATATTAAACAATTACTTAAATTAGATCTAGCACATGCCAAGTAGATCTACAAGTTACGCCGTTGAAAAAAAAAAGAAGTAAATGGACGACATGTTGAAATTTTAAGAACAATTAGATCTAGTCTTTGTCCTACTTTTCTATCCAGTCAGAATGCTCATATTTGAAAATTTTTGACGGTCTATCTTCCATAAACTACCCAACGCAGGTTTATTTTGATCATTTATCCATTTAAATGTCGCAGTTTATCTGGGGTTTATCTGGATTTACTGCGCATGCGTACCTAAACCCTACCCGCTCATTAATATTCAACAATTACTTAACCCTTTCCCAAACAAGCCTTTGTTTCTACGTGTCTGCGATACAAGTCTTTTGAAAACATTGTGGGAAAAGGAGAAATGGCTTGTAACGAGCAATTTCTCCTTTTCCCACAGTGTTTTTTTCCGTTCGGATAATTTTCTGCCAATGTTATGAAAGTTAAAGTTGTCGTCTGCAAACTTTTTCAGTTTGGAAGAGTCTGAAATTTGTCGTTTGGGAAAGGGTTAAATTAGGTCTAGCACATGGCAAGTAGATCTACAAGTTACGCCGTTGAAAAAAATAGGTAAAACACAGATACAAGAAAAAGTTGATGCAAAGCATCAAAGTCGCCGCAAAAAAATTTGTTTAATGCTCCAAGAAAGCCAGGGCAAGTAAGTAAATGTCAGTTTTCATCAGCAGATTTTTTAACACATTATGAAATTATGTGAATAGTAACCTACATCAAAACTTGTCTTCTGTTACAGTATCTAATACCCTAGCACAGCGCTCTCTTAGCTCTTTTCCAAACGACAAATATCAGACTCTTCCAAATTCAAAGAGTTGGCAGATAACAATTTAAAAAGCTGCAAAAATAGTGGAAAATTCGCTAGTAGTGGGGAAAAAGTATTTAATAAAGAAGAAATTGCTTATAACGAGCAATTTCTCCTTATCCAACATGTTTTGACAAAACAATTTGATAGCACACATGTGATAACCCGTGTTTGTTTGGGAAAGTGGTGAAAGCAGGGCTAAGTTGCTAAAATGTTGCTGTCCTAGGAAAGTATGATTCAAGAGGACGTAAGTTTGCAAGGCATGGTTTCAATTTAAACAAGTCTAAGACTATAGTGTTTGGTGAACAGTGTTCATAAAGAATCATGGTTTTGCATCGCGCTTTATCATTATGAACAACACAGCGAAAAAGTGGCCTCTCTCCAGATTTTTTCCACAAATTAAATTTATGCAGAGCTCGTTGAGAAATAAACAAAGGAGTTCTAAACTATCTTTGTTGTAAAAACTAAACTTAGAAATAAGTAACCAATAATGGTCAGATACAATCATAACCATCATACCCGTTCTTCGGCGGAATTTAGCACAATTTCAGCAATGCACAATTTTAGCAGTGGTCATTCAACAAAAAACACACAAATAGTAGGAAAAACTATCTACAAAATAATCAAAATGATTATTAAACCTGTGTACGAAGGTTGTACGAAACGACCAACTGGATACGAAATGACCAAAATTGAAAGTATAAGTAGGTACGAAATGACCAAAATCGTACGAAATGACCTAGGTACGAAATTAACAAGGTACGAAATGACTGGAAACCTGTACAGCCTTGACCAATGGAAACAAGGCATTTATGTGGACGAGTCCATTTCTCACGAATAGCGACAATAAAAGAAATAATTAGGCGGTTTTTTGATGTTGTAAGTATTAATAGAACAAAAATAGTATCGTATTGCAATTTCGTAGTTTAAGAATGAATTAAAAAGCCAGTTTAAGGCGAATTAACGTTAGAAAGATTCCTTGTTAACCTAACACCCCTATAAAAACGAAATTCCCACTATCCATGTCCTAACTCGAAAAACTATTAAAAATATAGTCGCGCGCTTCTGCGCGGCGACTAACAATTTATGTAATAAAAGTCGACCAGTCTAGATCTACATGGTCGGTTGTCCTCTGAAACATACCACCTGAAGCTTGAAACAAGCTGTTGTTACAGGGTTTAAGAAGTAAATCGACGATACGTTGAAATTTTAAGAAAAAATAATGCTGTAGTAACTCTGGAGAAAATTTTTAATGGCTGAATCTAGTCGTTACTTTCTCAAAATTTTGGTCAAATTCTGCCATATTTGACATTGTTTAACACTGGCGATAGTCAAGCGTGAACTGGAAATGAAGCTGATAATGACGGTTCTTTAACCCTTTCCCATATGACAAATTTTAGACCATTCCAAATTGAAAGCATTGGCAGATATCAAATTTTGAAAGTGGACCAAATGGCGTTGAGTTTTTGACAGGGTAGGAAATATTGTAGGAAAAGGAGAAAATGCCAATTACCAGAATGTTCTCCTTTTCCAAAAATAACCTTCGTTCCAAAATTGATTGTTTGGTAAATGGTTAAATACCACGTGGTCGTCTACGCTATTTAGCCCCGATATTCAAGTGGAAATTACGTCATATTTAGCGATGATGCAATGATGACATTTCTTTAGCGAATCAGCCAACTCCATATATGGGTGAAAGGGCGTTTCTTTGTGAATAGTGGATTCCGTATATGGAACATTATTTTGGCATTGATGTAATGTGGGCGGAAAAAGACTAAGTCAGTTAAACGCTAAGAAGTTCAAAATTAAACGATTTAAACAGCCACAGTCGGTCGCTACGCTCCCTCCTTTTGGCTGTTTAAATCGTTTAATTTTGACTTCTTAGCGTTTAACTATTACTTAGACCATGAGTGCAATTATTATAGTGTATACTACACAACATACATTAGATTGCGCGGTTTTGCTGTATGGACTTGAATGTAATTTAAGCAATTTTACTATCGATTGTTGAAGAGGCACAACTGTAAACGTGTTCTAACACTAGTTTTAAACTTAAGATTGTGCAAAAAGAAACAACAAGTGGACAAATAAAAAGGATTGTAATTCCCCTAGGGCTTTCCTAGTCCGGTATCTCAGTCGTCAAGGTACCGATCGTGTAGCCCCGGGGTCAATGGCTCGTTTTCATATTTGGCAGAAATGTCTCCGGGAATTGCTAGAAAATAATATTGCGACAGGACTCATTCTTTTCTTACAGGTTAATATTGTTTCATAAATGCTCATGTGTGGAGGCAGCCAATATACGATTTGCTGATTGCATTAAATGTAAGCGATATTCCCTTGTTATAGTAAGCAGCGCACCGGAAGTATTAAGTTATAAAGGACAAACAAAGCACAATTTCAAAGACAAATATCGTATGATGTCCCTTTCGCAAATCGTTTAAATTTGGACAAATTTTCAATGGAAAAGGTTATAACATAGCAAGAAATCTAGAGGAAATTATATCAAACATAATTCATAATTAAGACGTGTTTCATGATATTGCTTTTGAAACAAAAACAAAAAATCTTAGACAGACAAAATATGCAATTTATATGAGATCGTATTGAAATATGGAGTATAAAGAGACTTAGATAGAGCTTACCCTCTGAAACCTGTAGGAAATACATTGTCCTATCCACTAATATGAAACAAAAGATAAGAAGGATCAATTTTTATGTGACTCGTGTTCGTTAATCTGTACTAAGTAAGTACATTACAACTCTTCTAAAGACCCTGCAGTGCGATACCAAAATCAAAAGAAAACCGAGTTATTCCCTCACCCATATTCTTTTTGTAAAAAAGATTTAGACAAATATTTTGAAATAATGAAAATGAAGCTTGAATAAATATTTTTGCAGAAGGTATTGGTGGTTTGAAATTCGATCGGAAGCCACGTTCAGAAACATCTGTGAAAACTGTATTTTAAACAAAGTATAAGAGAATATATTGAAAAAGAAGCAAGGGCTTGAAACAATAATTTTCTCCTATTTCAACATTTTTTAAAACTTCTTTTAAGGACAATTTCAATCATTTGACCCATGTTTATTCTATCGTCTCCATATGCTATTTATAGACGAGTCCAAAGTTTTGTCATTGAGTGAAAGCATTTACTGTAACTATTTGACTTCCTTTACCAAGCTTTTTACGACCTTTAGAAATAAACCTTTTAAAAAACATTGTGGAAAAGGGAGAAAATTCTTGTAATCAGCATTTTCTCCTTTCCCCACTATGTTTGCTATCCTTTCTACAGCAAGTGTCGTTTTTTTTTATAGTCACATTCATTTTGTTGTCTGCAAAGACTTTTAATCTGTGCAATTTTCATTTAGTATAGAGTTAAAGAAGATTCAGGGTTGTAAAAGGTAGTGGAAAAGGGAGAAAATGGTAATAATTGAAGTGCAATAGATATATTTTTCTATTTATGTCTGATTGGTGAATTATGTTTGCCGAATCCCGGAGTTAACAGTATGGTCAAAAATCAGTAAATGCAGCCTGCCGGTGTGGTAACTGCCAGTTTTCACTCAAAATCGGCCGATGGCAGCTCGATGGCAGGCACAATCGGCAGGTGGCAGGAGGCATTTTAGCCGACGCTAGGACGCCGCTGAAGTTTAAAAAAAAGTTAAAATTCTGTCTGCCAGCGGCCGATTTTTTCCAATTGTGCTTGTCAGAGCGATGGTCGGGCGCATTTCGTAGTCGCGCGATAGCTTTCAGGAGGCAGACAGGCTGCAGCGCGATTTTTACTCGGTCATCATGGGGTTCGAGGGCCTTCAATCTTCGGCCGGCTATCAATAGGAACTAACTGCCACTCTACAGCATCCGGCCTGCTGCCGTTATGCTACCGACATGCCACCGTGCGATTCCAAAATATCTGCCGGAGGCAGGGCGGAGATTGAAAAGCAGCTGGGGGGGGGGTGTGACTGTCAGTGTTGATAGGTGGCAGGACGGCGATCTGCCGAGTGCAGACTCCTAGGCCCCTGAAAATAAATCCGATGCCATCCATCATACAAACTAGTCATCATGGCGATTTTAATTGCACCAGAGCGACTCAGAGACTTGCGTATTGCTGGGACTTCGGCTCTTGTCTCTTGCGCTTCGGTGCTGGAGCCTTGTCCATCCCCTTTCCGGCACCGCCTTTATCGGGCAACCTATGGACGGAAAATGTCTTAAAAACTAGATCTATTTATCTTGTGGTTGATAATAATAAACAATTTGTAGTGATACGAGAGCAATCTATATACATGTATACCACATAAACCAGCCTGAAGCCGTCAGATTATCGGACGGGCGCCGGTCTACGGCAGTTCGAACGCCCCATCGCCGACCAGTGTCAGGTGTAAATGACCAATGTCCCCCAGGTCGCCGGGTGGGGGGGGGGCAGGTAAAATCTTACAGCGGCCTGCCTGTCGCCGGACTACCACCGGCCGACACCCTGATGACGTTCCACACCCATCGGACGTAAAAATGTGCCTGGCGCCGTCCGGAACCTGTCAGGCAGCCTTTTACTGGCAGTTATTTATGACCACTTGCACCGATTTGTAAAAAATCGGCCGGCGGCATGCAACTTTAGGAACCCACCGCTGTCTGAAAATCGGCAGGTGGCAGCTTCACAATGTGTCTGTAGTGATACATGTAGTTTATAACGTACAGGCTCGAAATCCAGGGATCGTTGGCTTGATTTATTTAAACTATTAATCTTTTAAAAAATCTTTCTGGTATCTGCAAATGAACAGAGACAGTCTATGTAACCAAAAACTGAAACATTATACATTTTGAATTTACTGCGAAAATCCTGTCTTTAAAGGTGGGTATTTAGAATTTTTACATCTCATCAAATCAAAAAGAATATATATAGATCACTGAAATTTATCTAAAAAAATAATACAAATCATCAATAATTAAGACTCATAAAATTACCCTTAAAAGGCTACGTAGCCTCTTAAGGTATTTTTAGATTTAGCGCCAACAATCAATAAAGCATTGTGGGAATGTCAAGTGACTGGCACGATACTAATAACGCTTAAATGCCATTACATAACAAACATGTAATAATTGTTTTCCATAATGTATTCTTTGGACGCTATGTTTGAAGCTTCGTCTGTGTATTCCAGTATGTAAATGAGAGAACTGATCATCTAAAAATAGAACGTGTCTCCCGTTGGAGTCAACCTGGGCCGTAGAAAAACTCTAATTTCTCGTGTTGTCGGATGGTTTTCGACTACTGGGGTTTATGATTCAAATTAAAAGGCTTTGGGAGTATAATGATATTTTTTTTTTATTTTTGTAACATTTTCGGCACAAAATCTGTAGGGCCACCTTTAAAGGTGGGTATTTAGATTTTTTACATCACACCAAATTGAAAAAATATATATCACTGAAATAAATATGAAAAAATAATGCAAATCATCAATAATTATGCAAATCATCAATAATTAAAGATCATAAAATTACAAAAAAAATATTGTATTCTGGTGGTATTCCCTTAAAAGGCTACGTAGCTCTTTTACTACGAATTTCCCGCCAAAAATAGAAAAAAAATTGTGGAAATGTTGAGTAACTGACATGTGACTAATGACTCTTAAATTCCATAACATAAGAAATAAGTAATTATTTCCCATGTCTAGAACTTCAGACGCTGTTTGAAGCTTCGTCTGTATATTTCTGGTATGTAAATGAGCGAGCTGCTCATATAAAAATAGACCGTGTTTCCCTTCGGTGTCGACCTAGGCTGTAGTAGATCTCTTTTTCATGTTGTCAGATGGTTTTCGACTACTAGGGTTTTATGAATGGAAATTATAAGGCTTTTGGGATATGAGGTAATTTTTTTAGTATTTTTGTAAAATATTCGTCCCAAAATTTGAAGGCCCACCTTTAAGATAACATTTAAAATATTTATAGAACTTGCATTTGTGTCATGGACCTGTTCAAACTACCTTATCAGATAACAATCGTAACAACAAAGTTCAGTACAAATTTCAAACTTTCCATTTCTTCTAGAAGATAGTAGTGCGAGCTTAAATTTTCAGTAGGGAAATACGTGCCACACTTGCTTTCATTGAAAAGCTGGTAAAGCGTTAGCTAGATGTGCCTTTTGTGTCTTCCCCTTTGTCCCACAGTTTCAAAAACTACTAAATCAACTACCTGTATGGTTTAAGGGTGATACAAGAGTAAGTGTAAATATAGTCTGTATCAAACAGTGTAATTTAGTAGGCTATAGTCTTGCACAGAGTGGAATTTAGACCAAATTAAAGAAATATCTCTTTATGCAAGCATGTATCCACCTTTTAGAAACCAGAATAAATACTAAAGTAACTACCTTCATTTACAAGTTAAAACATACCCACCCATAATTCTGACGGTTGTAGTAAGGGTAAGACCTGTGTAATGGAAAACAGTCATTTCCACTAAAATATCATCCTACAAAATTAGCTATAATTGAAAATGAGTATTATTGAACTACTTTCACCGATTCATTTTTTACATTTTTTTCTTTCTTTGAATTATCATTTATAAATAGAAAACCACTATATTCTCAATTCAAAAAAGAGATAATAATTACCTCCCTTTTCAGAAAACTAACAAAAGTATCAAAAAATAATTTCAAGATAGACAAAAACAAAACGGAATTTCTGATCCGTTAGAAATGTGCAAAAATATTATTCCTGCATAAATCCTTATTTATCCTTATTTATCAACCATTTAGAATTTTCACCGGCTGCCTTATGCAGGTCTTTGCAGTTAATCTGAATCACATATAGAATTTTGATTCTTTCATACAAATTTGCCTATAACTATTGGTATTGATACAGACTATAGTTGTAAATAATCCCCAGGCAAAAATTACCTGCACCCTAACCTGCAGTTACCTGTGCAAATGTTCATTGGTCCCACATTTATGGTTTGGTCTAAAAATCAGAATGTGGGGAAAATGGGATTAAACCGTTCCTTTGATCATGGTATCACACGGTCAAAGAGGGTGATCTATATGAAAAGCTGTGATGTACTTTTTGGGCACAAACTAACACACACGCGTCATAATAAAGTGTTTATCCAGTTTATTCTTACGTTGATCACTTATTAAGGATTTGAATTTTTTAAACTCTGTTACAGAAGGTAAGTCCTTTCTAATAACTAACCCCAAAAGATGCATTTTCTTCCCATACATGTTTTTCTTGCAGTTATTACTTTACCTAGATTTGTAGAAATACGATAAGAAGAATATAATCTTGCATTAATTTTCATTTGGCTCGTGCTCTTTCTGTGATGTCGTGAGATATGAAACTTTCTTAGGCAGATAGTTGCAAACTCAACACCAGGAAAGTTACTACAGCATAATGTTTCATATTTATCAGATACAACTGATACACTTTATTCAAACGCTTGACTGGGGCAGTTTTTGTAATTAGTTTTTTCCCCCAGAGAAGCAGAACAAAGAGTCCAAAATTTTTTTTGTAGTCCAGGACCGTATCTACCAAAGATTCTTATTTAGTTTTTGTCTAACTATACTTTAGATTAGAGAATGCAGACTGTATAATTGTTATACCAGAATAGTTACATCTGAATTGATGACCACATTTGTTAAGGAAGAAGCCTAATATTGATACCAAAATTTCAGTCATAATATTCATAAAATTTTAAGAAATATACATTTAACTTCATGTAATTCAAACGTGCCCCTCAACTGCTTAACCCATTACAACACAACCCCTACTTTTGACACCCCTCAGAATGAAGCCTTTTTCCACAATGTTTGCTACCCTTCACAAAACAAATTTCAAATTTTCAGTCACTTTTATTTTGTCGTCTGCGAGTGCTTTCAATTTGGACCAGGCTAAAATTTTGTCGTTTAGTAATGAATTAAATATTTCAAATGCTTTAGGCGTTTGTATAGTTGTGTTTTGTAAATTATCATCTCTTTAGAGATGATAAAATGTTAGACTTGTCCAGATTGAACTAAAAATCATGTATAAATAACCTATTTGTCTTTTGACTGGTCGAAAACGAGGTTGGGACAGAAGAAAATGTTAGATGGCAGCATTTTCTCCTTTTCATTAACTCTTGCTCGGATAATTAAAACTCAAGATTGTTTGATATTTAATTGTCTAATACAGTCTGTTTGTCTCTTCAGAGACACAACCACCCCCTCCACCTTATAATGTGTACCTACGTCCAGCAGATGGGAACATCATTGTCTCCTGGTTAGCACCACGAAATGATAATAGCATTATTGTGAGAGGTTATGCGATTACAGTGTTAAACAATGGGACAAAACGTGAATCAATGGAAGTTGGATATAAAGAAAGTAGCGTGATGATCTACGAAGTAGGCAAGTCAGTCTTACCAACTCCTTATTCGTAAATAGCGATAGCTATGTTTTTAGTTGTTGCTGTTTTAGCTCCACAGGCAAAAGGCTAGTGAGCTTATGTAATGGCCCTGTGTCCGTTGGGTATCTGTGTGTGTGTCTGAGCGTGTGTCTGATTTGAAACACCCTCTTCTCTAAAACTACTCTTCCACTTTTGATGGAATATCACAGTAATGCTTTCTTCAGAATTTCTTCAAAAAGTTTGATTCTGTAAAACCTCTGATTGCAATGGCAATAAATCTGGAAAATATGAAAATCTGTAAAGCTATTCTTGTCCGAAACCATAAGGGCTGGGGCTACCAAATTTGATATTTAGCTTCATCTTGCAGCTTTTTATCAGAACTCTTCAAATTATAGGACTTGGGCTTAAAGTGGACCGGCCCCGTGGGTCACAAGTTTTACATGAGCTTATTAAGAGAAAACGTTTCTAAAACTATTCTAGCTCTAACCATCAAGCATAGAGCTTCCAAATTTTGCGATTAGTTTTATCTGGTAAACCCATACGAAGGAGTCAATTCGAACTATACACATGAGTTCAAATTTTGCCCCATCCCAAGGATAACAAGTTTAGCACGGGCATAAAAGAGTGAAAATTAGAAGAAGTCCTGACATTTCTAACCGTATACCACAAGTATTTTGGCAAGTATTTTGTCCAGTATACATGAGTGGTATTTCATGTTCACTCATTACAGATATATATATAAGTTAATCAATATTTGCCTCACTCGATACATTATTGTCTGGGTGATATTAGGTCTTCAAGTTTTTGGATAGAAAATACTCAGTTTTCAGTTAAAGTGTTTTTCTATGATGCTATATCATATGCTCACATAAGTTGAATTACAAGTGTGAAGTCAGTTAAGTCTCATTCAGGTTTTTGTTCGAGAACTTTCCCTTCATGCCATTGAAAAAATATTTCTCGGAACTAAAGTTTTGGAAATCTTCATATTTAAGCACTGTTTATCGGAGTACACGGATATTCGGTATGAACTAAACTGGATCAGACCTGCTCCTTTCATCAACATCAACACTGCATTTGAAAAAGTGTGCCTCTTTATTCGCAGGGGTGGGGGAGGGACTAGGCTGATTTTTTATGAAAGTCTATTGCCATACAAACATCTTACAATTCATAACTCCATAAGTGCTAATTTAGCGCAGAATACACCCTTTTAAATGGCAGTGGGCAAAGTACAATCATAGATCCTTTCTTTTTATATGCCTGGAGTTGTCATGCGAATAGGTCCAACCTTACCACAACGAATCTCTATCATGCTTAGGTGTGCTTTTGACTCTTAAAATTTGGATCCCGTCCGGATGTATATGTGCCGCTCTGCTAAGCTCTTGTTAAGTTAACGTTTTAGGGGTCAGCTATCTACTGGCGAATCCCTATAGATTCTTATACTCATTTTTTATGGAATAGTCCTTATTGAGTTCAGATTACTGTTTTGAAACCCACTACATTTTCATATCGGCACAATAATGATATGACTTAAGAGATTAGAGAAAAATGTTTAACCTTAAACATAATACTGAGATGGTATGACATTAACCTGTAATTTCAACAATCGGCCAAAATATGATAATGAGAAAATGTGCAACTGAGAAAGTAGAGTGATAATTTTTGTCGTCTGTCGTCCGTCGTCAACGATTTCTTTTAAACATCTCCTCCTAAACCACTGGGCCGATTTGGACCAAACCAAGCTAGAAAATTCCTTGGGAGATACTCTTTAAAACTGTTCACAAAATTTCATTCCATCAAAAACTCGTGTTGCCATGGCAACCAAATGGAATATTTTTAAGAAATTCATTAAAAATCTTTTTCTCTGAAACCAGCCACTGGTCAGATTTTGCAATAATTTCATAACGATGTTCCTTGGGTGACCGTTTTCAAAAATTGTACGCAAAATTTTGATCTGTCAAGAAACATGAATCTGGTGAATGGGGGCCACCTGCACTGTACAGAAATGAAGATTTTTTTTTTAAATTCTTTTTCTCTGAAAGGGCTGATTATCAGATTTTGAAATAATTTTACAGAGATGTTCCTTTGGTGACCCTTTTAGAACTTGTTCGCGAAATTTTGATCCGTCCCGAAACATGGCTCTGGTGAATGGGCGCTACTTGCACTATACAGAAATGAATAAATTCTTTAAAAAAAATTTTCTCTGATACCGCTGACCATATTTTGAAACAATTTCACAGAAATATTCCTTGGGTGACCCTTTTTGCAATTTGTTCGAGAAATTTTGATCCATCAAGAAATATGGCTCTGGTGGCTCTGGGCTATTTACACCATATCAACTTGAAGAAATTCTTCAAGATTCTTCTTATCTGAAACTGCTGGTCAGATTTTGAAATGATTTCATGTTGATTTTTTTTTCAAAATCGCTTGGCAAATAATGTTTTTGTTTCCAAAGTTAAAAAAAAAAAAAAAAATGGCAATGGTCCTCTTAAAAATTCAGGTGAGCGATCCAGGGCCATTTTGGCCCTCTTGCTTTGTTTTTTCAGTTTCTCATTAATAAGACTTAGATATACAAGATCCTTGTTGTGTTCAAAGGTAATTTAGTGCATCTGCAAAATGGCGTCGACCTCGTTCAGCCTTGGCCGAATGCGCAGGCTTACCGGTCAACGTTTAGATTTAGAAAAAATCTTCGAATAATAGCAACTCTCGTCGTCATGGTTAAGTCTATTTTTGGACAAAGTCTATCTATTTCATACTAGAAATGCTTGGAATAATGTATTACGAAGATGGATCAACAGTGTTTTTTCCCCCAACAAGATCATTTAATATTCAACAGACAAATCTCGTCATTTTAGCCAATTGAATAAATCGTCACGAAGTGCTTTGGATTCGCACACATATTTAAATCTTTCGTCTTTGATGGACTCAACCATTGTATTATTACTGCAAACCCAGAACTCAAACCGCCTTTTATATATCATTTTAGATATGGGAGTTATTTATCAAATATCAGTTCAAGCAAAGAATAAAGCTGGACTTAGCGTAGAACAATGGGCAGAATTATATATACCTGACAAAAGTGAGTATGGTCGTAGTGAAAAAAGTATTTGAAAAAAAAAATCATAATTTTACAAAGGAAACACTGGTATTTGCTTAGTTGATTTCATTTTTTATTCAATGGACTGTTGACCAATTAATTCGTCGATTGATTAATCAATCTATTTATTGTGTTATTTACAGGCTAATACCTTTATACATTTATAATATGGCTTTACTTTTCAGATGAAGATGTACAAAATAATTATATACTTCACTTTAGAATAACAAAGTGTTCGTGTGAAAGTTTCATTCATTTATTGATTTATTAATTGAAAGACTGATTAAATTTTTTGTTGGATTGTGATTTTGTTCATTCATTCTACCAACATATGCTTTCATCGATCAATCAATAACCAAACAATTCACAGACACAACCCACATTCCAACCAACGAATGAATAAGTCAGTCAATCAATAACCAAACAATTCTAAAGATGTTACGTCTCAATTCTACATTTTTGCCCTATTCATTTTTTCCCAGAAGTGACAGATTTTCCAGTTCAAAACTTCCGCGGCAGAGGAGTAAGCAGTACCACTGTACAATTACAGTGGGATTCCCCAGCCCAAGGAGAAGGGACGTATTCCCATTTCATTTTATCGTACAGTAACATTGACGATGCGAAGGACATAGACCCTTCTGAGGGAGGAATTTTACCTAGCAACGTGAGAAGTTTTGTGGTAAGGTAGGTACACCAGCAGCTTCATTTTGTCGTTTTCTTTTGGATTTAGGACGTCACTACAGTGTTAGTGACTCCCTCTTCGGCAGGTGACATACTTATCTTGTACTTGTCGAAGGGAAAGACTGGGGCACAGCAATCTTGCCTCCTTTAAGCAATAGTTCACCCCAGAAGATGAAGAAGTAATCAGGTAGAGTGTAGCTGCTTTAAGTCTGGACTAAATATCTGTATATCAAAAGCATGGTGGGAAAAGGGTGTATATCTCTTTGCTACAACAAACGTGGAACCCCCTCCCTCTCCAAGGGATTAGGGCCAACTCTTACTTCAACCTCTGTTAGTTAGAAATACGGAAAACAATTGGTAAAATAAATGTTCCCCAGGATGGTAAGGTCTACTTGTACAAAGATTTGACATTTCCTTATTTCATATCTTCACTCAATGCTTTTTGGGGATGAAGTTTACGTACATGTCAATGAGAAACGATATTCAGTCTATACTAAGGTACACTTGTTTTGACGGCTTTACCAAGCATCTGTAATTTTAGTATGTGCAGTCCGTGCCATTGAGAACTTGGTAAAATTAATTGTGCAATATTCAGCAGCTCAGCCGATTAGCTTAATGAGTGCTTTATCGATGAGTTCAGGATTTGAATCACTTTTCGCCCTATCATAACTGAAAAAATTAAGGCCCAAAACAATACTAAGAAAATGAGCAAACTTATATTCTGTGGTTTACTACCTATTACGTTACAGGAGTGTCCCTAAAAGATATACCGACTTGGTAGTTTAATTGGTTGGATACAGGATTCTAGCATAAGGTATCTCCAGTTCGAATTCCCAGCTCGAAGAATTACGTTCTTAGAATTGATAGTAATGTATGCCACGTGATTCATTCTCCAGTTACCCATAATCACGTTTTCAACGATTGATATATGACTTGCAACACGTGAAAAGGGGCATTCGGACATCTGCGTAAACTGTCGTTTCGGATCAGCTTGCGCACTCCGCACAGGCTAATCCAAGACGACACTTTCCGTTTTTATGTCATTTTCTGTTTCGTGCATGTCTACTCTAGCACAAAATCTAAGGTAGTTATAAAGTGCTTTAGTCCGCGCAGGCTTTTTGCAAATGTCCTAATGCCCCTGTTAGCGTATGCACGCCATATGGGAATGCAGGCATACCTGTGGTTGTAAAATCAATCACTAAACCCTAAAATATAAAGGCAGAGCCCAACTGTATCTGTTTCTGGCTTTTCAGATCTTTGAAACCATTCACAGAATATCTATTCACCATTACACCTTACTTTAAACGAATGAAGGGAGTTTCCACAAATATGACAATGAGAACTTTGTCTGATAAACCATCGAGTGCCCCAGAAAATGTTGTTTTGTTGAGCTACAACTCCACAGTAAGTAAACTTTAACCTCTATCTCTCAATTTGACATCTTTACGACACTGAAGACAGAAAAAAGTATTTGTTGGAAAACATTGTTATGCTTAATTGTGAAGATATATAGTAGCTGATAAGATCTATCTGTCATTTTTAAAATTGTGCAGCCTTCTCTGAGGTCAAACAAGTTGGGGTTTTCAAATCAAATTTGGACTGTCCTATATTTTTTTTTTTGCCTTTTAATTACTCAGAAATATTAGCCCTCGTTTCCGTCAAAGCTTTACACGTGTCTATCTTAAATGCATTAGAAGAATGCTAATAGAATTTAGATGAACGATGGGACAAGGTATATAAATCACTGGGGGAAAATGAATATAAGACGTTTTGAGATAGAGAGCACTACATACTGGATACCAAAACTAACTTTCCTTTTCCCACAAAGTGACATATGTAGTCCACTAGATTATTCTATATAAACCACTAATTATCCATATGTGCTTTGCTAGAGAAATCCAAGTCTAGATTTCAAGGTATTTAAATTCTGTTTTTTTCACATGCTTTTCTATGGATTCTAAATTCGATTGTTTGTTTGTACTGTTTTAAACGCTGTATGTAATCTCTTATAAAGTAGTGACTAATTCTTCTTTCCATGCTGACCTTAAGTTTCTTACATCTTTCCAAAGGCAATACATGCTTTCCCAGATACCTAACCTTGAACTGATAATTAGTGAGAAGAGTAGGAATAAATCCCTCGCAGTAATCAGTCATCGAAAAGAAATTTGCCGAGCTGGGAATTATTAAAGAACCAGCGTAGATTATTACCTTATTCCTACAATTCTTTGTCACTCGTTTTACCTGTAAATTTCCTAAATCACAAAGCTATGTTCTTCAACAAAATATAACGTTTCTTTTACCATAACAGGCAATTTTGATACAGTGTAAACCGCCATCCGCTGGTAAAAATGGTATAGTGTCGTCTTACAAAGTGTCCTACAGAACAAAAACAACGTGGCGAAATGATGTCATATTCCAGGCTGAGGGTGATGAAAGTTTGAACTCATATGTTACAGGTACATATATTTATAGTTTATTTAAGAAATAATCAGGAATGATCTTCTATCTAGCTTAGTTTATCGTTCAATAAACCACAGTTGTAAGTCACGAGGCACAGTAAATGATCCATGAGGGCGATAATTTATTCAATATAAACTATTACAATGTCATGTGCTGCAGGCTTAAAACTGTAATCTTTAGATCGATTCACACCTTTTCCAAAATAACTGTTTTAAATGCACTGGCATTAATATTTAAGGAACCTTTAAGAAATAAAAAAGTTGTTTTTTTCTTCCTTATGTTTTCCAATGAAAATCATTACGAAAACAATTTTCGAACCCTACATATGAATATACATGTACATGTACTCACTTTCATTTCTGTTAAACACATACGAGCTAAATAATATCGTAAATTTCTATATTTCTCACAGGTCTTCTGCCGTCTACAGTGTATGAGTTCCGGGTTCGAGCATTGACCGACAAGGGTTCAGGTCCTTGGACAGAATGGCAGCAAATTGTGACACGTTCACCAGGTTTTCTTTTTTATCATACACGATTTCATAATTTTCCAAGTGCTAATGTTTCGTGGCAGCGATATATGTACAAATGTATTTTGTTATGTGCCTATGGCCCTTATTTAATGAAGACTTTGTCGTTTGTAATTTTTTCATTTCTTGGTTGCGAGATAAAACTTGGTTAAAATGATTACAACTATATTTGAAGAGTTAGACACTGTTCATTGTTAGACAGTCTTACCTCTATGAAGCAGTCAATCAGGGTACATCGTGTCACGGTAAATACATTTAGCAATACTGAGATTCATAATACTGCTCAAGCCACCATATAATTATCAAGCCTGCACAGACTGCGCAGACTGACCTGAGTCGATACTTTTTGCAGATGCATTTAGCTCCTTTTTCAAGACTGTGGCTTTTTTTTTCTTTGAATAAATGTTTCCTTTACGGGGACCTCAATAGATGCCTGCTTAATACAGGCTGGTTGCTAAAAACGGTGATCATGTAGGCAATGTTTTATTATATATATTCATAGATCCTGTGATACCAAAAGTTCCAAGAGAGTTAAAAGCCATTTCAG
The DNA here is from genome assembly GCA_943736015.1 of Tridacna crocea. NCBI lineage: Eukaryota > Metazoa > Mollusca > Bivalvia > Cardiida > Cardiidae > Tridacna > Tridacna crocea. Next base: position 31,053,221 of record OX031057.1, on the reverse strand, counting down.
CCAGTGAGGCCATCATGTTATCGTGGCTGCCCCCAGATCAAGATATTGGTCATATTACAGGATACGTGGTTGGGCACGGGAAATTTATTCCAGAGGTGTATCGAACAAGCGTCCCAATGAATACAAATTCGCATGTAATAAGTAATCTAGGTACTGATGTGGTTTCTTGCTACTTTCTGTTTCTTTTGTATGTCAAATTCTGTTAGTAAAAGCTCAAGGGCTCTGAGAATCGCGATTGTTCATTCTTATGCATGTTTTCCCACAACCCTGCAGAAGAGAACTTTTGTAAACAGAGTAAAAAATGGAGAAAAATATGAGAAAATTCCACATGTATTTTTTCTTTGAACGCGTTGCTATTTTTACAAGACATTTTATATTAAAGCAACGTTTACTCGTAATATTTTGTATGCTTAAAATAACTATAAATCAAGTCACTATCCAATAGATTGCCATACTGCTTTCAAGCTCTGTATCAATTACAGTTAACTTCCATTTTGTACAGCATTAGACTTAACGACCTAACGAAAGAGCTCGAGTGTCTTAGAAATTGACATTTTTACATTTTTGAACTGCTTTGTATGTAAGATAAGGGTCTTGGAAACAGCAATTTCTGTCTTGAATCAAAGTAACAAGTTAGTTTTTGCAATCTATTTCCAGAGGAACTAATCATATGGGCATTTCTTACACATTGTCTGATCGGTGCCTTTAACAAGCAGCGACTGCGATCTATTAACTCTTTACCACACGACAAAATTTTAGACTGGTTCAAATTGAAAGGATTTACAGACGACAAAATAAAGGTGAATGAAAAATTGAAATTTGTTCTGGAAAGGGTAGAAAACACTGTGAGAAAAGGAGAAAATGCTGGTTACCAGCATTTTCTCCTTTTCCTACAGTGTTTTCAAAAGGCTTCTTTCTCAGGGGCGTCAGAAGTAGGGACTGTGTGGTAATGGGTTAATTGAGTATTGCTTATCGTGTCTCGGACGATTACTACAGATAGAAAGGGCACCAATTTAATAGCTAGAATAATAAATGAAAGTACTGATAGTACTGAAGGCCAGGAAATTGAGGATACGAAACAACACATGAGGTCAATTTTAATAAATACAAACAGGTAGACGGACAGGGATACAAGCGGATTCCACTAAGCCCCTGGAATTCTTGGTTTTATCATGAAATTTTGAACTGATACTAGAAAGCACTAGCCAGAAACTAATTAAGCCAGAGCTAGGCATGTGCTCACAGTTATGCGGTGCTTGATAATGGCTTAGAATACTTAGTAATTTGTCGTGCTTGTAAACAATCCCAAGTCAAAATTGAACCGTATTCAATCGATGCAATACCAACTTTGGTTATCTAAATTTTCTGAGACATGTGATGTCTTGTAGTCCTGAATGACGTTATTTTTTACATTTATGAAGCAAGTACATATTTATTTTTATTGATTTCAATGAAAATACATGTAAGATAGGTATCAAGGTAAAATGTAATGAATAATAAAGATTGGAGTGATACGGCAGTTGGTCAGGTTGTCTCTACCTTCCACAAGTCGACGAAATTTTGAACTGGTCATATTTGAAGGAAGTTGTAGATAAAAATCCAAAGTAGTTCTTCGTGTATATTGAAAAGTAAGATTTTGGGGAAATTGGGAGGAATTGCTTGTTACAAGCGAATTCTCTTTTAGCCAAAATATTTTCTCAATAAAATACTGTGAAAAGGTTGGATTGTTTTGGGAAAACGATTAGGCTCGGTTTTCCTGTTTTACTTGCCTATTTTACGGACAAGTCACAGTGACTTGAGCTTCGATACTTATATCTACATAATATAAAAAGACGTTAATCCTAATTCATAATCGTTGTTCAAGGACAACTTGTGTCAAGCCCGCAAACACTTGACTCTCAAGCTTGACCTAGACCCTGGACCTGAATAAATGTTTCAAAGGGAACTTCTGTTCATGATGGAGAACAATGCATTATGCTAATTTATATCGGAATCTATCCAAAAATGTAGGAGGTATGGTTCGGACGAAAAATTGGCCTTCAACGGGGCCTTGATCTTGAACCTACTTGAACAGATGTTTCAAATGGCACATCTAACCGTGATGGAGGTCAATTGTGCCAAATTATTTTGAAATCCATCCACAATTGTAGAAGTTATGGACTGGAAATATTCGGATGCACACACGTCCTAGTGAACACTAGAAATATAGGTGTCAGAGACACTGATGCTCCTGCTAAATGGTATTGGTCACAGGTACGTCATATGACACTAGTAGAGAGAGAGAGAGAGAAAAAAAAATACATTAAATGACAAGCGAACGACTACAGAAAAAAATTATAAGCATTTATTTGGTTTCAAATCAAAGTCAATCAAAGACATTTTTAAGAATCACACAGGTGTAATCTATTTGTGACAGGTGTAAAAGGTGTTAAATACATCCTATCAGTGTGAAATAGGCAGTATAAACAATGTCAAAACTACCAAATAACTCTTGGATAAAGGTATCTAATACACATAATGTACATACTAAAGACAACGAAATTTCAAAAATATTTTTATAGACAACTTGATTAACGATATGGATGAAATCTGATGTTGGGGTCGATTTTTCTAAAATTTTATTTGGGGACGATTTCACCAAAGAAATGGTCTCCAGGGGACGATTTCTCCGGAGTGATGAACATAACACGGGCCAACCAGTTTGGGGACGATTTCTCCAGGGGCCGATTTCTCCAGCATTCCGCTGAAGTACCCTAGATTTAGTCTATATACATAAGAAAAAGTGATAAACATAACACGGGCCAATATTCTATACGTAGTTTGCTTTATTTACAATCGCATTTTAGCGGAGACGCGTTTTGTGACACACATGTTCAAATGTCAACACAACGTTATAGACAAACTCCGAGCAGAGTCGTCGTTCGTTAATCTCACCATACCTGAACATGAATGATCCGGAGTGCAAGAGAGAGCGTTATAGATATTAACCGTATATAGCGCGTAGGAATACACAACTGCCGGATAAACTAAGTTCATTAGGTTACGCCTTTATTAGGTCAGTGTTAATGACAAAAACGGGATAAAAACCACACACTCGTCAGTTATTAAAGGATTGTAATACCCTTGTAATTCTATGGCGTTTTGCAGATGAAAGCTTTGAGGAAAGGAAAGCATTCACAACGTGTGAAAAGCAATCTCTGTATATACTTAGGAAACTAGTTGTTTTGGCGGACTCAGCGATATAGAGTGGACACACCAACCAACATTTTTGTCTGAATAGACATCTTACGATCCCTATAGGCAAGGGAATCCCTTGAGAGGGATTCCCTGGCCTAAAAACAGAACGCTTTTATATAACTAATGTGCGATTTATTACTTCAGAGCCGGGATCCATGTACATTGTCAGCGTTAGATCTTTCAACGAGTACGGAGAAAGTGCTGCCATTTTTGAAGTCATTTCGACAAAAAGTGAACAAGCAGGTTGGTGTCATCGTTTGCTTTTTTTTATGGTTGAAAAAAGCAGTTGACTAGCAGTATGTATTGATGTTTATTCGCCAGCCTCAACTCTAGCTCAGTCGGTGGCGCACAGGGCCCAAGAACAAAGGGTCACCGGTTATATCCCCAGTACGGCCAATTTCTTTCTGCGAATGTGATGATCGTCATTGCGACCGGGTTCATTCCTCTATCGAAACTGATTATTGTTTCGATAAGCGATAAGGATTATGTTGGAAGGCATACAGTGGCTAAGAAAGACTATTGTGAGGAGCATTGGTGAAATTAATTGCAACTCTTAACCCGAAGATAAAACTTTTAAGCTTGTCTCTACTAACCCTTTTCCAAACAAGCCCTGGTTTATACGTGTCTGCAGTACAAGTATTTTGAAAACACCGTGGGAAAAGGAGAAATTGCTCGTTACGAGCAATTTCTCATTTTCCCACTGTATTTTCTACCCTTAAGGAGAACTCTCTACAATTTTCATCAAATTAAAAATTGTTGTCTGCAAACTCTTTCAGTTTTGAAGAGTCTAAAATTTGTCGTTTGGGAAAGGATTAAAAGCAGTTAAGTTTGATAAGTATGGTTCAAATGACACGATATCGCTTTGAACGGGTTGATATTAGTTATCAGGTTTTTCGGGTTTTCACGCAGTGTTCCATCGCATTGTTTGAAAAAGACTTCATTGTGAAGGTCTGTTAAACTCTGGGTGGTTTGTTGATGAGTAAGTCATGTGATGAGTTCGAACATACCGCTGTTTGCTCAGTTTTTGTTCCTTTGTCCTATTATATGGCTTGCATTGCGCGAAAAGGGGCATTCGAACATTTTGCGTAAACTGCCGTCCCGGATCAGCCTGCACTGTCCGCGCAGACTAATCCGAGACGGCACTTTATGTCAACATGAGTTTTCTTCCCACAATAGGAAATCACACACGATCGGAAAGTGACTGTGCGAACTGCGCAGGCTGATCCGAGATGTCATTTTACGAAAGTTTTAGATCGTCCCTTGCATGTTGCAAGTCATAGTGTTCTTGTCTTGATGAACCATTTTATGTAATCAATAGTTTACATTAACTTAGGTACTGCTTTGTGTAATTGTTCCTTTGATGCTTAACGGCGTTTTCAACATCATTTTCACAGTATCGCAATGGCACCTTTCCTTGCTGAACTAGATTGTTTTACTCGTACTTTGTGCAACGTTCTATCCAAGCCACTTGCTGCTTTTTCACAAACAGAAATCAATGTTGAGGATTAGATGAATTGTTCCTTTATTGTTTGTAGATATAAATTGTTTTTTCCCCTGTTCTATCTTCAGATCTTTGACTGCGGCCCCGACTTACTTCATTGGAACGATGTTCTACAAAAACAACAGCGAGACTATAATGACAAAAACCAAAAAGACAACAAATGCAATTTAGCTGATCGTTCTTGGGAAATATGACTTCATTTCCTATATCAAAACTATAATTGTGGTGCTTGTAATCGAGTGTTGGAAAAGAAACACATGAGCAATGTCTGCTTGTTCACTTTTCTTCCGTTTGATTTTGCGTTAACTCAGAAATTTTAGATACTTGTTCACCCCTAGAAACTAAATTTACATTGACAGTATTTGCAGATATTATATCATTTCCGAAAAAAGTAGGCAGAAAAATCAGTTTCTCTCTTTCTCCCTCTCTCTCCATCTATCTATCTATCTATCTATCTATCTATCTATCTATCTATCCGACACTATTTTAAGGGTGTCATATTTCTACCATGAGAAACGAGATAACTTTATTGTGATTAATCAGTTTACTGGAAAGGTATATATGTAATCTAGACAATGAGTTGTTTTCTGACAAAATTAATTTTGTAGGAAATTTTATATTGATTAATAAATACTTTAACGCAAGAAAAGTTATTGCTTGAAAACACTTTTCCTTTTTTTTGCAACTGTTTTGCTGACAAGTGTAAATTTTACATTGTCATGTAGGTCAAGTGACCTGTTCAGACACTGTAACCAAAACATTCGGCAAAAACTTACCTATTTTTACACCTTTCAGGAAGACATTTCTTTGCACGATAATTGATGTATGGGCGATAATAGAGATTTAAAGATATATAGATGCATTATCTGTATGTTACCTATCAAATCCTGTAACTAGGTACTATCGAATCATTTATTGAGGCGCAAATGATATGTTGCCTGTCAAACCATATATTGCTGTATGTTGCCTGTTAAATCATTAATTTTTGTACGATTAGCGTGTTGCTTATCAAAATTTGAGCTGTGACGAGTGAGTACTGGCCTTACAACTTCTTTCATAGCTTTCCCGATAATGGTCTAAAAATACAATAGAATCATTTCTTGAGACGCCGCAAACCGCCCTAGCCCCCCCCCCCCCCCCCACACACACACACACACACTTTTTCCCCTTTTTGGAAAATGGGACACTTGTCTGTGATTCTCCGGCAAACGACGGCCCTGTGTTCAGGCATTACTTGTCAAATACATAATGCTTTATCGCTTCTCGTTTAAGCCTGAGCTCCACATAATTATGATAAGAACCATATATGAACAGTTATCCTGAAAACTGAAAATAAACTTTTTTAAACATTTTCTTTCTTCCGCTTTTGTTGTGATCATTAGTCGTACAGCATAAAAAAGCAGCTTAATGTGTATGATAAAAAAAAAACAACGAAATTTAACAAATCATGAATGTATTTTTTACGAAAATGAGAAGGAAAAAAAAAACTTTTTTTTTCAGTGAGAGTCTTTGTAATTGGCTGGATGGTCCGTGCTAGTGGAAGATTTTCGTATGCCGGACAATTTTATACTACTCAAAATTTCCTAGCCGGATCACCCTAAAAGATTCACCCTAAATTTATGTGTGGCATGTATCATGGATGGTTTTACAATATGTTATATTGGCACACTAATCAATTAAATGACCAGTGGCAATGGATCTTTAAGTCTTTACCTCAAAATGCCGACTGTTAAAGACACTGAGAAAGAAGCCTTTGGAAAACATCTTTGGAAAAGGAGAAAATGCATTCTCTCCTTTTCCAAAGATGTTTTCTACCCTATGACAGACTGCATAGTACAGGTTGTATATAGTGTTTGGTCAGCAAATTATTTCAACTTGGACAGATCTAGAATTTTAAAGTATGGTAAAGAGTTCATGCAAAACTGTTGTAACACATAAACCCATACAGAAATATGTAAGTGATCCCTATCAAAGTTTGAGTAGTATATTACAAACTTATGAAAAATCATTTTGGCGACAAGGTCTTGAAGTATTACATGCGATCGGCTATTAGATACTTTGTTTGTGCTCAAAACAGTTCGGGTCTGTAGAATTTCTTTATGTTTTATAACCTACCCAATCATGCAGTCGATCTGTTCTTTGACATGCATAGAATTAATCTATAACAAAACAAAACAGTTTCGACCCTGGTCGGCGAGCGCAGACTGTGCATGTTGTTATGGGTCGTTACTCTTTGCAAGTGCATCAAAGCCCCTTTTCACAGGGCATATCATGATTGATACAACTAATTTAATTCTTAAGTTTTACAGCAATTCCTTCCTTCTATTCTTTTTATATATCTTTTTAAACATTTTCACTTCTGAAGCATTGATAAAATGTTAAGTTAAGCATTGACTTATCGGTGAATGGACTAGTTTTATAAGCAAGGTTCAAAACTGCAAATTTTATGTAGTCTTGTCTTTACTTGTACTGGTGTGCTAAGCAGACTGAAGGAAGACGAGTCATACTCGTACATGAATGATCGATGGATTCAATGTTGTTTTACGCCGGTGTTTTCAAGATTATTTCAGTCATATTACGGAGACATCTTTCTCATTCATTTATGTCATGGGTTTCACCAATACTAGGCTAGGGCTCTGCAGTATCTTGTCCAACGACACTCAGGCGACACCCATTGTGTTTGCAGGGATACTCAATTCGGGGCTTCCATGATATGAGTTCTATACTTTACCACTGAGCCACGCAGGAGAGTCAGAGATGATACCGAACTTCGGACTTCCTCTTCAACAAGGTTTCTGTCTCCTTAACTTTATTCTTGTTTTTGTGTTGCAGTCACTTACAATCGCTTGTACATTATGAGCTGATAGCATTGTTAATATTTTACAAGATAATACATGGTTTCGAGGCGAGAAGATAAACTGACTTCCTTGGTTACTGTTGCTATAGGCCCCCAAACAAACGTGATATACTTTTATTCAGTATAGCAGTTAGACTTCTTAAATTTTGATGTCATTATTGTTCCTCTCGATGAAATCATGGAAAAAAATATTCCAATAGTATTTGCCTGCCGATGATGAATTCTCGATAAGAGATTTAGAAAGACGATCCACCAATTTACACAATATGCAAACATATATAAAATTCGGGTGCTACGGACAATAAAATACTTGAACAAAGTTTTAGTCTTCTTTGAAAAGGAATGAAGCACCTCATAAACATAAGTTTTGCCCTAGATTCATGGTATTTTTTTCTTTTTGTTAGGCTATTTCAGTTGCCTGAACATCATATTCGATGATAATTTACACTGAATTGCAAGTATTTCGAAATACTTATACACTGCCCAATTCAACAGTGAACTCTAAGTGTATAAAGTAAAAAATATTTTTCAGGTTAAAGGGTAAATACTTGGTTGTTTGCCGACTGTAATAAGAGTTAGGTGTGCTGCCGATTAACAAAATTGTCAGTGTCATTGTTGGTAGATGGTTGATTGTTTTATGATGAAGATAACGAGCGGTAAACTAGAATACAGCTGCTGTTTAATTTGCAATATTTTCTACGCTTTCTTAAACAAATTTCTACATTTTTAAAGCTCAATTAATAATTGAATGTGTCGTCAGCAAGTGTTTGGATCAGTCTAACATTTCATCGTTTTGAAAATAGTTAAGCCACATTCCTTATCAATAAATAACACGATTTTATTTTGTTATCGTCAACGATTTGTCTTCGGCAGGAAACAGGTTAAATGCAAATTGATCTGTGTCAATGATTGCGTCTTCGAAACCTAAACTGGTGCTTACGCCATGTTGCGGATAATTTTTAATTTTAACCCGCTTATCACGGAATTCGGACCAGGAAGATTTGTGAAAGGTTGGCGTTCTGCCCCCAAACATTACTATCCAAAAGGTAAAGGTAAACTCTCGATAAATTTATTGATAACACATCTGATTGGGTTAGGTATGACACCTGTAATAGTTTGGATGTCCAACTGCAGTTATTTGGACATGTTGAATTGTTTTGTTTCTTTTTTCATCTTGTTTTTAGATGTATATGGGTTATTTTGTGTAGGCCAAACTGAGTGAGTGAGTGAGTGAGTGAGTGAGTTTACCTCTATATTAATATTTCTTTCATGTTTTCTTTCAATTTATATTTATTGGTATTTTTGTAATCTTTGATATTTTTTTACTTGAATCTAGGTATGTGAACATTATTCATCCCCAGTGGCTTCATGTGTTTGAGTCATGAGAAAGTCTTATTTCAATTGCATCAGACATGAAGGGCGAAAAGTCGCTGAAAAGAAAGTTTGCTTCAACTGGAAATCGAACTCGCAACCGCCTGGTCACGAATCACATTATGCTAACCACTGAGCTACCTGGGCGTGCGTAACCGAAATTTGGACTCGCAATGTCACAGGTTCAGTATTCTTTCACATGTGTTACATCCGATGAGATGCAAGGGCTCAGATACAACTCAGATAATCAGCTTCTTCTGCGTGAAGTGTGGCGAATTATTTATCCAATAAACCTATTTCTTTTACAAGATCCTACTTTATTCATCTTCGTAAGCCAAGCGTGACGATCCACTACGCTACTCTACCCTTGGCGGATCGAGCTCGATTTCAACATTCCCCCGATACGCATTTTCATAGGATGAAGCTAGCTCTAACTGCACGAATCAAATCGTTCATAGCATTTCACCATTGATAAAGATAAAACAAGGTCGCGACCTTTCGAATAAGAATAGAAGGTAAGATACCTCCGTGGATGTGTGAAGTATCTGTAATGATTTATTACCGAAAAACATAATCGAACAATATTTACAGAAAGTTTCAGAGTGACCAATCAATTATCAGAGGTTTTAGGCTATATCCCAGCACCTGACCATGGAATGTCGAAGTACGTTTGTTGTTATTGCTTCATGTTGAATCATTGTATTCGTAAGCGGTTTGTAAAAGGATATTTCATCAGAAATATGATATAAAGGGGTATAATAACTAACATCCAATAGGGGGCGTATCATGGGAATCTCGAAATCGGCCTCGGTCTGCCAAGGTAAGATCCATGTAGTGATCGTAACATTGGCTCGCGAAGATGACTTTATTAGACAACTCAGATAGTACACTTACCCGAACCGAAAGCATTATCAGATAACAAAATAAAAGTGGCTCACATGACAGATATGAAAGCAGTGTTTTCCCCAGAGTCACTTATTCATCCAGTGTAGATCAAGATCAGACAGAAAACCGTGCTGTTCTATTTTCGATCCGATATGAATCTGATACACGCGAAAAGAGACATTGGGACATTTGTGTAAAGTGTCGCTCGGATCAGCCTGCACAGTCCGCGCAGGCTGATCCGAGACGGCATTTCACGTAAACATTAGATTTTGTCCTACTGTAGACTTGTGTGAAACAGAAAAATCGGACACGATCGGAAAGTGTTGTCTCGGATCAGCCTGTGCCCCTATTCGCTTGATGCAGGCCATATGATGAGTTTGATGTGGCAAATTTCGATGTTTTCGTTGTACATGAGTCAGTCCGAGCCTGAAGGTTGCTACCGTCGGTCTTTACAAGAGTTTAATGTGGCGACAACAACTTTGAGATGGCATACTTCGATCTTTATACGTAGTCCTAAAGGTGGCTAAACACGGCTCTGTCTGTCTGTGTGTTTTTATGGTCAGTGTAGATTAAAGCACAAATGAGACAATTCAGGAAGAAAAAGTTTCTGAAAAACTTACCAGGACGATGCATCCGGAATTCATCTTTTGCAATATACTTACAGAGACAACAATAGTCTTACCTATTTGTATTCTCTACGGGAAGGTAATCATGCTTGCAGTAACTCCAGTTTTATTGGTCTGATACCTTATGAATCGGTCAGGTATATGTACATGTACATTATTGCACTTTGATATGGTATATCCGCATATATTATCTACCTATTGTTTAATCGTTTGATTGGAAAAACTACATCATGTGTTGATGATCTGTGAGGATATTGAGGTCTACGGTTTTACAGGGATTGGTCATTATTCAAAATGAGACAGTGTGAGCTATTTGTTTGTTTGTTTTTTCATAATACCTACTTAAATGAGCTATTTTTTCGTCATATTTACTTGAGTGAGATATGCTTTTTTATTAATACCTACTTGAATGAGATATGCTTTTTTAATAATACCAACTTGAATGAGGTATCTTTTCATAATACCTACTTGAATGAGGTATTTTTTTATATAATACCTACTTGAATGAGGTATATTTTTTCATAATACCTACTTGAATGAGGTATCTAACTCTTAACCACAAATCTCCGTGTATTAAAATACTCGAAGAAGACACAGTTTAAAATACATTTTTAGGAATGAAGAAGGTATTAGAAACCAGCATTTTCTCCTTTTCCCTCAATATATTTCCAACCACTCATTAAAAACATCGCTGCAGATGAACCACTTTCTTTCGTCTGGAAATATGAACAAAATGGAATAAACTAATATGATGTCGTCTTTGGAAGGGTTTACTCCGAAAAATACTGAAGTAGACTGAATCCAAATTTCGTGTTTTTCAGTTTTCAAAGCATGTGTATGGTGTTAAACCCCGTTTTCGAGGTCATTTCAATTATATCGAGACAGAAAGTGTATCTTTCCATGCTTCCCTGGAGTCTCTTTTACCAGTTATTTGCACAATATCTCTCCCCAGTCACTGACTGCTTATTATACATAATCTGAGTTAAAATATGTTAGTTTATGTGGCCTGCAACAGGCGAAAAGGAGTATTCGGACATGCGCAGATCCAGATATCTTTCTCAGGGGGAGGGGGGGGTCCACCAAAAACGCACTCTTCTTATTATATGATACAGGGTGTCCGGAAAGTAAAGTAACGCTTTCGTACTTTTATATTTTGGCTTAAAATATAGGATAACGAGGTGAAAAATATATATACATGTAAATAAAATTTGTAAGTTTTTTTGTGTGATAATTTAATTGAATTTTCATAACACTTTGCGTTTTTATACAGATTTCACTTGAAAAATCCTTTTTCGATCATTGACGTCATTTTAGTAATTAATGACGTTTTGAATGTGACTGTCTTTTACACTCTTTCCTTTCCGAACACGCACAAGGAATTTTTCACTCACTTTGAAATGCATTCAAACATCAATTATACTGATTTCACTAGAAGGATTTTTTTAAAGACAGGTCTGGGTTGTTTAGGTTGGGATCGTTGACCTTTGACTTCAACACACTGCAAAAGGGGAAGTCATGCAGGTTAAGGTTGAGTTTTGGACTGTGTGCAGGCCATGTCTTACCTCCGGATATCGTTTAGACATTACTCTATATCACTGAACATATTATGTAAAAAGTCTGCCACAGATTTAGATGTGTGTGGCGTAGCACTTTCCTGCATGAACCAATTGCTTTGCAATGAGGAATGAGGGCGACTTTATTCTGATTTCAACATGTGCGACTTCTTTCTGTTAGTTTAAAAGCTCAAAGGTTGACAGCCTCATCCAAGACAGCATAGCCATATTGTTAAAGACCACTTACACTGAAATAGATTGATATTGAAATGTGCGCTCAAGTGATTCACAATATCATCCGGCATGATCGGCATGGTAAGAGCATAATCTGCCGTCTGGCTGCAAACGTCATTAATTGTAAAATGAGGCCAATGACAGAAAAAGGACTTTTGAATTGAAATCTGTATAAAACCATAAAGTGTTAAGAAAATTGATTTAAATCATCACACAAAAAAAACTAACACGTTTTATTTACATGTATATATATTTCATCTCGTTATCTTGTAATTTAAACCAAAATATACATGTACGAAAGTGTTACCTTACTTTCCGGACACCCTGTACTATGAATTCCGGATTTCAGTGGATGTAAGCCGTTTACAAGAAAAGTCAACGTTTCCAGTTCTCCACATTTAGAACTTTTTTTTTAAATTTATAACTGTATTTTACATAAATGCTGTGCAATATCAAACCAGTACCATTTCACGAATCCGATAACCACATTCTTGCCAAAATTCCAGGGGGGGGGGGGGGGTCCGGACCACCGGTCCCACCCATGGATCCGCCCATGTCGGACATTTTCGTAAAGTGTCGTTTTGGATCAGCCTGCGCAGTCCGTTTTAACGCAAATTTCTGTCATTGGCAAGTCTATCGTAGTACAAAATCTGATGTAGTCGTAAAGTGCCGTCTCGAATTAGCCTGCAGGCTGATTCGAGATGACGCTTTACGTAAATGTCCACATGCCTATGTTCGCCTGTTGCAAGCCATTACTGTTTGAGGCACTAAACAGCAAATATTATATACTGACCCATACTTCCAACGCAAAAATTAAGTTTAACTTATTATTTTTCATCTATTCTTCCATCCAATCTCACAAAATTCCAAAAATAGACAAAAAGATAATTTTTGAAGAATATAGCAAGACATCCTCCATTCAAACTCGATAAGGCTATAGTCAATGTATGCCCAGATGCACTAGAGAGGTGTCTCCGAAAAGCAGAACAGTAGTACAGTATTGGGTATTATTGCAGCCATGAGTCTCTGACGCAAGAAACTTAGTTTATTTTTAGTTTAACCCTTTGACTGCTTATCGCGTCTCATTGACCTTTTGCGGACAGTGTAGATCAAGATCAGACTGCACAGAATGTGCAGTCTGATCTTGGATCTACACAGTCCGATGAGGAGATATTATTCCCAAAATCACAACTTTGAAATGATAGTATCTAGGGTTTTACTATTGAAATGCAAATTTCATTTTAGTTATTTAGCAGGATAAGAGTTCAACATATTTATTTTACATGGATTCAGGAACAAGTTCTTACAACTAATAATAATCTTTCTCGATTCTGCTTCCTGGGAACTACACCAGTACTCGCGCCAAACTTGTGAGCCAATGAAAAATCCCAAATTTGACACCTGCTCCCGGGTATTGAACTCAGGACCTTATGGTTATGAGGCCGACGCTCTACCTCACGACCACGAACACCACCAAGAACCTTAGATATCGGGGAGATGACGTTTAATACTTTACCAAACAATCCCAAGTTTTTACGACCCTGAGATAGAAGCCTTTCGAAAACGTTGTCGGAAAAGGAGAAATTGTTTGAAACCTGCATTTTCTCCTTTTTTCCACAAGATTTTCTACCCTACTGGAAATAAATTTCAATTTTTGAGTTACGTTTAATCTATATTCTGCAAACGCTTTCATTATAGACCAGTCTAAAATATTGTCGTTTGGTAAAGAGTTAAGGGCGCGTTATTTCAGTCATGGATCGGAGTCTGCTGGAGCTGCACTCGTAAGAACTTTGATCTGTATTTTGAAGCTAAGAACACATTCAACAAAGTTACGGCACACTCTGATGGCTCGTTCTATTGGCATTCTAATTACTGTATGCTCATTAATTTTGTGGAACAGCTGTGCTGAACAATTATTACAGAGGTGGTTTTACTCACTAGAAGCTGTCTGTTGTTAGGGGGACTGGGGTTGTGACTGGGGTTGTGACTCTACCAGGAGTTCAGCATGACAAATGAGCAACTCGACCCTGACACAAACTTTATAACCGTTTCGAAACTTAACGATGGATGGGGCAAGGGGGTGGGGGAGTAAAGAGCCATATCGTGCAATATTGAACCGGTGTACATCAAAATCATTCATTTGAATCATTATCTGTTCAGGTGAGCTTCTGCCGCCATCTGAGAACGGTACATACTGCATTAAAAATACATAGCGGTAAATGACAACAACAATCTTGGTCATCCCAACAGCACAAGACTTATCGTTTCAAAGGTTTATCGCGGACTTCGTGTGGTAATCTTTTTGTACACTAAAATGTTAAAAAAGTTTGCAAGTTGTGCATTTGTAACACAGAAATGGCTCTATAGTGTTCAGTCAAGCGTAACAAATTTGTCAGTAGGCTGGTATGCACATTTAGGAAATGCGTATGAAAAAATTGAATAAATATTCTTTTCGATTTTCATATCCCGAACATAAGATTATACACAAAAATCATTTTGCGTTTGAAGTGTGGGTCAATTTATTTTAACTTAATGTCACCCAAATACATTTTCGGAGAAAATGCTAGCATTGTCCACTTTTCGATGTTTCAAATTAGCATAATCTTTACGCATATTTCAGTTATTAATTTTCATAGAAAAAAAGCAAAATGTGTTTGTTTCACTTTATTCAATTAAAAAAATGTGCTATTTAGTAGTACATTTTTTTGTGATTTCTACCCATTACCAAAACATATCGGTGTTTAAACGGCCCCAAGGAAAAAGCCGTACCTAAAAAAAAAAAGGAAAAAGAGAAACTGCTGTTTTTTTTTTTTCCCTTACTTTTCCAATAACGTTTTCTATCCATTTCAGATATTTAGATACTCCTTCTAGTACTCATATTCATAAAAATGATCCTCATATAAACACTGTCATTGAGTACAGATGGGCTTGTCATATGACCCTGATTTTGCGTCTGGTTTGTATCTTAAACAGACAAAATAGCACAGAGTCGGGTTATAACAGACACCTACGTGTGAAAGTTCAGACTATAGTTCATGATAACTTTCGAAACAAGACTACAGAAGGTTTCAAAATGGACGGAAATTTCATGCAAAATACGATGACGTCAACAACGTCCACTGTTTATTCACGTGAGTTGATTTTTTAACTTTTCTTAAAAGGAAATATGGTTTGGTTTTTTTTTTCTGCTTACGACCCCTGAAAAATACCGAATTCACATTTTCTGTCTCTTAAATTGAAGGCGGAAACACTTGTTCCCACGCACCAAATACCTGGGCAAACAGCGCGTACTATACAACCAGATGGAAATATGACGTAATTTATGTGCATTTTACCATATGTTTCTCGAGCTGTATCAAATCAGATAGTACAGATGAAGCTCAAAGATCAGACAAAACATTTTGTAAATAGTCTCATCTGGATCTGCATGGGCCGCAAAAGTAACACTTGTTGTAAAAGACGCTTAATGTTAAACATTTTTCCCTGCTTTCGATGTTTAGCAAACAGTTTCTCCTAACGTTTTTCAAAGGCATCTTTTGCAGAAACATGGATATAGTTAAAACAAAAGCTGTGTGGTTCCCACATATATCAACAGGATACTTACTATTGCGTTTCCATCTATTTATCAATACAAAACAATACAATACATTCGCATTTTCATTTAACCATTTATCACACAACTAAGTTTTGGAGAACGCCAAATCCAAAGCACTTGCAGACTAAAAATTACTAATGGCTAAATTATGGATTTTGTCGTTAGTAGTGTAGAAAATATAGTGAGAAAAGGAGAAAATGCTGGCTATCACAATTTTCTCCTTTTCTCACAGTATATGCAAAAGGCCTCCCTCTCAGGGTTGTAAAAGCTCGGTATTGAGTGGTCATGTCTGAGATTTTGACACAATCATCCGGGGACCGCACGTTGACCGTCCGGTTGCATTTCAACCGAACGGCGACAGTTCAATTTTGAGACGCCGCCCGGTTGCCGTACGAAGTTTAGGAAAAAGTTATAATTGGTCGGAGACCGGCCGATTTTTTTTTTCCGACCATCGGAGAGCTCGTTAACTCATCGTCCGGGCTCCGTCCGGGCGCTGCTGTCCGGTGAGCAGACGATGCCTTCTGAAATCGGACGGCGTCCGGCCGTTTTTTATGAAAACATTTTTCTCCGGCGACCGAACTGCATCCGTCCGTCGACCGGACTGCCGTCTTTAAGGAGCCGGACGGAGCCCCAACGGGCACCGCCCGATTTTAAATGTTCGTCCGGGCACCGTCCAGCGACCGTCAGATCGCAGTGTGGCAATGATTTTGTTATTTCTAAAGTCCGGACGGCGACCGGACGACGGCGAACATAATATTATACTTTGACGATATGATCAGTATATTTAAAAATGTATACTGATATATATTACTTCATGATGATTAACTAGTTCTGAAGTGAAAATGGCACTCATACCACCACAAAATTTGTTGAATCTTCTCCTTAATCAAGAGAAATTGCAAGCTAACTCGTCGATGGCAGAGAAATGTAACAGCAGCTGTTGCTGTTTACTATTAGGAGCGTGCTTGCCGAGGCCGCAGGGTGAGGACTGTATGAGTCAAAACATGGTCACAGAGGTGTGTCATCCTCGGACTGTATGACAAGCCTCTGTAGCTAACAAATGTTTTGCACGATTTCAGATCCATATACGACACCTACAAGGAAAAAATTGATTGTGGAGGAACAGGCAAAGATAGAGAGAGAATTGGACAACTCACAGAAAGAGTACAGTAATCGGCCATCAAAGTGGGTAGTTGGTATAAAATGGATCTCAACTGTAATTCTTGGTGCACTTTTGTTGGGATGCGTCACCTTGAGCAAAGTATCTGTGATCGCTTTGTCTTACAGAATGAACACTGCAAATGTGTCGCAATCTGGGACCCCCACCCCACCGCCTGGAACTACAAACCCAGAGATCAGATATATGTGCCAGCTGTTTGTGATGTTACTGATAATAATACTGGTTCCGTATGTCGTGTGTTTTATACGAGGCTTGTTTGCTGGACTGTTCCGGGATGACATTCCATGGCCCTCATATAAAGGTTTTATATTGGTAAGTTGTCGTAGAAAAGTTTAACTATTTACCACAAAACAAAACATAAGACCTGTTCGTTTTGAGGTACCATTTGCAGATATGAAGTCAAATGTTGATCAAACAATTAGATATGTATCTCCAAGTGCAGAAAATACAAGCAGAGGGAAAAATATTTGTTACAAGTATTTTCTCATTTCCACACAACTTTTACAAAAGAATCTTACCCAAAGGGCCTTTCAAACCCATGATTGTTTGTAAAGAATCAGTACTCTGTTATCTAGCATTCTCCCTAAGAATCATGCAGGCCCTGTAGAAATGGTGATAAGTGACTTTTTCAGAATACCAAAAAAAGTTAGTGCAATTGATTCCTTTAGTCACAAAAGTTCAAAAGCCAAAGGGAAACTTTTATTGTCATGTTGTTACCATGGCAACGGCCACAGAAAGTTTTTGCCCCCAGAAGCATATTATTTGCTTTTTAAAACTTGAAAAATTAAGCACTTTGAAGTTAATAAAACATATTTATCACCAAAAGTCCAGTGAGTTGTGCTATTAAAACATAATCACCCATGTATTTGCTTACAATATCAAGAATGCAATAGCAAAAATAAGCTTGCAGAATGTGTTTCTATGGCAACAAACAAATGCTGTATTTCGCATTTCTGCTGGTGCCTTAAATTGACAAATTTCTATCTCAGTTATCTCCTAACAGCAAAGCTAGGATTTAAGGTTTCAATATTGGGCATAAAGACTAATGTATTGGGTTACAAATAAAAAAATAAAAAAGGTCAAAATGTTTTTAGGTCAGGATACCATGGCAACCAAAGTGACAACAGATTTGTAAAATTTGGAAAATGCTGTATTTTATGCAAAAAAATGACCACTAAACACAAATATTTGAACATCAGTTAATATGACATATGAAGTATTAATACAAATTTGAAAAGCTGCAAACAAGATATTTTGGTTTTGTGTCTTAATTTGGTTTCCATGGCAACCTGAATCTCGATACTGGCATAAAATTGCAATTTTTGCTCATTTTCATGGCATAATTGTAGAGACTAGAGTAAATAAATTGAATAACTTTGGTTTTAGAAATAGCTATTGATCTAACATGTTGTCGATGAAAAAATAACAATAAGCATATCATATCATGCACTAGGTAACCATGGCAGCCAAAGTGGCAATGTATCGGTAAAATTGAGAAAATACCATTATCTGTCGAATATAATGAAAAACAATTAAGAATCTTCATACCCCTCTATGTATGGTTCATGGCATGTCAGTTTCATTAAATCTACTGGCAGAAGGCCAGCGGGCTTATGTCATGGCCAGGTATCCGTCTTGCGTCAGTGTGTCTGTCCGTGTGTATGTGCGTGTGTACATGGGTGCATACGTTAAATTCTATTTCAAACATCTTCTTCTCTAAAACTACCCATCCAAATTTGATGAAACCTCACAGAAATTATCCTACCGTGGTCCTCTTCAGAATTTTTTAGAAAGAATTTTATTCCTTAAAAAACTCTGGTTTCCATGGCAACCTTAATCTCGACATTGGCATAAAACTGCAATTTTTGCTTATTTTCAAGGTATAATTGCAGAGACAAGTAAACTGAATAACTTTGGTTTTAGAAATCGCTATCAATCTAATGTCTTGTCCATGAAAAAAAATAACAATGAGCATATCATATCATACTCCAGGTTACCATGGCAGCAAAAGTGGCATCATATCGGTAAAATTGAGAAAATACAATTATCTATCAAATAGAATGACCAACAATTACGAATGTTCATACCCCTCTATATATATAGTTCATGGCATGTTAGTTTTCATTCAAAAAGTAGCGTACATGCTAATAATCCCCCGCCAAAACGGCGGCTAGGTACATGGTAATAGTAGCCGTCCGTCCGTCTGTCTCTCCATTCTTCCTTCATTCTGTCTATCCTTCTTCGCATCCCAATTTCTTGTATGGAGCACAACTCAAAAACTATTTAAGGGATAAACATGAAACTACACAGATGGATAGATCTCATAAAAGAGAAGTGCAGTGCATAAGAACCATAACTCTTGATTCCATATTTTAAGGGTTATTACCCTTTATTTTCTCACTTAAATTTTGTCTAGAGCATAACATAAAAACTATTTGAGGGAAAAACATGAAACTTCACAGATGGATAGATCTCATCAAAGAGAAGTGTGGTGCATGAGAAACATAACTCTTGATTGCATTATTTAAGAATTATTGCCCTTTGATATTTTGTTATTTTCCACACTTAAATTTTGTCTGGAGCTGAACTAACTTCACAGCTGGATAGTTGTCTCTGATGAGAAGTGCAGAACACAAAAGTGGTAACACTTCCTTTCATAATATTCTATTCACAGCTCTCCGTCGTTTTGTATTTAGTATTTCCCCAAAACAATTCTTCAATCTGACTGTCAAATTGCTCTACTGGTACTGACTTTTTTTTTGATAGCATCCACTATAAACTCATGACGCAAAACGAAAAAAGGCAAAATACACAAGAAAAGGGGGAATGTTATTACAACTGCGCTTCAGCCCACTAAGAAGATGGCGAATTGAACAATGAGTGAAAAAAATGAAGTGCAATTTCTGAAAAAAAAAAAAGAGTTTGGAAATCCAACCAAATTTGACAGGGTTTCAGTACATCTTATATTAAAAAATCCTAGCAAATTTCAAAGAAATACAACAAATAAGGTTGACTTTGTTACGTAAGCAATTCTAAGTTATCAAATGGCTGATTTTCCTGAACAGATCAGTAGATTTTCTTCACTCTTAATAGGGCTCAACCCCTTGATGAACCAAACAATCTTTGAATGTTTCAAAAAGAACTGGATCGAAACTGTGGACTTCACTGCCTAACAAGAATTGGAAATTTTCAACTTTAAGTGGCTATTTTCCCATACCCATACATTGTTTGTTGGATTCTTTTTAAAACCAATATGGTTCAAGCTATTGATGGGATAAACAAAACTGTGCAAGTTTCAAAATAATCTGATACCGAATGGACACTAAATCACGTACACAAACAATCGAAATTTTTCCTATACTCTATGGACTTTTTTTTTTTCGAAAACCAATAGGGTTGAAGCTATTGATGAGATAAACAAACCCTGCAAGATTTAGGAAAATCTAGCCACAAATGCAGACTACATCGCGTAAACAAGCAATGGAAATTTTCAATTTTAAATGGCTACTTTTCCCATAATATTTGTTGAATTTTTTTCTAAAATAAATAGGGTTGAAGCTATTGATGAGATAAACAAACTGTGCAAGTGTCACAAAAATCTGGCCACAAATGCAGACTTTATCGCATAAACAAGAAATGGAAATTCTCAACTTCAAACAGTTAATGGAAATTTTCAATTTCAAATGGTTACTTTTCCTAAAATGTTTGTTGGATTTTTTTTATTTTTTTTTAAACCAATAGGGTTAAAGCTGTTGATGAGATAAACAAACTGTGCAAGTTTCACCAAAATCTGACAACAAATGTAGACTTTATTGCGTAAACAAGAAAAAGACTTACAGACGGAGAGACGACGGAAACCATACCATGATATAAGCTCTAGTGGCTTTCCAGCCAGTACAGCTAAAAATCACTTGATTTGGTAACCATGGTTACTTGTTTTAGAAGCATTTAAAGCATTTCCTTTAAGGTGTTTGGTTTATTAAAATGTTTTCGGAACTCATGAAATACTTTCTAGTCAATGGAAGATACTTTGCACTGACTAAGCTATATTTTATGGGAATGAGTTTACTGTTCTGTTGCCATGGTAACACTTTCTTTTTCTGAGTAGTTGAGTACCTTTTATCTTTTGTATGTGCATAACACAAATTAGTCATTTAAAGTATGTTTAATTTATTCAGATGCTTCTTAGCTGGAAGGGGTTAATTTGCTTTGAACAAGCTGTTATTTGTAATGGTTCATTGATTTGGTTGCCATGGTAACATGATTGGGCCATTATTTTTTACTTCTACATTTTAATATTGACAAACAGATGTGGGTAATTTAAGTAAGTATTACTTATCAATGTAATCCTTTGTTAATGGGCGATAGTTTACTTTGAATGTGCTGATTTTTGTTAAAATTGCAAACTGTTGGATAGTTTGGTTGCCATGGAAACTAATATTTGGATTGTTGCAGAGCTTGAATTTTTCTGTATTAGTTGAACAGATGTGGATCCATTTAATACATAAATACACTGTTAATATTTTTCCTAGCAGAAGGGAGATAATTTGCTCTAAAATTGCCACTTTTATGTAAAATCACTGACAGGTCAATAGTTTTGTTGCCATAGTTACAAAAATTATTAACATTTTGAGTTTTTTCATTGTTGGCTGTGAAAAATCAGATGTTACTCATTTAGGCACTATATGTATTTTTCATATGCACCTTTGCTGTTAGTAGATAATTTGGCTTGAAAATCTTCAAAATTTGAGGTTTGAAAAACTGCCTTCTATGGCAAAATTTCTGTTGCTATGCAACACAATGCAAGTGACATTTTATATGTTTCTATATTTTCCTATGTAATTTTGAGTAGTACTCTTGCCATCTTTTTGACATAAGTAGTAGTATAGATAATCTAAAAGGGCAGTAGTTTATTTTGAATGTGCTGATTTTTGTTAAAATGGCAAACTGTTTGATAATTTAGTTGCCATAGTGACAAATATTTGGATTGTTGCAGAACTTAAATTTTTCTCTATTGGTTGAACAGAAGTGGATTATTTAATATGTATATACACTGTTCATATTTCTCTTTGCAGAAGGGAGATAATTTGCTTTGAAATTGACACTTTTTTTGTAAAATCTCTGACGGTTCAATAGTTTTGTTGCCATGGTTACAAAAATTAAAAACATTTTGAGTTGTTTTATTGTTGGCTGTGAAAGATCAGATATTGCTCATTTAGGCACTGTTTGTATTTTTCATATATGCACCTTTGCTGTTAGAAGATGAAGTTTGAAAAACTGGTTTCTATGGCTAAATTTCTGTTGCTATGCAAAACAATGCAAGTGACATTTTTCATTTTTCTATGTAATTTCCAGTAGTACTCATGTCCTCCTTTTAACATACGCATTAGTATAGATAATCTAAACAACAATGATTTGTCAAAAACAACCCTGAAAAGTGTCATTTTTCATTTTTTTTGCCGACAACTTTTGACCAATCTCTGTGAAATTTTTATTTCTCGTTTCCATGGCAACCACTGTCAGAAAAAGGGAATGCTTTGTTTTGGGAAAGTTTTTCCACAAGTCTGATTAAATGAAGGTAAAACCAATGAATTCTGTGACTAGTCACTTATCACCATCTGCATGATTCTTAGGGAGAATGCTAGTTATGTGTGTTTGCTTTGGGCTATAAACATTTCTTCCTACCAAACGACTCGATTTTAGAGGGGTTCATTTTAAAGCATTTGCAACATACAAATTGAACTTGGCAGAAATGGTAAAATTTGTATTACAATGGTAAAGATCTTTAGGGAAAATTCTTTTTCCCACAAAACTTTCGAAAGTCACCCTTTTACAGTAAAGAATTGTTTGGTGGAGGATGAAATTGCTGAAATGCTCAAATGGGCCATAACAGTTTGTAACAACGGCTTGGATATTACGCTTTAAGTGCTGATCTTTTTTTTTTTTTTATAAAAGTTGCAAAACAGATGGACAGGGTGGATTACCTTCGATTTGCAACTTTCTTCGTCAGTTAAGTAAAATCCAACATATCAACACCAATGTTAATGAATAGCCTGGAGTCAGATTGTGTGGAGTAAAACACGCTACCCACAAAGCTTTCAAAAGCTTTCAAAAGAATACAAGCGTTTTCAAAATTTTAGTCGTAAAATACCGCTTTTGTGTTCTTTGGACTTCTTTCATGTTTACAAATTGTCTTTACGGTAAACATTTATACCACCCCTATAAAGTCCCTTTTTGTATTGTTAGGCGATTTGTTACCATGTAAGTGGTAAAAACGATAACTGGTGATATTAAAACTAAATTGAGGTTTTAGAGATAACCAGGTTTCTAATAAAACTACAACTTGATATTTAAGGAACAAGACGTTCACGTTCCATCTTTCACTGTCTAAATATTCCTCACAACACCTCTACCACTGCCTGCAGGGTTTGAATTTATTATTCTTGGCTATTGATGAACAGTTTATTTCCAACGAATCTTGCATTGATACTCTTTTTCCCTTTCAATTTTGGAAACATCAAACTCGATACTTTTTATTTCAGCCATTATAGTTTCCGTACACTGTGCTGGCTATTAATAAGGAATAGGTGACATAAATTGGGAGCCATGTTGGCTTTGAGGTGACTGCCCGAACTATCCAGCATTCAAAGTGTTCTGTGAAGTCCTACTTTGATCTAAAACTGTCCACGAAGGCAGGATTAAATTGTGCCTCGCACTATTTATATTTGTTTTGATAGTCTACATAAAATCATTAGCTTGGATAAGAACTAACTTGGTACCCGTTGGTAAAGAACGATACGAAGATTGATAAAGAGGCTGTCAGTTTTGGAAAAGATGGGAATTTCAAGGGTCATGACCCTCTCCCTTGTTAATAGTTTGCGTATTTCATTTTCTCGCTACGCCCAAAAGAATTGATATAAAATCAAATGTTGTGTTTAACAGTTTGAAGACGACTGATTCATTGCTTGAACAAATGATAGTCGTATGCGTATCATTTACAATAGATGTATTTCTGAGGACAATAAATCGCCTTTTTATGCGAAAGGACATAACAAAATACATTAACATGTAACAAGGAAAAAAAGTATAAACTTAAACAAGGTAGCAAGATTAAGTCATTCTAAACCCAAAGACTTTTGGAATGTATTGAGTAGAAAAAAAATGATTCAAGTTTGGTGCCATTTACAGAGCTGTTCGAATACTCTCAAAATATGGCTTATAGTTCACTGTTATAAAGAGATAAAAAAGATGGAAAATTTGGCCATCAGCAAGATTTTTAAGGAAAAGAAAGCACGGACAGCACTTTTGATGAGCTGAACGTTTGCATTTGGCAAGATGAAATCACAAAAAAAATGGTAATTTGGACCAATCTCAGAAAAGGCTTGAGGCCAGAATACGCTCTAGAAGCCATATTTTCTATTAAGTACTCATGAAAACTGGCCGGCCGAAACGATTGTCTGGATAAGATCTCGCAGTAGTTCTAAAATAGATTCTGCCTTATCAAAAGAGAAAAAAATAGGAAACGGGTCATGTGTGTTCTCTAAATGTCAAATGTATTTTGTATGTGTTTCTACAACATCAACAATGGGATCTCTTCAAGTCTATGAGTCCATGATCACTTTACTAAGGTGGGCGCTTTAGGACCAACGCAATCTATGTTTTCTTTTAGGCAACAGTTCTCAGTCTGTTAGAGTCCGTTGGAATTTCCCTTTTTGCATTCAAGCTGCCAGATTTGGCGACGGACCATCCATACTTACTTGTACCTGTGATGCATTCTGTGTTCCTGATACCAGCAGTCACATATGTATTTGACAGTCTACGCAACCCTCAAAATAACGGCACGGGGAGGACAATTATATTTGTGATGGCTCTGATTTTGGAGCTTGCAGGTGCTGGCAGTATTTACCTACTGTACAACGAGAAAAAATCCCTGAAGTTGATGTTTTACGCTATTGCAGCGATATTATGCCTTTCCATCGCTTGGTCTCCGTTATTGCAGAGAAGTTTGATTAACATTAGTTCTGGTGATTTAGACTCTTCGGAGAACTCAAACAAGTGGAGAAGCGACATTGATCAGACCGAAGTGTCGATATTTAACACAACATCAGAGTCAGGGCAGGCGGCAACGGGCGGTAGCAGCACCTATCAGTCGTATCAGTCGCAGGTACAGGTTTAACGTTTTTCCGTGTTATAACAAAC
The DNA here is from genome assembly GCA_943736015.1 of Tridacna crocea. Lineage (NCBI taxonomy): Eukaryota > Metazoa > Mollusca > Bivalvia > Cardiida > Cardiidae > Tridacna > Tridacna crocea. Next base: position 31,027,983 of record OX031057.1, on the reverse strand, counting down.
TTGTAGAAGATATCTTTTATTAAAACAATGAAAGTAAACTGTATTGGGGAGAAACTACTGACTTTTTTCCTATCAAAGACAAATCTTTTCATTTGAACTCCGTCTATTATTTTGAGTGATTTGTTTGTTGGATCTTAACCCATAACACCGAATAAAGAATTGGCCATTCAAAGTACCGTCTGAAAATGATTCAAGTGACATGAGTTATTTGCCCTTGAATTAGAAAATTCTTTAGATTTGTGCTTTAGTCAAAGCATAAGTTTGTCATCTCCAGTATGACTGACTTGAAACATGGCATTTATGTTAATTGCAACAATACGGAGTGAAGTTTGAAAGGCCCATAACCCTACCTCGTACTGTCTATGACTTATTACCCTTTGGTCCTCATTTTTACCACATTTTCCGCTCGTCTGCAATATGACTGTCATCACCAGCTTGAACATCTTGAAATTTGGTATGCATGACTGTTGAAAAATTACAAAGTGTAGTGCACAAGAACCATAACTCTTCCTAGCACAAATCTTGAGTTATCGCCCCTTTACCACGCTTGGCCACATGAAAATATAGTAGATGACTAGTATATAGTGGTTGATATGATAGAACGTATCTGTAAACAAGGTAGAAAACGGAGTGAGAAGAGCTGCTTACCAGCTTTCTTATTTCTTATTCATCGGGACAGTTATATTCGCAGATTTTGTGAGGAGGTAAACCTTCCTTTATGTACTTATATGCTAATATAACCCTTTCCTACTCAATTCTCAGTGTCATCAACCATGGAAAAGTAAAGACATTGTGGGATAAGGAATAAATACTGGTGACCAGCATAGAATGAGCAGAAAGAGTTTGATTACTGAAAGTGGATTTGCTTTCAAATCCGCCGAAAAAGTACCAACATTACAGGGTTTCTGTTTGGTTCCTGCACGGTCCAGTGGTTGAGATTTTAGGTTGGTAATCGGGGGACCTAGGATAGATTCTCATTGGGGGCACTAGGGGACATCCTTAAAAAAAAAAAAACATGAGTTTATGTAAAAATGAATTTGTGCTCATCTTTCTATTTCATTAATGTTTCAAATACGAAGAAGGTTCGAAGAAAAAAATGACATTATTTTAAGGAGAACATGGAATGAATTAACCTTAAAGCAAAGATTCCCTAAAATGTTTGAGGTTACATCTATAGAACGTGAAGTTTTATGCTCAGCTGATTTGTGCACGAAAAAAAGTTTTGTAATAAGGTTTCTCTGGACCCGTATTTGATAATCAAACAAGTAAAACATATGAATTTTATTTGAACCTGGAGTTCAAAATTGCAAAAGTAGCATCCGTTTTTTTTTTCAGTGCTTGATTTTCGCCCAAATGTTATCATCCAATTTCTTTATGCTTCTAGAGAAAACAAATTCTGAAAATCTACTAGATTAAAATACATCCCTTTACTACCATATCATTTCCATAGGTTATATCTGGACATTCCCAATTCACCGAGAGTTACAAACTCCGTAAAATCGCCAACAAAAGATTGGAACAGGAAATCGGTGTATCCATGGAAACAAAGACCGACGATAAGGTCATGCCCTCGACCTGGAAACTAACAATATACATGTCATTTCTAAAAATAGTTTTCACCGTCACGATAGCCATGATGCTATTTCACTTGGATTTCTTCGAATCAAACTTTAGTACGGATTTAAAGTGGGATTATTTTAAAGAAGGCTGGAAGTGGAGTAATATTAACCGCTCTAAACAGAACTATGAGCTTTACTACTTTGTGGCTAACATTGCTGCCAGTGGGGTAGGTGAGTACAAGTGATTTTTTTTTCTCTATGACATTTTGGTAACCTTTTTCCTACATCTTAGCCATTTACCACACAATCCCAGGTTTTTAAGAACCCAGACTAAAATCTGAGCTTCATTGAAACATCATAGGAAAAGGGAAAATGATGTTAACCAGCAACGCAAACAGTAGCTTGGTTTGAGGAGCTTTTGCTATGTTGTCTGAAAATACTTTCAATTTAGATAAGTCTAAAACTTTGCTCTTCAATAAAGAAATCCACCAAAAAGCTCAGTAGCTCAATTGGTGATGTACGCTAACTAAAACAGTGGCATAAGATAGCTCAGCTAATACTATATAGAAACTCAGGGATTTGTGATGTATAGAGAAAGGTGAATACAGAAATATTTTATTGGTATGCTTTATAATAAATAGAGGATATTTGTTTTTTTCGGTGAAAGGTCGAAATTTATTTCATCGAGTGAACACCATCGGTAATATTTTCACGAGTGGCGCAGCCACGAGTGAAAATATTACCGATGGTGTTCACAAGATGAAATAAATTTTTATCTTTCACGGAAAAAAACCCCCAAATAGTCTATTTATTTCATGCTTTTAACCCTTTCTGGGAAGAGCTACATCAAAATACAGTACAGTTCTTTTCCGTTATTCCCCGTGGCGTGCCCCTCCCGTATAGCAACGCATTACAATATTACGTCAAGCGCGAGAAATGTAAGGTATATAACGTCATATGTCCCATCTGGTTGTGAGGCACGCGCAATTTACCTAGGCGACAAGAACGTGAGAGTCGGTATGTTCACTGGTGGTACCGGTGTAAAATCGAAAAATATTTTCACGGCTATTTCTCGATATCCTACCGGAAAGCATGAAATAAGCTACATTTTCTCATTCTAGTTGGTTCTGTTGGTGAAATATTTTTCGATATTTCTTGCTTACTACCAGTGAAAATATCGATTCTTACATTCTAACTCTTCCATTGAAGCCTTTCAGCCAGACAGAAATATTCTCGCGCTGGACGTAATATCGTAATGCGATGCTATGCGGGGGCGGTACGCCTCGGGGAATAACAGAAAAAAAACTGTTCTGGATTTTGTTGAAGTCCCTCCCTTCCCCAGGAAGGGTTATAACCGTGAAACAAATGGAAAATTTGTGTATTTCGGTGAAAGATCGGAATTCATTTCATCTCGAGAACGTCATCGGTAATATTTATTACCAATGGTGTTCACTCAAGGGAAGATATTTCGATCTTTCACCATAAGATACAATATCCTCTATTTATAATTATGTACAGTCTTTATTCCGAGAGGGGTATCAGTGATGTTTTTTTTTACGTTCTTTCATTTAACAGGATATATTGTAGGCTACATTGCCTGTACAACTTGTATGCAGAGAGGGGCGTTCATCGTGCCTCTTATATGCTCTACACCATTATCTGTGGTTCTGCTGACCCAAATGTGTGATTTGTACATCCCTGTAGCTACAAGTAAGTATGATAAAACTATAGCATGCCATGGGTAATTATATTTTCTTTTATCTGTAGAACTAAGCACAGCAACGTATTTGGTAGCTGGGCGTGAAATCGGGGCATCTCTGCTTTGAATTGCCTTCTTTGAAAAAAGAAATGTAATTTCTATGTCTGATCTTGATCTGCACTGTTTCAAAGGATTGGTGATAGTCCTTTGCACAGATTTTCGCTCTCTCTCTCTCTCTCTCTCTCTCTTTCTCTCTCTCTCTCTCTCAGCTGAATACTATTTCACGACACTGATATGGGAAAGCAGCCAATGGATTAGGAAAAATGCAAGGTAATGATAAAAGAAACTCAGGAAAAGCATCGATATGTATATTGGCCACCGTGGTAAACCTGAAATACTGTCCAAAACGGCATGAGAGTATGGCTCTTGTGAAGAAGGCCATTGATAAAAAAAAAAAAATACCGTTCATTTAGTCTTGATCAATGTTATATCAGTCCCCTCTTTTACAACCTGAAAGAACTATATAGTCTAATGGAAAAATTTGTACTCTTGAACTCTTTTATAAGCCCTAACCAACACAAGATTTGGGACTCGTCCCAATGATAAGCATTTGCACACGACAATTCTAAATGTGTAACATTATGATATTTTATTTGGCTTGCAACACGCGAAAAGGAGCTTTCGGACAAATCGGCTAATCCGAGACGATATCTTCTATAATTTTCGGTTTGCTCAAGTCTACTGTAGCACAAAATCTAATGTAGTCGTAAAGTGCCGTCTCGGATTAGCCTGCGCGGACTGCGTAGGCTGATCCTAGACGACACTTTACGCAAATGTCTGAATGTCCCTTTTGGCGTGTTGCAAGCCATTTAGAAGGAATAAAATATATACATGTAGCTAGCATTGTCTCCCTTTTCCACATTTTCTTATTCATGATGTTTAAAAAAATTGACCTCTCTTTGTCAACGTGGAAACAGAGGTGTTTGGTAAAGGGTAGGATGACAATCATTTTATATATATATATATATATATATATGTATACGTAATAATTATCATTGTTAAACTGGCATACATTTGATAGTCCGATCTTTGATCTTACTGTCAGTTTTGCTGGTATACATTTGATAGTCCGATCCTTGATCTTACTGTCAGCCTTGCTAAGGTACATTTGATAGTCCGATCTTTGATCTTATACTATCATGCCTTGCTGATATACATTTGATAGTCCGATCTTTGATCTTACTGTCAGCCTTGCTAAGGTACATTTGATAGTCCGATCTTTGATCTTACTGTCAAGCCTTGCTGATATACATTTGATAGTCCGATCTTTCATCTAACTGTCAGCCTTGCTAAGGTACATTCTATAGTCCGATCTTTGATCTTACTGTCAGCCTTGCTAAGGTACATTTGATAGTCCGATCTTTGACCTTACTATCATGCCTTGCTGATATACATTTGATAGTCCGATCTTTAATCTTACTGTCAGCCTTGCTAAGGTACATTTGATAGTCCGATCTTTGATCTTACTGTCAATTTTGTTAAGATACATTTGATGTGGTGAGTCATGTCTCTCCGAGCCGAAGATTTTTCATTTAAAAAACTGAGTACGCTAACGAAGTAGAAATTCCCGTCTGTGATCTTACTTTCAGCTTTCCTGAGATACATTTGATAATCTGATCTTTAATCTTACTGTCAGCCTTGCTTAAATACATTTGATCGTCCGATCTTTAATCTTACTGTCAGCCTTGCTGAGATACATTTAATAGTCTGATCTTTGATCTTCCTGTCACTTTTCCTGAGATACATGTACATTTGATAGTCCCATCTTTGATCTTACTGTAAGTTTTCCTGACATATATTTTATAGTCCGATCTTTCATCTTATTGTCAGTTTTGCCTTGATGTCTTATCTTAGGACCGAAAAGTAGAAATCAAGTGCAGATTGGGTTGCTTTATAATGTGATGAAAGAATGTTTTGTCTAGTGTCTTTTTCTTAAATAAAGCACAGTGTAGATCCCTTATCAGGCTGCACCTTTTAATGCAGTCTGATCTTGATCTTCACTGTCCGCAAATGGTCATCGGGTCTCGCTTAGCAGCTCAAGGTTAATCAGATAATCTTTACGAATTGATCCACATTTTATATATCAATAAGTTGACTCTTGTTTTGTTTTCCTTGCCAATTTTAGCTGGTAAGCCGCCCGATGTCTGCACTGTGAATGAGCCATGGTGGTTGATAGGAACCCTTGTCTGCCTGTGTCTGGGACAGATATTATGCTCTGCGTGGCTGCTTTTCCGTAGTCAGTTTATCGTCCTGCTTAAGGAAGTACAGGTATAATTTTCTGAGCCAGCAACTGCTCACAACACGGGTAGCATGTTGAACGCATTTTAACAATATTTCAGTTATATTGCGGTGGCCATTGTATTTGTCCATGCTTTTAAAAACTTTGTTGGTAAAAAAGATAATGCTAGTTACAAGCATGATCACTTTCTTACACAATGTTTTCTAATCAATAGAAAAAACAACAGCTGTTCATTGTTTAAGCCACTACAGTCAATAGTTCTAACAAATAGAGAGAAGTTTCTTAGAACCGGGAGAAATTGCTGGTAACAAACTTTTTTCCCCAGATCTTTCCTATCAAAGACTATCTGTTGAGTTTGTCCTTTTGAAGTCTAATAGTGGTCGATACTAGTTGCAAATTTACTTTATAACTGCAAAACAATTAAAAAAAATGCCTTCAAAAGCTTGGACCTTTTTCATAATGTTATGGATAATGTGGATCAAAGATCACTCTGACTCTATGTCTGATCTTGATCTGCACTGTATACCGGGTAAAAAAAGACAATTTAAGCTGGTTCCAGTACATAAGGGGATATTGCATAATTCGTCTTTTGATTGTTGTAGTTATTTTGGACTCCGATGTATAACTCTGTTTTGTTGGAACAATGGCTGACGCTTGTGAGGAAGAATCAAGTCAATGACAATGATTATGAGAATCCGCAAGACGCTATTAAAAAGTCCAAGGTTGTTATTTGTACAACAATGTATCGAGAGGTAAGAAATAATCCATTGTTTTATAAGATTCTTGTATGCACAACGATGTTTTCGAGAGTTAGGAAATAAACACACTACTGTTCAAGTTTATCAAAAACTTGTATGCGTTATGGCTGGCATGATACCACCCTCCCCGTAATACAGAGAGGCCAAAGTTGCAATCACCAACATACCTTAGTTTGAATAGAAATTTTAATTTCAATAGTAGGCATCTGATAAGTTGAGAGGTTCTGTCTTGACCAAGTTGATAGGCAGTATTTCAATTTAGAATTGGAAAAATAATCAGAACGGTTTGAAAATAGTTGTCAAGGTTTGAATATCAAATGGAAATTTCTACTAGCCATGTTCCGAAGAGTCTCAGCCATTTTCTTGTGAAACTGAAGAATGACATTTATTACGAGAATGTCACGGTGAAACGACTAAGATCCTGAAAACAACAACTAGGGAATGATTACTTGTATTTTAGGCTGATTATGAAATGAAACAGCTTTTAGAGTCAATACAGAAAATAAACAAGGCACAGAGTGAGGGTCAGAGGTCATTTGAGGCACATGTATTTTTTGATGGGGCAGTAAAGGACAAAAGACCTCAGGAATTTGTCCTTCAGCTTGTGTCATTGGCTGAGACCACGTTAGGTAGGTGGGACTATTATCATGCTTACCTTCTAACTATGTTAACAGTTTTTGTTGAAGCTTGACTGTGACTGGATGAATTAGTACCATGTAGTACACAGAAATTCGCCATGCAACGAACATCATTGGATTAGGCCACACGATAGGTGTTTTAATTTCAGCCACATGATATCAGATTTTGCTTAAAAAATGTTTGTGATTGGTTATAAATACTATTACAATATGTAATGCACACGTTTTTTCCTAAAACTTTTATCATTTGCTTAAAGTAAAAGTTATAAGATTCCAGCTGCATAACACCTTTTCGCAAGAACTTCTTAGTTACATTTTTATACAACGGTTAATATTAATCGATTTGTTTCTGAAAAGTTAGAAAATATTGCAGGAATAAGAGGAAATGTCTATCACCTACATTTTCTCATTTTCCCACATTTTTTTTATCAATGGCTTTGCTTCCTTAGGGCCGATAAATCTTTGTACTGTGTTGCAAAGGTCCGTTAAAGTTTTATTAGAGTATCACATATTATTATTCAAACTTTCTTTCATTTCTGTTGATAACTTTTTGGTTTCCTATCACAAAGAATTTTGGAAGACAGTGGTACAGCACGGCTCAATAAAAATGAAAGATTAGCACCTCAATGGGTTCTGGGTTTGACTATTACTTGTCAGTAGGTGAGGCACCTGAGAAGACCACCCCTAGTCGTGAATGAAACACAGGAAGAAAATCACTTTTCCACTGTGTTATAACCGAAATAATTTTGAAAGTAGCATTAGACACTGTTCATTAGTCCCTATAAACAATAAGGTCAGGGTAGTTACAGGACTTGTAGGCGAGAAGCTTCGGCTTAAGTCAAAACTTCGATTTTACATTAAAAAAAAACATGATATGAAGTTGATTGTATGGACAGCCGACATCAAGGCACAAGGACAGTAATCCAATTTAGCTCGAAACAAAAAAGGACATTATAGTGTTCAGGAAATAACATACGCTTTATTTAAGTTCAAGACTAACTCTGCTTCAATGTTTGCGAAACCATTAAAAATATTAGAACGAAAATGTGCTTTCGGACAACTTAAACACTTTCCGCAGAAGATGCAATTGCTGTTGGCTTTATCATCTGTAGGAAATGTACTGATCTTAAAATGGAGATATTATTGTTCCAACTTCGCCAATATCTTTCACAGGATTGACCTGGTTACTTTCATTGTCGTGCATCATTTCAACAATTTAGTGTGGGAAAGCAGCCAGTGGCTTATAAAGAAAATTGTGCGAAAAACTGGTCGAAAACACAGGTCGATATAGTGGCTGCCGCGATTGAATTTAGAAAATGTTTCAAAACACCGTTTTACACCATGTAAACAAACAAACAAACAATACAGTTGCTGTTATGTTGAATTTGTTAGAATTCCTCAAAGGTTTTTAAATTTACTAACAGGTGTTAAAGCGGGAAAAAGTACCAAGATCATGACACCGTACGGGATGACATTGACCTGGTCTTTAGAGAATGGAACAGGAAAAAGGACCATGTTATTTGTTGTTCATCTAAAGGACAATTATAAGGTCAGTGGCAAGTCAAACGCCTTACCACATTGGAACATTTAAAACTTTATCATCTTGGAAACAGTTGCAGACAATAATTTCAATTCGGCTCAAAAGATAGGTTTTATATCTGAAAGGATTGAAGCCATCGAAGACAAAGATAAATTACTGATAACCTGCATTGTCGTCTTTTCAGCCAATGTTTTGAAAGTTGTATCCTCAGGGTGGTTAAAGCAGATTATTAAGTGAAGAATTAAGATCGTTTCAAAATCCTTTTGACCTGTTTATGTTTATTTCTGATGATTAAATTTATATATCATTGCGTGTTCTAGCGTCGTCATTTTTTCAACTCTATCATGGTACATTTCCTTTGATCTGATATAGAGAAAATGCGCAACTAGGACAATTGGAGAGATATTTCTTTCCTATCATTTAGAAGAAGCATACTGTAAGTTATCTGCAAAAACCTGAAAATTCCAGAAAACCTACATAAACCAATGAAACGGTGATACTTTTATTTTCCTTTTGTTGGAGCTATGATCAATATAATTGAGCTAGTGAGCGCGCATTATTTTTTTTCTATAGAGATACATTTAATTATTTGCAGGTAAAAAATAAGAAGAGATGGAGCCAAGTGATGTATATGTCCTATGTTATGGACTACTTGATGGGTATTTCTGACAAAAGTGAGTTTCTATCATACATCTGAAAGGACAAACGTCCCCTGCTCATACGTTCTTCGCTAATTTCTTGTTCTATGTTTATATATTGAACCGTTTGTTTAATTTGGAAATAGTTCCTGTGTTTGTGCTGTCCCTTGATGTGTCGACATGAAAGACGACCAGCATGCAGGCAAATAAAATCACACACAAGTATCAAGTTGTGAAATAAGATCTCAAAAGTGATAGTATAATGTAATACATTTAAAGACTGATTGCAAATAGGATCTCGATTTAATTTCTCAAAATGTTTGTTCATGGTATTCATCTGTCATTCGTACAAATAAGTTATTACCATCTAAATCAGTATTTGTGTTAATTTCTTCACATTTTCGAAGGGCATTACGAACATTTGCATAATGTTAGGTCTAAACTTGCAGTTGTATTATAGGACATGTATTATGTTGTAGCAGCTTTTACTGTGGCTTTTATTTGTTTCTTACATGCAAGAACTTTGCAACCATGCATACACCTTAGTTTAAAATTTCTAACACAACCTGACCTAACAACGATACGAAATTACACCCGTAAAAATTGAAAGAATTTGCAGATTATGAATTCCGTTTCATTTTAATGACGTGATTTGCCTCAAGGGAAGGGAAAACGCGGGCAATGTAGAAAATACTAATATCCGCGTTTTCCACTTTTCCCACTATTTTTTCATCTAGGGGTTGAGTGTTTTGCAAAAACAAGCAACTTGAAATTTACTTCAACACTATATTCTGTATTCAATAAGCTTGCAAGGTTAATTATTTTAGAGTGACTTAAAAGAACACCCACATCAGCCTATTTGTTTTTTGTTTTTGTTTTTTTAATCTGTCTATTTGTTCATCTCTACCGCCGCTCGTATCTATGGAAGACGCCCTCTGAAGGCTCTAAGTGATTCTACGGGGAATTGTGAAAGATAAAGTGCGAATCTTATAAACCGGGGTCTTTAATGTGCTCGATGTATTGTACCGTTCTATTGTACCAACGTCTGTTATTCGGTAGACTGTAAGTTGACAAGCAGTAGGAACCGAACTAGCACCATCGTGTGTCCTATTATTCATTACTTACATATATCTTTCCCTAGTACTTAAGCTATTCCAACTGACAGAAAGTGCCTTTACCCCAGCTTTTATACACATTTAAAGCCTGTCTCACACAGAACACGGTTGGGCACACGGTTCCAATACGGTATACTCGGTTATACACGGGTTGACTGGTACGAGTATTGAGCTCCAACCGTGCCTTGGGATGAGTTGGTACGATTTAGACTCGAATGTCGCACGAGTATGTACGAACAAAGCACGGATATACTCGGTCAAGCAAGGTTTGTCACGGTTTGAACACGATTTGCAAACGATTTTCATACGATTGTTGTACGGTTCCAAGTACGGTCTAGTACGGTCTGTTACGGCCCAGTACGATTAAACACGACTTTTACTCGATTAACTGGACATTAACAGGGTTTACATACCGTCCAACCGACTTTTGTTCGAGTTATGCTCGAATTATCACACATTCGTGTATGTTTTGATATAAATTGACTTGTTTTGATGGCTTGGCTTCATAAATTTTCGAACTTTCAACAGAGAAGTTATAAAAATGGCAGATGACAGAATAAGGGAATTAGAGACCGTGTCTGGTCGTACTTGACCATGTATAATTCATACTTGAACCGTATTGGTCGTATGGCGATCGTATGAAACCGTATTGGTCGTATGGCGATTGTATAAAACCGTGTGTACACTCGTGTGAATCGTGCGGTGATCGTGTGACATTCGATTGTTAATCCGGGTTTTGGATGTAGGACTTGGGAACGGTTTCACACGATTCCATACGATTTATATACGATATTGACACAGCTGAGCTCACTCGTGGAGTGGACTTCATGTGCGGTTGTATATACGGTCTCGTACGGTCTCACACGGTCTCTCACGGTCTTGTACGATCGTTAATACGATCATACACGGACATGGCACCCGTGCCAGTTTTTTAAAAGTTTTAAAAATCATACACGGCTTTCATGGATACACTCGAATGGCCCGAGTGTAACTCGGATAAGGCCACGATTGGTTCGGTTGTATGTACGGTTTACACGGGTGGCCAACCGTATAAGCCGTGTCTTCTGTGTGAGACAGGCTTAAGTAATATAACCGTCAATCAAGGTCGGCAAGGCAGGTTATAACTTCATCCAAAGCTGAATAAGCATTATACCATTCTTTAACCAGCAAGTGAAACAGACACCTACATTTTGACAACTGATGCTGATGTTAGATTTACACCAGATTCCGTGGAGGCGTTGCTAGATCTCATGACACGTGATCATTCTGTGGGGGCGGTTTGTGCTAGGACACATCCACTTGGTAGTGGACCTTTAGTTTGGTACCAAATATTTGAGTATGCTATTGGCCACTGGTTTCAAAAGGTTGGTTGTATTTCCTTATATCTGTATATGTTTAGCGGTTTCATCACACAGTTCCGAATCTTAAAAAAAAGTGAAAGGCCTTTAAAACATTGTAGGAAAAGGAGAAAATGCTGGAACCATTACCACAATTAGTTTTCGTCTACAAATATTTTCAATTTGGACCAATCTAAAATTTTGCTTTCTGGTAGGGAGTTAAATTGTTTCTGCTTTCTAACACGTATACATAAAGAGGCAGTGGTCTGTGCTGAGACTCATCAATTTAGAGCAAACTCAAAGCAGAACATGCATTTGAAAATCATCTTGGACCTTTGCCAGACGACAAACTTTTAGCTCCGTCCAAATTGAAAGCATTTGCAGACAACAATTTCAATGTGGCTGAAATGGTGCATTTGTTTATTGATAGGGTACAAAACATTGTGGGAAAAGGAAAAAATGCTGGTTACCAGCATTTTTTCCTTTTCCCAAAATGTTTTCAAAAGGCTTCTTTCCAAGGGTCGTCAAAAGTCGTCATTGTGTGGGAAAGGGTTATGTAGAAGGAAGGATTACTGCATTATACTACAGCAAACCAGATGTTTCAGGGAGAAAGGTATGTATACCCATCACTAAGCAAAACAATAGGATTGTCCAAATTAACAGCATTTGCAGACGACAAATGAAATGTAGCGTAAGTGGTTATATCTGACTTTGATAACGTGGAAAACTATCTGACTTTGATAACGTGGAAAACACTGTAGGAAAAGGAGAAAATGCTGGTTACTTTTACTCAGGGTCGTCAAAACTCAGGACTGTTTGGTATCCCAAAAGGCAATTTTCGGACACTTCTAAATAGAAATTTCTTTACACAAGAAACTTATAATTGATAGAAATGAGCTAAAACGCTGTCTGTTTTGGTAACAATTATTGTATCAATTTGTGAAGAAGTCCCACAACAGTCTCAAAAGCTTTCTTCCTTTGATTGTGAAAAACATGACTGTATGTTAGAAGATTAAAAGTTTGAAGTACAAACATGCACGCCGAAATGTCTAAGTTTTTTATTATGAATATTGTTATTTTCTTTCTTTCTTCTTCTTCTTATTCTTGTGCCAAGCGCGTTAGTGCAATAGTAATTTACAAGCTTGGAACCAGGGGGGCACTAGTTCCAAGCCACAGTTCAGACAATGTCTTTCAAAAGAATGAAGATAATCATTGCGACGCATTTCCTCTCATTGCTGATGTTTATTCTGATAACTTTTGCATTGGTAGGTAGCTTCTGAAGAGTATTGTTTTAAATATTGGTAAATTAACGTCTGAGAAAGCATTAATTAGTGCACTGAACACAGCACTGATATAGAATTAAACACCAAACAAACTAAACGTTTTCCTTGATATAGGCAGCAGAACATGTGATTGGGTCAGTGCTATGTTCACCTGGATGTTTCAGTGTTTATCGATGTAAAGCACTCAGAGATATTTTGCCCCGCTATGCCTCGAACGTGGAACATGCATTTGACTTTCTGACTATGGACATGGGAGAGGATAGGTGGCTTTGTACTTTGATGGTGAGTTAAGCTTTTACCTAACAGTCCATATAGCTTTTACACTCACGGCTCTGCATTTCCCTGAAACACCAAGCTCAACGTATACTGCTTTAACATTTAAGATATAAAAGATATATTGCATGACTAAGTCCTAAATGGTAAAATTCGTAGCCTGGAGATCCCGAGTTTCGATATTCACTTGAAGCACCGGTTTTTCGGGGGTTTCCTTTGGCAAGCTACTTCATAGCCCTACCCTTACACTGGTGAAACCCAGAACATACATGTACATGAGTATGTCAGCTGTCTATGACTAAAAATGTAGAAAGTTTAAACAATTTGAAAAAAAAAAAAATCACCACTCGATGAATTCAGTGATTTACCAAGATAAACCTGTCATTAAAGCACGAAATTAACTTTGCAGTGTGAAGTGCTGATAGTTTATACTTTTAATATGATAAGCCATAACTTTAACCATTGGAACAATGTTAATAACTTTCGTGTGTTAACTTTAATATACTCCTCTTGAAAATTTAAAATGCCCAAACTTTTCCAAAGTAGAAAACAGTCGATAAAATCTGAGTTAACTGATGCCTTTCTGTTTGAAAAGGTAGAAAATGACCTTCACCATTTTTATCTCACTATTGCTTCATTCGAGTGGTAAACTTATTTTATAGCATTCTGTTTCTCATCTTCGCAAGCCAAGGCTGACGATTCACTACGTTACCCTACCCTTGGCAGATCGAGCATGATTTTTACATTCCCCCATACGCTTTTTCATTGGATGCAGCCAGCTCTAGCTGCAACGAATGAAATCGCTCGTAGCATTTCATTTTTGATAAAAATAGAATAAGGTCGCTACCTTTCAAAAAGAAGGTAAACATGGAAACCTACGTGGATGTCTGCTTATCGCTTCATGTGTATTCGTAAATGGTTTGTAAAAGGATATTTCATTGGCTTTTAGAAATATGATGTAAAGGGGGCATCCAATAGAGGTCGGATTGCAAGAATCTCGAAATTGGGCTCAATCAGCCAAGGTAAGATCGTAAGCTTGGCTCGCGAAGATGTTTGTTTCTAGAACCTCTTCTGTTCTCTACTTATATATATATATATATATATATATAGTATCTAGCCAGATTATCAATACCAATTTCTCAAGCGATAAGCAGCCCGTGCAAAGTAGCTTTTCAGCTGTTGAGTAGCATTGTTTAAATATTCTTGAATGTGGCGAAACAAACAATACAAACAAGCAAGCAAATTTACAAATTCAGGTTCAGAGTGGATGGAGGATAGAATATTGTGCGGCAGCAGAAAACAGTACGCACTGTCCAGAACAATTTGATGAGTTTTACAAACAGAGACGAAGATGGGTGGCATCAACCTTAGCGAACATTATGTTGTTGTTAAAGGAGTGGTCGACAGGTAGGCTCTTCACAAAAATATCAACATTAACATTTTTAGCACCTCAACTTTTGCAAACAAAATGTTGATGTACAGGAGATCAAGGGGTTGCTTGCTTGAGTCCACAGCTGAACCCATATCCTTCCGATGGTTGATGGAATTCATTACGACAGGATTCATTCGTCTCATCATTGTTTCGACGATGATTATGTCATACTGAAGCCAGTGGCTTAAAAGAATATTTTACAAAATGCTGGTATAGAAAAAAATCATAAAGACTGTGGATAGAAGCATCCTCGCCGCGAAATTACTAAAATAATGTTGAAAACTACCTTAAATAGCACACAATCAATCAATTAATCAATCAATCAATCAGGAAATATTGATCGTTTACATTCCCGCTTTGTTTTACGTTTTACATTGTAACTCTTTGCAAAATACTTGAGCATAATCTAAGAATATTTTAACCCTTAACCCCATAAGGCAATTCTATGGTATCTCTAATTGACCCTAAATAACAGCAAGGATGAAGCCGTTTCTTATGTGTAGATCTATATGACACCTTTTGAGAGCGCAGAAAACATTGTGGCAAAAGGTGAAATTGATCCTTTTGCCACAATGTTTTCCAAACACTCCTACAAGCAATGCGTAGAAATGAGTATCTATGGAGTACAGGGTTAAAAATCTATTTATCAACCCATCATAAAAAAAAATACCATTATGTATCCCTCCGGAATTTCTAGCTTACTCGATGAATTGCCAGCTATCCAATTCGAAAATACACTCTTGATATTTAGTTTTATTATAAAAGTCTGAGTATCTCCTTTTAAACTGTTAACCAACAATCCTGAGTCTGAACGACCCTAGAAGAGAAATATTTTGATAACATTGTGGGAAATGGAGAAGGTGCTCTGGTTACTTTTTTCCCACGACTTTTATTTACTCTTCAGAAAAATCCAGTTATTTGAACAACGTTTAATTTGTTGTCTGCAAATGTTTTCAATTTTGATGAGACTATCATTTTATCCTTTGATGTTTGAATTATTAAAGAAGAATTAATTAGGAAATCCTACTGTTATACTAATGCGACTAGCAGTAGTGAAGCTTCTTTGATGAAGTACTGAGGGGTCCAGGGCCATAGTTGAGAACGTTAATGAGTGTGTGAACAACGGCGAGAATCGACAAAGATCCAATATAAGACAACATATTCCTAAACTTGTGATCTTGAACCATATTTGTTGTAAAAGTAACGAAAGTTTTCTAATGCTTTTACTGGTGATGTACTTTCATACCTTTGTTTCTATACAGTTTCCAAGCTGAACCACAGAGTTTCTTTCATCTTTCTGATCTACCAGGCTATTTTGTTATTTGCGACACTGATTGGTCCAAGTTCTGTAGTTTTGGTCGTGTCAGGTTTGTAATTTTAACGTTTACATAGATTATGTCGAAATCGTTTCAGGCATCCAATATGTTTTTTGTATTTTGCAACACTGGTTGATCAAAGTTATGATAACCTGTTCGCGTCAGATATGTCACTTTCATGTTTACATTTATGTGGTAATATTGTCTGTATTTACTATGTTATATAGCTTCCATGAGCATAAAGTTCTCTGCATCTGTAGAAGACAAAATTAATCAAGCTCTTATTAAATTTCATCGGAATGTTTGTTTTTGCGATAGCTTAAAATTGGTAACATCGTCAAAACATAGGTGCTACTTCACCGCCTTTTCAGTATCATGCTTATCAAACTTTGTACGAACTTAGCCTCGATAATATCTTGGACCGATCACCGGTCAGAAAAGTGAGGTTACCCAACGCCACGCTGTCAGAAAGATGATCATCAACCTTAACCAAAACTTTTGCCTGAGTAACAACATTGACAAACAATAGGCGATTTATTGCGTCAAAAATTGTGTTACAAGTTCAAATCTCAGAAAAAAAGTGCAAACTCAAGGCCTATGACAGAACATTTGCTGGGATGATATAGCCTTTGAGTTTAAAAATGGGTCCGTTTAGATAGAAAAAGAAGGCTGGTTACTTTGAATAATTTAGGAGAATGGTATGAAGGGTACACTTTCACCCAAGAGAAAATGAGGCCACATAACTGTTTTATCCATATTTGAAAATTAGGATACCTCAGGTAAACTGTTTAGAATACCTGTCACCAGGGTCCGTATTCACCAACCATTCTTAAGAACATTCTTAGTCTTATTGTTCAGAATTTTGTCAATGTGAAAGTAACAGAACTTCTGATTGGCTAAACCAAATGGTTTAGCCAATCAGAAGATCTGTTACTTTCACATTCGGGAAATCTTGAAGAATAAGACCAAGATCGTTCTTAAGAATGGTTGGTGAATACGGGCCCAGGTCAAATTGTTAGGAAAAAAAAACTTTGTCTGTTCTTGACTGTTTGGATACTCAATTTGTATAATACATATTACTTGAATTTTGAATTGAAACTGGGAAACATCTAGCTAATCCAAGAAATGACAAAAACTGTAAAAACTGTAATTCAAGTAAAATTGAAAACCAATATCACCTCTGACTTATGTCCTGAACACATAAACCTCCGACATAAATGTATCAAAGTTAGCAGATTTAGTATACTTAGTCCACAATTAAAAGTCAGAAAGCTATGTAAAAATGAACTAAATTATCAATAATTTCTCTAGGTTTCTGTACGTTGCTGCTTATCGTCCAATATTTTCTGAAAGTGTGTTTCTTGTGCATGTATGCTCACGTAATAGCATGCTCTGTAGCAAATCTTTTTGTTTCTTTTTTCATCCTGCTTTCTTATACGTATTTTTCCTCATATTTAACATTGTAATGATGCTTCAGGCATACGCGTTTTGTCTTGTACTAGACTGTATTATGTTGTATATTTGGCTCTGAAGGATTTAAAGATGGGTTCTTATTTCAGGTGGATTGGTGTTTGGCTGGGGAATCAACTCTATTACTACAGTTGTTATACAGGTTCTTGTGATCGTGGGTCTAACAGCTATTTGTCTGCTTTGCTCTTCAAAAACTCAACTTAATGTAACTACCCTAGCTATTTCACTAACAAATACATGAGCTATGCTCTGGAGAAAGAGGGTTTAATGCGTATATATATAATGCATAATACATTTAGCAAGTCATCACGTACTCGGTGAACCATTTAGTTGAACATTTTTTTAACAAACTACGAGATTATATTCCTTTGACGTGATAAAATTTACCAACAGCGAAGTTTCCATTCGTGTCAGCCTGCGTGGTAGCGTAGGCTATCAGTACTTTTGTAAATGCATTAAAACTCCTTTTCACAGAGCATTCTAACATGTTTATAGAACTGCCTCTTTTGATTAGTTTGTCTGGATACCATGTCAGGCGAGTGTAACTCTTTACCACACGATTCAAAGTTTTTGACACGACTTTTCATCGTGGATAAACGACAAAATGTAGGTAATCTTCTCTTTCTGCCACAGTGTTTCCTGACCTATCAAAGACAAATATTCTATTGAGACATTCTTAATCTATCGTCTGCCAACTCTTTCAATTTGGTCGAGTAAATATTTCGTCATTACCTGGATAGGATAATTACAGGGTCATAGAGGAGATCACAAGATCACATAAAATCTTCAGAAAACCTAGTATGCACTTTACAGGCTATGATTATGTTCAATTCAATTCTTTTACGATATGATTTTTGTTTTCTAGGGAATATCTGGGACGAGATGTTTTACCTTATGTGCGTTTCAGATGGCTAATTTTTTATGCCAGTTCTCTTGAGATTTAATCACTTTGTTTATCGCAAAGATTGTAACTGTTTACACTCTAATAATGCTATTTCTATGTCAGAGCTCTTGAGATTTGATCAGTTTCTTTATTTCAAGAGTATCCAGAAAAAGAATGTTTTGCTCATGTGCGCTTAAGGGGGCCATATATTCATGCCAATGCTCTTGAGACTGTACCTCGTATGCACTCTACAGGCCACGTTTTCCTGCCAGTGCTATTAAGATTCGATCAGTTGCTTAATTCCAATAATATCTGAGACAAATTTTTTACCTTGTGTTATCTAAAGAGGCCTTATTTTTATACCGATGATCATATTTCTTTAATAACTATACATGTACCTTTTTGTACCACATGGGCACAATTTTCTTGCCAGTACTCTTACGATTTAATCAGTTTCTTTATCTCAATAATTGTATCCTGTTTTTACTCTAATGGCGGTATTTCCATGCCAGTGCTATTTAGATTTGATCAGTTTCTTTATCTTCGTTATATCTTGGGTAGGAACTTGTAACATGCGTATGCTTTACATGTCACATTTTCATATTAATGCTATTTAAAAGAAAAATACGTCGAATGTCTATTGCAGTGACATTATCAAGTTCATCTACCAAACTGTACGTTTTACCCGTGACGTCAGTTTTTACTGACGTCAGCTTTCACTGAATTGGGAGGGAAATTCTATTCCGTCAGCGTACTAATTTCGTGACACCATGAAATGGGGAAATTTTCGCTGAATTCGCTGAATACACTTTAGAATGATAAAACTTTGCAGTATAATAAATTAGTTGTACGGTCAGGTGCAAGGGGACTTGGAAACTTGTTTACAAGTGTGGCGAATCATGTCGCTACCTCAACTTCTTGCTCATACATGTACATTAAATAACCTTATGTTGGTACATGTCATGAAAATATATAACCATAATGTTGATAATGTCTTCGATCATGGATACAATATCAAGTTTGAATGTCCCATATGCTGGGTATCACATCGGTAACTTAAAAGACCTAGAGGCAAAGAGGTCATCGATTTGAATCCGGAGCTCGGTCCGTTTATTTCCATGGATTGATGATTTTTATTGAAATAGGATTTCAAGGCTCTCTCTCCACTGTCCAAAGTTTCGACGATGGTTTTGTTGGAAATCTACCAGTAGCTTTGTAATAATATCGTTGAATCACTGTTAAAAGAAACTACATGAAAGCATGGATAAGAGCTCTGGCTGATGCGACATAATATTAATGCAAATGGCATTTAATACCATTGAAAGGCAAACCACATAATTTCAGGCCTGCAAGTTTGTGACTTTTGTATATGCCATCGTTATGACTTCTGTAGTGGTGGGAACAGCTGTGCAAATGATTCAAGGAGAAGGTAAGTTAACTTTCAGCTGTTATAGCGGTAAATAGATGAAATGAAGAGATTCTCAATCAGAACAAAACCTTTAAATCGTGCCATTTCAAAGCTGTTTTTATCAGACTGTCTTGCAAAATATCGGATAGAGAAGATTCAAATATCAGATTACACTATTCGGGTACAAGTCAAACAGGATCAGCATGTCGACGGCAAGATTTGATCTAACAATCAGCCGTTTGGTTACTCGTGAACTTAAAGGGCAAAGCTACATCAAAGGTTTTTTGTGGTATTTGTCGAAGACAATACCACAATGAGTTCAAGATTGAATTTTGATAACCATGTATCTTATTTTGTACTATGAATCTAATACTCCATCGCGTTTACGTTAATAGCAGTAGAAAGAGATTGAGTTCAAGTAGTTCCCACTTAAATTTTGCCGGAATATCCCGGATGTTTGCGGCTTGAAAATGCTTCAGACGCATTGGAATATCATTACTACGTTCTCTGTCCTAACCACATACAAACAGACAAAGCAATGGTTGTATGCTCTTTTATCGCAAAAAAAGCCAGACGGGCTGAAAAACGTAATTTCAAGTGTAATAACTCAGCCCTTTTTAAAAAAAGTCGGTCGTCAATGACACTGATAAATTAATCAACCTCCGAAACGTCCCGGGCTTTAGCGCAAGAATATAAAACTTGGCATAAAGTAGTTCAATTTAAATACATGAATATTGCCATTTTCTTCATAATTTGCAGCTATCTAGGACAACATTTCAATTTAAATCTTGATTTGCAGACCTTCTATATGATACATATTTCTACATATGCCAGTGTATCCATTTTGTCATAGCGTACCCAAACTCTTTAGAGTATACCGAGTCTATACCGAGACAGCGTAACCAAACTTTGTAGAGTTTTAGTTCAACCATTTTGTGCAAAACCGAAGGAAACAAACCCAGTTAAACTCATTTTTTCTCAGGCAAATGACTTTTACGGTGTCACTCAAATATGTAATTTGAAATGGCATATTAAAATACATTGGGCGAGGCTATCGATCGTTGAGATACTTATTTTTGATTGAAACTAGCTTCTCGCGAAATGATACAAATTTGCCAACTGACCTTGCGCTTTTTCGTTCCAAAACCAATTCGTTCCATGGCTTGTTGGTCCTATGATTACACGTTACTCCATTTGATTGCTCATGAATATTTATAGATCGAGGTAATAGACCATTTGCCAAATACCGTTACTGACGCGTCACCACGAGTCACTTCCCTTTCCACCCGTCAATTTTTCCCAATCCTGTATAATACCTGAATAGTGAAAGTGTCATATTTTTTAAATGGATTACCCACTAAACGCGATAAATAAACAACCTAAAACGGCCGTGCCGTTAGTTTCATCAATTATCTTTTTCGAAGACACACACAAAAAAGAACTGTTGTTTTATCAATTTTTCGGTAGACTTCAGAGAGTAAAGCGGTATCATTTATAAGCGCTGTCTCATGCCGGGCGTGTTGGGTAGAGCTTTTTGTATGCAGACTGCATTAACCCTTTGGCTACCAAGTGCGACTCAATGACCTTTTGCAGACAATATAGATTCAGATCACAACAGGAAGAACGTGCAGTCTGATCCTAGATCTACACTATCCGATTTGGAGATATTTTTCATCGAGATATTCCTTTGAAATAACTTTTGAGGTTTTACTATGGGCTTTAAAAGTGGCATTTGATATATTTAGTAAGATAAGGTTTAACTTAAATTAAACAAATACCCCCCCTCCATTTCTAAAGAAATTAGTGCAAATATACCGTTTAAAGTGGGACCTGTAAACCCAGGTTACATAATGCATTTGAAAAAAAAATGTTCAGGCAGAAAAATACATCTTTTGGCGCCAGTAATTAGAACAGACTTACCCTCCGTCACAGCTTTTAACAATTCCAAACCTTTACAAGTGATCAACGTAAGACTAAACGGGATAAACACTTAATTATGACACGTGTGTGTTAACTAGTCGGTGCCTAAAAAGAACACAACAGCTTTTCAAATAGATCATCCACTTTGATGGTGAAACACCGAATTCAAACGTACAACCAGCTAACTCTTGACTAGCTTTTAAATGAAAATAAGTATAGCACGTATTCGCTTCCTGAAATGAATCTGTAACATCTTTTCTTCTAGAGGGAATGGAAGGTTTGAAATTTGAATTAAACTTTATTACGATAGTCAACTTATAAGGTAGTTCAAACAGGAACATGGCAAACATGCAACTATACATATTTTTAAAAATGTTATTTCAAAGTTAAAATTTTTGTTATAAATTCAAAATGTTTGATGTCCCATTTTTTTGTTAGTAGACTGTCTCTGTCTATTAGCTGATACTTGAACGATGTTTTGGAAAAATTATCACATTAATAGTTTAAATAAATCAAACCACAGATTCCTGGACTTCGAGCCTTTACGTTACAAATTTAGCTACAGAATTACGCAAACACTGGTTGAATAATCAGACATAAAATTAGGAAAGGTCTGTTGCAGGTATATTGATGTTATCCCCCCACACCCCACTTTTTATAACACCGAATTTTTCACCAACTCTTTACGAAACAAAAATTTGAGACTTGCCCAAATTGGAAGTCTTTGCAGATAACAATTTGAATGTGGCTTAAAAATGAAATTTTCTTTAGGAAGGATAGCAAGGAAAAGGAGAAAAGGTTGGTTACTAGAATTCTAACCCTTTTCAAACAACATTTTTAAAAAACTATATTTCTAAGGGTCGTAAAAAACTTGGGTTATGTGGCATAGGGTTTTAAATAGTTACTGTGAATGTTTTCTTCCGACGACAACACTTTGGACTCGTCCAGATACTTAGCATATGGAGACGATTGAATAAACGTGGGTCAAATGATGTAATTGTCTTTGAAAAAGTAAAAAAAACTATTGTTGAAACAGGAGAAAATGCATGTTGCAAGCCCTTCCTTTTTTCCTCAAATATTTTCGCTCACACTTTGAAAATTCGTTTTTTTTCACAAATGTTTATGAACTACATATTGATTACTTTCAGTTTTCGGTTTTTTGAAAGTGTGTGTGTGGGGGGGGGGGATTGTGTTAAGGTTGAGAAAGTGGTGAGACAAATAATAGACAATGGGACAAATCAGCACGTCAGGCCCCTTTTTACACGGTAAAAGGTTGATTAGTTGTTTAGTGTCTTCAGAAAGACAGGGACAGTCCATTTAGTGATTTTAAAGTACTATTATCAAACATTCTTGTTGCACTTTCAGGCATGTACCTATTGACGAATAACTTATGTTATCGATCATGAACAAAAGAAACGTGGCTTCAGATCAAAATTCAGATCTTCCATAACTTCTTTTAAGCTTCATTTTGAGTATAAAAAATATGTATCTAATGAAGTCTTACCAAAAAAAAATGGGTGAAGGGTTAAATCGGTGTTCCTTTGATCTCGGTATTGCACTGCAGAATGGGTGACCTTTAGAAAAGCTGTAATGTACTTGCTTCTTACAGATTAGCACACACGTGTCACATTAAATTGACTCTTCTTATCTTTTGTTTCAAATTAATTTACCCCTTTGGTTATCATTAATGGTCAGGATTATGAATTTTATACAGGTTTCAGAGGCTAAGTCAAAACGCACAAAATCGTGCATCAAGGAAAACCCTGAGAGTGTCTATTAACACAAGAACAGAAATCATAATTTCTGTTCTTGCGTTTGACTTCTTAGTCTCTACATGCTCTTTATTTAAATACGATTTTATAAAATGCATATTTTGTCTGTTTGTGATTTTCTTTTTCAAAGGCAATATCATGAAATATGTTTGAATTGTGTTAGAATTGATTTCCATAGATTTCTTGCTATGTCATTTTCTTTTCAGTTATGAATTTGTCCAAATTTAAAGGATTTGCGAACGGGACATACATTTGTTACTGAAATAATGCTTTGATTGTCCGGTGTCACGTGATACTGCTGGTGCGCCGCTTACGATAAAATGGAAATATCGCTTACCGTCTATTGATTGTAATGTTGGAAATTGAATGTAAAAGGCTAGAGATATTTCATAATTATAGTTTTCAGGAACAAACTTAATTTTGTTCGATATATCAACAGGATTTTTCTGTCTATTCGTCATGCATTCTACTGTCAAGGGGCGTTACTCCTGCTTCTTCCTCATGATCAAAAGGAGACCACTTATACAAAAGTAAACCAAACTTTGTCATGAATATTCTCCCTTCAACCGAAAAGGTATTCATTTGCTTAGTGGGTTGACTTTTAAGCCAATATCTGAACAATATGTCTCTGTTTCTTTCAAACTATTAATTCCACACATGGATTTCCTTGACAAATACCACTTCAGCGTTTTCGACGCTTTGATTTTTTTGTGTGGCTCAGTGATGAAGATTTAGGACTTAAAACCTATAGTCCAGGCTTATGAAAATAGAAACACTTTAAAATGAGTGAACTGTTATTGTGACATGACTAGAATAATGTTGAGAGCTGCATAAATCACCACTACACCATTCATTTTCTTGCATAAAGTAAAAAAAAAACAACAGGGTTGATGGAAACAATGAAGCAAAATTTCAACAGTTTAAGTATTGGCACCATTCTAATGCCGTTTTAAACAGATTGAGATGCGCTCAACGGTTCAGCAAATTATGAGGTTTCCTCTTGATATAGGTCTCTTGGCATGGTTTTCAAGAA
The DNA here is from genome assembly GCA_943736015.1 of Tridacna crocea. Lineage (NCBI taxonomy): Eukaryota > Metazoa > Mollusca > Bivalvia > Cardiida > Cardiidae > Tridacna > Tridacna crocea. Next base: position 31,003,610 of record OX031057.1, on the reverse strand, counting down.
AGTACGAACACCTTTACTGATTGCTATGATGTTGCAGAAGTGAATTTGAAAACAACGTTAAACGTACATGTATCTGTTTAGATAATTTTCTAGATAGTACCGACAGCTGTACTGGTTGGTATGACAATAAAGAAGTGAATTTGAAAACAAAGTTAAACGTGTTACCAGTATGGACGAAAATATAAGAATGGTAATGGGTTTGAAAAAAAAGAATTTCTTTTCAATTATTAAACAGACAAATATGTAGACAACGGAATTTATCTTACTTCAAATGTTTCAGTTATTTTTCATTTGTGAAAAATTAGATATAATTTGTTTTCCAATGAAATTGACATGACAATAGTGACCTACAATGTAATGAATTTGCCATATGACCAACTGTCAAATTAAAGTATGGGTTCTCGGACTGCAAAACGTTCAAATTTGATGTCACATTTATGCCCGATTTATATTTTATGCTACATGTTGACTTAACCATTTAATTTGGTATTTTTTTTCTATTTCGTCATCTGAGAATACCTGCCCAACGGAAAAATATCACTACAAGTACATTTTTTTTCAGTGGTGCAAAAACATATTTTTTTGTTTTATACTTGTATATTTACCTTTAATAGGTAGAAATAAACACGTTTCAAATCATTGTTGTTATTTTATATCATAACACAATTTTTATTTCCATTCCATTATTTCTTTACCATTGCGCCCATTGCTCAATAATATTTCCGTTGCGTACTTTAGGCCTACCGATAAAAAGTAGGCGCAGTTTTGCATTTCCATTGGTTCCTAAAATCATGTGATTTGACGAGTTCATTCACGTAAAACAGATGCATTCTGTACCAGAACATTAATTGTTTCACAAACCAGCATGGCGTTAATAATTATTTCATGATTCTTTATCAGTTTCAAAACAAGTCTACAGCTTCAAAAAAGGTGATGAAAACCTATTCTACAAAAATAAAGCTGGCGAATATCATGAAAGATTTCAAGCGGAAGTACCTACACTCTCCATCAACACCTTCTCTCGACTTTCTTAAATATAGGTCGCCGGCTTCTGCCGGGCGACCAATTATAATCATAGCGCTGTTGTCACTTGCTTTGTTGTCGTGGAAACATTTTGAAAGTCGCTGGTATCTCTGCCATAAATAAAGATATTTACTTAAGACTTATCCATTAATGTCCCAAGCGCATCTCAAAGACCTTTTGCGGACAGTTCAGATCAAGATGAAACTGCATACAACGTGCATTCTGATCTTGGACTTACACTGCCCGATATGAAGATATTCTCCAAAACATGTCTTGAAATAGCAAATTTCGGGTTTTCACTGCTGGCTTGAAAGTTTCATTTCACCCATTTTGGCAGATTCAGGTAGAGCTTGGGATAAACTTTAAAAAAATCTTTGCAAGAAAGACACGTAATCCCAAACGTGCCTTTGGCACAGTTACGTCCCTTTTACGCATTGAACTGTTATTGAAAAAGGAGCTGTAACAAACCTTTGACTATAGTTGCTTTTTCAGATGAAATTCTTTATTATACTGCAAAGAAACGTTTTGCTATCCGATTTCATAATATGACTCAAACATACAAGTCATGTACACGGGCAAACTCAATGTACAAATGATTCTCTTTTGGGAGCCCCGTATAAGTACACTTTCAACACAACATCTAAAAGGGCGGCGTTGATCGATACGAGCCACCCATAAGACAAACATATAGATTAGCCTAGCCTGCAACGTATTATTTCTAGTTTCCCTGGATGGTTGTCATAAAACCTAAAAGAATGGATTATAATTGAAAGTAAATTAACATAGTTACATAAATATTATCGTTTGTTGTCATTCTAGAACAAATACACGTAGTTAAAACGAGTCATCCCTTCTTCAGGTAAGCAAATGAGTATTAAGAAGAATCGAAACTCATTTGTTGTAACGTTAAAAGGATAACCAAATTGTCGTGTGAGGTAACTAATAGTCTTTTACGTTTTGACAACAAATTATTAAAATGCATAGACTAGTTACTTACTTTGAAATTGTTTCAATCCATGTTTGAATATAAATATGACGAATGTCTATTGTAGTGACATCATCAATTTCATCAACCAAACTGCATGTTTTACCAATGTTTCCTTGACGCCAGTTCTCAGTGACGTCACTTTTCATTGAATAGGGGAACTCAAAGGGGAAATCTTATGTCGTCAGTGAACTCAGTTTGTGACTACATTGACAGAAAAATTTCGCTGAATACACACTGGAGAGGTAAAACTTTGCAGTGTATCAAATTCATTGTACGGTCAGGTGGCCGGGGACTCCGAAACCTTTTCGCGCCTGTGGTAAATCATGTTGCCACCTCGCCTTTCGTCGAGGCCGTAAGAACAAGTTGCCAAGTTCCCCGCCTTCCTGACCACACAACTAATAATGTGGAAAGAAGTGGTGTAACTCTTAGGTTTCTTCCATTTCAGGGATCACAGATGCGGTAAACATTTCAACTACAACACTGTATCTGGCCATGATGGCTTCTGTTTTCCTGATCACGGGGATGTTACATCTACGTGAGTTTGTTTATCTGCTGCATGGAATTTGGTTCCTGCTTTGTCTTCCGTCTGGTTACCTCGTGTTGATAATTTACAGTGTATGTAACATCACGGACAGATCCTGGGGTAAGAATTTGTGGCTTACTTTTAATTGTTGCCTATTATGTACCGTTTCCCTTGTTTTGACTTTACAGGCGACTTAGTTTGTCAGAGTTTTTACTGGGTCGCTCCAATGATGAGGTTTATGGAAAGGAAGCGAGGGCATCGTTGGAATCGGAGAAAAGCTGGTTGACAACATTTTCTGGTTTTCTAACAAAGTTTTGAAAATCAAATTCTTCTCAGCCGTTAAAGTACAGACTTGTTTGGTCAATGGTTAAAAAGAAGTCACTTATATTCACTGTAGAACAGTGCAAGGACAAAAAAAGCAGAACCCTAGGTATGATGTAGCATGTTAAACCCTTTCACAGATATAGAAATACAGCCTTCAAAAACCATTCAAATAAACAAACAAGTAACTTAACACCAAAACAATGAGCCATGCTCTGCCAAAAGGGAACATAACGCAATTCCGTGATGCTTGATACCAAGCGAGTTATTACATAATCATGGACCCATAAAGTCTATTTTTCTATTAATCAGCTGAACCATGAAGTAAACTAGTCCTTGGCGATCAAGAAAATTGACCAATAGCAAAAGTTTTCAACCAAGAGCAGCGTTTCGCAGAAGCATTAAAGTCCTTCTGGACAGAGTATGAAAATCTATTTTTAAACAGGTACCAGAGAGCTGAAAGTGAAGTCTGTAACATCTAGAGGGAGGACCTGGCAGGAAAACCTTAGGCACTATTTTAAACAGATCTTTTTGTGAGTAAAATCATTAACATAACGCTAAAGGTCAAATTATTTTAGAGTGGAAGTGTACATCAATATAACATGCATATTACATTGGAGTTTCCTGGGACAAGGCACTGCACTGGTCTTGCTGAAATCTTTGAAACCTTCGAAAATGCATGAATATGCGAGCTGTAACATTGATTGTACTGAAAAATTGTAGTTAACGAAGAGAAGAACGTCTCCAAAAGGACATAATCACTCTGTATCACGATCTCTTAATTGATATCTACTAGAGGTATTTGGCAGCTATCTGTTTTTCGTTTCCATTTTTTTTACCCCTCGGGACATTCGAGGGTCACCAAATAACTTTGGATTGTGCTGATAATTTGATTATAGCTTGTCTATATCTTGAAGACGCAGTGTTGAAAATGACGGATTCGCACGTTTTAAAAACCGAATACAATGGGTTGATTTTATAAACAAGTGACTTTCTCGAACCAGTCGGTGCCATAAAAAATACAACTGCTAAAAAACGAAAATTAACGACAGATAGTAAAAGCCAAATAATGCCTAAAGGATTAAATACCTTTATATCACTTTTTCCAGCTGCTGTTTTAAACAAGAAAAAGAAACAGTAACTGTTGACGTTCAGACAGACCCACAGAAAAAAAGGACGAATTCAAATGATCTAGACGGATCATTCTGCACCATTGATATGCGTAGAAGTATATCATCACAGAACAGTGTACCTAACGATGAGAGGTAGAATATAATTTTGTTGGTAACTTTGACTTTTGACCGTTTAGTTCAGGTCATAATATTTGTTGCTGGTCCTTAAAAAGAAATAGCTAAATTAAGAGACATAAGAGATATAACTGTATAAAAATGAATCGGAAATTAGACTGTGTTATGTACATATGATACTCCGTGACCTGGTTTTAGAATAATCTAGAAATATGAAGAAAATGTATTGTTTTTTTTAATTGTGGCTATTTTTTTAATCAGACTGTTCACTAATCTATGATGTCATCTTTCTAGAAAAGACTAATGTAGCATTTTCCAATTTAGTATAAATAGGAGTGACTTACTTGTTTATTTTGGGGACTTGGAGTTAGATTTTAGGGGATTCTGAAGTTAGACTTGTGGCTTGGACGATACAGAATTAGTGTAAAGTGTTAGATTTAACTTGGGATATAAATCTGTAAGTTGGAATTATCTTTTTATTAGCCACAGTGCTCATATTTACTTGCAAGTTGAAACTATTGTTCATTTAGGTTTTAGGGACCAGAGATTCATTCTTTTGTAGCCTAAACATTATTCTTAATTTTGAGGGACTTATTTTATTTTAACATTCTAAGATTAGAATTGAGAAAATTTCATTCAAACTTTTGTATTTTTTGTCTTTGTTCATTAATAAATTATGTTAATCGTTAAAGGCTTGTTGCTGGTTTTCTTTCTCGTTACGCTTGTATAGTAACAACTGATAATATCTTCTTTTTGTTTTAATCTCCATTACACAAAGAAGCGCTCACAACTCTATTTCAAACAACACTATTCAGACTGGTACAAAGTGCAAGATATTTCGGACGACTGAAGACCACTATTTTCCTTTTTTCTACAAGATTTTCTCTTGTGTCAGAGACAAAACCCGTTACATGAACCACGTCAGATATGATGTCTGCAAATGTTTTCAGTTAGGATATGTTGAACATATGTTTAGTTGTTTCATAAAGAGTTCACCTCGCTCTACCACGAATTTTCTTCGTCTTACAGGTTGCCAAGTATGTCAGTCATATCAGAGGGACAGGAAAAGGTAACTGGTGAGTTTGTGCATCTTTTGTTCCCTTTAGGCATAGTTCAATGATACGAGACTATTTACCTTGACTGTTTTCGAGGTAAAACCAAAAGTATTTTTCCCAGCGGTTGTCTCTTTCAGCATCATTGATGTTGCAATGCGAACGAAAATTTCTGTTATTACTGAAAAGGTACACATTTAAACCATGCTGTTTTTATAAATGAGGCTTAATGCATCTGCAAGAAGCATCAACTGCGCAGTTCGAGCAGGCTAACCTGAGTCGAACTGTTTTGGTGTGGGTAAACTTTCTGCCTGTCAAAAGAGCAGTGTATCATAGGTTTAAGTGGGTTGTTACAAAAAATATTTTTATATATTCATTAAAATGGGATATGGCGTTAAACACCTCATGCTCAGAGCATGTCCTATTTTATCTAAAATTTCGTAATATGTTATTTACGTGTATAAGCTAACATTAACCCTTATCCTACTATAAAACTAATGGTAAATTTTCAATCACTTGAGAAGTTGTTGCCGAGTCAAACAAAGCCAAGGATTACATATAACACAAAGCGCATAAAATGGAAAGAAGGAAGATGTACTGTATGTCGTTATCTGCATTATCTCAATGTCAAACAATACATGTATTTTCGTTATAACCCCATTCCACTAGACTGCGATATATGGCGCTCTGACAGAACGCCGAGAACGCCAAGAACGCTAACAGAATTTTAATGGATGGCCAAGATCTCCAAAATCGCCATCAGTCTACTCCCTTGTACAAAGATCCCTGACGATCTGTTCAGAATGCCGTTACATCACTACTAAATCGCTTAAATTGCTATCGAAGCGCAACTTAAACGTAAACATCGTAAACGGAGCGTTATCGGATCACTCAAGAGCGCAAAGCCGGTGTAATGCAAAGAAATTACCCTCCCCTACAAAATGACCCATGAGTCATTTTTCAACGTAGAGGAATGACCCGTGTCATTATTCTACGTAGAGAAATGAACACAAAGGAGTCATTTCTCTACATAGAAAAATGACCCGGGTCATTTTGTAGGAGAGGGTCATTTCTCTGCATTACAACGGCCTTTGCGCTCCTATATGATCCGATAGCGACCATTAGAGATGCAGTAGCGCTCCGTTGCGATCAAGTGGTGATATGATCTCGCTCCCATACGATCAAGGGGCGATTTGATGGCGCTCCAATCACGCTTTTTGACGACAATATAAAAGAGTGTCTGTCTTGGCTATCATCATTTCAGAGTGGACCGGTAGTGCAGCGGTAAAACGCTGGACTGTCAATCCTGAGGCCAGAGGTTCGATATTTGGCCCAACCAGGACCTTTCTGAGACACCTTGTTTTTCCCACCCAACTAGAGGTGAACTGGTTTGGAACCAAGAGGTAGTCTTGCGTGGGTCGGTGCTTTACACCGGGCACGTTAAGGAACCAAGGAGGTCCATTCGAAAAAGAGCTAGGGGCTTGTAACCGGATTTCCTTGTATCTGATTCTTTTTCTCTAACAGTCCATACAATATATGTCTCGAGCAAGGAGGGACTTAATCCTACAAAGTCGCCATATCGTCATTTCGCAATAGGAACATACCTGGTGTAGGTACAATAAATTCTTTAGTCAACTGCAGTATGCCACTCAGGGGATGGAGCGAAAGGAACGTCAAAGCCTCGGATCGCTAACGGAGCGAAAACAGGTCGTGTATGGTCGCAACTCCTTGCGAGGCTACTGTCGCCAGCGGAGCGTCATTTGGTTATTATCTGAGCGGGAGGGTCTTCACAATCACCAATCCGGCAGCGATCTGAGGCGATCTACGGCGCTCTGAATGAGCGCACAGAGCACCGTAGATCGCGGCCTAGTGGAATGGGGGTATTACTTGCTGTATTTAGATTTCATCATTTGAACATCGTTTAACTTACCATCCTTAAATACTTTCAATTAAGACCTAATTAACTCCTATCATGCTTAATAAATGAAATCTTCTAAGCCCATATTAAAAACAAAAATAATGTTATTTCTATTACATGTATTAATATTTTCTCTTAAATTATGGGATGGGGGAATCTCCTTATCGGACAGTGTGGAACTTTCTGTGCAGTCTAATTTTGATTTACACTGTCTGCAGCAAGAAAGTGAGTCGCGCTTAGCAGCCTAGGGTTTAATCAAAGGACTGATAGTCCTGAGAGTCGCCTGTAGGGTAATGGGTTAGAAATTTTCACCCTTTTTTTGTTCAAATCTATTAAAAGCATTTAAGATACAAAATAACTTAACCACAAGACAGTATTATATGCAAGCATATTTCTGAGTTGTCATCATAAAATCCAAAATATCCGTATTAAAATTTTCATTTAAAAAAAATGTGTTGGAAATTAAAATTTAGGCACCAGGACCAGCTTTAATAAGTTCAACGTTTTTTTACTCACAGACAACAACCCTTTACAAATAAAGACCAGATTATCTTCTGGTATAGGATCTAGTGACATACTTTTAGACAAAAAATGCCCTTTTGCAACTCGCTCATATCTAATCTTAGCAGTCTGACAAAGTTTCATAAGTATTAGACTGAACATAAATGGATTCTACAGTTCTATTACGGTTTCGCCTGATTTGACCTAATGACAAACTTTAGGCTTTTCTTTTAACCCCAGGTGACCTATATTCAGTTTTGTCAAAAATACTATTGAGACAAACAGCCGGGCAATTTCATGATCATTGAACTGAACTGTAGCCTTTGGAGCACAAATAAATGTATTTGACTCAGTGATCTACCTGTCCTTTAGAAATAATTTGTTTTTGTTGTTGTCCAGGTTGAGGTTTTGACCAGCAATGGACTCTGTGAATGTGGCTGCTACAACTCAATAAAATCTATAACCCAACAGCATGATCATCAGCCTATATAATATTTGTCTGCGTTAAATATAACGTCCCAGGGATTATATAGTGCTTCCACACCAATCGAAAATTGTCTACATGTATATTGCTTTGGTGTAAATTAAATGTTTGCGATTCGCTTTATTAACCTTTACAAAAACCCTTCACAAGATTACAAACACTCCAATAAAGAACTTGTTGTTCGAGCGGGTAAACACTGATCTGTTCTATTATATTTGAATTTATAGCGGAGTAAAAAGTCAATTTCTCAGATTGCTGGTAACGTTGTTAGAACTGCGTTGTGTAAATTCAGATTTTGGCAGTTACAAAAGCACCTTGCATTCTAACACCCGCACTAATAAATTGTTGTTTAATAAATACTAGATCTAGGTTAATCGCTCATTGGAAAAAAAACAGCAGGCTTTAACAAATTTGGCCATCTTTATGAACGAAAACCAATTAAATATAGTAAACTTCAAAGCACTCTCTCTACATAGGCCTGTTCAGCGACTGATTCATAAATATGTAAATTCATAGATTTCCGTGGTGCAAATGACGTTTATACGTCACGTGATTACAAGATCTATATTTGTCGCAAAGCTACATTCCAGAAAACACCTGCAAAGCGATGACTTGGTACAGCCTAGAACCGTGTGCTTTGCATACGCTATGTACGATCTCTGGTGCACCTAGAATATGGGTGTGCGAAGTATCTATTAAAGCCTAGATTAAAAAGCTGGGAAGAAGCAACGTGTAAGAATGTCTAAGAAGGTAATGCAACCATTTTAAGTCGTTATAAATTTGTTAAAAAAATTAGCCTACTGTTGAGAAAAAAAAGCAATTGAAAGCTTAACTCTGTCCAATCATAGGTTGAGCGTTGAATTGAAATATAAGGTTTGCAGTTAGAATCGTAAGATTGTAAGAGTTAGAATGTACTTCTAATAGGTAATTATCAAACAATTTTCACTGAGAATTGTCCACAAATAGAAGCAGAAAAGATGCTTGTAGTTGAAAATTTCTCAGCGTGTCCGCAGACTTGTTTAGTTCACGGCAGCTATTTTTACATAAACGTAATCTGCTATTTTTAGAGATGATGTCTGACACAGACATCAGGCTAATGTGTACCCTTGCGGACGAAATGATTGTTTCAAAGGTTTGAACTGTTAAACAGCTCAGTCTTTATAGACATATTCATTATCACAAAGGCACAATTGTAAATTATTTAGAACAGAAAAAAAACTGGGTTGTTCACCGAATAATAAGAAAACTGTGTTTTATCTCATAAACCGGAACTTGAGACAGGAAGCAGTACAAGGCCGGAGGTATGCTTACGTCACCCCATAGATCAGGACGATAACAATGAGAGCCTGTTTTCTACGCAAACAAGCGACTCAAAAATTATTATTGTAAAGTAGCTTAGTTTACAATATATGTGATTAATAATATTACTGTGCGTACAATGATATTGATCTAAAAGGTTTTTATTACTCAGATCCTGATGGTACTGATGACAGTGATGACGACAGTGATCTTGATGAAGGACCTGTAGATGTCGATGACTGGTTACCATCCGATATGGTAAGACGCTGTACACCATTTTTTTCTTTTTAAACCAGTTTGTAAATTCACTCAACAAACTTCAAAACGGACTATTTTTAATCTGGAATTCCTCGTATATATTCTCTAGGACAGTCTGTCTAGAAAACAGACAGCTCATTTGGTTTGATACTTTGAAGATAATTCTAACAGGACACGTAAATTCGGCCCTATAACACAGTACGACGAAAGCGTGGTAAAATCTACGTTATTCTGTATGGCTTACAACGCGCGAAAAAGGGCATTCGGACATTTGCGTAAAGTGTCGTTTCAGATCACCCTGTGCAGTCCGCGCAGGCTGATCCAAGGTGACACTTTACGGAACTGTCCGAATGCCCCTTTTTGCGTGTTGCTAGCCATATGGAGTGACGTAGTTCTATATAGAGTGACCTCATTCTGTATAAATGAAGTAAGCAAGTTATTCAATGGAACATAATCTGCATCCGCGTTTTTACTCTTAAGTATGAACTTGTTTTCCTTACATAAAACCAGATTAGAAGTGGTCCAATTAAATTAACATTTGAATATTTTCTGGTTACAGAAGGGTTACGCAAAGAACTTCAGAGACGCTGGTTTTGACAACACGATGTTTATAACGGGAATGACAGAAAAGGAACTCAAGGACATCGGAATCAAAAGTAAGGAAAACCGTGCTAACCAAAAATCCTTTGCTTCACCTTTTCAAAACAACATATTTTTTACTCTCGCAGAAAAAAGAGCATATTTGAATTACAAATTGGTGCATGCGAAACCTTATTTCTCTTGCGAAAAGAAAAGGAATGCTAGTTTCCTACCAAATATTTCCGTATGAAATACCAAAAAAATCTGACTAATCCAAATCGACAGTTGTAGACTTTTTGTTTAAAAGTAAAGATTTTTTTCTCAGATAGAATTGTTACCGAAAATTTAACCTGATTTGAAACTTCATCTAGGATACTTGCTTTTTGTGGGTATGTCCCTGGACAAGGTACTCCGGAGCTCTAGCCTAGTGTCTGAGAAACTAAGGGCACATATAAGTAAGTGAGCTATTGCCAAGGTATTGTGAAAAAGTGTGAAAGCAACATTAGTGTCATAACAAAAACTTAACTTAATTTGCTCAAACCCATTGAAGGACTCATTATCCGACTTAGGGTGATATCAGTATTTGGTAAGAATATTACTAACATTATCAGACTAAGGGGAAGTTCTCCAACCTCAGCCGACACATCGTTTAATACTCAAATCAGTACAATAGCCGGACTGATTTCACACCTACAATATAACTCCCAATGGAATCGCCCAAATACTACCACGCGAGTTCAAAATACCTGAATTCATATTGGACACTGAAGAGTCTTGAATATGGATATTTCAGAACACGGCAAGAATCCACAAATATGGATTTTCCGAAACGAAGCCCGAATATCGATATTTGCCTGGAAGTCTACCAAAGTCTGTGGTCAAAAAGCGATTTCATTGGGTTTAAAGTTGCTTTTGTTTTGTGCAACATCATTTATTTAATTGAATTGGCCAAGTACTTGTTTATTATAACGTCAATAAGGAAGAGTGACATAAATAGGTTATTTAACATGCTTTGGTACATGCTGAATTTAATTGGGTTCGTACACTGCGGAACCAGTCTGTATTGAGGACTCTGTTGTAGCCTTGTCCAATATATAGGCTGGTTCTGCAGTGTATTCATCTAATAGAATTCAGTATATAGTATCCAAGCATGTTAAATAATCTCATTTTAAGGACGTTTTCGGTAGTAATTTCTGCACATCACTTTGGCGATTTCAAGGGAGACAATAACAGACAGTAACTCTTCTCAAAGAAGGTACGTGTTTATCTTTCGGACAATACCTTGAATTTCGGGTACGGTACGTTTCGAAGCGAAGAATGAGTCTACAATATCGTCTTAACGGACATTTTGCAATAAGATCTAAAGGGGAAAAGATCAGAAGAATACAAGTTTTCGGCGGTATCGACTTTCTGAGAGACTAGAGTCTATTGAACATGACAGTGCCGATCGGTCTGAGCACCTAAACGGTTACTATGGAAAAGGCCATTTTACAGAAAATCTAACTCGGCAACATATCTTTTTCTTTTCATTTTACTGTATATACCAAAAAAAAATAAAAAATTCTATGAAAGGAATTTTTCAAAATTTTGAATTAATTGAAGACTACATGTTGATTTTGCTAATATTTTGGCGAGTCAAGATATAAGAAAAAAAAAATAAAAAGAAAATGAATTCGGATTATTATTGCATTCATACAGAATCAAGAAATAATATATTAGATATGGAAAATACTATTTGCATTGTATAATAAACTTTCTATCACTGTATCACTGTCTTTTATGAAGATATAGTCATTTTAGATGTTTTGATACAAACGGTTACCATGAAAACAGCAATTTTGCAGAAAATTTAACTCGGCAACATACCTTTTTCTTTTTATTTTTGAGTTTGCCATTGAATTTTACCCAACACATGAAAGAATTAGAAAATTCTATGAAAAGATTAAATTTTCACAAAACTGTAGAAAACGTTTTTAACCCAGTTAACAGACTTTGACTGTCCAACCCAATTATTTTGCAACGTTGAGTCTGAAAGATTGTGAAACTCAGGAGAACGTATCTATAGTTTGTTAATGTAGGTCAGTAAGGTTTTTTTAATGGGATTTCCATTTGGCCAGATTCTTCATGACCTTGATATAGTACTGGTGAAAAAAAAAATGTGTGCAGTTGCAAAAATATGACTGAAATAATGTTGAAATCAATGTATCAGTTGGACTCAAAAAGTTAATTTTCCGAACGAAGGTGTTTCATATTTTTTTTTTTTTTTTTTTAGATTTAGCTAATTTTTATGATGAAAACATAAATGTGATGCTGTCTGAAAAGAGTTTTTAATGCACATGCAAAAGATATCGACCTAGGTCAGACAGTGCAGTCTGTGCAGACTGACCTAAGTCAATACTCTTTGCTGCTGGTCAATTTCCCGCATTTCAGTCAAAACTTATTTCATGGATCCATAATCATATGATGACATGTTAAGTACAAAGCAACACAAACATAAAATTATAACCACCATCACCACCCGTTTGCCAGTCCGCCTCTTATATGTTTTACAGAAAAGGGGATTCGAAGAAAATTGATGGAAGATATTCGAGTATTACCTGACTTTGAGATACAAGCTGATGTCCCAGTAAGTATCAAGCAGTTTAGACGTACCCCCAGAAAATTAACATTCCCTTAGTTTAGACCCTCTCTGTCTCTCTGTCTCTCGCTCTCTGTCTCTCCCTCTCGCTGCCCTGCCCATATCCCTTCCCTTTCTCTGTTCAAGGCATGCTTTTTGTATGTTAAATTTCTCCTTCACACTTCCCAAGCAAAATCGATAATTTTCTAAATTTTGTGGGCATGGTTGAGTCATACTTTGTCATCTTAAATGCTTTCAGTATTGACAGATCTAAAACTTTTTTCATCCTATAAAATGTAAAATCATCCAAAAATGCTGTAGTATTTTGACAGTTTTAGCTTACCAGAGAATTCAGTTCTGAATTTTATTTTTGTGATATTGCTGTTTACGTTGTTCGTCTGGCACATATGGATGAAAAAGAGGTCACTATGACAAAGTATGGACGAACATTTTGATCACGAAAGAGGTTACATTCGCCGTCCAGTACTCGCGAAATTTGGTCAGGAGTACTTGCCTGAATGATACCTTGGACAACTTTAAAATCTGGTCACCTTGGGTCAAATCTTATAAAAACATTGTGTGCTTTCTGAAGGCTGCATTTTTGTCCAAACTGATGAAACTAAGAGAGAATTTCTATCTTAATGTCATCTTAGATCAGTTTAAAAAGAAAAATGTAACGTTGGATCAAAAAGTAGGTCACCAGGACAAATTTAGAAAAAAAAAAATGTGTACACTCTAAAGCCCTCATTATCTGTCTACAACTCGTGAAACTTGTTGAGAATGTTTGTCTTAATTATATCTCACACAAATCTGAAAATAGGTTTTATCAGCCTCAAATGTTTTGGACAAATCTTAGTAAAACTTTGAGTACATGTAAGGAGCACCATTTTCAGTCCCACATTAATGTTTGTCGGAATTAGTCGGAAGTTGTTCAAACTGCATAATTAGATGTTATTACAAATAGTTTTTAAAACTTGTAACATCTGGTTAGACTGTAGGTCACAAGTAAAAAAAATATAAAAATAAACATTGTTAACACTCTGGAGTGCATTTTCACTCAAATACTCACGAGACATGGTCGGAATGTGTGGGTTTTTTTTCATGATTATATATCAGACAAGTTCGAAAAGGGATCAGGTTAAGTCAAAGTGTAGGGCAATGGGATATATTTTATGAATATCTTGTTTAGACTCTGGATGCCAGATTTTCAGCCCAATTCACATGAAAATTGGTCACAATACTTGTCCTAGTAATATCTCGAATGACTTTGAAATGAGAAAGAGGGCCTTTGGAACCAATCTTAGGAAAATCAATGTCCACCAAAGAAGTCACATTTTCAACTACTTGTTATGAATCTTTGTTATAACGTCTGTCTTAATTACATACTAGACACGTTCATAACAGAGTTTACGTAACTTTTTATTATTCTTTATTTCCTTAATTTTGAAGATTTACAAACACATTCAAGCAAAAAAAAAAATTAAACGATAATGATACACTGAGACAGACAGACAGACAGGCAATCAGAGAGAGAGAGACAGACAGACAGACAGACAGACAGACAGACAGACAGACAGACAGACAGACAAAGAAAGAGTGGGGGAAAACGATAATTTTCACTGTAAGTGCTTACACACAGTGCTTAATTGAAACCAAAAGTTAAGACAGATATTATTCTCCAAGTATAGGACACGACTCTTATGCTCGAGATAGGCCCATCGCATGTGATATGCTTGCCTATATGAGTTCCAAATACTTTGCAGTAAATAGACTACATTTGCATGAAAGCCTTCACTTATCCTATCAATGGAAATTTGCATTAAAACTACAAACTATATTAATACAATCCTTGTTTGACATAGACTGCTCAAATATAACAACATTATGACTATATGATGCTTTAACCTTTTCCATAAAGAAAGGAATGTGAGGCTCAATCAAAGAACAGTGTATTAATATGAGCTCAGTGATTCTTACATGAACATAGTTTTCTCCGTAAAACGTGAGCAATCCATGTAAAAGTGGGAAAGATACACAATCATTTGAGCAATAGAAAAAAGAAAAACCAACAGGTGCTTAGCAATTTAGCGTGATATTTAGCATAAAGCGATAAAGGACTAGAATTATATTCTTGTTCAATCTGTCTAAAAAAACAAATTGATGAGTCGAAGTTTGAGCGGCCTATTAATTTACATTATATCTATCTATACTTTATATAATGGAGTTTACCCACAAAAGTTTACTCGGAAAAGAACCGTATTGGACACCCAAAGAATTGTGTCGTCTTGTAAACGTGACAAAAAAGTTGTCATTTCCTGTATGAATATCAGGAAAATATAGGTAATGGTCGAAGAAAAGATAAATTTCATGTTTAAGCTCTATTGGCTATTAAAATGGATTATTTGAAACACTTTCTTTTAACTAGTGAAATGTGCAAACACCCAACAAGTCTTTTGACACATTCACATTTAAATCTCGCCTTGAAAAAGTTCAAGAACAAGTGTATAGCTAATACACTACCCCCGATGTCACCGTTGGAGCTGACGTCCAAATTTTCTTTTTCTTTTTCTACCCAAAGTTCACATTTTCCAAACTATCGATTGCATTTATTTTCATTGGTGTTATGGTGATAGATTAAGGTCAAATTGTCTTATAGCGATACCACCACCGACACCCATGATCTTTAGATCCAGGTCCTAGACTTTGATATTTTATATTTGAATTCTGCGTTTCAACAGCTCATAGTTTCCGTAACTGAATGATAAATTTAATATACATTTTCTTCTGTCGATAGATGGTCAAAAATTTCATAGAAGAAATTCTTAATAATGATCCAAGATCTAGCCAATGATGTTACGATCAATTTACCGATTTTGAAAAATTCCATGCTTATTCTAGAGCTTCTATTTTTCAGACAGAATGATGATATTTGGTTCATATTTAGAATGATGACGAATATTATACACATTTGTGTATAGTTTCATTCAGCTTTATCCTTGCCAGTGCCTGGTTCAAGAGATCTAGGTCACGGACAATTTTCAAAGTTCAGGAAGGGCTATTGTACCAGCCCTGACGTCGAGCTAAGTAGGGACCATGTTGCTGTTTCAAGGCACTGCCATTCCTAACAACTAATCTCTTCGGGCGAACTGTTTTTCTGATGACAGTTATTGTTTGTATATTGTCAGGAACATGTTGACAAATGGTTAAAGAGCATAGGTCTTAGTCAGTATAGTAAAGTATTCAAGAGGGAGCAAATTAAGACTTCAAAAGACATGGAGATTTTGAAATCCTTCGGACGTTCAGAGCTAGAGAGAGAGCTTAAGATAAAAAAGCCAGGTAAGACAATTACATAGATAATGTGCTTTTGGAATCTGGCGTTAACCGACATTGTGGCCATTGAGCAAGACACTTTCGACCCGCATAAGCAGCTGAAAACTGTTGCAATATATTAAAAACTACTACATAGTCCTGATTTAACATGCGCATGTGCTAGTGGTGTCGTCATGCAAGCATTTTAATTTTTGACAGTTATAAACAGGTAAAAAAAGGCGGAAATCGTACGAGAGGAGTTTAACGAAAAAAAAAAAATGACAGTAACAATCAATTTTAACTCACAATTTTCATTGAAAAAACAGCTGTGGCCAAGCATAGGCACCCAGAGGCGATTCACTTCTTTATGTGAGGAAGTAGCTAATGAATCAATAATGTTGTGATAGTGTTGTGCAAAAGTCTGGAAACACTTGTCGATCAGGTGTAACTGTAACAATATTAGAAAAGGAAATTCTGAAAAATCATTTTATGAACAATGCAAACAAAGAAGAAAGACGAGAAGGGGGTATGTAAAAGTGACATTTGTTATCTTACAGGCCACATAAAAAGATTATTGTATGCTATTGGAAAGTTGAGGAACCCAACAGAACGTGAGTAGATATGTTTAAATGCTGAACCTGAATTTCTGAAGATCTGGAATATTTCGATACACCGAAGCCATGTTTTAATGACCCTTAGGAAGATAACTTTAAAAAAAAAGTCAATAAACGAAACATACTGATAAACGAATAATGGTGTTGGATTTTATCTAACCTAAGAGAGAAAGCATACCTAATGCTCAGAGTACTTTTATTGTAGCTATAGAAACATTATTATTTCTGAAGGAATGGGAAAAATACAGAAGTATTAACGTGTTTTCAATGTTGTTCAGGAAATTAGTTAAAGTCTACATGATGGATAGTTTAGCGGAAATGGAAAACTGAATGAGAGTTTCTTTAGAAATAATTTATTAGTAACGATTGTTATGACTCAACCGTAACGAGAAAGAAAACCAGCAACATGCCTTTAATGATAGTTTCTTTGGAAATAATTTATTAGTCACGATTGTTATGAGTCAACCGTAACGAGAAAGAAAACCAGCAACAAGCCTTTAATGATTAACAAAGTTTATTAATGAACAAAAACAAAAGAGCACAATAGGAGTTAAGTTTGAATGAAACAAGAAATAAAACAAGTCCCTCCAAATTAAGAATAATGTTTAGACTACAAAAGAATGAAATTTCTGGTTCCTAAAACCTAAATTAACAAAAGTTTCAAATTGCAAGTAGATATGAGCAACCTGTATCAAAATTAAAATTATTCCAACTTACTAATGTATATCCCATGTTAAATCGAACACTTTTCCCTAATTCTGTATCCTTCAAGCCACAAGTCTAACATCAAATCCAAAATCACCAAGTAAATCATTCCTATTTATATCAGATTGGAACATTCTAGACTTGGGTAAAATTCTAGATAAGTCTAAAATTCTAGATTAGTCTTTTCTAGACAGATGACATCATTGACTAGTAAACAGCCTGCTTCTAAAAATAGCCACAATGAAAAAAACCAATACACGTTCTTCATGGTTCTAAATCATTCTGAAAACAGCTCACTGAGTATCACATCTACATAACACGATAGGAAAAAAATAATGTTTGTTAGGAGAGAAAAGCTGACAAAAGTTAAGAAGTCGGTTGAAAGTGCTTACGAGTATTATCTGAACAAGGCCAGTCCAGAGGAAAGTATAATTGAGTGATGCTCTTGGAAAGGGGAACTACTATATCTACCAAAGATAAGATTCATGATAGCCCACGCTGTCCGCTCATGCTGAAATGCATCAAAGCTTTTTGTTTTTTTGTGAATTTTCGGCATGTCCAAGGACCACTCATAAATTAGTCGGTTGTGAGACAAAAAGGGTTTTAGGGATCCATGATTATGTGATAACTTAAGGGAATGCATTACAGACAATGCGATAGGTGAGTGCAACACTATTCTAAGTGCCTGTACAATGTACAGGCACTTAGAATAGTGTTGCACTGACCTATCGAATGGCTCTTATTTTTCAGAAATGTATGAGTGCAATTAAAGAACAAGTTATCTGTAGCTACAGAAGAAAAACGGAATGGTTCTGAAAGAATGAAATTGTTAACTTATTCATGTAGAATAATGAAAGTGTTTTCTAAGAATCGTGGTGAATGAATTGAACAAGGTCAGCTCAGAAAATACTGAGCCTCGGGTAAAATTGAGAACTCTATCAGTGAAACCATGAAAATAGTTTGCCTGTAACCTGACGAGCTATGGGTATAGTTTTATGATTTGTACAGGAGAGATAACACTGAGATAACACGGATAGAAGTAAAATTGTCGGTTAAAGGTTTTCACGAGAATCGTTTAAACTCTGAAATAAATGAATGCACGTACACAAACAATATAATAGTAACCATGGGGATGATGTTCGTGACATTACAGGGGAAAGAAAGCTGACCGAAGTAAGAAAGTCCATTGAAGGTGTTCAAGAGAATTTTTTATACAGTGTCAATCCAGAAGAAAATGAATTTTGGGAAGAACTGAGAAATAAGTGCCTTCTACCTCAGTCAACTGTGTTTGGATCAGAGGAGGAATTGAAAGGTAAGACATTATTGCTTTATATATTTGTACAGTATAATTTATTAAATTGCAAAGAAATTTCTCGCGATCTACTCGGATAATATGCATGAAACAGACTTCTTATTAGATTGCAAAGAAATTTCTCGCGATCTGATTGGATAATATGCCCCGTACATACAAGTCATGTACACTGGCAAAATCCACGTAAAAACCTCCTTTGGGAAGCCCCGTACCCTTCGGTTCGAGGCGACATGATTTGCAACAGCTTTGAAGAAGTTTCCAAATCCCCTGCCACCTGACCGTACAACATATAATGTACAATGCAGTTTCGCTTTTTGGAGCACCGCAAGAAGCTCGCAAGACATATAATTATACTGAGTAGCTTGCACCATATTATTTCTAGTTTCCCGTGATTGTTTCCCGTGATTGTTTTCATGGAAGCATGAAGAACT
The DNA here is from genome assembly GCA_943736015.1 of Tridacna crocea. NCBI lineage: Eukaryota > Metazoa > Mollusca > Bivalvia > Cardiida > Cardiidae > Tridacna > Tridacna crocea. The sequence continues at coordinate 30,984,429 of OX031057.1, read as the reverse complement.
GGCTATTTTTCAAAAAAATAATAGATATAGTTACATGTATTATAGTTTCAAAAAAACACACACACGGGGGGTCAAACAAGCCATCCCTCAGTCAGTTAGGCAAACTGTAAAGCGTCAAAACTCATACATTGCAAGCTTAAAATTACAACAAAATATTTGTTTGAATAACTAATTGTTGCATACTTTTGTCGAAAAATCATTAAACATGAGGGCCCTGTATGGCTCCACTGGCTACTAAATAAAAACCCTGCATGCCAAACATAATACTTGGCCAGTTGGTTTCCAATTTGAAGACATTCACATGGCTAAATTTGGTACCCATAGTTCTTATGGTAAGTCTTATGGTCAGTAACAGGATTTCTAAACTTTCCACTATATAAGCCAACGTAAAACTTGTGACCTAGGGAGGGGGGAGTTTTGACCAAGGCCTATAATTTGGCCCCCATGGTAGAAGCACACTTAATAAAGCTACTCGTACATGAAAACTTTGGTAGTCATTGGCCAAATTTCTAGGTACAAGAGGATTATGATAGTTTTCCCTTTGTGAGCCCATGTAAAACTTGTGATCCCCGGGCCTCAGGGCTACAACTTGAATAAACTTGGTTGAGGTCTTTTAGATCATGTCAAATTTGGTAGCCTTGGGCATCATGGTTTCTGACAAGAAGATTTTTCAAAGATTTTAGATACTTTTTCAATTTTGTTGCCATGGCAGCCAGAGTGTTTGAAGAAAAAGTCGTTCAAGAAATATTAAATAGGCTCATGTCAGACACATTTCTGTAAAGTTTCATCAAAATTGGATGGGTAGCTTCAGAGAAGATCATAAAAATATTTAGTTGTCTTTTATGAGTCGAGCAGTCTAGTAATTCATTTGGTAACACATAAAGCTTTGCGACCACGAGGTCACTTGTTCCAAACCCAGCCTCGGCCCATTTCTTTCTAAGGATTAATTCTTTACCAAACGACAAAATTTTAGACTGGTCCAAATTGAAAACACTTATAGACAACAGAATAAACATAACTCAAAAATTGAAATTTCTTTACAGCAGGGTAGAAAACATTGTGGGAAAAGGAGAAAATGCTGGTTACCAGCATTTTCTTCTTTTCCCACAAAGTTTTCAAAAGGCTTATATCTCAGTGTCGTAAAAACCAGGGATTGTTTGGTAAAGAGTTAATGCCATAGTCATTGCCACAAGTTTCATTATCTTCTGCGCTGATCATTGTTTCAAAGATGCTTATATGGGAAAGCAGTCACTGGCTTTGAAAAAATATTATGTGAAGTACTGGTAAAAGAAACTCCAGAAAAGCTTGGCCAGAGACACTGGCTATGACGGTATAGCTGAAATAATATGGAAAATGGTGTTAACACGCAAGTAAACATTTTGTCCTGTTCACACAGCTTTTTAGAAGAACTTCCTCCCTAAGGGTACTCATGCTCTCTAGGGTCGTAAATACAAGGGCATGTTACAGGTAAAATGACAGCTTCTCTTGAACAGAATATACTCCCTGTCACAGAAATGAGTAGCTCTCGGGCGTATAGAAACGCTTATGTCGGCAAATATATAATTTTATTCCTACTGATATTGTTTATTAAACTCTCTGTCTTTATTACAGGGAAACTTGGAGATTTAAGAAATGCTTGGCTGATGGTATTTGCCGTGTCCAATACTCTATGGCTAATTCTGATCGAAACTTTGGCCAGCAAAGGAGAACTACTGGCAACATACGGCTCAAATCCAGTCGGTCTGTGACCTGAAAATTATTACATCTTTTTCATTAAATACCCTCGCCCTAATTAGCGGTGCGCATTCATGTTTTTTAATGGTTTTTCTGACTAGCTAGAAAGACAACTGCTTGCATCATACAGTTCAAATCCAATCATTATATAATTACAAGTATACCATCAATTCGTCATAAAATGACCCCCACCGTCATTTTCGTGACCACCGCCTTTACTTTGGGTGATTCTTATTGGATGTTACTCAGAACCATGGACCGACTACGTAAGGGTCAAATTTAAAGAGATGTTGTATTTAGCAGTGTACCACTAATTCTTCATTTAGTTATCCCACCCGTTCTTCCCATTCCAGCTCTGTGCGGTATATTCAAACAGAGACTGTCTACTAAAGGTATCCCCTAGCGCAACAGTTCAAATCAAGTGGACAAGAAAATATTGATGAATAATATAAATGACGCCGCAGATCAGTCGTTTCTAGAATAAGGCACATTACAGTATTTCAAATTAATGAAAGTAAATTTATGCAGAACTAGGTGAAAAATGAACTGAGAAGTCCCAAATAATCCCTAAAATGCAATGAATGGGTATGAAATGATCAAAATGGGTAGGAAATGATCGATGTGAGTACAAAGATGGCCAAAATAGTAGGAATAGATTGAAACGGAGAGACCAAAAATGTACGAAATAGCCTAGGTACGAAATGACCTAGTTACGAAGTGACTTGAAGCCGAGTAAACAATATAGCTGCCTCCATAAAAACGGCGCCACAGTAAAAAACCTAGCACGTTACCATTAATTCTTAGAATTCTGTAGAAATTTAATATATGCTACTTTATTGGAGAGGTCAGTAGACATGGTTTAAAAGGCAGACTGCCGCAGAATTTGGGGATTAAATCCATTTTTCTTGCGAAATTGTTCTGATACAGCCTATTTCGTTATGGTTTTGTAAATAAAGTGAAACCAAAAAAATTAAATTTGGAAGTAGACGTGGTTTATCTTTATATTACGAATATCAGATAAGAATTGTTATATTAATTTGTCATGGTTGCAAATGACCGCTCATATAATTGCAATTTGCCATTCAGCAAATAAATCAAACCAGAAAAAAATTCATTAAAAATGAGAGAGAGAAAAAAAAAAGATCGCTGGACAAGATCATGCGATTTCATGCGACTTGAAAACGCGGAAAGAATGTCAAATGACCGTCATGTAAAGCATTTATAAGACGTTTATAAGACGTTTCTATGCGGCGGCTTTTGTACTTGTTTGTGTACTACATGTGTACCAGAATATATTGAAATTAAAAGCTAATAAACTTTTTGAAAACAATGATGGTGACCTCTCCTGGCTTCATTTGTAAAGACTCCAACTTGTGCTCTGTTTCGGTGATTCTGAGTTGCATGTAAAGCGAACTATTCGACCGATAATACAGAGTGGGTATAGAACTAACTAAAGCGGTATATTGTGGAAAGGTTGTTAAAAATCTGGTTGTATATGTGATTCATTCTTGTATGTTACTTACTATTATTAGGATGAATAAATCTCCCCACATATTTCTAACATACATGTACGTATATATTGGTTACGTGCAAATTGTGAGATCACAAGTACTTGGTCTCAAACTGAAATTTGAGTTTCTTATTCAGAATTCTTATTGTGTTCTGAATTTCTCCTTTCAACGTTTTGTTTCAAGTTGCATTTTCTTTTCATTTTGATAAAATATGATAAATCAACAGACATTCATGAAATTCTAATTTTGAGAAACTGAATGGATATCATTTCTCACTTAGCATAATGCTTGATGCCTTTCTCTGTTAAAAAGAGAACCACTAAAAATATCATTTTCTAGTGCCAGTGACTATAGACGGAAGATCACTCTGTCGATAATAGTTATCTCATCAGCTTTTCCGTGATGAAGAGGATAAGCGGTTTTTACCAAATATTAATTCACTCATGCAGTCCTGTAAATAATAATGAGATTATTTTGCCCAGAAAGCACCAACTTCAAAGATGGCGATGTAGATCAAGATCAGATTCTACTGGAACAATCCAACCCCAGATCGATACGATCTGATATTTACGAGTCCTTTTCTTCTCAAACAAAAAAAGGCAATCTCAATTTTATACGTAAAATCTAAAAAGAAAGAAAGAAAGAATCCCTGAACAATGATACGGAAAATAGTAATTTTCCATTCAAAGCTAGGCAGTGGTTATATCCCTATGCACATAACAGTAAGTACGGATTTACATGTTGCCAACAACGATACCGTACCAATTTATACATCGATGTCATTTACATACAAGAATGAATAATCTTTGTGAATGGATTTCTCACTTAAACACCACTAGATAATCTCACTCTTGTAATTCTGTCCCCTCCCCGTGAAGCTTACGATCTGATCTTAATTTACACTGTTTGATACTTAAAATTTTCCCATAGCAACATTTTGACTTTGACGTTCGGTTTTAATTGCTGGGTTCCAGGCCTTGTTACGGAGATGTTCCGTAAGGTGATATAGAGGATATTTGTTTTTTTACGGTGAAGATCGAAATTTAGTTCATAAAAGGAATATCGTTCGTAATATTCTCACGAGCAGCCAGTCGTGAAAATATTACCGATGATGTTCACCAGATGGAATAAATTTCGATCATTCACCGTAGAAAATATATATTTGATTTGTTTATGCTTTTAAGCCTTTCTGGGGGAAACTGAATCAAAACCCAATACGACTTTTTTAGGCTTTGCATAGCGACGCATTACATTATTACGTCACGCGCGAGAAATGTAAGATAATTTACTTCAAATTGCCATTTGGCAGTTAGGAACGCGCATTTTACCTAGGTAACTAGAACGGGCGAACAACTGTTTTCGTCCTCAATTGAAGAGTAAGAATACAAAAATCGGTATTTTCACTGGTCTTAACCACGAAATATCGAAAAATATTTCACAGATGTCTTTCGATAACCTGCTGGAAAGCATGAAATAAACAAGAATACCGCATTTCACCTGTTCCCATTTTTTCTGCATTACACGTGTAAGTTAGTGATCATATATTTCATTACATTAATTAATCGGAGGGAGGCGAAGTCGACCGACGATTCAGTTTCTTACAGTTTGCCCTACTTTCTAAACCAATGAAAACGGGATTTAATTCAAAACAGCTTGGTTTAATTCCATACAGTCTCAATATGTTGCAACATGTGGCCACTTAATCATTAAATGGTTTACCTATATACAGTTGTATCCCAGTTCACGCGAAGTATTTTACCTGGTCTTTGTAGAGTAAATACCATGCATACACTGTAGTAAAAGGGCGGGAACTATTCTAACTAATTGCATCATCGCTAAAAAAGTGACGTAATTTCCATGTGAATATCGGGATTAAACAACTCGTACTAGACCGCGTGATATTCAACCCTTACCAAACAACCTCTGATTTTAACGACCCTGGTAAGAAAATCTTTACCAGGCTGGGAATTTTGGCGTGTCGAACCGAGCTTTTTGTCGTTCTTGTATGGCTCTTTCCACATATCCGTACCTGTCAGTCAATTAGAAAGTAGAGCAAACTGTAAGTTAGTTATTGATCAATATATTTTATTTGTATGAAACTAAATCGTCGGTCGGCTTCGCCTCCCTCCGATTAAATTTCATACAAATGAAATATATAATCGATAACTTATACATACAATTGCTTTGATTCGTAATGTGTCACTATTTTGTCCTTGAACTAGTTTCAGGACAATGTCTATGATCATGCTGTTTAAGCGCTAGATTCAGCAATGAATGCATGCTTTGAGCTGATTGACGACGAGGAATTTCATCAAGAATTTATTGCCCCCGACACAACTTTGTGCAATAAACACTCACGACCTGGATCCATGTCCCTCTAAAGTTCCCGGTTCACTGATGTTTCATTTTTAGCGTATACCATATTAGCTCTCTTTTTACGGTCCTGAGGCAGAAGGCTAGTGAAAACATTGCGTGTAAAGGAGAAATTGCTTGTTTTCCCTCTCTCCACAGACAAATCCTATAATTTGACCAAATGCCAAGTTGTCTGCAAACGGTTTCAGATTGGACCCAAGCAAAATCTCACTTTCTGGCGAATACTTGACCTTTATCCTGCTAAATAACTAAAATTAAATTTTCAATTCGATACTGAGAACTCAAATAATGCTATTTCAAATGTATGCTTTTGGGAAAACATCTCCTTAGCAGACAGCGTAAATCCAAGATCAGACTGCACGTCCTGCGCAGTCTGATCTTTATCTACGTTGTCCGTAAAAGGTCAGCGAATCTTGCTCATGGGCCTAAGAGTTAAAGTTGGAATAGTCCCCGCCCCTTTTACTACAATGCATGCATTAGAGAAGTTTTTACTCTACAAAGGCCAGCAAAAAAACTGTGGGTGGAGCTTCGCGTAAACCAGGAAACAACTGTATATAGGTCAACCATTTAATGATTATGTAGTCACGTATTGCAACATATTGAGTCTGTATGGAATTAAATCCAGCAGTTTTGAACGAAATCTAGCGTTTTCATTGGTTTAGAAAGTAGGGCAAACTGTAAACTCAGGTATCGTGCGCATGAACGCTATGCTTTTTGTATATGTCTGGTAAACGTCATACAAACTATCAAAAACCTCTCACAAGCTTTGTATCTTTTAGGACTGTTGGTGTTGGCATTATTCAGCGCCGTGTTACTAGTACAGTTTTTAGCAATGATTGTACACCGTGTAGCTACTCTTACACATTTCTTGGCGAGGGCGCCATACAGACCCGGAGATACCTTTAACACGAGATGGGCTTTCAACGAAAAGTAAATAGAGAATGAATGTTTTGTTTCTCAGTTGAATGATTGATTGATTGAATGGTGTTTTACGTCGCTTTCAAAATTATTTCAATCATATTACGGCGAAAACTCACATATTCATCTTTCCTTGGTTTTACCAGTACTAGGTTAGGACTCTGAAGTGTTTTGCGCAATGGCACTCCAGCGAAAAAGCCAGTGGATCAAGTGCGATTCGAACACAGGGCCTCCTGGTTACGAGCCCCACACTTTAGCACGCAGCCACGCAGAACCTCTTTTGGTTAGCAAAGCTATTGTATAGCTTAATCTACTTATAACCCCTTTTCTAGACAATCCTGTGACTAAAAGATCCTGAGAATAACAGCCTTCGAAAAATTAAGACAAAGAAGTAAATGTTGATAACTTACATTTGCTTCTTCTTTCGGACTGTTTTCTAGACTTCTAAAGACATATCAGTTCAGATAAGCCGATGTTAATTTCTTGCATGAAAATGCTCTCAGTTTTGAAATTTCGAAAATTTTGTGCCGCGGTAACAAACCATTGTATTGGAGGTGTTTGCAGACTACAAATGAAGTAGGGCTATAGCTGAGTGATTTTGTTTGCTTTTTTTTATTGCTCTGAACGCGGTTTTCAAAATTATTTCGGCCAAATCCAGGCGGCAAGTGCATTAACCTGTGCTTCCAAGAAGTTTTTCTTCACCAATACTTCGCAAAATATTAATTCCAGCCATGCTACTGGCTGCTTTTCCACTTCAGTATCCACCGTTAAAAAGAATGTAAGAGGTGAGAAATGTTTGTTCCGTATAAAATAATTATCTCAATTCGTCAGACAGAAATTCGCCGAGCTGTGGATTTGAACCTTCAACTCCTTTGTTTGAAGTTTTGTCGTAATTATATGATTGAAACTGCTTAAGTAAGCTAGATTTGCGTAAAAAAGTAGCGCACATAGTATACTTAGCGCAGTGAAAATACTCGTATGAATACTGAAATTAACCCTTTCCCAAACAATCCCTTGTTTTTAAGCGTCTGCAGTATAAGTCTTTTGAAAACACAGTGGGAAAAGGAGAAATTGCTCGGCACGAGCAATTTCTCCTTTTCCCACAGTGTTTTCTAATCATTTGGAGAACTTTCTGCCATTTTTATCAAATATGAAATTGTCGTCTGCAATTTCTTTGAGTTTGGAAGAGTCTAAAATTTGTCGTTTGGGAAAGGGTTAAGAGACGGTTACGTACTGAGCCGAGTTGGTAATAAATGCCATTGTGGAATAGCTCGGCTATGATCTCAACATGTCTGTGTTGATCAGGAATTTTATAGAACTGCGTAAACATGTTACCTAGCTAAGGTGTTATTGTAGGTAGAGTTCAAAACACTCGGAGGATTATGCCACCTCAGTGAATCACAGAATTGCCTTCACAGAGGCATTTACTACGCTTAGCTCATTCTAATTGAGGGTGTGCAATCAGCATTATTTGACTTCGGATAGGCAGAGGAAGGCATTGTTTTAATTGTATTTCATTTCAATGGAAAAAATAGAAAATGTATTAAAATTTCTATTTCACCTGTATAGAATGTTTGTAGTACCAACTAAAATGCATCAATAGACTTATATATACATATGTACAATTACTCAATGTAGCATTGTTTCGCATTGAATTACCACTTACGAGTGCGTTATGCCAATTCTACTATTCACATGAAGCAAGTGCCGGGTAGGACCACATTGAATGTCACAGTATGCAACACAACGACGCTTATTGGTGCCAATGGAAATACTGGTGTTGTTATTTGAGATCATCCCTCTTGTAATGTTGTACCGAGCTCAACATCTGAGGAGGTAGTTTACGCCTTCTGACACGTTTTCCAATGGCATGACAAAGATGCTCGATAGGTTCGCTCTGGGTTTGATATTTTGATACTGAAGATATTGCACTGTGAGCGTCTGCATTGTCATTCTAAAAGATCAACAAGGGCCGTAACAAGAAGCAACATGGAAAACTTAGGAACGAGTAATACTGTCTCAGCAATGGTTACAGATCTCATAGAATAGTAATAGTCAATGGGAGCACCAAGGTTGTAGCATGCTGGGACGATCGAGGTCCTTCTATCCGGCACTGATGTCAACTGTATAATGAACCCTACTGAAACCAAAGTAACTTATTACTACGGTTTATTTATTACAAAGGCATACAATTTACTGATTGAAGATGGCGGTGAAGAAATTAGACATAAAAAATAAAAGATTGTTATTATGTTTTTCCCTCAACTGATAGTAAACAGTCATTGCCTCAAAATTTTATTTTTACAAAATACCAATTTTAGACAGGTAAAAATCATCTGCTATAGCTTCACTTACGAGTTTATTTTATTTTCTACAGGGATCTGAAATCTCATCTGTCCTCCGATGATATCGAAGCAATAAAAGCACGTGATAAAGCCATTCAAGATGCTGAAGTTCGGCTAAAACCCAAACCGAAGAGAAGATCAACTACCAGGGAAGACAAACGGCCTTTGGTGACTGCACATTCAAGTACAAGTTTCTAAAAAAAGACAATTGTCACGTGTGTTTTCGTGATACTCCATCCTTTAAAGATGATCGCTAGTTTCACCATTTTTTCATAACATTCAGAATTTCATGAAACTTTGTTTGGTGATAGTTTATTATCTGATCTACAAAAATAGGAGATAGAACGAGGGGGTCACTATAGCTGTGTGAAAATGCTATGAATATTTCTTTTAGTACACCCAGCATTACGGCAATTCTAGATGAAATTTCACCTATGAAAACTAAGTCTATGAACATTTGTTTTAATGCCAACAATTAATAGCAAATATTACCTCTTTGTATTGGTGAAATATCAAACTTAATAAAAAAAGACAATTTAGAGTATGCTATGTATCAAAATTTAAAGAAAAGGCCCTCAATTTATGACTAAAACACATTTATTTTTTGGGGAAAAAAAGAATGTCTTTTAAAGTTATGTTTTTAAATGTTCTAACATTCAGATTTTTTTTCCATAAATAATATTGAGGTACTGAACTAAAAGAATCAGGCTTAAAACAAATAGGTCACCAGCCTTATATTTTTTAGAAAATGCATTTTAAGTTCGTTGGTGGAGCACTAACTAATGAGTAAATGTAGGGTTTGTCAAAGACAAAGACATTGTATGAAGTAAATTATCTCATTTTTTTTTTTTCAATAATACAACGATATTTATAAGAATCAAGTTTGTCATAATAATTATACCAATTCATAGCATATATATGTAATACTGATGCTAGCATTTAACCAATTTCCAAACGACTAATTTTAGACTCTTCTAAATTCGACGCATTTGCAACCAAAACCTGGTATTCATACATCACAATTCTTTGATGGGTCAGTTCCAAAGCATTGTGCAAAAAGGAGGAATCAATCATTAGGAGCAGTTTCTCCTTTTGACATCAATGTTTTTTAATGTTGTCTGCTGCAGACTCATCAAGCTCAGGGCAAGCTGGTAAAGGAGAGTTATGTGCAGACCCTCGTTTTCTGCAAGTCTTTACCAAGTGACATAATTTTGTACTAGACCAAACTGAGAGCATCTGCATCTAAAAGAATGTTTCAGCTCGACGATAAGTTTACCAGATAGAGCGTTGCTAGTAGCATCACATTGTATCCATATTCCGTTGCTAGGTGACGTAGTTAGGTGATTCACTTAGACTTTCAGTCCGATCTTTTGAAAGCATAATTTTGGATTCTTGCCACGCATATAATCATTTGGCTTGATTAAAAGACATCTTCTTCATTATGCTTACATGAAACGAACAATTTTAGTTATTTGTGTATTAATTTTGCAGACATTTACAATTGTGACAGGATCGATTGCGTTAGATGCTCACCATTTTCCGAGTAAAAGGTGAGCCTGATAAATACAGGAAGCGTGAAAATGGAAACTGTCGCGAACGTCGTTAACAGACATTACATCTGTTTACGTTGTGCAGTTTTCTATAGATCTATTGTACAAGTGTATTTATGAAAAACTTCTAGAATATGAAAAAAAGAACTTCTAGAATATGAATTAGTAAAATTGAGTAGGTTATGCCTTAGATGTGTGATTAAATTGATTGTAATGACTTCATTTGTTTTTTAACATTTTCAAATCATAAGCATAATCTATGTTCAAAACAAAAATCAAGTATTTATTAGATCTGCATTTAATCAGATACTAGTATGTGGTGACTTGGTAAATTAACATTTTTATCCGTTAAATTTAAGTTTAGGTAAAAAAAATTCTTTTAACCTTCTTTTATCAACAAATTTTTGTTTTACCCATCAAGTTGGACACAATTGCAGACGATAAAGCAAATGTGATTCAAATAATGGTTTAGTCTTTGGATGGTGAGAAAACATTGAAAGAAAAGGAGAAAACCTTGGACACCAACATTTTCTCCTTTTCTCACAATGTTCTCTACTTCAGCTCTTCACTATGATAGTGAAAACTTGTGGTTGATTTATAGGGATTTTATCTCTTTAAATCAAATTATAAAGATTCTGAAAAAAAGTAGATATTTCAGTGATATCTTGAAGCCCCTTTAAATCATTACCAAACAACAATATTTTAGACCTGTCCAAATTGAAATCATTTGCAAACGACAAAATAAACCTGACTGAAAATTTGACAGTTGTTTTGTAAAGAGTAAAAGACATTGTGGTAAAAGGGAAAAAATGCTGGTTACCAGCATTTTCTCCTTTTCCCACAATCTTTTTCTAAAGGCGTTCTTCCTCAGGATGATTGAAAATAGGGATTGTTTGGTAATGGGTTAATTAATCATCATTAACCCTTAGGTTTAACTTTTTGCTAACCTTCTGCGAACAGTGCAGATCAAGATCAAGGTCAGACTGTACAGAACGTGCCGTTTGATTTTGTATCTAAACTGTCTGATACGGAGATATTTCTCTCCAAAAAGTAAGTGTGTGACAGCATCACTCGAGTTTTTATTGCCGGTGTAATGCAGAAAAATGACCCCCATTACAAAATGACCGCCGGGTCATTTCTCGACGTAGAGAAATGACCCATGGGTCATTTTTCGACGTAGAAAAATGACCCGGGTCATTATTCTACGTCGAGAAATGACGCGGGGTCATTTCTCGACGTAGAGAAATGACCCATGGGTCATTATTCTACGTCGAGAAATGACCATAGGTCATTTTGTAATGGGGTTCATTTCTCTGCATTACACCGGTTTAAACGTTTCAATTAAATTATTTAGCAGGATTGGGGGGGGGTGTGATTTTCACGTCTTGTATCATAGTACCTGTAAAACATTTTGTTTGAGCTATTGTCCTGTTACCATGATGTTTTCACCGGTGTTCATGATTTACGTTTTCTGTATACTTTGATGCTGTCTTCCCGTTTGTCCCGCATTTCTAAAAAACAATAACACTCTTAAATCATTACTAAACAACAAAATTTCAGATTTGTCCAAATCGAAACCATTTGCAGACAAAAAAAATGATTAAAGTGAATGAAAATTTGAAATAGGTTTTGTGAAGGATAGAAAACGTCGTGGGAAAAGGAGAAAATGCTGGTTACCAGCATGTTCTCCTTTTCTCACAATGTTTTCTAAAGGCTTCTTGCTCAGGGTCGTCAAAAGTAGGGATTGTATGGTAATGAGTTAACTGTATGGAGGGTGTTGTAAAGGAAAATGCAAATGAAGTTAGTATCAAACAATGGTGTCCTATGTGATTAAAAATTTATTTTGTTATTCCATAGTTTCGCAATGTACGGAACATTCAATATAATACAGAAAATTGCTTGAACAATTAGAGAAAAAGCAGTCACCATGTGTTTTATCTTTTTAAAACTAAAAAATATAGATTCATGTTATTGCCCCAATTAAAGATTTAAATTTTAATGCATATATTTCCATCTCTGCTTATTTATTTCTCCATCTTTATTGAACAAGGCTATTACCTGGATGTTTAACCATTTGCCCAAATGCTGAAGGACAGCTGGCCGGGTAGCTCAGTGGTTAGCATTTTTGACCCGTGACCTGGAGGTTGCGGGTTCGATACCCGGTTGCGGCAAACTTTCTTTCCCGCGAGTTTTCGCATCTCACCTCTGATGCACGTGAGAAAAGTAGTCAGTGGCTTTGTCAGTACTGGTGTGAGAAAGCCAGGAAACACATAGACATATTTTATTTGACATAAGCTTGTACAGCTTTTAGTCTATATATAAATAATTACAATATGTTACGGGAGACCACTCCTTCCTGCATGGCATTCTCCCAATTTAAATACAATACCTGGCTACTGCGTCAGGGAGATATCTCTTTGGCTCAGTGGTTAGGGTATTGGCTTTGCGTCCGGGAGTTCGGAGTTCGAATCCCGCTCCGATCCTTATTTCTGCCATGCATTTATTCATTTGTTTCTTTGTTACGGACTTTGTTCGTAAGATGGGGGCTCGTCCGGGATTGGCCATTGAGCCATTAATCCCATTTGTTGTCCAAAATTGGACTTCCTGCCTAATAAGGCTTTGAGTCATCAATAAATGATGACTTTAAGAGGGGGGTGTGTTACGGGAGACCACTCCTTCCTGCATGGCATTCTCCCAATTTAAATACAATACCTGGCTACTGCGTCAGGGAGATATCTCTTTGGCTCAGTGGTTAGGGTATTGGCTTTGCGTCCGGGAGTTCGGAGTTCGAATCCCGCTCCGATCCTTATTTCTGCCATGCATTTATTCATTTGTTTCTTTGTTACGGACTTTGTTCGTAAGAAATACTTATACTGACAAAAATGATAATGAACTAATTTACAAATGAATTCGTAACATGTTACTTGTAAGCTGACATTAGGATGAGAGTTAGATAAGTGACACTGGTAAAAGGTAATTCATTAAACAAATATTAACAAATAATAACAAATCTGGTATAACTATTTACGAGAAAAAATGTAGACTTGTCCAAATTGAGAGTATTTGCAGATTTCAATTCAATTGTTTCAATTCAATTATGACTACAATACCTGAATCTGATGAAAATATATAATATTGTGAAGAAAACGGAAGGAAACAAAGCTACCATCGATTTTTCCTCCACAGTACCATACAGACATCAACAAACTGGCCATGATAATAATTATAATGGAAAAGAGAAGTAAAAGTGAAGGAAGAGGAAGTGCATCACTGACCGCCATTATATGACCTAAGCTGTTAAAAATTAAAATGGCTTTAAACTCCAATACAAATTAATACAGACAAAGTGTTAAGGCAGTGGAAAGAAATCTGCTAGTTATCAGCATTTATTTTTCTGTTCCTACTGTTTTCAAGATGTTTTCCAATGGTTGTTAAACTGGTGGTAGTAATGTCTACACACATGGGGAACTTGCCTGCGATGCCCAAGAACAATGGGAGTATTGTTCTGAGAACAATAGAGTCATTCACGCATGACTGCCACAAACAATGGGATATTACTCTGGGAACAATGGGGAGGGTATCGTAAGACACGGTGACGTCATGTCCTTACGCATACCAGAGAACAATAGACAGACTACCTGCGATGCATAAAAACAATGGAATCCTTCACAAGGTATGCATTTTGTAATGCCATCTGAAATAATACTAGATGATCATTCAAAGTGGCTCGTTCTCCAATAAAGGGAAGCTTTGTAGCCGTTAAAAATCTTTTATATAACAATAAGGATCAATTGTCAAAATCAGTCGAGAGTAAGATCAGATTTTGCATAGATGAGCACCAATTATATGGTAACTGGATCAAGCTTTCAAATGTCGTCATATTCAGGTAGGTAAAGTATGACGTCATCTTAATGACGTCATATATCGCATTAATTAGCGGTTTAAAATATTGGACGACGTTTCATTTGTTATGGGAGTAATCATAAAGTTTTACATCAAACTCGAAAAGTGTTTATTGGAAATCAAAAGGAATTTACAACCGGTTAAAGGGGACTCTGTGCTCAAGAAATCTAATATTTGTCCATTGATCGGACTGGTTTAGACAAGGGTGCGATACTGTACCCTGAATCTGGCCGTCAATCAACATCAGTCACAGACTGCTGTAGAGCAGTATGTAAAACAAGATCGCCGAGATTCTGTCAGGAACATAGCTTATACATTTGACCTTTCATATAGAAGTGTCCACCAGATTTTGACAGGGAATCTTGGAGTGTAGCGTAATTGCACAATGCGGGTACCTCGGCAACTGACGCTCAAGAAAACTGGGGTTGGGATCGAAATCTTAAATAAAGAAATTTCTGAATGCATTAGGGTAGAGGGGTCGAACTTTACTGATCGTATAGTAATATGCTATGAAAGATAGGCACACCGTAACAAGACTGAATATAACAACAAATCAATGTTTTGAAACATTCAACATCGCCTTCCGCTGGTAAAGCTAACCCTTCTAAGTCACTTGGCAAAGTTATCTACATCAAGTATCTCTGTTCTCCTGTTTCTCTTATAAACTTTAATATTGTTGTATCTATAACATACTAAAGTCAATATTGAGTTTTATGCTTACACTATTCAGATGAATTTCACATACACAGTACCAAAAACTTTACCAGAAGTCCTACAGAGTGACGTCACTTTACACCAAAACAACGCCCTAGCTCTCAGAGCCGCCACACTTTGTACTGGAAACTTTGCAAAAACTAGACATGGAAAAACTTAGCAATGCTCCGTATAATTTGGTCTTGACTTCAGGTGTCCGCTGACTAGAACCCGTTTTGAAAGATTCTCTATGTGGCATGCGCTATGAGAGCAGAGAGGAGCTAACCCTCGCTATCACCGTGTCCTTGATGGTAACGTCACGTGACGCGCTTCTGCACGTGCCTCGCTCATGGAAATAAAAAAAGAATAAGTGCATAGATTTCAGAGGAGGTTATTTTCAAAAATAGTGAACTCTCCAAGTTGCTTTTTATAACAATATTCCAATACCGGCACTAGTCCACGTTCTTTCTGATCACCCCTCGTATGTACTAAGAATGGCTCCTGCGAGTAAGCGAGGGGGTATCAGAATTACGAAATGTTTACCTTGTATGTAACAAAATATACAGGGTTAATCGGTTATTTTTTTAACTAATTTTCCTCGATACCAAAATCGAAATGCATTGCTTATTCATTGCACAAAAGATTCAACCTATGTGTGTCTTTTGATTGTTTCAAGACTCGGGCTACTTCTTCGTTAATTCATGATTTCATGTATCTAATTACAATGTCAGCTCCTCTTTGTTCACAACTAATGGTTATTTTGAAGTGTCGGTGGATCAAAGTCTTCGAAGATGGAATCCAAGAGATACTTGCTTTTGTTGATGGCATATTTCCAAGCTTCATCGTTATTAAATTCGTCAATGACAATTAAATCTATCGCCGTTTTGCGAACACTTTCATATACTGGATTCTTTAGAATAGTATTAAACCACATCATCCGGCTACTTTAAGTTATGAACCAACCCATGCGCGGATCCAGAGGGGGGACCGGGGGTCCGGAACCCCCCCCCCCCCTGGAATTTTAACAAAACTGTGGTTGTCGGATTCGTGAAAATTAATAAATAATAATAAAAAAAAAAAAAGGTTCTGAATGTGGAGACCTCCTCGTGGTTATAACTGGAAACGTTGATTTTTCTTGTAAACGGCTAACATCCACTGAAATCCGGAAATCAAAGTATCATATAATAAGATGAGTCCGTTTTTGGTGGGACCCCCCCTGAGAAAAATATCTGGATCCGCGCATGCAACCCTTTCCGATAAGTGGGTTTTAGGTCTTCGTAGGCCCGGTGACGAGCCTCTGTTTCGTCCAACTTGTTCTGTCGAGTAAGCTTTGACAGGGACTCTTCAAATTGCTCATAGCAGTGGTCAAACACTTTATGTATGAGATTATCCCACGGGTTATAGTCAGTCGCTTTGCCTTGAGCGTCGACTGACTGCTCATCCATGTCCATAGACTGGTCCGTATCAGAATCTTCCTAATTCTGGTGAGTATTTCTTTTCTGGCGTAATATGTTTTCCCTTCGTTTAATTTTTTATGGCATAAATTAATTATTATTTTTGGCGAGAAATCTAAAAAAATCTTAAGAGGCTACGTAGCCTTTTAAGGGAATACCATCAAAAATAAAATTTTGGGGTAATTTTATGATTTTTGATTATTGATGATTTGTATTGATTTTTCATATCGATTTCAGTGATACATATATTTTCTAATTTGGTGAGATGTGAAAATTCTAAATACCCACCTTTAGCACTGGATCAATTCATTAAACATTTCATTCATCTGATGGTTGATAATATCTTTTTCTCAAATTCTTGTCATTTTTTGTAGAGTCTGCCCGGCAATGACCAGTATAATTGTTGATTTTTAACTTTATTGAACACAGGTTTACATATGGCGTGGGGACTGTAAAAAACGCAGAAAATATAGAACATAGAGTTAAGCAGACAAAATACACAAAAAAGGTTAATGGAACAGGTAATAAAACACAGACAATATAGCAAAAGAAGGGCTATACACAAAACGTTCAAGTAGGTTTTTTGAATTCTCTTTTTTGAGTGAGTAAATAGACTTTGATGAAATTTTCATTGATTATATTTCAATTCAGCACGTCATACAAATTAGTTCAATTGTATTTATTTACAAGTCGGTGTATAAAGGGGTGTTGTTACTTAAGTTTCATTTCAATATGGTCCATACATTACTTTGACTGAAATGAATCTACCATCTCTATTTGGACCATACAAATCATAAAAATGGATTATAGTGTATATTTCATCTGGCGTAGCTTCTGAATATAGGTACCTGTTTTCATCATTTTATCCTAAAGCAATGAATTAATGAATTATCTGTGTGTGTGTTTGGGGGGGGGGGGGGGGGGGAGGTATTTCTGGGTATTTCTGAGTACATTGAACTTGTACCTTTTGCATGTAGCCCTTATAAGTTTATCTACATTGTCAGCGTTTTATCACCTGTTCCATTATCCTTCTTTGTGTATATTGTCTGCTTAACTCCATGTTCTATATTGTCTGCTTTTTATTCCGACTCCACGGGTTGTTTGGATTGATTATGTACCAGTAATCCAAAGAACTAGGTGTTTCTGTTTTACTTTTTCACAGGCCTGTTTACATTTCTTAGTCCAAACTCTTGGTTTTTTGGCTTTTCAACAAATATATCAAGGGTTCCATTACTGTAATTTGGAGTGAATTTCTTATAAAACTTGACAATACTAATTAAAGACTACAACCTTTTTTTGTTTAAGGTCTAGGAACGTGCACTATGACTTCCATCTTCGTTTTGGAAGGCTAAATGAGATCCTTAACTTCATCTTGAAGCAAAAAACACTTTTCTTTCCTAACTCAATTTAATATCTATTTGAGCTTGTCTTTTCAACACTAACTCATCATCATTTTGACTTGTAATAGCGATATTATATTTCGTTTAAACCATTACCACACAATCCCTAATTTTGACTACCCTGAGAAAGAAGCCTTCAGAAAACATTGTGGGAAAAGGAGAAAAATGCTGGTAACCACCATTTTCTCCTTTTCCCACAATATTTTCTACCATTCACCAAAAAAATATTTAAAATTTTCAGTCACTTATAATTACTTTGTCGTCTGCAAAAGTGCTCTAATTTGGTCAAGCCTAAAATATGGTCGTTTGGTAATGAGATGATATGGTACAACTACACATATATACATGTATAAACCGTCTTATTGAACTTAAAGCTATATTGTTGCTCAAAATTCAGTTGTATTTTACCCCGCGCAGCTGATGTATTACGAAAGTATATACAATCTTAGAACTCTTCACTTAGTTACCAGTAATGGGAAGATTTATACAAGTGTAAAAATCTTCTAAATGTGTGATGGTCATCTCAACATCATTAATTTCCGACACTGCTTCGTGTATATTCGTCTGCAGTTATAGACAGCCTATGGGCATGCTAGAAGTTGCAACGATCGATATAAGTTGCTAAGGACGCTGGATTCCTCGTTACATATTTCATTTTACATTTACATGTTTAATGATTTACAGCAATCAATGTCAATAAAACAAGTTAAGAACTAACAAAATGGATAAACTAAAAAGAAACTAGCAACCTTATGTACGAAGTCACTCACTGTTTGCATGGGCACGATTTCCGAGGGAGTGCAGACGATGACGAATATTTCGGTAACAGACAGGTTCAGCAAATTGGACTTCCATAGTAAAGCTATGACTTGGTAACATAGTAATTATTCATGTTTGACAAACTTTGACGTTTTTTTTTAAATATCCGATACTTAAAATCGATTTGTTAAACTATTTGGTCTTTTTTTATTTCAACACATTTTAAGGCACATTTTTTTCTGTTGCTGCTCAATTGGTATGCTAAATACTAGTAGGACCCGGAATTAATAATTTTTGTCCACCACATCTCATTTTAGCTTTATTTTCCCCCAAAAGCTTGGTATACAGTGTGTAACCCTCACTCTTTTAAGAACTATTAAAAACTCTCAAGTTAGATCAACTTTGGGAGATCCAGGATTAGGCTGCACTGTCTGCTAAGCCACCAGATATTATGCGGAGGAGTTTGAGGTCTTACTTAAAGAAATTGCCTTAAGTACGTGGATCATCAATTTAATTCTTCTATACCTATTCTGATTAAAAAAAAGATAATTAATTTTAAAACCTTTATCCCCTCTTGAATCAAATGATTTTAACCTGTGCCACACTTTCTGTGATTTCATAATCAGCAATTCAAGCTATTGTGAGAGATCTGCCTGTTAGAAAAATCTTGCTTTGGATATATAAATGCCAATTCATTTTTCTTAATTTGGTAATTTTAGATTTTACGTGTGTTAGCATGTCTTGATTATACGATGCGACTGGTTTACTGAGGATTCAACAAAATGTCATGTAACAAGCTGTGAAAAGCAGATTAGTAGGAAAATTCTTTGTCCTTCGTGCAATGGGGGGGGTGGGGGTGAAAATAGATTATTGATAAAGAAATGCGTCCATACATATTCTTTTCAGCTTTGTAAGTATGAACAGGAACCATATGATTATTTATCAAATGAAGTCTGTGATATATTTATTAGCGCATTATAATCTGCTAGCGACGGTGTCTTGCACCAACCAGATTTGAAAAACAGTTGGAAAGAGGAAAGGGACAGAACATACATCTTATCTTATTATACAGGTTCAAATGTACAAAATGACAATTACAAGACATGCAACACAGTTTTTGTACACGAGTCTAATTTACCGAACTTGTCCGTTACCGAAAGATGCGTAAATCTTTCGACGGCATGGGGGTTCCATTGGGGAATTTGTGTATCATCCCTGATATATCGTAAATGCGTATTCATTATACACATCTCACAAAGCTTATTTTTTCCCAAATTGAAATCAGTCAAAATTGCTTTTTGTCTGTTTACTTTGCTTACATACAGCATACTTAATTTCATTTTCAGTCCAATAGGGAAAGGAGTAGATCTTGTTCTACGGGCGATATTGAAGTCAGAGTTTATAATGATACATGTCGAAGTCAAAAGTGTCAACGAATGAGAGCTTTGTACTAGAGAATAAGTTATAGGATCTACGTGATGCATTAGTTGGAGTAAGACTTCATCTGAATAGAGAAGAAATCACATCACTATAACTTACTTTTTATTTACTACAAAATTAAACCCAATCTGAAAGCTTGAATTTCATTGCAGATTTAAAATGAGGGCAGCTTTATGCCTGCAAATAGGTTGCTGGTCAAATACCTGTCTTTTGGGGTTTTCAGGATTAATGATCGTCATTCAGATAGGATTCATTCCTCTGTATCGCGTGATCATTGTTTTGAAGATTATGACGTAAATGGTAAAAAAAGAAAAGCAAAATGGGGTCTGGCTGTGGCAGTAGATCAATAACTGAAACAATGTTGAAAACTGTGTTTAATACCATTTAAACAATTTATTCACAAAACAGGGAACAAAATATTCATACTGATGTTTTAATTTTCACATGCATTCTTTTAATGAGTTTTTAACTTCTATAATCTATGCAGTAAGGAACTTTGCGTTTAATCGATTCTTTATCAGATGACAAAATTCTAAAATTGTCCAAGAAAAAAAAAAAAAAATCACATCCCCCTGTACCAGAAAATCAAAAATGAAAATAGTTGTAGATAACAAATCAAGTAAAACTACAATGATGGCATTTGTCTTAGAAAGGATAGAAAACATAAATGGAAAAGAGCTCATTACCAGCATTTTTGCTTTTGTCCACATCATTTTCAAAAGATTTTTTCCTGGTGGTCTTTAAAACTCATGATTGTTTAATAAGAAGTTAATTGATTAGGCTTGTTACTTTTCAAGTTTGAATAAAAGGATGTAAAAATAAGCTTTATAGACATTTCTCCCCTTTTTTTGCCCATCTTATATCAAAAGCTTTCCACCCTTGCTTTATACGGCTTGACAAAAATCAATCTTTGATGCTAATGCAAATAATGAGGCTCAGTAACAAGCATGGATTTGGACCAATTCTTGCCAAGGACCAATTTGAAAACAAAAAAAATGACATTTCACTTGTAAGTTGAGAGAGTTTATATCTAAATCCATAAAATGTAACTTGAAGACATAAAATAAATAATTAATACCAAATTCTGATGCCCAACAATATGTTGTCAGATCAGATTCTACATAATTTCAAGTTCACAAAGAGTTACCCTTTTTGTCAAAAATCAATACAGTGAAAGAATTCCTTTTGAAACTCAGAAGCAGAGAGGCCCTCTTAGCATTAATTTCACAGGTTAACCATACAAGTAGAGTTGTTCTTCCAACATATTTGATGCAAAGGTAGCCAGAATAAGAAGTTGAATACCTACACAGAAAACCATTTTATAACACAAGTACACGTATCTGGTTTGGAACATTACTACCACATTAGGATTCACTAGGCCAATCTATTGTAGTAACGTCCATAACAAATGCTCATTTTAGTTTGCTGAAAAACATGCATATTTTTGGCAGAAGTTGTCCATGTTTATCCTAAATATCTATGGAATTGCTTTGTGTTGAAATCACAATATGAACTTGCTATCTTTACAACTATGGCCATCCTCAAATTTGGCCTTTGTTCACTTGGCAGGTTCTTGTGTGGTTTTCATGCTTTCATGGGCCATAAGAGATGAGCATCAGATCCTCTATCCAATATCCAAACAATATCCAATACACTTGGATAATAAACCACATGTATTTTCAAAAGCATTGTGGTAAAAGGACAAATTACACATAATGAACAACTCCTTTTGTCAAAATGCCTTTGCTTTTATTTATGAAATAAAGCTGCTGATTACTAATATTTAATAAAAAATGCTTTCAATGTTTTTTGCTGTAAATTTGTTTCATGGTTTTATAGACTGATTGCAGGAAATAAAAATCCACTTTTTTAAACTCTCTATATCTTTCCATGGAAGAGAACTGGATAGATATTGACAAACAATGGGAGAAAATATTCCTGGGTCACAGGCTTCATTAAAAACTTCCTCTTCATCCTCACTGTATCTTCAATTTTCCAATGAGCAGTCACATTTCCTGTTGTTGTAGATGTGGTATTTGAGACAAAGTTTCTAAATGTCTTGCAGGTGTGGGCTGTGCACCTCTGTCTCTTTCTATTGTCAATCATCAGACGGTCTATTTAAAGACAAAACAGTACAGTAATCTACATGTAAGTGATTGACCTATAACAAAATGAAAAAGATAATACCCACTAGGAAAAGGAAAGCAACTGCAGATAACTCAAGAATGAAATTTATCTAAGAAAAATTGAATGAAAAAAACATCACATGAGATGGAGACAATGCTTGTTTTTAGTTTGTATTTCTTTTCCAACCATGTTTTCATTTTTCTGTTAGGATTGTTGAGCCTCTTGATTGTGTGGTAGAGGTATGTAGTTGAACCTAAAAAGTTAGATCCTCAAAAACTGCTGATAATCTGGATATATAATGTACATGTCAGTTAGAGACCCAAATAACGATGCTGTTTAAAACCTTGAACATTTGGCTAGGAATTTCATTTGTAAATCAACATCTCAAAGATCTGATCCTGGAACAATTTCTATGTAGAAACTTTTATTTAAAATACACTATTCAAACTTAGAATCATCGATAATGGGTTTAATGCTGTAACAAAATGAAAGCATTTCTACCAGCTAACCAGCCACATTGATGACCTTAGTCTATTCTTTTCTATGAAAATGAATTTATCAAACAATTTTGCCTTTCTTTGATCAGCAGGGGCTCATTATGGTCAAAAGAAGCCAAAAAGATCTTAGCATTGTACACTGGTGGGGTGAAAGAAAACCTCCTAGAAGCTTACACCAACAGAAGCATTCCAGCTCTTATGTTGTTCTGAAAGAAAGAAAAGAGACTGTTGATATTTCACTCCAACAGAATAAATTGAATGTAATCTACCACTCTCTATCATGACCATTAACGAAGAGATTATATGCAGCAGTATTGCGAGTAGTTGCTACTAAGTGAATCCCCCTTATGGGGCCCCACAAAATGCAGTCAAAGTTGTTCATGTATATTCGTGCCGATTAAAAACACCCCATGAACAACAAGTCCAACTTATATATTAACTATACAAAATCAATAAGGCAAAATACCGTAAAACGCCCCGCCATAAATCGCGAAAACCCATGAAAATCACAATTATGTGTCAAAAAAATGCAACTGGTTTATGGATTCATTTCGTATACACCGAATACAATATTTTTCAACAGATTGAAGTTGAAAATTTCACTAAATTTCTTCTTTTAATTAAAAAGACAATGTCACATGTAAGCATTGAGTGTATAGCAGAGGGGCGTTTTACGGTATTATGCCATCAATAATCTGTGTGTGCAAAAAAGCGTGCAAAAATCGACATACATGAGATCCTGCCATCATATTCAAAACACTTACCTGAGTCTCTGAGTCCTGTCAGTGACAGTCCAGCTCATTGTTGCAGCGTCTTTCTTTTCTCCTTTCGTGGTGATCTTTGAAAACACACCATGTATTTACATCGTTGCCGATGTAATTTCTTGGTCAAGATGTATCACGCAGCTATTTCCCCAAAATAACTTTCGAGACAGGTGTAATTACGGTCGGTCGCTTGACAATTTTCGTGGACTCCATTATTATTTACGTTCGGATAATGTTAATGCGCATGTGCAATACAGAGGTCGCGGTCCAGGTCATCTGAATATTCTAATTTCCCGAAGAAATTTTTTCGGGGCTCTATAAATTTATTTCTTTTCAGTTCTTTTCAGACGCTGTTTTTCAGCAATATCCTGCCGGATTTTATCTTGGGTGAATAGGAATCAAAAGAAATTTTCGATTGAACCGTATTAAAACAGTATTTCGGCTGAAAAGTTCAATTTTGAGCAATAATACTACTTTAAACACCAACATAAATGTTTAAACAGAAATTCTGAGTAAGATTAAATGTTTTTCAATCTTTTGCACTTTAGAAAAGAAAAAGCAATGTGGGAAAACAGAGAATCTCAGTTGTAAACATATGTGAATTACTATGATTAAAAAGAAAATGGAAAAAAAATCTATTTTGGTCTACACAAAATTATAATTCTAATTTGGTCTAAGAAGATTCCAGCTCTGCATGGGCAGATTCCAGATCTGCCTAGATTCTGATCTGGCATACGACATATACATGTACATGTGTCCAAAAAATTAAATTACTGATTATGTTTGCAAATTCAAAACGCTTATTATTTGTTGGTATATTTCTGGTAAAACATGCATACATAAAATTGTGCAAATTTTTCAAATGCGTAAAATAACACAAATTTCCACATCACAATTATTTCCACTTATACAGTATCAGTAATGACCCATATATGAACTTGTCGCATATTTGTGCGACTGCTCATTTAATTATGCATGTTAGTGCACATGACACATGTCAATTTCTTTAAAGTTTTGTTTCAAATCTAATTTTATGAACAAATCTTCTGCTGTTGGTAATGGAAAATCTGCTGTATCAAATACAGGGTTAAACATGACTTTGAAATGTCCTTAAATTCTAACTGTATTGTCAGGTTTGAATACTCAGGCCTCTGCAAACTCTCAGAATTTGAGGAGAAACTACTTCCCCCTCGCCTGAGAATTGGAGAAGTTTTTCAAAATGGGGAGAAGTGGTCAGACTTTGACAGACATTAGAAACAGGATATGAGCTGAGTAACACAAGGAAAAATAATTTAACAGTTTAACAGTTTAATTAAAGGGAAAACCATGTCAATACATGAAATTATATAATATATTTCTATCAATTCAATCAGTATCCTTATTCCTGTAAACGACTTTTTAAATCTTTGCAGCACAGCAAAATTTTATACCAGTCAAAAATAAAAACATTTGCAGATGACAAATAAAATTGGGCACAAATGACAGTATCTGTTTAACCCTTTCCCACACAAATATTTTACACCATTCCAAATTGATAGCATCTGCGGGCAACAAACCTGACAGAGATACAGATGAAATGTAGTTTTATGGCAGAGTAGAAAAAATGTTGGGAAATGGAGAAAATGCTGGTAACCATCATTTTCTCCTTTTCCAACAATGTTTCAAAAGGCCTCTTCTTCAGGGTCGTGAAAACAAGGGACTGTTTGGTAAAGGGTTAACTCTTTAGACTGGTCCAAATTGAAAGCACTTGCAGACGACAAATTAAAGGCAACTCAAAATTGTTATTTGTTTCTAGCAGGGTAGAAAAACATTGCAGGAAAAGGAGAAAATGCTGGTTACCAGCATTTTCTCCTTTTCCAGCATTGTTTTCAAAAGGCTTCTATCTCAGGGTCACAAAAACCAGGGACTGTTTGCTGAAGGATATTGAAAGATTTTGAAAACAATATGGAAAAAGAAAAAAGTGATGGTTACCAACAATTCTTTCTTTTCCCACATTTTTTTCAAAAACACTTCTCTTCAGGGTCTTCAAACCTATGGACTGTGTGGAAAAGATTTTTAAAACATGTTTATTGTTTCCCCAGCTCTATTTATTCACCTTCTGGATGAAAAACATTATTGAAGGAGGACACATTACTTGGTTGTATGATGGATTCCTTTGGCATTTTTTGTTATCTTGTTTCAGAGTGGCTAATATCAAATTATTTCTCTTTGATAGGATGGAAAACATTGTGGGAAGGAGAATATGCTGGTAACCAGCATTTTCTTCGTTCCCCACAATGTTTTCAAAAGCTTTCTCTTTCAAGTCGTTATAAGTTATCATTGTGTGGTAAAGGGCTAATCTTCCAAGCACTATTATTTCCAACATCCTGGACAGAATTTTTTTTCTGAAAATAATTCTGTTTACCAGGTAAGATAATTTATTACTGTCAAATTGAAAGCATTTGCAGTAGACAAATATAGATAATGCCATAACTCATTACCAAACGACAATATTTTAGGCCTATGAATTCAAATTGAAAGCATTTGCAGGCGACAAAAGTAAAAGTGACCGAACATTTCAAATTTGTTTATTCTCCTTTTCTCACAATGTTTTCTAGGACTTCTTTCGCAGGGCTGTCAAAGTAGGGATTGTGTGGTAATGGGTTAAAGGATGTAAATAATGTTAACAAGAGGACCATGATGGTCCTATATCGCTCACCTGAGTACTAAGCAGTAAAGGTATCCAATGAAGATAAATAACAAATATCAAAGTTCAATGTCAAATAATTCTGACAGGGTATGTAACTGTGCAAAAAGCATTTTCTTCTTTTCCGAAAATGCTACAACCTTTCTTATTCAGGGTCATTGAAAGTCAGGACTGTATGATAAGGAATTGAATCAACTTGGAAGGCCAGGCATTAATTTCCGGGTCAAAATGGTGGTCAAATGACAGATTAAAACATCATTCGCTCATTGGTAAGACACAAATGAGAACTGTCTCAATAACATTTGATTAAATGTCAAAGGATGTTGGCCGAGACAGTAATCAAGCCAGCGCAAACTGGGAACGCTAAACTAACAGCTCACAACATTACTGACTGATCTATCGGGGCTCAACAAGTCCAGGATGTGAAAGGTAACCCCTTTTTCTGTGACACATCTTACAGAAGAAAATTGTATCAAAAAACTATACTAAGGAAAACATGCTTGAAGTTTCATAAATACCAAGGAACTTAGAAGATATCCGTCAAAGTGGATGGATGGGCAAACTGACTGTAATTGGTCCATAATGAAATTATACATTTAGTCCCCTTTTTTGATAACATGTCCTTTCATGAAATAAAATCAAATAACTATTGTCTGTCGCTTAACAAGATGAAGTTTAGTTACATTTTGTCCTGTAGTGAAAGAGATATTGGTCCTTGGTGGAAATTTACACCAAGCCCCCTTTTTCAATGACACGACATTTAATGAAAAAAGGCAACATATTGTTACTGGCAGACTATCATAAGGAATTCACGTACGAAATTTCCATCTTGTTTCAGAACAGAGAAATTTCAATTTTTTTCTTCTTTGTCCCAATGTTCAAACTTGTGACCACCAGGGCAGGGCCAGTTTGGACCCCAGGATCATCGTATCATATTTGGTAGAGGTCCATTAGAAGATGCTACATATGAAATATCAGTGCCCTACGACTTCCAGTTTCAGAGAATATTTTTTTTTTTAAGTTTTCCTTCTTTGTTCCTATGTTTCGAACTTGTGATCCCCTGGGAGGGGCCAATTTGGACCCCAGGGACATCATTTGAACAATCTTGGTTGAGGTCCACTAGGACATGCTACATACCAAATATCAAAGCTCTACTCCCTCTTGTTTCAGAGAAGAACATATTTAACGTTTTCTTCTTTGTTCCTATATTTCGAAATTGTGACCCACGGGACTGACCCAGTTTTGGACCCAGGGTCATCGTATCGACAATCTTGGTAGAGGTCTACTAGGAGATGCTACATACCAAGTATCAAAGCTCTGTACCTTCTAGTTTTAGAGAAGATTTTTAAAGTTTTCCTTCTTTGTTCCTATGTTTTAAACTTGTGACCGCCAGGGTTGGGCCAGTTTGACCCCAGGGCATCATATGAACAATCTTGGTAGAGGTCCACTAGGACATGCTACTTACCAAATATCAAAACTCTGCACCCTCTAGTTTCAGAGAAGAAGAATTTTAAAGTTTTCCTTCTTTGTTCCTATGTTTCAAGCTTGTGACCTCCGGGGCCCAGCCAGTTTTGACCCTAGGGGCATCATATGCACAACCTTGGTAGAGGTCTACTAGGAGATGCTACATGCTAACTATCAAAGCTCTGCACCTTCTAAATTCAGAGAAGAAGATTTTTAAAGTTTTCCTTCTTTGTTTCTGTGTTTCAAACTTGTGCCCCAAAGCGCTGGGCCAGTTTTGACCCCAGGGGCATAATATGAACAATCTTGGTAGAGG
Source organism: Tridacna crocea (assembly GCA_943736015.1). Taxonomy (NCBI): domain Eukaryota; kingdom Metazoa; phylum Mollusca; class Bivalvia; order Cardiida; family Cardiidae; genus Tridacna; species Tridacna crocea. Next base: position 30,956,498 of record OX031057.1, on the reverse strand, counting down.
TCCACTAGGTGATGCTACATACCAAATATCAAAACTCTGTACCTTCTAGTTTCAGAGAAGAAGAATTTTAAAGTTTTCCTTCTTTGTTCCTATGTTTCAAACTTGTGACCCACGGGACCGGGCCAGTTTTGATCGTGGTAGAGGTCCACTAGGAGATGCTACATACCAAATGTTAAAGCTCTGCACCAAATATCAAAGCTCTACTCCTTCTTGTTTCAGAGAAGAACATCTTTAAAGTTTCCTTCTTTGTTCCTATGTTTCGAACTTGTGACCTCCGGGACTGGGCCAGTTTAGACGCCAAGGTCATCCTTTCAACAATCTTGGTAGAGGTCTACTAGGAGATGCTACATACCAAATATCAAAAATCTGCATTTTCTAGTTTTAGAGAAGAAGATTTTTAAAGTTTTCCTTCTTTGTTCCTATGTTTCAAACTTGTGACCCCCCCGGGGCGGGGCCAGTTTTGACCCCAGGAGCATCATATGGACAATCTTAGCAGGGGTCCACTTGGAGATGCTACAAACCAAGTATCAAAGCTCTGCACCTTCTAGTTTCAGAGAAGAATAATTTCTCAGTTTTCCTTCTTTGTTCCTATGTTTCGAAATTGACCCCCGGGGCGGGGCCAGTTCTGACCCCAGGGGCATCATATGAACAATCTTGGTGGAGGTCCACTCGGAGATGCTACATACCATATTTCAAAGCTCTGCACCTTCTAGTTATAGAGAAGAAGATTTTTAAAGTTTTCCTTCTTTGTTCCTGTTTCAAACTTGTGACACCCTGGGCGGGGACAGTTTTTACCCCAGGGGCATCATATGAACAATCCTGATAAAGGTTCACTTCCAGATGCTACATACCAAATGTCAAAACTCTGCGCTTTATAGTATCAGAGAAGATTTTTAAAGTTTTCCTTCTTTGTTGCTATATTTTAAACTTGTGACCCCCGGGGCGGGGCCAGTTTTGACCCAAGGGGCATCATATGAACAATTTCGGTAGAGATCCACTAGGAGGTGCTTCACACCAAATATCAAAGCTTGGTAGAGGTCCACTTGGAAATGCTACATACCAAATATAAAAAAATATGCACCTTCTTTTTTCAGAGAAGAAAGTTTTCCTTTTTTGTTCCTATGTTTCAAACTTGTGACCCCCGGGGCAGGGCCAGTTTTGACCCCAGGGGCATCATATGAAAAACCTTGATGGAGTTTCACTAGGACATGCTACATACCAAATATCAAAACTCTGCACCTTTTAGTTTTAGAGAAGAAAATTTTTAAAGTTTTCCTTCTTTGTTCCTATGTTTCAAACTTGTGACCCCCGGGGCGGGGCCAGTTTTGACCCCAGGGGCATCATACGAACAATCTTGGTGAAGGTTCACTCGGAGATGCTACATACCATATTTCAAAGTTCTACACCTTCTAGTTTTAGAGAAGAAGATTTTTAAAGTTTTCCTTCTTCGTTCCTGTTTCAAACTTGTGACACCCGGGGCGGGGACAGTTTTTACCCCAGGGGCATCATATGAACAATCTTGGTAGAGGGTTCACCTGCAGATGCTACATACCAAATATCAAAACCTTATAGTATCAGAGAAGATTTTTAAAGTTTTCTTTCTTTGTTGCTATGTTTTAAACTTGTGACCCCCGGGGCGGGGCCAGTTTTGATCCAAGGGGCATCATATGAACAATTTCGGTAGAGATACACTAGGAGATGCTTCACACCAAATATCAAAGCTTGGTAGAGGTCCACTTGGAGATGCTACATACCAAATATCAAAAATCTGCACCTTCTAGTTTCAGAGAAGAATAATTTTAAAGTTTTCCTTTTTTTGTTCCTTTGTTTTAAACTTGTGACACCCGGGGCGGCGCCATTTTTGACCCAAGGGACATCATATGAAAACTCTTGGTGGAGTTCCACTAAGAGATGCTACATACAAAATATCGAAACTCTGCACCTTCTAGTTTTTGAGAAGAAGATTTTTAAAGTTTTCCTTCTTTGTTCCTGTTTCAAACTTGTGACCCCCGGGGCGGGGCCTGTTTTGACCCAAGGGGCATCATATGAACAATTTCGGTAGAGATTCACTAAGAGATGCTACACACCAAATATCTGCACCTTCTAGTTTTAGAGAAGATTTTTAAAGTTTTCCTTCTTTGTTCCTATGTTTCAAACTTGTGACCCCTGGGGCGGGGCCAGTTTTGACCACAGAGGCATCATATGAATAATCTTGGTAGAGATCCACTAGGAGATGCTACACACCAAATATCAAAGCTCTATGTCTTCTACTTTCAGAGAAATAGATCTTCAAACATTTTGTTATTTTTTCCTTTCGGTTGCCATGGCAACCAGAGTTATGGCTGGAATTCAATCTCTTGAACAACTTTGGTAGAGCTTCACCCAAGGAACATCCCTGCCAACTTTCAACAAGATTAGACCAGTGGTTTGGGAGGAGAAGATGTTTAAAGAAATTGTGGAAGGCGGACGACGCAGGACGGACGACGCACGACGGACATTGGGCGATCACAAACGCTCACCATGGGCACTTCGTGCTCATGTGAGCTAAAAAGTAATGAAAATATTTTATCGATAGGAGAAAAGCTTACTAACAGCTTTTTCTCACATTACTACAATCTTTTTAATTTTCCTATGGTAGGAAGTAGGAAGTGGTAGGAAAACCCAGTTTCAACATATTTTAGGGATAAGACTGTATCTTCAAGTCTGGCTTCACTTGTGGCAAAAGTCAACAAAGAGAGCATAATGTAGAGACAGGAAAATTCTTACAACCCCCATTTTCTCCCTTTGCAACAATGTCTCATCTTTCTCATGAAACCTCAGTGTCAGGAAATTTTACACTTTACCTCGCAATCCTGACTTTTAATCACCCTAACAATAAAAGGCTTTTGAGACATTATAGGAAAAAGGACAAAATGCTGGTTACCAGCATTTTCTCGTTTTCCCACAGTGTTTTCTACCCTTCCCAGCACAAATTTCAATTTTTGTGTCACATTTATTTTGTCGTCTGCAAATACTGTCAATTTGAAGAAGTCTAAAATTTTGTAGTTTGGTAGAGAGGTAAGACTTGCAATGACACAACTTACAAGAATACTTTTCCTAACTCTTAATATAATTGTATCAGTCAAACATTCTAGTTCAGTTCTTTAGAGAACTTACAACCTTTCACAGAACTGGTCGATACAGTGATATTACCACCTCTATTAATTTTGGCAACTTTCACTTTACAAGATAGGTTATGCAAGGAGCCCTTCAACCAATTAGCTGGAGACAATGAAGATAGGCCTGTACAGGCCAATTTTGGAGTTGCTCATTCAAAGTTTGGACCTTTTCCACTATATACTAGTCTTTGTAATTCTGTTTTGATTTTGTTCTCTAATGCAACCCATACGGGTCTTGGCTTCAATAATTTTAAATTTGATATACTTGTGAAAACTGGCCATTCTTCCTCATTTTAATTTTCAGACTCAGAAATTTGATGTTCATCCAGAAGGTGAATTTTGGACATTCTTTATTTTCTCTTCTCCTGTTATTCCATAGGCTGTGATTTTCTGTTGGTCTTTTTTATAGCCTTTTTGGAGACATCTTACATGAACTGACCTTTACAGCTGTGACACTTGGCATTCTTGTAAAAACAATTCAGACTGTCACGATTAGCTTTACCATACCTAAACCACTGTGTGAATACTGTATCGTGGACCGTTTGTTTTTGATGCTTCAGTCTCTGCCAATTCCATACGTACAGCCTCATCAACTGCCTTTTTCAAAGCCAATTCGTCTTCTAACAATAACGTTCTCTGAATAGTGTTCAAGATTCGTAACACCCTGACAAAAAAAAAACGCTCAACACATCTAAAATTGTCCCAAACTCACATGATTCACTCAGCAACATTGGTTCTACCAACTTCTGGGTTACAGTGTCAGTTTCACTTCGCATCTTATGTGCAATGAAACGTAAATCTTTCTGCCATGATGAAAGTTTCGGATTGTAGGTTATTTTAGATAATGGGTCGAATGTCTTACCATTAAGCTTTTGAGGTGTAACAAAATTACAGAGCAGGCTTAAGTCTTAGATCCACATGGAGATAATACAAGAATCAGCTGTCATCATCATCAATGCTATTCGCTACATAATACCACTGTAGAGCTTAGATTAGCGTATTCCTCTGTGCAAGTGTCAATGTGCCGTCGAAATTGCTGTATTTTACCCCGCATTTCATATTTCAGGTTATATTTACTGTTTAAACGGAGGGGATGAAATATCCATGTCGCCACTGTTTTACGATCCGAACAAAAGCAGTAATTAGCATTTTAACTTTCTTGACTTAATCGTTATCTACTTTCGGTTTCTATCCAAGTCACGTACGCCATTATCTCCCGCTAGATGGCATACTCATGCGCAGACAACGCTGTACAACTACAATTAATCAAAATACACTAAGTACTTCGAACTTAAACCGATCAAAGACCTAAAATACTAAAATTGATAGCAAAAGTTCATGGCTTATTTACATAACATCGTGTTTCTAAGCGTTTAGCTTACAGTTATAGATATTAGAAAAGTGAAATGGCATTGTTTTTGGTAATGTACGAGTGTTTTGGGGGTATTTTTAAGTGGTTTTGGGTATTTTGGAATTTTTCATCTGAGACGTACTATACAAACTAGGTCAGGTCAAAGCTGCGGAACGAGACAAATTTTCAAATTTAGAGCAAGTTGTACGATATTTAACTCTGAAATTCATTGTTTGTGTGAATGGAATACACTGCTTTTTAATCCGCCTATTATTTATACATATCAACTGACACACAGGCGTCTAGCTGTTCATTGACCTTTGAGGACCTGTATTTTTCGAAACTGGGGTGTAATGCGTGCTCGTGTGGGAAAACCCTGTCGGATGGCATAAGAAGGTGATGACGAGTCATCACCTTCAAAAAATCACCTTGTGCCGGAACTACTTCTGCTGAAAGTTACTTTTGCGGGTCCTACACACTGCTTTGCTCCTTTACTTTCAGTCTATTGGTTAATCTTCAGTATTGGGGATCTGAAAACTGCTTCCCTATTATATTCTTGCGCTATATGAGTGGAAGGGACTTTAGAAACTCCAACATTATATTTAAAACTAAAGAAAATGGATGCAGTTAGAATTATTTCTGTGGGTGTCACGGTTTCATTCAGTGTGATTAGGTTTTTTTTCATACCTCCATGAAAACTAGAGGCGCTTGAGCGCCTGTATCGCTCCACAGGCCTGTTTTTTCTGTAACGGTGAAGAGAAGTTTTTAACAATTACCATTCAATCCTGCATTTTAGCTACCAACTTGAGAGAACAAGAGGGCCAAGATGGCCCTGGATCGCTCACCTGAATTTTTGAGATGACCATAGCCTATTTTTTTTGAGGTATTGAAACATTGGAACCAAATTTATAATTTTGCTACGCAATTTTCAAAAGGTCACCTGTAAAAGTCATTTCTTAATTTGACCATCAGTTTCAAAAAGAAGAATTTTTAAGAATTCTTCTTTTCTGTAAAAGAGCAAGTATCCCCAAGCCATGTGTCTAGATGGATCAAAATTTACGAACAAGTTTTAAAAAGGGTCACCCAAAGAACATTTCGGAAAATTTCTTTTAAAATCTGACCAGGGGTTTCAGAGAAAGAGAATTTTCAAGAATTTCATCATGTCCATACAGTGCAAGTAGCCCCCATTCACAAGCGCCATGTTTCTTGACAGATCAAAATTATGTGTACAGTTTTTGAAAAGGGTCACCCAAGGAACATCTCTGTCAAATTATTTTAAAATCTGACAAGGGGTTTCAGAGAAGAAGAATTTTCAAGAATTTCTTCATTTCCACATAGTGCAAGTAGCCCCCATTCACAAGAGCCTTTTTCTTGACGGATCGAAATTTTGTGAACAATTTTTGAAAAGGGTCACCCAAGGATCATCTCTGTGAAATCATTTCAAAATCTGTCCAGCCGTTTCAGAGAAGAATTTTGAAAAGGGTCACCCAAAGAACATATCTGTGAAATTATTTCAAAATCCAACCAGTGGTTTCAGAGGAGAAGATTTTTAAAGAATTCCTTCATTTCTGTGTTTCTGTTCAAGTAGCCCCCATTCACCAGAGCCACATTTTTTGACGGATCAAAATTTCACGAACAATTTTTGAAAAGGGTCACCCAAGGAACATATCTGTGAAATTATTTCAAAATCCGACCAGCGGTTTCAGAGGAGAAGATTTTTAAAGAATTTGCTAAAAAAAATCCATTTGGTTGCCATGGCAACCAGAGTTTTTGATGGAATCAAATTCTGTGAACAATTTTTAAAGAGGACCTCCCAAGGAACATTCCTGCCAAGTTTAGTCCAAATTGGCCCAGCGGATTAGGAGGAGTTGATGTTTAAAGAATTGTTGACGACGCACGACACACGACGGACGACGGACACCGGGTGATCCTAAAAGCTCCCCTTGAGCACGATGTGCTCAGGTGAGCTAAAAAGCTAAGAAAAAGTTTGTGAGAAAAGAAGAAAATAATGGTCACCAGCATGTTCTTAGTTTTCCACAATAATTTCTACCCTTTTTGATACAAGTTTTACTTATCTGAAGCTATATTATATTGTCTGCAACATCTTTCAATTATGAGCAGTTACAAAATTTTTTCATCTGGTTATAGTTCAAGAAGGTCTTGTCACAAACCATTTTGGGTGGGGAAACATCTAAATATAGAAAACTAGGTGACCAGGATTGACACCCCTTCTGTCCACTTTGCACTTGTAGGTCACCAGTAGGTCAACAAACCTTTACCAGAACTAATAAAAGTGCAGAGGTTCTTTTGTTTTATATGGAAAGGACTATGGATTATGTAAAGCAACCCTCTTTAACCCTTTACCGAACAACAAAATTTGGGATGTGACCAAATTGAAAGCATTTGCAAACAACAAATTAAACATTGATGAAATGATGATTTCTCTCTTTGATAGAGTAGAAAACACTGAGGGAAAAGCAGAAAATGCTGATTACCAGCATTTTCTCCTTTTCCAACAGCGTTTTCCAAAGACTTCTTGTCTTTGGTTGATTATGAGTAATTTCACCTTTTCCCACAGTGAAAGCAACAATGAAATCCAATGAATAGTTTGACAGAAGAAAATTTTCAAAGATTTTACTTTATACCATAAAAGGAAAATGAGTCTCCCATAAAAGCCATGTTTTTTGATGGATCATTTTTTTTTTTTTAAGGAATTCTGTAAACCTCTACCTAAAGAACATTCCTGCAAAATAATAATGCTATCCAATTAGCGGTTGGGGAGGAGAAGATTTTTAAAGGTTTTTTACTTTGGTTGCCATGGCAACCAAAATTCTTCATGGAACACCATTATTTGAAGGAATTTGAAAGAGGACCACCTAAGGAACATCCCTGTGAAAGTTGGTAAAAATCCAGTCAGTAGTTTCTGAGAAGTTTCTTAAAGAAAAAGTTTACGGACGCACGCACGGACGAACGGACGGACGCACGACGGACACAACGCCATGACAATAGCTCGCTGGCCTTCGGCCAGTGGAGCTAAAAATAAAATTCACTTCATTCCTTTATTATAATGTCATAATACTTCTTTTTCAGAATCGTAAAAAAAACAACGTTGGATTGTGTAAAAGGAATACGCTCTTCACCAAACGGCAAATCTTCAAAACACGATCAAATAGAAAGCGTTCGAAGGTCACAGTATAGTTGTAGCCGATACAGTGGAATTTGTCTTTCAGAAGATATGAAAGAATGTGAGAAAATGGCAAAATATAGGTAACCATCAATTTGGCATTGTTTTTCTGAATATTTCAAAAGCCTCCGTAAAAGCTCGAGATAGTGTAATTATCTTTTTAAAAGGTTTAACCCTTTACGAGACAACAAATTTTTGGACCAGACCAATTTGAAAACATTTGCAGTGAACAATTTATATCTAGCTCAAATGATGATTTCTATCCTTGATGGAGTAGAAAATATGGTGGGAAAGGAGAAAATGCTGGTTACAACGTTGTTTCCCTTTTACCACAGTGTTTTCAAATGCCTTTTTTCAAGGGTCCAGAAATCCAGTGTTATGTACATACCCAGTTATACCTAGCTTTGTTCATGTGTGTATCTATTTTTGAATGGTTTTCCCCTGTTGCTATTTTTAGAACTGGATTCTCTTTTGTGGAATATTGCTCTGGAAGTTTCCGGGCCTTGTTACAATCTGATTACTAAAAATTATGCAACTGATTTTAACATGAATTTATTGGAAGTTTCTCTGTTATTATAAAAGGAAAAGCTTTTTACATCTCAGTGTTCACTAGTTAATACATGATTGCCAGACTACAGTGGGGATTATTTTGTGTTTGTGTCATAATTAGTGCTTGGATTACATTCAGTTGGATTAGGATCAGACTAGACTAAAGTGAGGATTATTTCATGTGCTTGGATTACATTCAGTTTGGATCAGGATCAGATTGGAATTAAGACTGGAATAATTTGTCTTTTGAATTTAACATCTAAGGTATTGTTTTGTACTATTGTAATATTGTCACTGTTTATTTGATATTTTTGTTATTAATTCTGTTAATTGTTATTGTTTGTTGCTGGCTTCTACTTTCTCGTTACGCCTGACTCGTAACAGAAATTGGGGGCTCGTCCGGGATTGGAAAATAGACTAACGTATTTGTTTTCCATTTTGGACTATCCATCGATTGGAAAATAGACTAACGCATTCGTCTACTAATCAGTAATTATAATACAATTTTGTATTTGAATCCAGCAACAAACAAACATGTCTTTTGACTTAGATAAATTTACGGCTGAACCATCTGTGGAGTTATTGAATTTGGGTAAAAAGACTGATTTGCTTAATCTTGCTAAGCACTATAAATTGTCTGAAATAAAATCAATGCGTAAACATGAAATTAGGAACATTTTGGTACAATATTTTGTTGATGAGGAGATTTTCAATGAAAATGCGCTTTCCCTGATAGTTGACGTTCAGTCAGTTTCAAGTTCGAAAGAACTTGAATTAAAACTTCAGATCAGACAGTTAGAAATGGAAAGAGAAAGAGAGAGAGAAGAAAGAGAAATGGAAAGAGAAAGGGAGAGAGCTGAAAGAGAAAGGGAAAGACAGAGAGAAGAAAGAGAAGAGAGAGAGAAGGAGAGAGAATTTCAATTAAGAATGAGGGAAATAGAAATGCAAGAAAGAGCAAATCAGCCGAAGCAAAAGATTGAATACAATTTCGATGTTACAAAACATATTAGGCTTGTTCCTCCATTTCAAGAAAAAGAAGTTGATAAATACTTCCTACACTTTGAAAAAGTTGCAGAAAACTTAAATTGGCCAAGAGAGCACTGAACTTTGCTTCTGCAAAGTGTTTTGATAGGCAAAGCTCGTGAAATTTATACACAACTAGGTGTTGAACAATGTCATCATTATGAGACTGTTAAAGAACTTATTCTCAAAGGTTATGAGCTGGTCCCAGAAGCGTATAGACAAAAATTTAGAAATTGTAAAAAAGATTCTAACCAGACTCATGTTGAATTTGCTAGAAACAAAGAGCAGTTATTTGATAGATGGTGCTGTTCTAAGAAAATAGACCAAAATTATGATAAACTAAGACAATTTATGTTAGTTGAAGAATTCAAACGTTGTATTCAATCTGATGTTAAGACATTCTTAGACGAAAAACAAGTTGAAACTTTAGAAGAATCAGCTCGTCTGGCTGATAATTACTACCTTACACATAAAGTTTCTTTTATTGCTAAACCGAAACCTACTTCCTCACATCCCCAAAATAAATTTATGTCTGGTAATTCATCTGGCATGCCCAGTCAATCCAATACACCCAAACCCAATTCTACTAGTGAAACCAAAAGTCAATATCCCTTATCTCGACCCACTTGTAACTATTGTAAGAAACCTGGTCACCTTGTTTCTGAATGTTTGAAATTAAAAAGGAAGTTAGAAAGTGATGAAACCAAACCAACAGGGCTCACCACTCTTAGACCAAGGCCACAGTCTTTTATTAAAACCAATGCAATTGACATAGTCACAAAACCCAAGTCTGATTCTACTATGGAGATTTTTGAACCATTTATGTTGAATGGTTTTGTATCACTTTCAGGTGATAATTGCCCACCTACCCCTATTAAAATTTTAAGAGACACAGGAGCTTCTCAATCTCTTATTTTAGCAGATATACTGCCTTTTTCTGAGAAGACTTCTTCCGGTACTAGTGTCCTTATTCAGGGTGTAGAGTGTGGAACTGTTCATATCCCTCTCCATCATGTTAATTTGTCATCAGATTTGGTTACTGGGCCTGTGGTTATTGGTATTAAACCTTCCTTACCATTTAAAGGTGTCCATTTACTGCTAGGCAATGACTTAGCTGGAGATAAGGTTGTGGTTAATCCACTTGTAACTGACACACCAAATATAGGTCAAACAGATGACCCTATCGAGCAGGAAATTCCTGACTTGTATCCTTCTTGTGCAGTTACCCGAGCTATGGCTAAAAAGGCCATTTTGAAAAACTCAAACTCTGACTAAAAAGTCTCTTGATCCCAGTTTGTCTGATACTCAGACAGACTCGTCAATGTCTCGTCATTCTCCACCAAGGTTTATTGACCAAGGTCACGACACGCTGTCAAAGTCACAGCTTATCCAGGAACAGCAAACTGATCCTGAGATTTCAAAATTAATTTTTAGGGCTTTACCTGAAGATGAAATTTCACAAGTCCCAATGTGTTACTATATAAAGAATGGGATTCTTATGAGAAAATGGCGACCATTTGATGTCCCAGCTGATTATGAATGGGCTGTTTACCACCAAATCGTGGTTCCAAAGTCATATCGTCATGAAATACTAATTATAGCTCATGAAAGTCCTATGTCAGGTCATCTAGGTATAAACAAGACCTATCACAAAATTATTGATCATTTTTATTGGCCTGGTCTCAAATCAGATGTCTCTAAATATTATAAAACTTGCCATACATGTCAAATGGTAGGTAAACCCAACCAAACCATTCCCAAAGCTCAATTACAACCTATTCCTGCTTTTGATGAACCTTTCAGTAGGATACTTATAGATTGTGTTGGTCCTTTACCTCGAACCAAGTCAGGAAATGAGTATCTCTTAACAATTATGTGTACTTCTACACGTTTTCCTGAAGCTATTCCTTTAAGGAACATCAAAACAAAGTCAATAGTCAAAGCTCTTATAAAATTTTTCACATTTGTTGGTCTTCCAAAATCAGTTCAGTCTGATCAAGGGTCAAATTTTATGTCTGGTATATTCCAACAGGTTATGCATGAATTAGGGATCAAGCAATACAGGTCATCTGCCTATCACCCTGAAAGTCAAGGTGCTTTAGAAAGATTTCACCAGACATTAAAAAATATGATAAGATCATATTGCTTTGACACTGAAAAAGATTGGGATGAGGGCATCCATTTGTTACTATTTGCAGCTAGGGAATCTGTACAAGAATCTCTTGGTTTCAGCCCTTTTGAATTAGTTTTTGGCCATTCTGTTCGTGGACCTTTAAAACTTTTGAAAGAGAAATTTCTCTCAAATGATGAAACACCTTTGAATTTACTGCAGTATGTTTCTGACTTCAGAAATAGACTGTCTAGGGCATGTGAGGTTGCTATGTCTAATCTTAAAACGTCTCAGGGCAAAATGAAAGCAAGATATGACAACCATGTTATAGATAGAAAATTTAAACCAGGTGACAAAGTCCTTGCTCTTTTGCCAATACCTGGCAGACCTCTACAGGCAAGATATTTTGGACCCTACACTATTGACAAGAAAACAAGTGATTTGAATTATATAATTAATACTCCAGGAAGGCGTAAAAACAAACAAAAGTGTCATATAAATATGTTAAAGGAATACTTGGACAGAGATAGCTCTATTTCAAAACCAATTACAGTTGTAAACACTGTCCCACAAGAATCAAATGTATCTGATCTTGAAGTAAATTCGGACTTTATTGATAAATCTGATCCTGGTCCATCTAGACTTGAGAATTCTGATATTTTGAGAAATCTTAACAACAAACTATCTCACTTGGAACCATCACAGCAGGAAGAGCTGAAACAGTTGATACATGAATATGAACATTTATTTCCAGATATCCCCAAAAGAACAGATAAAATCTATCATGATGTCATTGTGGAAGATTCTAAACCAAAAAAGCAACATCCATATAGGATGAATCCTTTGAAACAGAAATACCTCCAGGATGAAGTAAAATACTTACTGGAAAATGACTTTATTGAACCTAGCCAGAGTAATTACAGTTCACCATGTATATTAGTACCTAAATCAAATGGAACTTATAGAATGTGTACTGACTATCGTAAAGTGAACTCTGTGACAAAAACAGACTCTTTTCCAATACCAAGAATTGATGACTGTATTGACAAAGTTGGAAATTCTAAATATGTCACCAAATTTGACCTACTAAAAGGATTCTGGCAAGTTCCACTGATAAAGCAAAAGAAGTATCAGCCTTTGCTACTCCAAACGGTCTGTACCAGTACAAAGTTATGCCGTTTGGGATGAAAAATTCTCCTGCAACGTTTCAGCGACTTATAAACAACGTTATATGCGGATTAGATGGCTGTGATGCATATATTGATGATGTCATTATCTACTCAGACAGTTGGAGTGACCACCTTCAAAGAATCAGGAAGTTCTTCGACCGACTCAGTAAAGCGAAACTGACTGTGAATCTTGCAAAAACTGAATTTTGTCATGCTACTGTAACATTTCTAGGACATCTTGTGGGACAGGGTCAAGTTAAACCTTTAGAAGCTAAAGTCAATGCTATCTCTGAGTTTCCTGTGCCTAAATGTAAAAGACAGCTGATGCGATTTCTTGGTATGGCTGGCTACTATAGGAAATTCTGTAAAAATTTCTCAGGTATTGCTGAACCTTTAACAAATTTACTTAAGAAAAGCACAAAGTTCAAATGGAATGACAAATGTCAAGATGCAT